>JALMGJ010000003.1:60006915-61206915 GCA_023362775.1 Charina bottae
GTTGTTCCCCATCCAGACCCCCACAGCCCCCAGGCACCGAGAGAGGGCAGTACCGCATCACTTACCTCACCCGGGATGGAGATGTATAATTGGGTATCATCAGCATACTAATGATACCTCATCCCATGGTGACAGATGATCTCATCCAGTGGTTTCATGTAGATGTTGAATAGGAGAGAAGAGAGAACTGAACCCTGCAGCACTCCACAAAGGAGGGGTCGAGGGTTGGATCTCTCACTCCCTATCACCACCGATTGGGACCGGCCCCGGAGGAAGGTGAATCAGTGCAAAACCACTTTGCCCACCCCCAACTCCCTGAGCCACCCCAAAAGGATACCATGGTCGATGGTATCGAAAGCCACTGAGAGGTCAAGAAGAGTCAGGATGGATGCATTATCCCCATCCTGCTCCCCACCAGATATCATCCATAAGCATGACCAATACAGTTTCTTTCCCATATCCAGGCCTGAAACCTGACTGGAAGGGGTCTAGATAATCCGTTTCATCGAGAATCCTCTGGAGTTGCACTCCAAGCCTGGCTGGCAACTCGACAAGTCAGAGTTTCTCAGAGCTCTGAGCTCTGAGACCTGGCTAACTTTCTATCTTGTTTGCAGGGGTCTACAGACCACTGAAGTTTCCCCCTGGAGAAGGGGGAACCAGAAGATTGCTCACAGAGCCATTGTAATTTCCCACTCCTGTTTTTCTTTGTTGTTTCCACCGCGGAGAAGAACGGGGTGAATGCAATGAAATGGCCGAAGGAGGATCCTAGCTCTGCAGAGAACGTAAGTCTCTTGGGAGACACAAGAGTGACAGCCAGCTTTTAGACCACTTTATATTAGTTTTCTTTTTTAGATTAGTACATTTTTATTATCTAAAATTTATCTTTGGACTTCGTTCAAAATGTTGGCTAATTTTGTGTTTTCTTTGCTATAATTAATTTTGGTGGAAGTTTGATAGATTTTATTTTGGCAACATAGTGAACAAGTTTTGTATTTTTCTGCCTTTCTTTTGTATCAGAGAAATTGGGACTTAAGAGACTTTGTTGGTATTTCTCACTCGACAAACTAACTGACTTTTGAGAAATTGTTTGTTTGGGTTAAGCAGCTTGCAGCCTGAAGAATAAAGAAGAATAAAGAATAAAGTATAGAGAATGTGTGCCTCTCTACCTTTTTTTTTTTTCTACTTTTTTTTAGAAAGGACTATCTTTCATTTGGAATATATCTTCATCTTTCCTTTTACAAACTGTTTGAAATACTGCTCTGTGGAATTTTTTCATCTCTTACTTTAAAAGCTTTTCTTACTTAAAGAAATAGACATTATTGATAAATAATAGAACAGCTGTTCCCTGCTCCCTGAGAAATTTTTTGTTTTGGCTACGGCAGCTGATTATGATTTGAACAACAAATAATGGCATTTCTCACAGCACTTCAGGATTTTAAGGAAGAAACCAGCAAAAAATTTTTGCAAATTAAGAAATCCATAGAACGTATATTAATAGTTTTGATGGCTCAGGAACAGAAGATACAAGGGACAGATTTAGAAACAGAGGAAAGACCTTTCGAACCAGTAGAGAAACAGGGAAAGAGGACTTTGAATGTATTGGTACAGAAGAAGATTATGATATTTTACAGGAAGTGGTCTATTAAATGTTTGGGCATAAATACATTGTGGCAGCTGAGACAGGAAGATTTTAATATGCAAATTGATAGATATGGCAAAATAAACATTTTGATATCCCACATGAGTTACAGAAATAAACAAGTTGCATATTGTGATATTGGCATAACCTAAACAGGAGATTTATTGATATTGATTTGGAATGCAAGGTGAATGAAAATGCGGATTTGGTATTGTACACAGAGTAAGCACAGATATGAGAAACTTACAGATGCATAAAAACATGATATTTTAAGTGTAAGATACAAGATTATAAATAAATATGTTGATATTATATATTACTCTTTCTGGAGACACATTTATGAGAAGACAATGAGATGATGAGATGGAATTAGAATGTAGGTTATTACAAGAATATGTTGTATGTATTAGGTTATATGTTATGTTAGGTTTTGTATTTTTGCTATATTATGTATTATGTTATGTAATATGTTAGATTATGTATTAATGGAATATATAGTCATAACATGAACAGAATATACTGTATTTTATTAGACGTAGATAAGGCCTTTATTTGTTATACTAATTGGACTTTATTGAAGATATAAATATAGATGTAAAAATGGAAAGAGCAAATGGAAAACATTTAATTGATGCAACAATGAACATTTGATTACTATTCTAAGGAGTAGAAACCAGAGATGGATTGTTGGAAGATATCAAGAAAGGCGAAACCTATATGAAGAACAGAAGATTGGATTATAGAAATCAAAGGGTATATGACAAAGAAAAGTTTCTGTGTATTGTATAAAGGACTAACATTTAAAGTTAATTGTTGTACTTAAAGTTCAAGGATAAATTGGAGGACATCTATTTTCTATATTTTCTTTGTTATTTTTTGACTTCACTTTTTCTTTTCCTTTTTCTTACTTTGTATTTCTATTTCTTTTCTTTTGTATTAGCTCTTAATATGTATTTTAAAATTTAATAAAACTTATGGAAAAAGAGAATCCTCTGGAGTTGCAACGGCACTACCTTCTCAACCACCTTCCCCAAAAAGGGAAGGTGGGAGACTGGATGAAAGTTGTCCAGTACAACAGGGTCCAGCGATGGTTTCTTGAGGAGGGGGCGCACCAACGCCTCCTTGAAGGCCTCCAGAAACACCCCCTCCTGCAACGATGCATTTACCATCGACTGGACCCAGCCACACGTCACCTCCCAAGCTGATTGAACCAGCCAGGAGGGACATGGATCTAATTCGCACGTGGTGGCATTTACAGTCCGGAGGATCCTATCCACTTCCTCGGGTCCAACAAGATCAAACTGTTCCCAGATAACAGGGTAAGTACGCTCCTCAGACATCTCCCCAGATCATGTTTCATGCTTAGAGTCTAACTTAGAGCGAATCCGAGTGATTTTATCCTGCAGATGCCTGGAAAACTCCTCAGCACGCCCCTGCAGATGATTTTCTGAATCACCTTTCCCCAAAAGGGATCAAGTGATCCTGAACAGGGCCGCTGGGCGGCATTCTGCGGATGCAATAAGAGCGGAGAAATACTGGCATTTCGCCGCTCTTACCACCACAAGGTAGGCCTTAACCGCGGCTCTAGCTTGTGTTCAGTCGGGTTCAGTCTTTGTCTTCCTCCAGCGGCGCTCTAGGCGTCTCTTAATCCTCTTCAGGACTCTCAACCACGTTCAGGGTCTTCAGAACCCTGAACCACGGGGAGTGTCGGGTTCGATAGGACAAGAGAGGCCACACAGGCGCGATCCTGTCCAAGGCCCCAGCCGCCTCCCTATTCCAGGTGGCAGCTAGGACCTCCGCTGGACGGCGCAGCAGATCTCCGGGGACAACCCCCAGCTCCCTCTGAAACCGAATTGGGTCCATCAGTCGCTGGGGGCGGACCGATCGAATAGGTCCTGCCTCCCTGTGGAGTGGGGCGGCATAAGAGAATCTCAAGGCCACCAGGGCGTGATCTGACCATGACAAAGGGGAAAGATGTAACTCTCCCCTCAGAGCACATTGCCACTGCTCTGACAAGAAAACTAAGTCCGGTGTGAGACCACTGTCTCTAGTCGGGTCCCGAATAATCTGAGTCAGGCCCATGGCCGCCATGGTGGCCATGAACTCCCAAGCCGCCTCTGAGGACCGTCCCAGGGATGGCAGATTGAAATCCCCCAGAACCATAAGTCTGGGGAATTCCACTGCCAACCCCAAGACAGCCTCCTGCAGCTCAGGCAGGGAGGTTGCTACGCAGCAGGGAGGCTGATACAGCAGCAACACTCCCAACTGCTCTCAGGCACCCAATTTGAAAAACAGGGTCTCACAACCAGCTATTTGTGGAGCAGTGCCCCTGAAGGCCACAAGAGACTCTCGGATGACAACTGCCACCCCTCCTCCTCTGCCCTGACATCTCGGCTGGTGCCACACCCGAAACCCAGCCGGGCACATCTCTGAAAAAGCCACTCCTCCCTCCGAGCCCAGCCAGGTTTCGGTAATACACGCCAGGTCAGCCCCCTCCTCCGTGATCAAGTCACTTATGAGGGGGGCCTTGTTGTTAACTGACCTGGCGTTAATCAGCAGCAGCCAGAGGGCAGGGCCCCCATGAGTCTGCTGTCCAGAGCCTAGGTTTAAGTCCGGAGGGTCGGAACACGCCACAGATAACATCTTTATCAATGGATACCTACCACTGATAACTTGCCCAAATAACTCTTCTGGGGTGTCGCCAAAAAAAGGAACACAACCAACTAGAAATTCATACAAGATTATTCCCATGGCCCACCAGTCCACAGGCTTTCCATAACCCTGTCGCAAGATTACTTCAGGGGCAATGTATTCTGGAGTCCCACATACCTGAAAAGAAAGTAAAAAAATGTTCATAGGGTGTAGAAAATCTCTAATGAAAACAACTCAAATGGTAACACTTAAAATTATAATATAATTCTTGCTTAATCTAAGACAACAATGTGCAACAGGTTCATTATTCATTACAAAAAATTAAATACTTGCACAAAAATATTTGAGATTCAATTAATTTAACTCTGTTGTCCAAAGTGAACAGAATTTCTCATTGCTATATTTAAAGGAGCTAAAATTTAGATTTTACTGTGCTGTTTCTGGGTCAAAGTATACATGTCATAAAACCTACATTGAGGATACATGCTTCAGGCAGTTTTTAAAAATTAATATATGCAGATATGCACAGTAGTTTCGAAACTGTAATTTTGGCTTACTTGCTTATCCAAGAATTCTCTGGCATCTTTCTCAATATGACCTTCATACAGATTAGTTGTCAAACTCATTAAGCCAATTTTGGAGAGGCCAAAATCAGTCAACTTGATGTGACCCATTGAAGTTATGAGAAGACTGAAAAGGGGGAATACAGATTAGTATTTATGAAAATTCAATCATGCCACAGTGATACGCTGTTATTTATCAACATCCTTAAATAAATATTATAACTTTAATATCTCACCACTGTAAGAAATGTTTTACAGGAGAATGTATAGAAAATCTTTAAGGACTATTTCAATGCAGTAACATGCAGTAACATTCGAAATATACATTTCTATGACTTTTGCATGCTAGTTATTATGAAGCCACCTATGCTACCTCCCTCTCATGGCAATTAAGCTTAAAAAGAAAGTTATCATTGGACAGTGGCAACAATTTAGGGAAGAGTGATCACAAAGCACAGGGTAAAGTACTCCCTCCAAGCTGTGTCCCCAGTCATATAACCTGTTCGTGGAAGCTTTTTTTTTCCTGTTTATTTGCCCCCTTTAGGTTGAGACATTTCAACAGGGAGGCAGAAGAACACAAAAAACAAAGAAAGCCAGAATTAGCTATGTCCTGGCCCATATTTCTCTTTGGCCATGTTTACTGTACTGCCAATTCTATTACCGTCTATTATCAGTACATGGCCTATGAGGTTATAACTTTCAATGGGATATGACTTTTGACATACTGTTCATTTCCCCATTTCCCCCACTTTAAACTTACAGTCACCGTTTATATATATTAGCCTTATGTAGGTTGTCATAAAAGGAATTACCTGCCGCATAACATTTTTTAAAAAAATCAGGATCTAATTTGAGTCAGATTTGAATAATTTTACATACAGACACTGGATTGGACCCAAACTTAGTAATACTTTTAAACAAATTAATTTAAATCAATTAGCTTTTGTTTAAAAAACGCCCTTGAATTGACTTTTGGTGACTGCATCCAGGTAAGTTTCTTGCCAGCGTTACAGAAATGATTTCCCATTGCTTTCTTCCAGGTTTGAATTCTTGCTAGATGTTTCTAATTTAAATTCCAGTAGCAATACCTTTTGCTTTAGCGCCTCACAAATTTGATCCTAAGCAAGCTCGAAACAGTTAAATCTATGCTGCAGCCAGCCACCGCTGCAACTGAGACTCTTAACACCTTACTCCCTTCTAGTTGCTCCTCTGTGGAAATGCTGCTAAGCCCAGCCTCTGAGAGCACAAAATCCCCAACAAAGAAAAAAAGAAGGTGTGCTAGTCCAAAGCAAAACCACATAAAAGGAAAGGACATTCAGCCGGTCAATGTAGCACAATCTTCATATAATTATTTGGAGGATAAGTCTTTAGTTGATGGCTTAATATTATCGGCTCCCGAGAATCAGTCTGAGCAAGCTCCAGAAATGCTTCCACTCGTTGACCCCAGCATGGATCCTAACTCTGATCTCACTTCGCAAGGAGATACTCCACCCACACCTTGCCATTCACCATTGCAAGCTAATATTATCAATAGGAGCCCTGAATCGGAGCAGCTCTCTGCTATCAGCCCTCAATCTGACCCTAGTTATCCTCAAGCTCAGCTATTAGAAAATGAGAGGAATGGACTGAGTTTATTGTCGTCAGCAGCAGCTGCTGGGCTTATAGATGCGGAGTCATCAGTACCAGATCAGAGTTTGTTGAATACTGACTGCTGTGATAAAGAGGAACAACTATCACAACTTAAGGGAAGGAAAGTTGAATTTTATAATAACTGTGTATATACGGGAAGTATTGACAATATTGTTCCAGCCCCAGAAACAAGCTGACTGTCTGAATCTTCATACCCAGCCATTCCACCCAGAACATCCTGTTTTAGAGAGACCTATACAAATTGTAACTTGGAACGTAGCTGGTGGGAGAGAATCTGTTGACAGTGATTTGGTGAGATTCCTCTCTGAATTTGAGATAATAGCCTTATAAGAAACCTGGTTAGTTGGAGAGGATGAACCAGTACAACTCCTGGGTTTTCAGTGATAGTATAAAAAAAAGGTAAAGGTTCCCCCCGCACATTTGTGTAGTCGTGTCCGACTCTAGGGGCCGGTGCTCATCTCCGTTTGTTAGCCGAAGAGCCAGCGTTGTCCGAAGACGCTTCCACGGTCATGTAAAGGGTGGGCCTCTGGGGGCTTTTGCATTCTCAATAAGGAAGGACTGCAATGGCAGGGTGAGAAATATTACTCTCCTTGTAATAATACTTTCCACTAAATTGGCACACTATTATGTTGTTGTGTTGTCAGTTAAGAAATTTTTAGTTTATATAGTTTTTCCAAATCAAATGGCAAATTCCGCAAATGAATAGCTCCACTGCCTTATAAATAATCTCTTTATTTGTCTTATATTTATTCCTACACTGGATGCATGCTATGGGAAATACATATCAAATTGCATTCTCCCTCAGTAAAGTTAGTTGATGTTACTTTGAACTTCATTGTAGATACACCTTAAAAGGTGACTGATCTTATGTTTATACTAATACCATGGACCCTATTGATTTTCAGTTCTATTTTTAAAGTAGCCAATCTAAATGTTAAATACAGCTATATCCGTAGTTTAATAATAACCAGTTTTTAATGTGATATTTTCACCATCTGCTCTCTTATTATGTTGGTCTATGACTGTAATAATAAAGATTGACCCAGCCTCACAAATTAAAAATTTGAGCCAAGTATATGTGTATAAAATTATAAAATTGTAGGAGTGTTCATCTTGTAGCTTTAATGGACATGAAATGTGATGTACTTGTAGAAGGACAATCAAAGCTTTCCTACTGTTGAAATGCCTCACTTTAAATTTAGGGCGTGATTAATGAAAGAATAGTTTCTCAATAAATTTTATTGAGATAATCACAATATTGTATTTGTCAAGAAGCAGATCAAGAATAAATATTAAAATGAAAGGTTGCCCTTCCAGAGGAAAAAAATAGTACAAGTTGTTGCTATAGATATTTTTAGAATGAACAGCTGCAACTACAAGTACAAACATGAGAAGTTAAAAGCGTACTTGTCAGGCTTTAGATCACGGTGGACAATGCCATAATTGTGGAGATACTCCAGTGCCAGTACCGTTTCTGCAAAATACATTCTTGCCATATCTACAGGCAAAGCTCCAATGTTCTTCAAAAGAGTTGCACAATCCCCTCCTAGATCACAACAAAAACATAGTTTCTGTGTTCATTATCAGACAATCAAAAGCTGACAAATATATAATGTTATACAGTGTATCCCTATCCATGTGTAATCAGAAGCAGTACTAACACTAGATTAGCAATTGGACCAAAAGATTGCCCAATATTTTAGTCCAATACATTATCTTTGAGATAATGGATCTAGAGAAGCTTCTGGCTTCATTCTCAATCAATGTGTGCACACAGCTGAGGAATCTCACATTAATAGAAAAAGGAGCAGAAAATAGGGTATTTCTGTATACTCCATCAGCAATTGCCATTCAGTGCCAAACAGATACTGACATGGAGGAAGACCAGGGAGGTATGAGGCAGACAGGAATATAATTTGGTGGTGATGAATCAGGGAATATTGGTGGGAGGTATTTGGTGCCTGTTTCTTCTTCTGGATCAGTTGCCTCATTCCAGATCTAGCTGTATTGCTTTGGCTGCTGTTGGTAAATGCCAGCTCTGTTGGTAAGATCTCTTTCATTCACAATATAGTGACGAATATGCAGACCTGGCATGTATTACTGAAACCTGGTTGGACAGAGCAGGTTTTATAGCACAATATAATTAGTCATTCTATCTTGAAGGTTATGAAACAAATCCTTGACTGAGAAAATAATGACAGTACCCTAGCATCTAAAAGAATGGGTAATCGTTATATATAATTCTCTCTCTCTTCCTAATGAAAACCATTTTGATTAATACATCTACTATAATGTCTAGATAAATTCTGAATACCTTCCACATACTCCATGACCATGCAAAGATGCCGCTTGGTTTCAAAGGAGCAAAACATGCTGACAACAAAAGGATTTTCTGCAAAAGTTAGGATATCCCTCTCCACAAAAGCTTGCTGAATTTGGTTCCTCAAAATAAGGTTCTGCTTATTAATCTTCTTCATTGCAAAACGTTGACGGGTACTCCTGTGGCGCACCAGGAACACTGCACTAAGGTAACACATGAACAATATGTTATGTAGGAAATGAGAAATAATATATCTGAAGTTTCACCTGTTTGACCAGTTCACAAAGCTAGCAAGAACTCACAAAATGGAGAGGATTAACTGCACCAAGTAATTTGTCTTTCTTCTCCAGGTTCTACTTAAATTTTAAAGTTAAAAAAATATATATTAAAATTTTAAAGGACAGAATTGTATGTGGGATTCTAGTAATCACGAATGAAAGTGGAAACCAAGAAAGAAGAACAAAAACAATTCCAACTGTTAGAAACAAATATATTTATCAAGTTAGCATTAGGAAATTTTGCTTTGAAATACTGAATCTCTGTTTCGTTCTTATATAACTTTAGTTAAAATATAACTTCTATAGTCAAATGTACTTTTCATTTTTGTCAACTGCCTGTGTATTAAGATTTTTCATATCCTTTTGTTTGACTAAGTATTCCTCTAAATAATCTGGCCACTTTTTTTAAAAGAGACTTTCAGAAATGTGCAGGTACTCAAATCCAAAGGAGAAAAGGTGCTTTGGAGGAAATATGGGTGCATTTGCTGCACCTGTCAGTGGCTCTTTCAACTGACAGGTACAGCAATGTTGTTCAGTCAGATCCCTGCCAAAGCATCTGTCCTGCTTCAGATCTGAATAGCTACACTGCCATACTATTAAGGATTTGCAAAACATTCTGCATACAAACCATTCTGTGCACAGAACAGCTAGTTTTGGATGGTGTGAGCCTGAGCGAAAACAAGCATGTTTTCAATGTTTTGTTCTGGATATGGTCCTGCTGCTATTAGCTTAGGCTCAGTATGGGGTGCAGCTTTTTGGGAAATAGCTGAGAGCCATTCTGAAGCTAACTGCCATTGGAGAAAAACTGACTAGAGACTGGAGAGTGAGCTACAGAGGACAACTGGACTCCTTGATGGACTTATGCATCTGCTGGAGCGGGAGGCGACTGGTGTGCAAGTATCTAGTTGCCTGCTGCCTCAGAGGCAGCCTCCAGATTCTCAGTTCCATGTCTATCTTCTCATTTGTTTGTAGTTTTAATTTTGATCCAAGATATTGTATTGGTAAGAGTTTTAATTAGATATAAAAAAGGATAAAAGAGAGATTCAGTCAGCTTTTGAGTTTAAATACACCCCTTCCCCAAATAAAGACAGTTTGTCTACTGGGGGAATTCTCCCAGTGAGTTCTGTAGCCACATACTGGTACTGAGTGCACTGCAACTTGCAAGGAATGTGAGCATATACATTCAATAAAGCCCTTTCTTTTTGTACTTTAAAAGGAGGCTTGCCTAAAAGGCTTCTCTTCCCTCCTCTCCCCCTCCCCAGTTTAGGGTTCACTCATCACACTATCCAAACTATGTTGCCTCCTTATAAAAACCCCACTGAACCAACCAAGGCTGCAAGAGCTAAGCTTTTGAGAGGGAGGGTAGGGCCAATGTTTACTGGTCAAGGGGAGGTGAGGGCTGTAAGGAGGCCTGGTTTTAGCACTATGCCTAGTCCTGAGGCAGCAATGGTGCCATGGGATGGCCTCATGATGACTCAGGCTGAGGAAGGAGCTCTTCCCCAGCATAAGGCAAGGTGGGTGTTGACCTTTCAGGCATTTCTCTCTGTTAGGGACCCAGGAATAGAAGTGAGGGTCAGAGAAGGAGGAAGAACTGCTGCCTCCTGAGTTTCAGCACTCTGAATGCGCAGCACATGGTAGTACTGGTGACCCAGATGCACCAGCAGACCTCCAACTATCACCAGAGTGGGCACACTACAGCCATGACATGCAAGGCACTGATCCACAGAGGGAAGTGGGCAGTTGCAGCAAACTGACATTTTGTCATGAGACAGCTACCCAAAGGGGTGGGATCTGCGTGATAATGCTGTGACATATTTAAATCCCCCCTCCTCCCTGCAGCCACCTCTGGGAGAAAGGACAATAGCTGATTAGAATCAGCTTGCCTCTAGCAAGTTGTTGATTAATGATGATGCACTAGTCAAGTGGATAGGGTGGTCCAAAGGCATCAGACATGACATATGCTATCATACAGATAATGTCTTTGGGTGACGAGCGCTTCAGCCTGGTGGAGGATGCCCGATTCTGGCTGTTCTGATTCCCCATGTGCCACCTTCAGGAGGCAAATGATGCCTTCCCTGTATAACTAATGCAGTTGGGACTGTTATGGGCAGCACACTATAACATTTATCTCCACTTCAACTTGGACATTCAGTCCCCTTGATGTGGAGTGTGCACTTCTTACCTTACTCTCGCTGCACACTCATCCCCACCCTTTTTGCAATAACTGAGCATGATTACTAGGGCGCCTCCCAATAATGGTGTGTTTCTCTCTAAAGCAGCAGTGTGTGGGAGGGAGGGCACACTAACTTTCTCATCCCATTATCCTCCTCCAAGCCTTCAGCAGAACCAGCACAGGGACCAGTCTTATTCCACTGCAGAGCTATCACAAATTTCAAGTGAGGGGAGGCATTTTAAAGTTTGAAAAAGAGCCTACAGTTTTATTCCTATAATTTACCAAAAAAAAAAAAATCTGGCATATACAATCTCTCTTGTAGCTGCTTTAAAGTATTAATAGACAAATATATGCATTCCCACATCATTAAGCTATTTTTTAAAAACTCCTTTTAAAAAAATGCTAGTATAACCTATTAGTCTTACCCATATGCCCCATTACTGATCAGTTTAATAGTTTCAAATTCTTCTTCTGATGGTGTTTTCTTGGCTTGCACAGTAGCTCCCCGACTCTGAAAATACCAAAAATAGCTTTCATTCCCTTTTTAATCTGTTAAATACATATTTGATATTGATCACCATACCAGTTATTCTTTGGAAGTATAACAGAAACAATATGATTTCATTGTGCTGCTAAAACTACACCTGTTTTATTGTAGACCATTTAAAAATAATTTTTGCTACTCTCTGACCATTTCCATTAAAAACCTGGAAGGAGTTTGAGCCTGTGGAGCTGAGGAAGTGAGCAAAGTGCTTGGTGAGATAAGCACTGCCGCTTGAGGGCTGGATCCCTGGCCCTCCTGGCTGGTATGAGCTGTGAAGGAGTGAATAGGGAGCTGGATCTCAGCTCTGATGAATTCCTCCTTGCAGGAGGGATTGATGCAACCATTCTTTAAAAAGGCACTTTCTTAAGGGAACAGGCTGAGACTCAGCCTAAGCAAAGTCAGGTGACTGTTGATTCAGAAGCCAACCGAGTCCAGGACAGTACTAACTTTAATGTTAAATGGGGTCATGCTCCCCAGAAAACGTGTTGGGGGGTGTGTGTACGTATGTATGATAAGAAGAGTAATTTCTCGAGATTCCACCCTAACATGACTTTTTCTGAAACAGAAATATGACTGCTCTAACACACTTTTCTATTCATCTTCTGAATATTTTCTATTACAATACTTAATTTTACTCAACAGACAGGTAATTTTCATTAGAAAAAGTATATGTGTGCACAATTTATACTTCGCTAATATCACTACAGAAATGTTCCTATATTACAGAATGGAGCTGTTAAATCACTACCTTTCCTTCAGCAGAATCATCTGTCTCTGGGGTATCTGGACTATCACAGCTATTCAACTGGGCCATTTCTGGAAAGAAAGGAAAATATGCTTTTAAGATGTAACAGTGTACAATCTTTGGTATTCAAAGAATAATACATCCAATCCCTTCTCTCATTTGCAGTCCTTCCTTAAGCTGCACAGCTTTTTTTTTGGGGGGGGGGTGCCTTTGAGTCAGTCTTGACACCCGGCAATTGCCTGACAACTCCCTGCAGTTTTCTTGACAACATTTTCAAAAGTAGTTTGCTGCTGCCTTCTTCCTAGGGCTGGGAAACACTGACTAGTAAAAGGAGTGGGAGAGTTTTTGCATGAGGCCTATATTGGATCCAGATGGGTAGAAGACAGTAGCTCACAAAATTTTTCATACTGGAAACTTTTCAGCCAAACCAAAATGTCATGGATGGTCACTGTACTTAACTTATATGACCCTACTTTGTAACTATGCAAATACATCTCCTTAGTATTAGTGAGGTTATTCTGAAGAATGTATAGGATAGATTTTGCACTTTCTCATAGAACTTTTTTTATATCTTTCAAATAAGTGAGATGGTTATACTGTTCATTTGGGAAAAATCAGAGTCCTATACAGCACTTTGTATGTTACATGTTTTTTCTCCTTTCTGTTTTTTTGTTTACAAAGATATTTCAGTCTGTGAGACATATGAAGCTTCAGCAAAATCCCAAGGCAAGAATGAAAAATACCAAGTACCATTCATCATTTCCAATACAAATCATTGTATTCTGACACTACCTTTTGCTGTAAATAGCACTTTCATTTATAAATAGCTAATTCACCCTCCCCACTGTTTTGTGTGCAGTATTCAGAAAAACTAGTCCGTAACATGTGAATTTCTGTTTAATGCCAGAACTAATAAGAAAAAAAATCTTATTCTACTAATGTATCAGTATTCCCAAAGAGCTTACGACAAATGATACATCAGAAAAGATTTTTATTTTTACATCACCCAACTCCCCATGACTTTAGCTGAATATTTGAGAGAACTGCCCACTAAATTGGAAAGGTAACAATGAAAGATATGGTATACATGGTCACTTCACACATAAAATTAGTGGGCTGAATCTGGAGTTGAGCAGCCAAGAATAAAACTGAGTATTCCCCTGGGAAAGGAACTTGAGATCCGATGAAGAGTTCCCCATCGGAGGAAAGTGATGGGGATGGTAATTTTTTTCCTCCCATTTTGCATTCTGTTTAGCAGGGACTCGTTGCAAATGGAGGGGGAACAGAAGGCTCATCCTCTCCAGCCCACAGAACCACCCTTTTAGTTGAGTTCTGCTTTGTGCAACTCTGAGTGTGCAATACATACTAACTCATTGGTTACAATGCATATGTACACTATATCAATATAATGGGACATTTACAGGTATTCTCAACAGTTGATGCACTCGTTATATTTTATGTGTTAGTTAATGCTTGGGAGAATGACTAAATATGCCTTGTGATGTCCAACCCTTTCCTGCTTTATTATAGTCCTAAGAATACAATGCTCTCACCCTCCAAGGGATCCCTAGTAAGGCCCAGCTGGCATATAATATAACGAGGGATGTCACATTTAATTCCTCCCCCTTCTTTGGCATGGCCTTCAGCAGCTTCTAGCAGATGGTAGAACTCTTCAGGATCAAATTCCTAAAGCAGAAGGATACAGAAAGAAAATACTTAATCTGATTTCAAACACAAAGGCATATAACTCTAGGTACAATTTATTTTAAGAAAGATGAAAATAGAATGCACAGTTTAACTTAAATTTCTATGTGTTTCTAAATCCAAATTCAAACCTGGTGTAACAGCTTACAACACAACCCAGTATTGCTCTCAATGCATAGTTGTGTTTTAGAAAAATGTAAATTAGTAGATAAAATATGATTCAGAATGATGTAACTTCTCATTAAAGCACCATAAGAACAGTGGAAGAAAGATTACACAACAGAATTATGGAAAGCATTATTCTTATTTCATTATGAAAATTATTTTTCTTATTTTAGTTAGTCTTAGAACTCTGCTGGGAGAGGATTATTTCCATTTCATAACCATGGAACAGGTATGCAAAAGCATCATACTCTGCCTACTAAAATAGCTGGTTCACTGGAGAAGTCTATAACACCAGGAAGAGAGGGAGGGGCATTTGGCTGAGCCAGAAAGGCACATCCAGCTGAAAGCAGCCTCAATGATTAATTTACAAGCATTATGAGAATTGAAAAAATATCCATGTAAGGTGCAAGGCAGGACATAACACCTAGTGCAATACTCCAATTGGTGTTGTGAAGTCCTTCGTCTATAGCAGGGGTACCCAACCTTTTTGGCACCAGGGACCGGTCGTGGAAGACAATTTTTCCACGGACCGGGGGGGGGGGGGGTGTTGCAGGTGGAAGCCAATTGCGCGCATCAGGAGGTGGGGTTTGCAGGTGGAAGCCAATTCCACGCACTGGGGGTGGGGTTTGCAGGTGGGAGCCCCGCGGCCCACTTCCTAACAGGCCGCAGCCCACTAGTAGGCCGCGGCCCACTGGTCTATAGAATTTGGGAAAAGTGGAAGGAATATTAAGCTGCAGACAATCAGGAATATCCCTGCATCTAAATTAGGCAACCATTCAACTGCACTTTATATAATAATGGTAGAAAAAATGTATTATGTATTATTTATATAGACTATGCAGAATGGATTAAATATCACTAGAACTTGAACATTTTCTGAACTCAAATGAATCATCTTAAGTATGCTACAGTACTGAAAAGCAGTGACTTGAAAATTGCAATGTAACTGTATTAAGCTGCTCTCTGTTTGGAGGTGTTCCAGGCTGCATTATTTTATTATTATTATTTTGGCATTCAGCCAGTTGGCACATAAAGCATGAACAGAGGGGAAAGATAATAATTTTTTATTTCTTAAAAACATGTAATTGTAATTCCATTTTAAATTTTTCATTGTACATTGTTGGAAGGGTCTCTTTTATAAAAAAAAACAATTTGCAATAATCAATTATGGGCATTAAAGAGTTCACCGCTCCATCAGCAGTAAACAAGAAGAATGAAACCAGATGCTGTTTACTATTATAGGAAATCAATAGTAATATCAGCAGCAAGCCAATCACTGATTAAATGAATAAATTTGGGACTACATGGTATAATAAACTGAACTACAAAAATGCTGCATAAGTAAACCCCAAACAGCACTGAAACAGCTAAATCTATTTTGGGGTCTTGCCACATCATTTTGAAAACTCTCACAACCAGCTTCATATTATCATTGTTCAAATCTCAGCCTGTATCTGCTTCCATTTTCATTTTAAAACAATTGTGAGGGTAATTAATATCTCTCAACATCCCAATTAATGATATATACCTAAAAGTAGTTCAGTTTCAGCACAACTTTTATGAACAACTCAATTTAGACTTGCAAAGATAGTGATTTAAGTATATGTTCCTTTTAATAAGCAGAATTATAAGCAGAATATCATACTGACCTACTTTTAATTTAAATATGCTCTCAAAATTATACTTTCATATGAGAAGAATTTTTGAAGGAATCCATGTAATATACACACACATTCACACTCATAATTTGTAGAATTCCTGAAGCTTTTATTGATGCATAGTTTACCATACATATGCTTTTTTAAAAGGCTCCAGTAAAATTAAAACTCAGTTCATTATCAGGTGAAACAGAATAATTATGATAGATTCTTATTTTGTTATTTAAATAATACAGTAAAAAAAACTTTGTACAAATAATTAAATGAAGTAATTAGGCTTTTGATTTAAAAAATAATAATCTTCCAGATAGCTCAGCAATTGACTTTTCAAAAATTAGTGATCAACCATTCAAAGGGGGGGAAATCTACATTAGAATATGTCTAACTCTTTGGATGCAGTCCCATTAGTTTCAACTAGCTAAAATTACTTTCAGTTCAAGTATCAATCGAAGAGAATATTTGTAGCTCAGGGTTGAACTGTGGAGTCCTTGGTGCTCTCTGAGCCTTGTTGTTTTCTTGCAGACGTTTCATTGCCAGACTAGGCAACACTCGTACTGAAGATGTTGCCTAGTCTGGCAATGAAACGTCTGCAAGAAAACAACAAGGTTCAGAGAGCACCAAGGACTCCACAGTTCAAGTATTCCAAAGTTATCTAGGGAATTTAGGGTCTAGAAGTTTTTGAAGAACTTGATGTGTATTGCTAGAGCTTCCTTATGCACAGAATATACTGTATGAATATTTAAAATTAAAATTATATATCAGTTAGAAATACTGGACTAAGAATGAGAAGACCCAGGTTCAAATCTCCATTCAGCCATGAAACTCAGAGGGTGACTTTGAGCTAGTCATGATCTCACAGCTGAACCTACTTCATGGAGTTACCATGAGAAAAAACTAGAAAATGTGAGAGAACTGTATGTGCTTGAGCTTCCAGAGATAAGGCAGGATGAGAGTGAGTGAGAGTGAGAGAGTAAGAGTGAGAGTGAGAGTGAGAGTGAGAACAACTGGAGCATATAACTTGTAAGATGCTGCATAAAGATTGAAACCACAATACTTTCACAATTATAAACTAACTTACACAGCATTTTCTCTAAAACATACTGTACCACTAAACTGTAGATAACACACCATTCCACAATCTACTGCCTACTTTGGATATTAGTCACAGTCAAGTTAGAGATCTGATTATCTGGACCCTTTTCTGTCTGGGCTCAGGCCGGGGCACAGCACTGAAACGGCATTGGTCGCACTTGTCGATGACCTTTGGAGGACTCGGGATGCGGGTGGTGCAACCATTCTGGCCCTCCTGGACCTCTCAGCAGCTTTCGATACCATCAACCATGGAATCCAGAGGCACTGTGTTACGGTGGTTCTCCTCCATCCTCCACGGATGGTTCCAGTCAGTGTTGGTGGGGGAGGAGAGGTCAAGCCCTAGGCCCCTGCAATATGGGGTGCCTCAGAGCTCAAGCCTTTCACCTCTCCTTTTTAACATCTACATGAAACCACTGGGGAGGTTATCCGTCAGTATGCTGATGATACCCAGTTATACATCTCCACCCCTAGCCAGACAGTGATTCTGGGGCGGTGCTGGCCAAGTGCCTGGAAGCTGTAAGGATCAGGATGGGGAGGAACCAGCTTCGACTCAACCTTGGCAAGATGGAGTGGCTCTGGGTTTTTGCCCCTCACGCCCAGGAGATATTTCATCTCTGACTCTGGACAGGGTGGCACTCCCCGGACTGAGTTGGTGCGCAGTTTGGGGATCCTCCTAGACTCACGGCTCCTGCTCAAGGAGCAGGTAGCAGCTGTGGCTGGGGGGGCCTTTGCACAGATTTGTCTGGTGCACCAATTGTGCCCCTTCCTGGACCGGGAGGCCTTGCTCACTGCCACCCATGCCTTGGTCACAGTCTGGGTTACTGCAACGTGCTCTACATGGGGCTGCCCTTGAAGACCACCTGGAAGCTACAACTGATCCAGAAGGCAGCGGCGCACGTAGTGATGGGTGCTCATAGGTTTACCCATGTAACACTTCTGTTGCATGAGCTGCACTGGCTCCCAGTTTCCTTCCGGGTGCAATTCAAGGTGGTGGTTATTACCTTTAAAGTCCTAGATGGCACAGGGCCAGGTTATCTGTGGGACCACCTCTCCCTAAGGACATCTACCCGTCCTACTAGATCAGATAGTGTGGGCACGCTCCTAGTCCCTTCCCTTAAACATTGCCATCTTATGGGATCTAGGAAGCATGCCTTTTCCGTGGCAGCCCCTACCCTATGGAACACCCTTCCCCCTGAAGTTTGGCAGTCCCCCACCCTCCTAGCCTTCCAAAAAGCACTCAAGACCTGGCTTATTCCCCAAGCGCTGGGATAGGGTGAGATTGACAAGAGGACTTAGTGATGGACTGCGTGTGAAATTTAACTTTGGTGCCAGGTTTTAATGTTTGTGGTTTTAATAGATATAGTATGTATTTATTAATGGTATATTGATGTTGTTTTAACTGCTGGTTTGGAGCCACCCAGAGTTGGATATAAGATGGGCAGCTATATAAATGTTTTAAGTAAGTAAGTAAGTAAGTAAGTAAATAAGTAAGTAAGTAAAGCTTTCAAAATTTGCATGACTTGCTATTTTTCATAACAGCTGCAGTATCACAGTATATACTGCTGAGAACAGTGTACAGCATTATTTGTCAAGCAGTAAACAACACAGAATTATGGCAGTGTCCTCTGATTTATAATCACTGCTACAATCTGTGTGAAATGACAGTTAAGAGGGGGCCAGATCTATTTACTAGAACCAAATGCAACACAACCAGGCCATTATTCATAAAACTACAAAGTCTTTTAGTAGTAAACTCTCTAGCTTCTCTGATTTATGTAATCTTTTTGGAAATGTATTTTGTTATACTCAATCCTGGACATCCATTTAAAACTATTGGATGCACATGTCAGGCTCCTAGGACATTTTATTATGTTACACAGCTCCTAAAAAACCCCGTTTGCTTACCAGACATTCAAGCAACCTCGCTGGCCGTGCAATGACGATCATCAACTTTTTCACCAGTTGGGTAACAAATGCCACATCAGAACTTTCTGATCGCTCATGAGCCTGGGGAAAAGAATGTCATATTACAGTATATACAAAGAATGGATACTGCATATTTCAGCTTCGAAGTGATTATCAGTGGTTTAATTATAGTTA
Organism: Charina bottae; assembly: GCA_023362775.1. NCBI lineage: Eukaryota > Metazoa > Chordata > Lepidosauria > Squamata > Charinaidae > Charina > Charina bottae. The sequence continues at coordinate 60,026,199 of JALMGJ010000003.1, forward strand.
AAGCATGACAAAAGCAGCAATTAACATTATTCATATTCTGTATTGGAAGAAACTTAACAGTAACTGTCAACTCACAAGCAATATTGTAGAACCTTTTTTAAAAAAATTCACTGAAAATTTAAAGGTTTTTTTCCCCTCAATTAATTGTATTATATAAAACTCTATTTTGTGCCTTCTTCTAAAAAAGCTTCATGAGGAACATACAAATGACTCCAATGTTATACCAAAGGCATTAAAGACAACTTTGACATGATAAATAATAATCGGAAATTGGGTTCAAACACCAAAACTTTCTAGGAGTTTACCAGCACAATTGTTTAATCAAAAATGTTTTTATTTTACTTTGCCATTTAAAAGTAATGAAGAACAGCAATAAAAACTGATACTACTAAGAAAAATGAAAAAATAGTAGAGACCCATTTTAATTTAAAAATTACCAAATAATTTGGTTTATTGCTTTATTAGGGTTAGGTGTTATATCTAATGATAATTCTTAGAATTCGTATTCAATAAACAGTTTTGCAGATGTCACGGGAATGCTTTATAGAGCTCCTAGCTAACGCAATATACAGATTTTTTTCAAGCTAAGACAATAAATGAATATATAGAATTTGCAATTCATTACACACTGAAGAAAAAGGTATAATTTTCTGCTTGAATTATCTTCATTTGGAACTTATAAAAAAGAGCTGAAGTTAAGAATAACTTTAACCTTTCTTTCCATTTTGCAAACATATTAATATTTTGGAAGAAATGTTGTTTTAGACAATGAAAAACATTACCACTGAGAAAAAGTTGTTCAGAGCAAATGTTTAAGGCGCCTGTAATGCAATCCTGATTATGTGCCATCAAGTCATTTTTGACTCCTAGTGACTACATAGATAGATTTTCTCCATGAGGATGTATCCCTAATCTGTTCTTTCAAGTCGCTCAATGGTGCACTCATTGCCACTGTAACTGAGTCTATCCATCTTGCTGCTAGTAGTCCTCTTCTTCTCTTTCCTTCCACCTTTCCCAGCATGAGAGCCTTTTCCAGAGTACTGGGTCTTCAGATAATGTGTCCAAAGAATGATAATTTGAGCCTGGTCATTTGTGACTCAAGTGAGAAATCTGGGTTGATTTGTTCGATGATCCATCAGTTTGTTTCCTTGGCTGTCCACAGTATTCTCAGGAGTCTTCTCCAACACCAAAGTTCAAAGGTGTCAATATTCTTCCTATCCTGCTTCTTTAAAGTCCAACTTTCATTTCCATAGAGTGTCACAGGGAATACCATGGCTTGCACAATTCCGATCTTTGTAGATACAGACATATCATGGCATTTGAATATCTTTTCCAAGGCCTTCATGGCTGCTCTACCAAGTGCTAGTCTGCGGCATATTACTTGACTGCTTGTTCCTTTACTATTGATGGTTGATCCTAAGAAGCAGAAGCTATCCACCACTTCGATATCTTCATTGTCAATTCTCTGGCTGGTTGTTCTAAGTATATCTTTATTCCCCAAAATGTGGATGTTAAACAAGGTAACTTGAAACATCGCTGTATAAGAGTTATATCAAAAGTTTTATTGCTTTTTAAACAAAATATTTCTTATTATTCTATTTTATATTGAGACAAAATCAAGAAAAGCCACGTTATTCAAAATATTAATATCTAACTAGATAAAAAATTATTGAATATTGCAGAAACACAGTAATCAAGCATAACTTGTAGCTGCCACTCATCCATAATATCTGGGCTGCAGTTTCAAGACACTTAATAAAATCACTATGATTTGTTTTAATTTCTCACAGATCAATCTGGATATCTCCTCAAATATTTTACTAAGAATATATCCTACTTTTCCTGCATCTTGAAGGTACTGGTTATATGCCAAACAGGTGTCTACCATTTGCTTTCCTCAACATGATGCATGCCACCTAATTAGTACTTCCCAAGAGCAATATACTTGCCTGAAGGTTGTAAGTCTCATTACAGATCCCACCCAAACTCACCTTGAGAGGAGGGGAGAAATAAGAATTATTGACTCTAGCTGCTGCCAATTTCAATGACTTATGTTCTGGAGGCAGAAATGGGTAAATTATAAAGTTATTCCCTTATCTGAAAGACTCATCTGTCACTAACAGTAGTCACTGGGGCATGAAATTACAATCACTCTTCTCCCTAGGTACCAACAACAGTGATATTCCACTCACAACTTTCTCACTGAGCTAATACACTGATACAGTCCAATGCAGCCAGGTTCTAGAGACAAGAACCAATATCTCCATGTTAAAACCCTCCTAAGAATCCCAGTTCTAATCAGGATGCTGGCTCTTCGACTAACAAACGGAGATGAGCACCGGCCCCTAGAGTCGGACACGACTGCACAAATGTGCGGGGGGAACCTTTACCTTTACCTTAGGCATGTAAAGGGGAAAGGGGGAAAAGCCAAAGAAATTGGGGTTTTTCCCCCTCCCCAAGCCTTTTTTTTTTTTTGAAACATTTTGGAAAGAGTTTTAAAAGACCCTCCAAATAAGTATTTTCTTTAAAAATGAATCCAGTAAGACATGGTGGTCAGACATGCTTTCTACCAACGTAAAGACTTTTTATTTAGAGTATTATAGCACTACAGTTCCTGTACCCAGAGAACAATTAGTGCAGTACAGCTCTCAGATGTAATAGTCAGATGCAGTTCTTCCCAGGGTCCTGCGGTTTCCTGTATTATTTGTCTCTGTTTCATGAGACAAACAATACAGGTCTTCATTTGCTTTTGAGTGTATGTATTGATTTTTTTTATCTAGGGTCTTGACTGGGTCTCATAGAACAGAAAAAGTGTAAAATAAATAATTTAAAAACTTTTTAAAGTAAATTAAACTAATATGACTTATTTATTTTCTTATTTCAAAAATATATATCCAAAATTATAATTGTATGAGTAAACCAAGTTATATATATTGCACACTTGTTGCAATGCATAACTTGCACTGAAACAGCAAAGTGAACTTAGATCAGTAAAGAGTATAATAAAAATAAACACTGAATATATTTCAATTTTTCCAAAATCCTTGCTTTTACTTGGGGAAAAAATTGAAAAAACCCTCACCCATCCTCCCAAAAGGTTTGGAAATGTTGTATCTGTAGTAGGAATATTAGCTACTATAACAGAAATATATTAATGAACCTGTCTGGTGCTTTTGTGCTATACATGAACATCCACATTTATCTTTAAAAAGTTGCATTGACAAACCAAATGTACAGTTCATAAGCCAAATATATGTAAAATGTATAAAGTAAAAACATTTTGTACTTGTGAGTACAAAATATTTTTACTTATATGAAAACAGGGGAAATCCAGAATGTTTAGAAATTGCTTCGTTTTGCTGAAGCCCCTCTACAACAAATCTCATGACATGTTTAAAGATCTTCTACTCTCAGGAGCAGATTCCAGGGCTGCAGGGAAATCTCATTTTGGCAGCATAATCGGAGTTAGAACCCGGCTGTACAGATCCTATGGAGTTGTCTGCGCATGGTCTTGCCTAGTGGGAAGAGTTTAAGCCTGTCAACTCTGATGAAGTGGAAAGGGTTCTTGGAGCTGAGTTCAGCCACCTGTGTTTTAGATCCCCGTCCCTCCTGGTTAATTAAAGTCTTTTGGTAGGTGACAGGTGATTAAGTCCATCTGGTGGTGAATGCTTCTTACAGGAGGCGGTAGCTCCACCTGCCTTGAAAGAGGCAGCTGTCTACTCTTTGTTAAGAGGCCATTACTGGACCAACAGATCTGGACAATTTTCATCCAGTCTTCAATCTTCCCTTTTTAGGGAAAGTTGTTAGTCTACAGCTCCAGAGGGCCCTAGAAGAAGCAGATTCTCTGGACCCCTTTCAGTTAGAGTTCAGGTCTGGTTATAGTATTGAGATAGCATTGATCACACTGGTTGATGACCTTTGGTAAGCTCAAGATAGGGTAGTATATGCATCTTGGTCCACCTTGATCTCTCATCAGCTTTCGACACCATCAAACATGGTATCCTTCTAGACCAGTGCTTTCCAAACTGTGTGTCATGACACATTCGTGTGTCACGACACAACCCAGAAGTGGCGATGGCGCATCGCTGCTGGCGGCATGCATGGCAGCAGTGGCAGCGGCGCGCCATCAGAGTTTCCGGGTTTTACCGCAAAACACGAGGTTACCACCGTGCGCGCCGCTGTGCACGCCGCCATGCATGTCCCCACACCACCACCACCGCCGTTGGTGTGTCACCAATGGCGGGAGTTTGGAAAGCACTGTTCTAGACCAACTTAGGGGACTGAGAGGCACAGTGTTAAGGTGATTCTCCTCCTTTCTCTCGGGCCAGTTCCAATCAGTGTTGGTTGGGGGAGAAGAGATCAAGCCTGAGGTCCCTGCTTTGTGAGGTGCCTCAGGGCTCTACTCTCTCACCACTCCTATTTAACATCTACATGAAGCCACTGGGTGAGGTCATCCATCAGCACAGAAGTTATGGTATCACTGTATGCTGATGATACCCAGTTGTATCTCTCAGCCCTGGCCCAATGAGGTGATGCTGTCAAGGTTCTTTCCCAGTGGCTGGAGGATCTGGGGGTCTGGATGGGGGAGAACAGGCTTTGGTTCAACTTTGGCAAGACAAAGATTTTCCATCTTTAACTCTGCAGGGGGGCACACTTCCTCAGTCAGAGTTGGTGTGCAATTTGGGGGGTCCTCCTAGATTCACAACTCCTACTCAAAGAGCAGATGGACGCCATGGCTAGGAGGCCTTTTGCACCGGCTCTTCTTGTGCACCAACTGCACCCACTCCTGGACCGGGAAGCCTTGCTCTCAATGACTCATGCCAGAATTAATGTAATGTGCTCTACACAGGGCTGCCCCTGAAGAGCATTTGGAACCTGCAGCTAGTTCAAAGTGCAGCGGTACAGGAAGTTTTTGGTGTTTCTCATTACATCCACATAACAACACTGTTCCACCTGCTTCCAGCAGGCTTCCGAGTGCAATTCAAAGTGCTGATTGCCCCCTATAAAGCCCTACATAACACAGGGCCAGGCAATTTGCAAGACTTTCTGTCTCCCACTGTTCCTGCTTGCCCCGCCAGACCTAACATGGAGGCCATGCTCCAAGTCTCTTTTATTAAACAATATCATCTTGTTGGACGTGGAATTATGCGTTTTCTGTGGCAGCACCTGCCCTATGGAACAGCATCCCTCCAGAGATTCAGTTGGCCCTGATCCTGTTAGTCTTTTGTAAGGCATTAAAGATCTAGCTGTTCCCCCAGGCTTTTGGGTCATATAGGTTAGGTGAGCTCTGCTGGTTAATGTTGGGATTTTGTGTTTGTGTCCTTGGCATTATGGTTGGTTTGTTAAATCATTGTTTTTAATCCTTGTATGCACTCAGAGTCTCTTTTGTGAGGTGGGCATACAAATTTTAAATAAATAAACTTAAATAAATGTGCTTTTTAGAATCCAGCTGTCGGGATTCATTCCAGCAACAGTAGTAGTAATGGGCAATCAAGTACCAGGCTTCATGTCAGGGCTCAGCAGTAAATCACAGTTTTCCAGAAACTTAGCTTCTTACTTAGAACTTGATTAGTCTTTGCAGAAGACTCTCAAAAACAACTTGGCTAGATTAGAAATTTTACTGCAGACAAGAATGAAGCCTTTAATTCAACAGTTAATTATGTACTGCAGAGGAAGGAATATACAGCCTGATATATTTATGCCACAATTTAATCCCTCAGCTTTTGTCTCTTGCCTTTCTGATCCAACGGACACCTGGCTGGTCTCTTGATGACTTTTAGAGGCAATTTTCATAACAGTATTCTGTAGGCTGAGAACTGCTGGTTCCAGCCTCATCAGTTTCAGCCCTTACATCAACAAACTGTATTTTGGAGCCTTTAGAAAGTGCATGAAGGCCAACCACAATTAAAGGTGGTTGATTTGATATTGGATTAATTTCAATGAGAAATTTCAGCATTAGATCTTCCACTGAAACCATAAAAATTAAAAAGAATGAGGAATACTGTAGCACTTTAAAGAACAAAAATTTTATTATCACAAAACCTTTTGTGGATTATAGTCCATCATATAAATATAGTCATGGACTATGATCCATAAAAGCTTCGGACAATAACAAGCATATGCATCTTTAAAGTTGTTTTTTCTGCAATGTCTATCTTCGCATAAACTATTAAATTTGAACTGATATGGCTTGATTGTGCCCATTCTCTCATATTTCAATCTAGAATATGCAAAGATGGATTAGGGAGCAAAAGACTTCATGATGATGAATCTGGGATAATACTTCGTAGCAGAACTGTAGTTATGAAGAGAATTTACAAAATAAAGTTGAGAGACAGCATTTGAGAACAAAAGTGGCAAGCACAGGGATGGGTTTTCTTCATCAATATTTTCCTAATGGAATCTCCTTTGTCCTATTCATTTCAATATACCAGCATCTTCCTTCTAATACGTTACTCCAATTATGTAATCTTCACAGTACTTGTTAACAGAAGTAGCAAACTGAAGCTGAGTAGCAGCTCCTACTGCCCAGCCCCAATCCCACTGAAAGATAGGAAGAGATACAATGACAACTACTATATCAATTTGACCAGATTTAGTATACTTTTGATACATATGCTTAAATTTCCTGGATTAGGTCCAAATAAATCTTAAACTGAAAACTTCATTGCTTTTTTTGTTTTTATAGCATTTTAAAACTACAGGCAAAAGGCAGTCTTTTAGTAGTCAGTTCTTATTGGCTGGCAAGTTACAGGCTCTTTTAGTTTGTCAGAATACTTTCAGTATTTGACAAATGGTATAAAAATAATAGCTTAAATTTGCTGTACTACAAGAAAATAATACAATAAAATTCATTGTCTTTTGTTTTATTTCTTTAGATAGATACTTTAATAAAAATATATTCTCAAAAACAACAGTAAAATATCACCTTAACACTTATCTGAGGCATTTTAAACATTTAAACATTGAGAGATGCTTAATTTCCTTAAAACAGTGAATCATGAATTACCCAATAAGGAAGAAGTATCCTGGGTTACTTTTATTGAGTTAATCAGAATCATCTATCTAGTTCATCTTGCTCAACCCTACTCTCAGCACCCTGTCATCTGAATTACATGGAGGCTAATATGTTCATTATTCCACATTACATGGAATGTCTTCTTATCTCTTCCTTCCCTGTGGATTCTGATTGTTATCACAGTAAAACCTTCACCAATTTGATAGTCCAAGAGTACTGGATTTCAATTCCCATAATTCTAAATTAACAAGCTTTTATCTTAAATCCAACATTTCTGAAAGATACTACGTTGAGGGAGGCTACCAAGCTGTATGATGATCTGGATCTTTTATCTAATGATAAGGGTTAAATCATTTGTTGACATACTTACATCCTGAAGCAATTTTTCAAGGTTTTCCTGCAACTCATAAAAGTACCGAGAAGTAATAAGTCCTTCACGTGATTTATCCAGGCAATCTCTGGCCAACTCAATAACTTGATGATGAATAAAGCTTAGGACCCCATCTGCTAGTTGCAACACATTTTCGGGTGCACTGGATGCAATAAGTTCAGCCAGCCGTTCCTCCATCTGGGCTGTGGCCTAAGATGTGTCAAACACTTAGTTAGTGACATTTTGCTATAAATGGATCAACAGATGAGCTTAATTAAATATATCAAACCTAATTAATGGGCCTTATTAGACTATTTAGGGATTTTGTCTATAGAAAGTGAATTTTGTTCTCTATTATCAAATTGTAAACAATCATATTAAACTTATTGATATTATATTCCATAATTATAACTTACAGATAAAACACTTATAATTTTGGAAAAGTCTAAGCACCATATAATGTGGGAGAGCTATAATGGGAGTACATGCGTTTTTTGTTTTTTACAGGCTGCATAGTTGATCTGTCATTTGTTTTAGCATCCTGTATTGCTAAGGATGGAAAAGTTTGACTTCAAAGCTTAAGTTTAGAGTTTAAAAAATATGGGATCAAGAATTATAAACTCATTTCATATTTCCAACAGACTTCGGGAGAGACCTTTGAACCACCTAATACCACTTCTGTACCAGATAAAATCCAATTTGTATTTTGGCACACATTATGATTCTTAACTTAACTGACAACCTATTGCAAATACAACTTAAATGCTAGCCAGCTCCAGTCTATCTTCTTTGACAAAGAGGCTTTGTTAACTCAAATATTTATAAATATTTTGTAAACATTCAGTTTGCTTAAATAACTTCAATGTGGATTTTCATTTAATTATTATTGCTTTAGCAGTGCTTTAACTTTGTATAAAGGATAGGTTCTTTATATCATATATTTGTTATCTCATATATATATATATATATCAACCCTACTAAATGGAACTAAAAAACCCCAGACTGCTCAGACTACCTTCTTACCTTTGGAAATCTTTCTTTGTATACATGGTTCATCATCACTATTTCACTATCAAAGGACACTGGAGAACGACCAGGGCTAAAAAAACAAAGGGGGGGGGGGTTTAAAGCATTTTAAATCTAGTTGAAATGGCAGGTAGTATGACTATTTTAACAAATCATCCACTTTAATACAATTATACATAATTATATATTTCACAAGCCAATTAACTACATAAACTGTGTATGCATAATGGCTATGCAGTACTTTGGCTTTAATTCAGAAGATGTGCTTTGAAATATATGGGAGTGCAATTGCAGCACTCTTCTCAGACTCATTAAAGCAGCCACATCTTTTTTTGGATCATATAGCTGCTGCAGGGAAGCTTCCAATGCAGACACCTGTTCCTGAAGCACAGTTGTTTTAAGACACAACTGTTTTAATGGGACGCAGACAAGTGCTGCATCTATGCTCCAGGCATTTCCAAACACCCAAATAAAATCTAAAGCACTGCACAGCCCTAGTACAGTATGTATACTCACTACTGATACACTGCATGTAGAAAGGGTTTTACAGTATATGAATAACACTCCAGAAGAATAAATTACTGTTTGTATTTGCAGTGAACAAAACAGAAAATCTGTTTATTCAATTATTTATCAGATTTATAAAGCCCCCTGATTTCATGATTCTCAGCAGCTTACAACAATAAAAAAGTCTGAAAATAACAACCAATAAGAAAAAATAATGTACATCCTAGAAAGCAAAAACATTTAGCCTAACATACATAGATACATATATACATGTTGCAATCTGCAATGAAAATAAAAGGAGCCATGAATGTATATAGCTGACTAGTTATCTGACACATTCTAAACTGCTCAGACATCTACTTTCAACAGATCTCAATTGTATATTGCCTTGATGGCTGGGCAGGTAACAAATAATAACAATAAAAATACATTCAATTGTTATTATATTTTATACAAAACTTTGGGGGGCCACATTTTTCAGCTTGCTGCTCAATATTGGAAGAGGAAGGAAGGAAATCACAACTGAAGCATTTTACTCAATGTGCTTAAATTTTCCAGTGGCTTTTACATTAATATCTCCAAAGGAAAATATACAGATATTAGTTGGAATGTTAGGCCAAATAAGCTAGGAAACCAATGGACATGAGATTAAAAGCCACAACATCTGGCTCAAAGACCAGCATGACAGATTATCCTAGCAATAAATATTTATTATCCCTTAAGAAAACAATAAGGTTTCTTCTCATTTCATCATCATCAAAAAACTGGTAGGCAATGCTATGATTCATTCCATGATTAAGTAGCCTTAAAGATAAAATGATATAATTCATATAGAAATAATGTTTGGTACCGTTATTTACTGCAACAAATCAGAGATACGTTTTTCCTTGAATCTTCATTTTATTTTATTTTAATTTTTAATACAGTAGGTACCCATTTTTATGCACAAGTAGATTATTATTGTTGTTATTGTTCAATCCATTGCAGGATCAAAGCCTCTTCACTGAAGGTTATACTGGTCCAATGTGGGTTAGATTTTTTTTGACTTCCCAGCCAAGAGGTCAAAGAAAATGTAATCAAAGTCACCTGGCCAGCTTACATGCCTAAAGGAGGACTAGAACCTGGGTCTTCCCACTCCTAGGACACTGGCTCTCACAAGTGGATAATATGTTAATATAATTTTGACAAAAGCAGTTCATGTGTAAAGTCAATTGTTGCCGATTTTAATTCCTAGGATTCTAGTCAATATGGCCAATTCAGCAATAATTCAGCAATATTTAAACACTACTGGTTGTTCTCCCTTATTTACGGAGAAAAAAAATGATTTAGGATCTAATATAAAGACGTTTCTGTTTAGACAACTTTTAATATTTCCCAGGTCTGGGGGTAGTATGTTTGTGTAGCCCCTATTGTATTTTGTATTGTGTTTTTATTGGTATGGTTGTTTTTACTCCAGGCTGCCATGTTTGTTTCATGTCTTTTTTAAACTGCTTTTAATTGTTTATTTGATTTTGTAAGCTGCTCAGTCTACTAGAGTGAGCGGCCATAATAAATTTGGTAAAATAAATAAATATTTCTCATCTTTACTCCTTCCTCAATGGTCAGGACAGTTCAAAGTAGTGTGATGAGAGGAGATCCTTGCAGTGATTTCAAATGTTATCTTCATGCTTTATCAAATTTATACTAGTAAAAATAATGAATGTAATGAATAATGGTTTTGGGGAGATTCCAAGAGCCTAACATGGCAAGATATACAGTAGGTGCGAGACCTGTGGTCCATCTAGCCCACTGAGTCTGGCAGCTGTTCTTCACAATTTTAGGCAAGAGTTTTTCCAGCTCTAGTGGGGAATGCCAAGGATTGAATCTGAAATCATATACAAAGCATGCGCTCTGCCATTTGAGTTATGGTCTTTCCCACAGAAGTGGGCAATGTGCTGCTTTAATTGTTATGGTACTGTTGCAATCAATGGGTGAAACAACAGCAATTGTTCTTGCAAGGATATCACAGAAAACTAAGCAAAAAGATGAAGGGTTTAAGGATCACCTCAGGCTACGTGATCGAGGCCGCATTGCTGGAGAATGCCTTCCTTCCTCGTCAGTGATGTTCTCTGTGCTGAAGTGCTTTGTTAGAAAGTGAAGTTCATCAGCTGTTGGTTGATAGGGCAGCTGGTGTAGCTTCTCCTGAGATGAGCAAGATGACTAAGAACAAAATGTATGCAAAAGAATACTTAAGGACAGGCAAATATTTTACATAATACATAATAATTTGTTTCAAGAAGAAAAATGCAAATGTTCGTGTATCTTATATTTGTTCTTGAGTAATCACTCTAGTGAAGGAAGGAGACTTGATACATAAGAGAATGAACAAAGTTCAAAGTCATTCCTGAAAGTATTAATGTTTTATCTTAGTATGCCACATCAGATCTATGACCAGAAGCCAGCAACATCTCTTCTAAATTATTTCAAAGGTTTTCTTAAAAATAGGCAATTATTTGTGAAAAACAGGAAATCATTTGCCTGTCTCAGGTACTGTAGAAATAATTATTCTGAAACTCTCTCCCTCTATGGAGCATTATTGCTTCACTTGTAATAAATTCCATATAAACAAGGTTAGTGATATAGTACATTATGGTAATCTGGAACCAAAGGGAATTCCATCTATGATATAAGGTTAGGAATTATTAAATGAAATTATAAACATTATGAGAGAAGCCTTACGATTTGTATATGCATGCATATCCATCAATTCTTGACTTGCCAGGTGAGCCAGTACAGATTGTACTTTCATTCTGATGTATCTTGTATAAAGTTTTCAATATTTAACTAGTTCAACTAACATATTGAACTAAAAGTAATGAAGTGATCAAAAGGTCAAGTGATTTTTGTTAATATACTCTAAATGAATAATGTAACAGGATGAATGAGTCTTCATTATGAAGTGAATACAGAATATTTTCATTTGGAATCTGAATCTGTTTTGAAATTCCCTTCAAAAGAGTTTTAAGAAGTTAAATAATACATTTCTGACAGAATAAGGAAAAAAGGAAATATATTTTATTTTATTTATTTATTATTCAAATTTCTTTCACCGCCCATCTCCTACCTAAGGAGGGACTCTGGGCAGTTTACAATAAGAATAAAATTTAAAATTCAGTATAAACTCTAACTAATACATTAAATATGACTACAACTAAAAAATAAAGATATGAAATAGAATAGAATTCAGATGGCAACAAGATACTACTTCAAACCATGAATATATAAGGGGCCCTTCTAGGGTACCAGCCATCTCCAAGAGTGATTATTCCCCTCCCCGCCCCAGGCACGATGGCAAAACCAGGTCTTCAGTTTTTTACAGAAGTCCAGGAGAGAGGGGGCTTGCCTCACCTCCGGGGGAAGAATGTTCCAGAGGGCGGGAGCTGCTACAGAGAAGGCCTGCCTCCTGGACCCCGCCTGATGGAATTATTTTACAGACGGGGTCCGTAACATGCCCTCTCTAAATGACCAGGTGGGGCAGGTCGATGTAATGGGGATGAGACGGTCCCTCAGATAGCCTGGACCCATGCCATGTAGGGCTTTAAAGGTAATAACCCACACCTTGAATTGAACCCGGAAGCAAACCGGGACCCAATGCAGCTCGCACAGCAAAGGTGTTACGTGTGCTGATCTTGGGGCACATAAAATTGCCTGCGCGGCCACATTCTGGACCAGTTGAAGCTTCTAGATACTCTTCAAGGGTAGCCCCATGTAAAGCGCATTACAATAGTCTATATGGGAGATGACCAGGGCATGAGTGACCATTCGAAGGGCCTCTCGATCCAGGAAAGGGCATAAACTGGCGCACAACACGAAGTTGAGCAAAGGCCCTTAGAAATATATATCTAAAACATCTCAAATTCCATTAGCTATCAGGATAGCTACCAGCTATCAGAACCTGAAATCATTTACCAATCAACATGGTGTGAGCATTAACTTACTGAAACAGTTGAACTTGGAGTGTTGGTTCCATATCCAGATGAAGGGAGGGAGGCCAAGGACCAACGGCGCCCATCTGTCCTAGAGAAAGATACAAGCAGTATTATTTAAAAATATTATCATAAATGCATAAATTTAAATAACAGGTTTTACTTATTTAAATAATTCATATGCAGAAGTTAGGAGCTAATGTAATTTATACTACTTACGTCCCAAATGCCATCAGAGTATAGCTGAAAATACAATTTTCCACTTGCGAATTGTTGCTGATCCAGAGAATAAACACAGCAGAACATTGTGACAGATATCTATACAGAATATGCTGAGGGTGTCAACAACCACATGTCTTCTAAACAAATATTTTCTAATGTTTTTGCTGTGTGTTTTCCTTTTTCTCTTAGGTATTGCAAAAGAAAGTCAAATTAACTGAGTCAGGGTCAAGCTTCCCATTCAATCTACTATATTCAGAAACACAATTTACATTTCCAATCCATTTTTCTTTTAAGTTTAGAAAAGAAAACAACATAACATTTAACTTATGTCTTCATGCTTCATGCACAAGATCATAAATATTTAAGAATCCATGCTGCAGTTAAAAACCCCAGTTAGGCAGTATTTTTTTTTTTAAAAAAAACGCCATTGCTGTTGTTATGTCTTCTGATTGTGTGTTACTTCTTATATGCCAAAATGCGGATCCCTGAATAAACCATCTATGGCCTGATCAAGTAGGAATCTTCTTGTGCTCTTATGTCCTACAAGGTGTTGTTTTTTTAAGTCTCTGATTTGTAAATTAATATTCAATATTTTAAAAAACATTTAAAAAGGAGATTGATTACAGGGAAATGAATTTTCTACAGATGATAATATTTAAAAATATACAAACATGGTGCAAAATATTAACTATTCCTTGGCATTATCATGTTTAAAAATCACAATTCAGAAATTCAGGGCCTTCCCAAAATAAATATCATCCAGAGAAATATATAAAGCAAACAAATGAATATGTTTCTCCTGTAGCTTTCATATGGAAAAGCTACTTCTGTTTAATAGACCAACTTATCACCTAGCCAATACGCATAACAAAAAGAAATGGTATAGTTTCTTTAAAAGGAGCAGTTGCAAGGCAGAAAATTTTCAAGCAGCATTCACTTAGCAACTGCAGAATTAAAGTACCTATTAAAAATTATTAGATTTGTAACTTTTACTTTCAGTTGCGAAGGTCCTTAGCCACTCCCTTCCCCTTAGAATTATTCAGTGATACTAAACATTTCACTTGGGGCAAAACAGAACAGCAACCCACATCTCCTATTTGACACTTTTCATAGTGACACTGGCTTGTTTGCAGCTACATATTATGGTTGACTTAAATTTAAATTAATATGATACAGCTCCCAGAGTACTAAAGTACCTATCAAGAATTTTTGTAACCAAAATAATAGGTTATTTTCATTGTTCAGGTGAAACAGGAATTTTCCAATCATTTATTAATCATGGTGGGTTCTCTGTGAACAGGAAAAGACGAAGTAAAAATAACCAGGCCTCAGCTGAAGTACAAAAGGCAGGTTTTGTGAATGCAAGGAGGTTTTCTGAAGTTCACACACTGCTTAGAACAGAGCTTTCCAAACTGTGTGTCGCGACACAAAAGTGTGTCGCCACACACAGTCTGGTGTGTCGCCACACAACCCGGAAGCGCTGATCATCATCAGCGCTTCCGGGTTTTCCCGCGGCGACACACCAACGGCAGCGCACAAAAACCCGAAAGCGGCAGCAGCGCTTCCGGGTTTTTGCGCGCTGCTGCAATGGCGGCACTTCCGGGTTTTCCTGCGGCGACACACCAACGGCGGTTGGTGTGTCGCCGCGGGAAAACTTTGGAAAGCCCTGGCTTAGAATATTAAGTAGAGAATATACTAGATGCAGCATAAGAATATGTACCTTGCCCCCCTCCCCTCCAAATCTTGGGAAATATTTCTTTAAAAGGTGAGATGATAATCACAACTTAGAGAAAAATTGAGCTATTTTATATTGCCACACAGCAGGACAAGATCAACTTCACTAAGGCTACTCTCCTATACAGATTTATTCCCAAGTACAGTGAGGCAAAAAAGTATTTAGTCAGCCACCAATTGTGCAAGTTCTCCCACTTAAAAAGATGAGAGAGGCCTGTAATTGACATCATAGGTAGACCTCAACTATGAGAGACAAAATGAGAAAACAAATCCAGACAATCACATTGTCTGATTCGGAAAGAATTTATTTGCAAATTATGGTGGAAAATAAGTATTTGGTCAATATCAAAAGTTCATCTCAATACTTTGTTATATATCCTTTGTTGGCAATGACAGAGGTCAAACGTTTTCTGTAAGTCTTCACAAGGTTGGCACACACTGTTGCTGGTATGTTGGCCCATTCCTCCATGCAGATCTCCTCTAGAGCAGTGATGTTTTGGGGCTGTCGCTGGGCAACACGGACTTTCAACTCCCTCCAAAGGTTTTCTATGGGGTTGAGATCTGGAGACTGGCTAGGCCACTCCAGGACCTTGAACTGCTTCTTACGAAGCCACTCCTTTGTTGCCCGGGCGGTGTGTTTGGGATCATTGTCATGCTGAAAGACCCAGCCACGTTTCATCTTCAATGCCCTTGCTGATGGAAGGAGGTTTGCACTCAAAATCTCACGATGCATGGCCCCATTCATTCTTTCCTGTACATGGAACAGTCATCCTGGTCCCTTTGCAGAGAAACAGCCCCAAAGCATGATGTTGCCACCCCCATGCTTCACAGTAGGTATGGTGTTCTTTGGATGCAACTCAGCATTCTCTCTCCTCCAAACACGACGAGTTGTGTTTCTACCAAACAGTTCTACTTTGGTTTCATCTGACCATATGACATTCTCCCAATCCTCTTCTGGATCATCCAAATGCTCTCTAGCAAACTTCAGACGGGCCCGGACATGTACTGGCTTAAGCAGGGGGACACGTCTGGCACTGCAGGATCTGAGTCCCTGGTGGCATAGTGTGTTACTGATGGTAGCCTTTGTTACGTTGGTCCCAGCTCTCTGCAGGTCATTCACTAGGTCCCCCCGTGTGGTTCTGGGATTTTTGCTGACCGTTCTTGTGATCATTTTGACCCCACGGGGTGAGATCTTGCGTGGAGCCCCAGATCGAGGGAGATTATCAGTGGTCTTGTATGTCTTCCATTTTCTAATGATTGCTCCCACAGTTGATTTCTTCACACCAAGCTGCTTGCCTATTGCAGATTCAGTCTTCCCAGCCTGGTGCAGGTCTACAATTTTGTTTCTGGTGTCCTTCGACAGCTCTTTGGTCTTCACCATAGTGGAGTTTGGAGTGTGACTGTTTGAGGTTGTGGACAGGTGTCTTTTATACTGATAACAAGTTCAAATAGGTGCCATTGCTACAGGTAATGAGTGGAGGACAGAGGAGCCTCTTAAAGAAGAAGTTACAGGTCTGTGAGAGCCAGAAATCTTGCTTGTTTGTAGGTGACCAAATACTTATTTTCCACCATAATTTGCAAATAAATTATTTCCAAATCAGACAATGTGATTGTCTGGATTTGTTTTCTCATTTTGTCTCTCATAGTTGAGGTCTACCTATGATGTCAATTACAGGCCTCTCTCATCTTTTTAAGTGGGAGAACTTGCACAATTGGTGGCTGACTAAATACTTTTTTGCCCCACTGTATTTTAATTCTGGATTCACTGCTGAGTTCAATAAAGTTTATTTCTCTTTTGAGTAGATATGTCTACAGATGGATACTATAACATTTAGAAGAACAGCAATATTTTGTTTTCAATAGAAGCCATAATATTTAAAAAAAAAGATGTCACTCATTTTAATTGGCCAAGTGAAGTGTTGCCAACATGCCTAAATGGGTTATGAAAGCATGAGCTCACTGGGACTGCAACATGCAAAAGCTTTCCATTCATACTGCATACAACTTACATCTGCTGTACCATTACCTGTCTGCCCTGTGTCCATGGCTATATAAAAGAAACAGTACCAGCAATAAAAATGGGAACAAAATACAGAGCATTTGTAAACATTTATCAAATAATTATTTTTATCCCTTTAAATATCCTAAGAATTTTATGGATGAATTTGCAACATAAGAAAATAAAAAAGAAACATATCATTTAATGACAGATTTATACATCAGATTTATACACCATCAGTTTATACTGAAATAATTATACCACTCAGCTTTGAGAATTTTTCATCTTTATCTTGCATATACTGTATGAGAAGAGCTCAGCTTTCACATTACCACCAAATTCAGGTATGCTCACAAAATACTGAACTTGAGATTTACTGTAAAATAATATTTTCTTAGCAAAACAAAATGGTAGTATCCTGACACCCTAACAATATTAATGGGACTTCTGAAATTGCTAGTGAGATTCACCCAAAAGAACCCATATGTCCATAGACAGCACCCTTAGTTCCCATCTGGCTCCCTGCTCCATCTGAGTTTTTAAAAAATTATTTTAATCAAAAAATGGGAAGCTGGTTTGGTGCAACTGAAAGCATTAACCACCAGCATCATCTTTATTTCCAAGGATGCATCTAGGCTCCAGTTGGTCCCCAAAACATCTTTGGGGGGGGGGGAAGATGGTGAATAGTGCAGAATAGTGTTTATCTTGAAAGTACGGCCACTTGCCTTAAAAAGGACAACAGTTAGGAGGAGTAAAGAATGTCCTGCAAGAAAAAATACTAGAGGGAATCCAGCTCATATCATAATAAATCAGCACTTTATAACTGGTTATATCCCTCCATGGGTGTCAATGTTTGAATGGGTAAGTTCCACCCAGCAGACATAGTATGGACTCACTTAGAGGCATATCTAAATGAATCCAAGCAATGACATGAAATTATGACATATCCTGAGGATAACAGCAAAGGGGGGGAAGACCACTTGTACTAGGCTTCTGTCCACTTCCATTCTGCCTCCTAACTTTACCCAGGATAAAATCTTCCTTCTTATAGTTGGTTGAGTAGATTAAGGTCAATGTCTTGTATGCATACATAAAACCAAATGAAAAAGGCCTATAACATGGTACGCTGTTACTTATCCAAACTAGTCACATCAGCTTGTTTCTCTCCCATTGCAAGACACATGCGATAGTTAAATTATTTGCATTACTTTATTTATGTTCAGGTACAGACATAACCAGAATCCTTTTTTTATAAATAAGAACAAGCGTAACTATCAAGGTAAAGCATAGACTGTTTATACCATTAAAGCTGAGTTCCATTTTGATGGTCCATTAATACATCTTCCCCTATGTCTGGAGGACTTATATTCACCTCAGTTTCTATCTACTGCCACTGAGTAAAAAAAATATATTCCCGGAGTCATAAATAAGTCAACTGCCACTGGTCTTCAGCAATGTAAAAGTTGGCAAACCCTTGGGTTGCTACACTGCAACCCTCTGGACATCCTCAATGTCAATCAGGTATTGCTGATCCAGGCAAGATGAATAGCTACTACATACATACATACACCACTGACTGCACCAAATGTGATTTTATTGCATTTTGCTTCTTCAAATTTGTCAGATAAAAGACCACTGCAGTATTGTTGATGGCCACTAGAATAATGCCATCAACAATACTGTTTTGAAGGCTTTTAAGGAATTCTAAGCCATAAAAAATTCCTCCACACTGATGTACAACTTCCTTGCTTAAATAACACCATAGTCCTTTTGTGTTTCCATGAAGATGTATCTCTAGTTAGGATTACAGGTGGAGATTGGAGAGAAATAAAAATCTTTGATGAAATGTGTCAGAGTGGTCTATGAAATGGAGGAAGTAAGGAACCAGAGAAGGCATGAACTTGGAGGCGTGGCAAGGCTCCGGGAGGGTGAGCGAGGGTGTGCGGTGGTGCACGAGGGAGGCGCAGCGAGGATCAGGGGTGCAAGGGAGGTGTGGCGAGGGTCAGGGAGGGTGTGCAAGGGAGGCACAGCGAGGCTTGGGAAGGGTGCGTGAGGGTGTGAGGGAGGCGTGGTGAGGCTCAGGGAGGGTGACAGTGCAAGGGAGGTGCGGCAAGGATCAGGGAGGGTACGCGAGGGTGTGAGGGAAGTGCAGTGAGGCTCGGGGAAGGTGCACAAGGGTGCACGGGAGGGTGCGCAGGAGGGAAGGCAAGGGTTGGGGAGGTTGCGCGGGGGTGTGAGGGGGTCCTTGAGGGTGCAAGGAAGGTGCGGCAAGGGTGCGCAGGAGGCACAGCGAGGGTCAGGGAGGGTGAGCAAGGGTGCAAGGGAGGCACGGCAAGGCTCAAGGAGGTTGCAAAGGAGGCACAGTGAGGCTCAGGAAGGTTGCATGGGGGTGCGTGAGGGTGCAAAGGAGGTGTAGCAAGACTTTGGGAGGGTTGGGAGGGTGCGAGGGAGGTGCAGCAAGGCTCAGAGAGGGTGTGCAAGGATGCAAGTGAGGTGCGGCGAGGGTTGGGGAGGGTGCACAGGAGCGTGCGAGTGGCCAGTGCGATGTGACCACAGAGGGGCTGGGGAAGGGTACACAGGTGGGGGAGACTTATCCCAGCAACTTTCAACCTTCCCTGCCGGCTTCCCCATTGACTTCCTGGGGAAGCCGGCAAGGAAGTTCACAAATGTCAATCATGTGGTTGCGGGGCACTGCAACTGTTTGTAAGTGCGAGCCGGTTGCCAAGCACCCAGATCATGATCACGTGACTGGGGGGTGCTGCGACAGCCAGAACTCCGAGGACTGGTCATAACCACCATTCGTTCAGCGCCACTGTGTCTTCAAATAGTCACTGAAAGGTTATTGAACAGTCGTAAGTCAAGGACTACCTGTATTCAAACCACATGGAAATATGCGTTCTTCAAGTCAATCAATGCAAATCAATTTCTGCAATGTAACAGTGGAAGAATGAATGCACATTTACCATCCAGTTTGGATGAGAAGTAATTAAATTGTTGAGATCTTAGAAACCAATAATCAGTCTGAGACTCTGTCTTTCTTCATAACTGAATAATACCTTGTAACGGATGGAGTATTTTTAGGCCTCTCTTAGAGGGACTATGATGAAAACATAGCATTGGTATCGGCTCGGAACCCTGGCACAGCTTTCATATATTATATATAGTGAGGATCCAGCAATTCATTCCCACTCCAGTAAAAAAAATGAAGGGAGTGGAAAATAACACTTTTCTTCTCCTGATATGAGAGTCTTCGGTGTTGATCTTTCCAAATATTTAACTGCTTCGGAAACCATCACAATAATATTACAAGGATAACAAAAACATTGCCCCAATAAAAAAACATACAAGCAGAGTTTGTCTGAGGGTGGAAACTTACTGCCACACTTGATGTCCCTTTTAAAAGGAGCCATCATGGCACAAGGTGTGAACAGCTGATGAAAGACAAACTGTAAGGTTTTTTTTTAATCTTCAAGAAATTCGAGAGTAAGAATGAACAAATCCCAAAATAAGAAGAGGAGTAAAACCAAGCTGAACCAGCACAATGATCTTGAACAATGTTCTTTAATACTGATTTAATAGCTTTCAAAAGGGGCTGAGATAAATAATGGTAAATCCTTCAGGTGTGCAATGGGAGAATCTATTCCAGGTCTACCAAAATTCGGGTCAGCTCTAAAATGTTCTGATGGTATCTGTACAAGCACTGGAATCCTATTCCTGAGATACACATTAAAGGTGATTTTTTTAAAAAAATTAAACTTTTTTAAAGCAATGCTAGAGAGTTAATGTGTCAGGGAAGCCATATATATACTGTATATACTGTATATACACACACACCACTTTAAGCTACAGAACATGAATATACTTACATGGCTTTTAAATGCTAATGGAACAAAATCACTCATACATACCTACGGGCAGGAACAAAGGAAAAGTGAGATGGTGCATTTGGAGAAAAATTTCTGGGGCTGTCCAGTGGACTTCCACCTGCTTAAAAACATACAAAAATGATATCTGAACGATGCTTACAATTATTTCTATATTAGAGTTAATGTGTGTCTATCATACAGCTTTCAGACTTATGGTTACTATTGTTAGCAAACACTGTTGTTCCATCCTATTGTCTCTAACATTTTCTGGTAAGAAATAAGCCAGAATAAATGGTGAAAAACAAAATCACGAGGATCACAAATGGAAAATGTCATGGCTTGGAAGTCCTGTGATTTAATTACTTCCTTTTCATCCGTTTTTCTTGGACAGTATTTATTTCAATTCCACTCTTCCAGATATTACTATAATTTCTTTTTAGATTTCTAAAGTACTCCTTATAGCATTTTCTCACTTCAAATTCATCTCTAAACATTTTAATTCCATTTATTCTGTAGTCACTTTTTTCCATCAAAGTTGCTCTGCATTTTGTCTCCTTTTAATCTTAACTGAATCTTGCCTTCTGACTACCTTCTTTGCAACTATCATTTTCTCTACATACATGTGATACACTATTTTCTCTTGTCCTCATCATTGCAGAAATCATTATTTCATAATGTATTTTGTCATCCACTCTCTTTCGTTCCATCATTCTACCAAGCATCCTTTTTCATATTTCACACACATCTGTGGTATTTCACTTCTAGTATTCAGCAATGTAATTTTTTAAAAGCAATTTCAACATCCTCTTTCTTTATAACTACCTTCCATTTTTTCCTCTGGGAGATTAATATGTCTCCTAATTCTTTTTCATACAGTCATTTTTTTCAGTTTAGCCAGTTCATTTTCCTTCTGTCCGTTTCTTTCCAATCCACTCTTGACATTACAAAGTAACAGTCTACCCACATTTAGAACTCTCATCATTCTTGCATCCTTCAATAACTCTCTAACTTTCATGAAATCAGTCATGCTTTTAGATTCAGATTCATTCCTTTGCCTTGTGTATATATGAATGGACATACAGGTACCCCCCTGTTAACAACGGTAATTGGGACTGGAATTTCCATCGCTAAGCAATGTGGTCATAAAGCACGATGTCACATGACAGCATCCCTTAGTGACAGCAATCCTTGCAGTCCCCATTGCTGTTAAGTGATGACTGCAGGTTGTTAAATGAGGAGCTCCTTGCAACTTCAAATATTAATGCAAACGTCAATATTTCTCCGCTCTTATTGCATCCACAGTATGCCGCCCGACGGCCCTATTTAAGATCACTCGATCCCTTCTGGAGAAGGTGGGCCCGGTGACCCACCTACAGGGCCGGGCTGAGGAGTTTTCTGAGCATCTGCAGGATAAAATCGCTCAGATCCGGTCCAAGTTGGACTCCAAGCATGAGGCATGGTCTGTGGAGATGCCAAGGGAGCATACTTACCCAGTTATCTGGGAACAGTTTGACCCTGTTGAACCTGAGGAAGTGGACAGGATCCTCCGGACTGTAAATGCCACCACTTGTCATCTGGATCCATGCCCCTCCTAGCTGGTGCAGGCAGCTTGGGAGGTGACATGTGGTTGGGTCCAGACGGTTAACACATCCTTGGGAGAGGGGGTGTTTCCGGCTGCCTTTAAAGAGGTGCTGGTGCACCCCCTCAAGAAACCGTTGCTGGACCCTACTGTGCTCAACAATTTTCGTCCAGTGAAGTGGTTGAAAAAGTGGTGGCGTTGCAACTCCAAAGGACTCTGGATGAAACAGATTATCTAGACCCCTTCCAGTCAGGTTTCAGGCCCAGATATGGAACGGAAACGGAATTGGTCGCTCTTATGGATGATCTCTGGTGGGAGTGGGATGGGGGCAGTGCATCCATCCTTGCTCTCCTTGACCTCTCAGCGGCTTTCAATACCATCAGCCATGGTATCCTTTTGGGGAGGCTCAGGTAGTTGGGGGTGGGCGGCGTGGTTCTACGCTGGTTCACCTCCTTCCTCCAGGGCCGGTTGCAGGGGCAACCTGTGTATAAGGATCACTCTTTTCTGTGATAAAGGTTCCAACCTAGTTCTGTCAAGTTTGAGATTTTTCAGCCAAGCTGAGCCAATCGCTGAATACGTTTCAAGCGTCTGGGCAGCTAAGATGCTGTGTCCTCATATGAAGCCTGACCATATGGATTCCTACTTACATACCACTAATTAATATTTCCTGACATACATTTTAGCCCTGCATTTTACTTCCCTGCATCCTCAACCCTACTCCACAAAATTAGATCACTTTCATTCAGATCTATTACATCCTTCTAGGTTCTCTTACAGGCACACCCCCCTCCCTCCCTCATTGATTTATTCATGCTCCTTATCATTTGCTCCTCTTACATTCCAAGCTGCAATCCCCCATATACCACAGTTGTCACAAATCTTGATCTCTATCATCCATCATGACTTTCATCAACTCAGGCTTTCACGTAATATATTTTAGGAAGATGAAGTGTAGACTTAGTTACCAGTTTAAATCATATTCATGTCACATGCAGCACATTTTGCCAGTATGTCACAAGAGCAATTGAAAGCCAGTTTTATCTCAAGCAGTTTACACTGTTTTATGCAAAGTGTACTGATACACACTCAGGATGCTAGTTTGATGCTACCATAAATGTTTAGCAGAAAGGGATTATGGTCATCCTCCTTCCCTCACACATAGGAGTGTTTCTCAGCAAAATATTGTTTTCCATTGCATATAAACACTGTAATTTCTGATCTGTTTCAACTATAAGTCGTATGTAAATCTGAATTTGATCCAAGTTTTCAGATAGAAGAGAGCTGTTTTCAGACAGTGATGACAGGAATAACCTTATATACATAACTAGTCTGTAGGGGTATGCATTTAATCTCTTGAGCTGACACAGTGCTTCTTGACCAATTCTGCAGTGGGGACACTTCTGCATCTAGGGATGCTCCCCATATTATTAGGTATACTGGAAAATCTATACTAGATTTATACATAGAACATTCTGATGAAAAAATGGCAATGTGTTTGTTGGTGTCATCTCACCCCAGCATAAAAACTTACCAACACTGAAAACCTTGTACATCAAGTTCCAGATTGGACAAAACTACAGGCAGCACTATTTCAACCTTTATTTCTTAACATTTTGCAAAGTTAAAAACTTCTGCCTCTCAAATTGATAATTAATTGAATGATGCCCAATCTATAGGCAACAAAGAAATCTTGCTCATCCATATTGATTTAAATTAATCCCAGGGAGTTGGGCAGCATGTACATAACTAAACTAAACTAAACTAAACTAAACTAAACCTAAACTACTTGTAAATAAATATATACCAAATACTTATTTTCTATTACCTGCATGTCCATGAAGTGGAGAATGTGGCCGTGGAAGAGTTGGAGATGTGCTAGAGGTTACAATCAAGCTTTTTCTATTACTGGTTCGACAGCTGAAATAAAAACACAAATCTTTAAGTAAAAAGCAAAGATGCATTGCGACATCCATAGCATTGGTTGTATTGATTTCGTATTCCCAAAACTCATATACTAAGTTGAGTGAACAGTGTTGTACAGTTTTAGTCAGGCAAAATGGACATTACTTTAATATGACTTTCTGTTTAATTACAGATTGTAGTAATAGTTGAATAGTACTATAATGTAATGACTGTACATATTACTACATAAGACTTTTTGTCATAAATAATCACAAAACCACATAAATAATAATGCAAAACTTTCCAAACCAATCAACCACTTCTAAATTAGAAAAGACAATGAAACTGTAACATTTACAAAGCAGATTGGATACTTCTTTGTTTCAATACATCTTCATTAAATTGAGAGAAAATGAGAAAAGCCTACAAAAGATATTGTTTATCATACATTAACCAACCTCAAGTACTTTATGAAGTTCTTAAGGAACAAATATTCTCAGCAAATGAAGGGAGCCTCTGCAGGCAAGAATAATTATCTGGTAAAGCTCAAAGAGAATAGGCAAGCTCAACAAAGACTGAAGAAGCTTCTTGGATAAGGAGCGAAACGTTTCCACTGAGAAAATAGAAATCCAGTTGACATGATTCAAGCTACAGACTGTTCCACCTGGATGACTGAGAACCTTCATCGACAAGCTCAACGTTTCCACTGAGAAAATAGAAATCCAGTTGACATGATTCAAGCTACAGACTGTTCCACCTGGATGACTGAGAACCTTCATCAACAAGCTCAACGTTTCCACTGAGAAAATAGAAATCCAGTTGACATGATTCAAGCTACAGACTGTTCCACCTGGATGACTGAGAACCTTCATCGACAAGCTCAACAGTGCTGCAGCAGGCAAGCTAAACAACAGGAGAAAATTCCTTTAGACATTATAATGCTTTATTCACCCCACCCCACCCCCTGGAAGCATTTCCTTGCCCATCCCTACCTATCCCCAGACAGACTGCAAGCTGAGACTCACCAGATATAGAGTGAATGCCCCTACTTAAGCAGAGTTTTAGAACAAACCAGCAAGCTAGCTAGCAACTATAAAGAACAGCTAGTGTAGTGTTGGTAGAGGTCTTGCACATAACTAGCTATTAGATCAGACATGAGGATGCTAAATCAAGCTCTAGATATTTTTTAAAAATGAAAAACTGAACACACTGCCAATATAAATGTAGAAAACATATACAACTACACTATTTAATAAAATTACTGAAAATGTTCATCAAAGTTCAGTCTTTCACCTGGATTACTATAATTTGTTCTACATGGGGCTACCCTTAAAGACAATTCAGAAACTTTAGCTCATTCAAAATTAAGTAGCATGCATAATTACTGGCCAGTGTCAATACTGCC
Organism: Charina bottae; assembly: GCA_023362775.1. Taxonomy (NCBI): domain Eukaryota; kingdom Metazoa; phylum Chordata; class Lepidosauria; order Squamata; family Charinaidae; genus Charina; species Charina bottae. The sequence goes on from JALMGJ010000003.1 coordinate 60,051,792, forward strand.
ATGTTACACTACTACTGTAGGAGCTGTATCAGTTATCAATGTGTTTCTGACAACAATTCAATATGCTGGTCACCACCTTTTAAAGCCCTATACAGCTTGGGGCGTGGGTATCCAAGTGACTGCCTTTTCCACATATTTTTGTTGATCAACCTGATGGTCAAAGAGGACCTGCTAAGAGTTCCAACTTACCAGGAGGTATGACAGGAGGGGGCCCAACTGTAGACATTCCCTGTAGGGGATCCCCTCCAATGGAACAGCCTGCCACCAAGGCAAGGATGCCCCCCACCCTTATTGCCTTTTGGAAAGTGGTATAAACATCTGGCTTTTTCAGAGGGCCTTTGGGGATTGACAGTGGAACCACTGTTGCCAACATTAGTTTTTCTGTATTTTTATACTGTGTTATATTTGCTGCTATACTGTATTATTTTCTATTATTGTTGTCATTGTTGTATTTCATTATATATGCTTGCAAATACCTACAGTCTGACTGGACTGAGGTGGTATAGAGACAGAGTAGATTATGCAATGAATAATAGAGAACTAAAAAATGACTTTGAAATTTAAAATACAGTTTAAATGCAATTTAAAATTAGAACAAAATGAGGTAAGTTCACAGACTATATTAAGGAAAAACAACAAGGCTATTTTAATAAAATTTTAATCAAACAACTATGATGTATGTGTGTGTGTATATATATATGTGTATGCATGTTTGTGTGTGAGTGTGTATACACACATACAGAGAGAGAGAGAGACTACACATACACATGCAGACACATATATAAGAGAAAATCAGTCCTGCTACATCTCCTACTGCATTGTGGCTGAGATACTGATAAGGATTCTATGATGTTTGAAATGTGCAGGTAGGTAGGTGGACATTATTTGAGTCTATTGCTGCCTTTGAAAAGATAAGGTATATTGAAGGAAACATTTACTACAGTATCTTAATAATAATATCCAATGTCGTGGTGAAAGAAGGAAGTTACAGAAGTTGATTCACTCTTCCATTTCTTCCCTGGCAAATTCTAGAACTTCCACCTCCCACAGAATATGCCAAAGTAAAGAGAACTTAAGTATGAACTATGATGCAGAAAAGAAACCTGGAAACTGGGTGAAGATACCTACTAATGGGAGTCTCATCCTTAATTTTTTAGGATAAACCTTTCATGTTCTGCCTCCAATACTACAGCCCCCTTCACAAAAGTCACCTATTTTTTGAGTAGCATTACTGAAGAGCTCTAGGGGCCTCCAGCAAAAAAGGGTGGGGAAAATCCAATTTCTATTAAATCTGTTCTACAATACAATGTTGGATGTCACCCAAATTATTTTTTAAGATCTTGTTATCTTTCTATTTTGAAGGGCAAATTATTGGCAGATGAACATAATACCCCAAAAGATCAGTTTGAGTTAAATATATTAATAATTTCACATTATGCATTAACTTACATTAACTTATATGAAAATTGTGTTGCCACATTGATTAGATAGCAACATTGCAAGCTGCAAATCCAGTATAGGTACAATTTATGGTACTGATAATAGCCAATAAACAAAATAAAGGTAAAGAAAATCTTCAGTCCATGTAAATCAATTTAAAAACAACATACAGGTAGTCCTCATTTAGTGACTGTCTCATTTAGCGACCATTCAGAGTTACAACCGTGATGGAAAAAGTAACTTTGTGACCAATCTTCGCATTTATGACCTTTGCAGGTCTGTAAAGCAAAGAAAAGCTGAAGTAAGATGAAAAGCACAGTCACAGTTGCACGTAATGACTACTTCGCTTAACATTGAGTTGCTGGTCCCAACTGTGTTCACTAAACGAGGACTACCTGTATTAATAAACCACCACTATTCTGATGATGATACCCAATTATATCTTTCAACTCCAGGCCAGCCAAGTGAGGCTGTCAAGGTTCTGTCCCAGTGCCTGGAGGATGTGCAGGTTTGGACTGAGAAGAACTGTCTCTGGCTCAATCCTACCAAGTGGCTGTGGGTGTTTGGGCCACCCAGATCAGGGGATGTTCCTTCTCTAACCTTGGATGGTGTAGCACTTCCCCATTCAAGAGTGGTGTGCAATCTGGGGGTCTTCCTGGATTCACAGCCCCTGCTCAATGAGCAGGTAGCAGCTGTGGCCAGGAAGGCCTTTGCACAGCTTCATCTGGTGTACCGGCTGCGCCTTTTCTTTGATCAGGAAGCCCTACAGACAATCACTCACACCCTGGTCACCTCGTGGCTTGACTACTGCAACGCACTCTACATGGGAATGCCCTTGAAGCTTCAACTGGTCCAGAATGTAGTGGGATGGGCAGTGATGAGCATGACTTGGTATGTTCATGTAACACTCCTGCTTTGCAAGCTGCACTAGTTGTCAGCTTGCTTCCAGGTGCAATTCAAGGTACTTGTCATTACCTATATGGCAAAGGGCCTGGTTACTTGAGGGACCACCTAACTCCCATACTATCTGCCAGCCAATTCAATCCAGCAGAGTTAGCATGCTCCAGATTCCTTCAATTAAACAATGCCATTTATTGGGACTTCGGAAGCACGTCTTCTCTGCTGCAGCGCCTGCCCTTTGGAAAGAGGTTCCCTCCGAGATCTGGGTGGCCTCCATCATGCTGGTGTTTTGAAGGACCCTGAAGACTTCACCCAGGCCTTTGATGAGGGTAACTGAAGCCCCCTTTTGGGTAGTGAGAGTCTGCTTTTGTTGCTGCGCAGTTTTTGCCATCTTTTATTCTTTTGTTCTGGCTCACTATTGTATTGTTCTACTGTTTTTAATCTTTTACTTGTGAACCGTCCAGAGTTGTTGGGGGTTTGGCTGGTGAAATAATAATAATAATAATAATAATAATAATAATAATAATAATAATTCTGTTTGAGCATAAAACTCTTGCTAAGCCTCAAAGCCACTCACCCACCTGCATTCCCAAACATAATATGGGAATTATTATATTATTATATTATTATATACCTGCAGAATGATTTTTAAGCTCACAAAGTTATTGGGTATTTATTTGCATTTAATAAGGCCTGCATTAAAAGGAATGGCAGGATTGCATAAGGCCTTGGGACAGCAAATTCCCACTGCTACTTTACCAAATCCTTTTATAATTTTCAATCGCTTAACTTTTTCAGTACAGGTAGACCTTCCTTACTGACTGACTCATTCAGCAACTGTTTGAAATTACGACAGTGCTTAAAAATAACTTTACAAGCAACGCCACATTTATGATCTTCACAGTGTCTCTCAGTCATGTGATCACCATTACAGTCAGTATGTGTTGTCCTGTGCCTAACCTGACAATGGGGAATACACACTGAAAGGAATGCAGTGGCCCCAGCAGCCCTGAGTGTGCTATGCAAACAGCCAGCGTATTCCCCATTGTGTGCCTCTTAGTCTCCCTTCCTCTCCAATCTCTCTGCTCTGCAAGGGGGGGGGGGAGAAAAAAAACAGGTCAGGCACAGGAGAGATTGCCTACAGAGACTGCTCCCCCCCACCTTTTTCCCCCTCACTTGTTTAAGCAATCTCTCTGCTCTGTGAGGGGGGGAGAAAAAAGGGTGGGGGAGTGGGGAAAAAGGGAAGCTGAAGTAAAATCATTTGGAGGAAAATAAAAGTGAAGAAGTGAAACTGATTAGTCTTGTCAGTTACAGGCAGCAGCTGTAAGCCGGCTATCCCAGGGCAGCATTCCAAAGGACTGGGGAGTAGGGAAAAGGAAAGCACACTCACGGTCACATGATTTCCCACTTAGTGACTGCTTCACTTAATGACAGAGCTGCCGGTCTCAATTGTGTTGCAAAATGAGGACTACCTATATTTAGAATATAATCACTTCACATTTGACTAGTTGTGACTTGACCACTATTGATTTTAAAAGGCTATTCAAAACAAAATTTAGTATTAGAAAATTATGTCTAAATCCTCAAAAAAGGCTTTAACAAGTCTGAACCCACAGCTAATGCTAACTCAACTAACTGCTAATGACACAAAAAACACCTGATCAGCAGCGCCTGATTTATGTCTAACTCTGAACTCGCAATTCAAGATATAAAATTTCACATGTATAATTAATTTTTAACAATACATATTAACTGGCTGCAAATGAACCAATTTCTTCCAAAAGAGAAAGAAGGGCTTTCTTTCTATCTGTAGTAATCACTCCATATCCTTTGGGGGGAGATGGGAGGTGATAAAATTTGATAGATAGATAGATAGATAGATAGATAGATAGATAGATAGATAGATAGATAGATAGATAGATAATCAGAGAATCATGTTACTATATCAGGATGAGACAAACATACCCCAAGTATAAACACAATCAGATCTCAGTGGGTGAAGGGGATGCATTGTGCTTCTTTTTGACGTAAGGAAATTATTTTTTGTTCTTACTCTGAGATTAACCTTACAATTTTGTAAATTTACAAAAACAAAACATCTCATAATATCTAGCATACTTGTGCAACCTAGACCACACTGCATTATCTTATGAGATTTCATTATCTCTATTGTACTATTTTTGAGAAAGTGCCTGATCCAACACAAAGGACTGCACAAGTCACAATGGTACCTGGAGCCAGAATGCATACACAATTATTATTATTATTATTATTATTATTATTATTATTATTATTTATTCAATTTATTCCCCGCCCATCTCCCACACAAGGGACTCTGGGCGGGTCACAACAATCAAAGTTAAAAACAATACAATAATTTTAAAAAATACAATATAAATAGATAAAATACAAGATGGGGGACGTAGGGAACGTAGCATAGTGTTGCTACGGGGCTAGCCAACCCCAGGAGGCACTCCCGCCTCTGTTGTCCCAGGCCAGGTGGCAGAGCCAGGTCTTAAGGGCCTTCCGAAAGGTCAGGAGGGAGGGGGCCAGTCTCACCTCCGGGGGCAAGATATTCCATAGGGCGGGCGCTATCGCAGAGAAGGCACGCCTCCTGGACCCCGCTAGATGGAATTCTCTTGTTGAGGGGGTCCGAAGCATGCCCTCTCTGCATGCACGGGTGGGGCGGGCTGACGTTATTGGGACGAGACGGTCGTTAATTAATGCTAATTAAACTGTTCATAGCAAGGAATTCTCCTCTAACTCAGTATTAGAACTCGGCATGATTTCAACAAACACAATGCATAACTTTAACATTGTATTTCATCAAAATTTATGGCCACTGAATTAGCTTAAAGAAGGGATAGCTTTGTGGAAGGAGTTTCCTATCAACAACTTTTAGCTATGTTAACTGAATTAAATATCCATTTTTAGAGCAATGTGCTTATGATATCTATTATGCAATTGATTATGTAATTCTTTCATGTCCTCCTTGTGGCATTACTGAAAGTATCTAGCTCTTGAAAATAGACTGTAGACTGATCTAGCAGGGGTTATCTGATGGTGTTACCTTGTCACAGTTTATTTGCTGAGTTCACAGTAGTGTACACAAGTCAAATAATAATTGTACAATACTTTAAATAAGAGGACTTTGATGAAACATAGCCCAAATTCAGCAGAACTGCAGACTTTGTGAAAGCCTGAAAGAACAATAATCGCCTGGAATTTTTCCTAAATTTAGCAGGCGTGCTTTGATAGACTTCCCTTGGCAATGAATTCCATGGTATCATAGAATGCAGGTTTTCATTATTTTCCTGGTAATCTTATACCTCATCTAACAGTGTGGAAAAGAGATTAATCAGATGGGTTTGACACAATTTTGTTTGAGACAATGTTACAGACAATAGCACATATATACCAGGGGAACACTAACAAATTTCATCTGTTTTACAACAAATAACTTTTAACACTGTTACTGAATATGGAAGCAGTCTTATACCAAAGGCTTGGTTGCTCTTATCTATTTTCAAGGACATAATTACTCCTGTTGTTAGTTGAACCAATGCTTGCAAAATTGCTTCCATCTCTAAATTACTATAATTAAAGCTATAGCTTCCATATCTAGTTAATGTGGCTGTGCAGCTGCTGCTTTTCAGTAATGTCAATTTTAGACTTGTATCTTTTGTTGCATCGTGAAGAGAAATAATTAAAATACTTGTTTTCATCTTTTAAATGTCCATTTTAAAGAAGTTTTGTGTTGTGAATATTGCTAAGAATAATTTTGTCTAAGAGTAGCTGTGGTTTTAAGACTTCTAGTAAAGATTTTTTTTCCTCCTACAAGCCAAATTCCTGAAAAGGTCATTCAGACTATTTATAACTAAAATTGAAGTTTCTAACAATCACTTAGTAGATTTGAACAGACTTGAGGTAAACAAGCAGGGTGCAAGAAACTGTTCTGATATTTCTGATCTCAAATATATGATGTGACAATGCCAACATATATATTCTAAAAACTGAAAAAAACTGCTCTCTGGGCCACGGAATAAAGAATGGTGGGTGCCATTTACTTGTGTCGGTTTCTACTTATTTCACAGCAAATTGGGATTCTTTGGCGAAAAGTGGAGGGGTACCAATACTTTTGGCCACATCTGTACATATGAAATTTTATTAACCGTCAGAAAAAATTACTCTCCTTGTTCAGCATCCAGGTTGTTTTTGGCATTCAGTTGTGAACAACTAATAAGAATTCTGCCAGATATATTCTTTGGAGGAAACAACAGCAGGCTATCTATACTTATTCATTAGTCTCGAATTCTCAACTGCAAGCATCAACCACTGTAAAAGTTACTCTGCAGAAAGTTACTCAAATCATCCTCTCTGAAATGAAAGACTGTTCATGTTCTGAAACCCAAAACTCAAACAAAATCTAACTACTAACTTCATTGATTTGGAATTATGTATGTAATTGTTGCCTTCCCATGTTTTTCCTGTTTTTCCATTTTCCCAATAACCTTATTTTTTATATAAGGGAATTTAACAATATTGTATTAAAAGTGAAATTCTTGTGTAAAATTTCCTTGTGTGTAGGATTACACAGCTGCAAAGTTCCCTTTTATATTTCAGGTTGTAATCAAGAATAACTTATTAATATAAATAAATATAACCTCTATATTTGTAGCTTTGGGCAAGAAGATTCAGAACAATGTTTAATTCTTCCAAGAGCCAAATTGAAGGGACAGGTCCCTAGTAAAAGAGATGGACAAAGTAGGGTTTAATGGGAGATTCAGCCCAATTTGTGGCCATCTGGTGTAATTAATTTTTTACAATGGAACTATGGGAAGAATGAATGTCAATGGGGTAAAGTCATGCCTTCCTCCCAAACACCTAGCAGTAAAAAGGAAGGTTCTTTGTGATGGGTCATTTTAAAAAACACTTCTCACTCAAATGAAATATGTCCTCGATTACTAGAGGCTTATAACTTCTAGAAAATGCCCTCTTTTTCACCAATTTTGCTTTAATAAAAGCCATTTATATGGGTCTGGTTATTTCAAATATATAAACTATGGTAATATTTACATCAACTACAAAGCTAAGAGCAGAAGAGTATGTACTGCGTATATAGGTAGTACACAAGCCATCACAGTAAATATAAATCAGTGGTATGAAGCAGATTTTACAAAAAAGAAAATGTCTACAATCAGCATTCTTTTACGTAACTAAATAAATAAATACATCCTATCTGGATTTTTTTTCCATGTATAAGAAGCATTTTACTGGATTGCAAACAGCCAAATAAATAGCATAAAAGGAAAATATTTCCTAAAACAGATTGGGATTATTTCTTAAAGGTGGTACTGCTTATTTGTAACTGCTTGCTAATTGCATTTTTTATATAATGTCTGTATGGACTGAATTTGGTGATGCTGGAACTCAGAGTTCAGGCCAGAAAGAACCATTATGGAAATATGGAGCAAGTGTGTGTTACTTTCAAAGTCAGTGGGGAAAATAGTCAAAAGACCATTGACACAAAAAGGTTGGAGGAAAAGGCCTATGATTTAATTATTGTATTCTGCAGTAGGCTGATGTATACCATATGTATGATTTCTTTCTTGTCCACATTAAAGCAACTAATCTACCCATGTCAAGTCTGTAAACTTTCAACAGTTACTGAGTTGCTAGATAGTCAGTAATTATTGCTTTCCCTAGTGAAATCGGAGCTAATTTCTATTTTTTAACACTGCTTTAAAGCAGATACAGCAGATGTTTTGTGCCTGATGCAGCAAGTGGGCTTTTAACAAAATTACTCAATTGAGGAGGGGGCATTTGCAGTAGGATACTATTGGAGAAAGAAATGTTACTCTTTCCTACAGGATGCAACCCTTCAAACCTCCTTTTCCTTCCCTCTACACAGCTATTGACATAACTACAGTATTTAAAACTACAGGATGATTGATATCTTGTAATAATATGCAGCTACAGATCCATTCACTTTTAAAAATATCTGTATTCAAGACATACTAATATAAACACAAACTGCCATTTGAATGTGGAAACTCTGTGTATCCACATCCAATAGTTACCAATCCATATATAAATACTGTTAGACCTATCACTGCTTTTAACAGATAATCAAGTATTATCACCTCTATTTAAAAAAGGTCATAACTTTAGATCAGAGCTTTCCAAACTGTGTGTCGTGACACAAAAGTGTGTCGCCACACACAGCGTGGTGTGTCGCCACACCACCCGGAAGCGGCGGCGCGCGCGTGCACGGCGGCCGCGGCAGCGGCTTCCGCGTTTTAGTGGAGGCTGCCGCCGCTGCCGCAGCCACCATGCACACACGCGCTGCCACACGCCCCCCGCACCGCCACCGTGCACGCGCGCCGCCGCACACACCCCGCACCGCCACCGTGCGCGTGCCGCCACACGCCCCCGCGCCGCTGCCGTGCACATGCGCCTCAGCCCCGCGCTGCTGCTGTGTGCGCACGCGTGCGCCACGCTGCCACCGCCGCCACCGGTGTGTCACCAGCGGCGGCACTTTGGAAAGCCCTGTTTTAGATATATATTCCTTGTTTCTTTCTACCTTCTACTCTCCAGGAGCAAGGGTCAAGAAGGATAATCCTATGCTTAACACACAGGTTGCAGATTGTATTTGTGAGTTGTACAACTAACATGTCAGAACTCTGACAAAAACTCAGAGTCCTGCCACAAAGCCAGGCGCTGACGAGATTAAGAGGGAAGGATGAAACCAACAGGAAAGAGACAATAGATCCGGAACAGGAACCCGTAGACAACGATCAACCACACCTCAACGATGATGGACGCTTAAGTACCCATTGACACTTACCTGATCCGACCCTGGGAAAGTTCACATTGGGGAGGGGTGGGATTACGGGCCAGATTCAACTACACCTAAGCAATTCATTCTTGTCTTTCACTGTGTTAACCTGTGTGTGCGCAATAAACCGTTTGCTCATCAGCACAAGTGTCCTTGCCTTTTTGCTTGAGAGAAACGTTCGCGACCCACATAGAGGAGCACCTCACATAAAGACAAGAATCATCATCAGCTGATAGTCCCGGGAACGACGCCTGAACCCTTCAGAGAGTTCCACGGTCGAGATCGGCTCCAAATTTCGTCTGGCGGCCAACAGCTCGCTCAACGGACGAACCATGGAACAAGCAGGAGCTCGCCACGATGACAGCCTACCCAACATGTCCTCAGAAGCAGCGGCAGGGGTGACGACGCAGCAGGCGACAGAGGGCCCCATCGAGGCAATCAGACGACGGAAGGTAAAGAAACCCAAAGAAAGGGAGGTGAGCGAACCCCTCCGAACCCCCAACCCACGAACACAAAACCAGATGGCGGAGTGGTCGCTCGGGGTAGGAGGAGGCATGATTCCAGGGCCGGGGAAGCAAGCGGCCAAACCACGAGTCTCCCAGTCCCAAAGAATCGCGGCGCTGGAAGCCAGAGCAGTCCGTGTGGAGACGGGACTGGACAACATGGATCTAAAACTAACAGCGATTGAAGAAGCACTGGAAAAATTGCTGCAGAAACCCCAGCACCAGGAGAGGGACAGGGGCGCAGTCAAAGAAGACAGCTCATCCACCGTTTCCTCCGAATCCGAAAGCACGAGGGAAAGTGACGGGGAAGAGGAAGGAGAAAGGGATGAGACAGACAAACCAGCAGCGTACGCAAGCTTCGTGACTAACCTGCCTGTTTATCAGCAAAGCAAACCTGTCATAATAACAAAATTAAAAAGAAAATTTGACGGAGACCCAGAAAAGCTAGCATGCTTCTTGAACCATGTAAGAGGGTTCATGGAAGAATCAGAACGATTTTTCCTTAACGAAGAAGCCAAAGTAAGGTATGTCTCCAACTTCTTAATTGGAGAAGCAGCTAAATGACTAGCAATGCTGCACGAAACAAGAGCTAAAGAGTTACATAACTTCAGCATGTTTATGAAAGCGCTGAGGAAGAGATTCGAAGACACCCTGTCCTGAATGTCAGCTAAGGCAGAAATTCAAAGACTGAGGCAGGGACATCGTACGGTGGCGGAATACGCACTAGAATTCAAAAAACTAGTCAGCCGCCTACCAAATTGGCCTGAATCATTCAAAGTGGAATACTTCCAGATGGGACTAAGGCCAGAGTTATTAGACATGGCGGCAGGAAGGGGGGACCCAGAAACCCTCGACGAATGGGTCCAGCTGGCGGGAAAAGTCGAGAGCACAAAGTTGCAGATTCGCTCATACCACCAGCTCCAAAACCCGGGAAGAACCCCATACACTAGCCCATACCAGCAAAAAAGGGACTATGAAAGAAAACCATGGGCGGAAGAAAAAGAACGCCGGGCAAAGAATAAGTTATGCTTTAAGTGCGGGAGAGAAGGCCATAGAATAAACAAATGCAACCAACCAGCAGAATGGGAGAAAAACATCACAAAGCCCCCTCATACAAACAAACTACAGCGAAGGCAGCCACGGAAAGGCGCAAATACACAGAACCGGAGTCGACCACGGACGAGTCCACTGACGAGGAGTTCGTGCTGGCGGGAAATGACAATGGCCTGTCCTAAAGTGCGCCGCAGGACAGGCCTTCAACAAAGGGCGCAGCGACGTAATGATGACGGGAGACTGCCCCACGATGCAAGTCAAAGTAAAACTTGAAACCTTGGACGGGAGGGAGCATATCATGGGGGCAGCAATGCTGGACTCTGGGTGTTCAAGATGCTTAATGAACCCATCAATAGCAATCGATATGGGACTAAAATTATTCGAATTGAAATCACCCATCACGTTTTGCCAACTCGATGGGTCATAAATGAAAGGGGGGCCGGTGGGACACTACACGGAAGCATTTAAAATGTTAGTAGGCACGCACGTAGAGACCCTGCGCTTCATTGTGGGCCCCATTTCAATGCAACCTATCGTACTGGGACTAAAATGGCTGAAAGAAACCCCCAGATTGATTGGGTGTCAGGAGAAATGGTGTTTATAGATGGGGAATACTACAATGAAATAAATAGCAAGACAGGGGACAACACAGAACCGGGGGCATCAGGGACGATGAGAGGGGAGGAAACACGACCAGGAGAGGCGACACCATTCCCGAAGAATTATATCCCCGTTAAAGAGGTCTTTGATGAATACGAGTGCGACCAATTACCCCCCCCCACCGGAAAATGGATTGCGCCATCGAACTTGTCCCGGGAGCTACCTTCCCCAAACCAAAAATGTACGTGATGACCCAGAGAGAGCTACAAGAGCTGCGCAAATTCATAGACAAAAATCTAGCACGCGGCTTCATTGAGCCAGCGAACTCCCCCCTAGCAGCTCCTGTATTATTTCGCAAGAAAAAAGATGGATCCCTACAACTATGCACCGATTACAGGGGACTTAACGCCATCTCGGTCATAAATCAATACCCCCTACCGCTACTAAAAGACATGCTGGCACAATTAGCGAAGGGAAAAATCTTTACCAAACTGGACCTGAGGGAAGCTTATTAAGGGTGCGAATAAGGGAGGGGGATGAGTGGAAGACTGCATTTAATTGCCCGCTCGGCTCATTTCAATACCAGGTTCTCCCATTCGGAATTGCGGGGGGGGGGGGGGGCAGGAATCTTCATGAAATTAATTAATGAGGTATTATATGAATTTTTATACCAGGGGGTCATTGTGTACTTAGATGACATCCTAATTTTTTCAGAAAGCATAGAAGAGCATGTACAACTCGTGAAAGCAGTGCTGGGGAAATTGCTAGATGCTAAATTATACGTTAAAGTAGCTAAGTGTGAATTTCACAAAGAGAAGCTAGACTTTCTAGGCTTCCGCATTTCACACATGGGCATTGAAATGGACCCCGCGAAGGTACAAGCAGTCCTGGGGTGGGAACCCCCGCGAACCCGAAGGCAGCTACAAGCGTTCATAGGGTTCACAAATTTCTACAGAGAATTCATAAAACATTTCGCGCAGATTGCGTTACCGTTAACAGACCTACTAAAAAAAAAAAAAAAATGGGGACAAGACGAACATGAAACAGGCTAGCACTAGGATTAAATGGACCCCGGAGTGCCAGGAAGCATTCGAAAAACTCAAAGCACTATTCACAGCAGAGCCCATACTAAAACACCCTGAAGTGGAAAAACCATTTATCATTCATACGGATACTTCCAACAATGCAGTAGGCTCAATACTGCTACAAGCAGACGATGACAATAACTTGAGACCCTGCGCGTACATTTCTAAAAAATTCAGCGACACAGAAAAACGCTGGTATGTGTGGGGAAAGGAAGCATTTGCCGTCCGCTATGCGCTGGCAACGTGGAGATATCTACTAGAAGGGTCGTCCGTGCCGTTCGAGGTATGGACGGATCACAAAAACCTAGAGGCACTGAAATCTCCCAGAAAACTGTACCCGAAACAGCTCCGCTGGGCTTTCTTTAGCAGGTTCAATTTTACGCTAAAATACTTCCCGGGGGGGGGGGGAACTACCTGGCAGATGCGCTGTCCCGCCTATCATAACACGAGGGTAAGACGAAGAGGTCACAGAGACGCTGTTCCCACCAACCCCACACACACACATTGAACACTCAAGAACCACAAAACAAACAAGGGGGAAACATGGCTGTTACACGGAGCCACAAGAAAACAAATGAGATAAAGAATTCTTTGGAAAAAGAAATACAGACAGCAATAGCAAGCAACACTTGGTGGGGAGAGAATAGTGAAGTGTTACAAGAGTGCAACAGAGGGTGGTGGAAAGAAGACAAACTATATGTACCCGACAGCCTACAAAAACGGGTGCTGGAAAAAAGCCACGATCATAAAACAGCTGGCCATTTCGGGTTTGTCAAAACCATTCACCTCGTCAGACGAAAATTTTGGTGGCCCACGTTGCGCAAGGACGTGAAAAATTACGTGAAAACCTGCCCGGTGTGCGCTACACCCGAAAGGTCAATAGGGAAAACCCACGGGGTTGCTACAAACTAGCGAACCCTTCACAGCCATGGAAACAAATCGCCATGGACTTTGTAGTCGACTTACCTGCAAGTGAAAAGAAAGCGGCGATTTGGGTGGTGACAGATTTATTCTCGAAGCAAGCCCACTTCATTGCTTGCAATGGGATTCCGGCAGCACCAAAACTAGCCAAGCTGTTCATTCAACATATATACCGGGCACACGGAACACCAGAACGAATTATCAGCGACCGCGGAAGCACATTCACATCCAAGTTCTGGAAAGCGTTTTTAAATTTAATTGGATCAGAACAAGGACTAAGTAGCGCGTTCCATCTGTGCATGGATGGTTCATCAGAACGCTTAATTTCTGTACTCGAGCAGTACCTAAGGTGCTACATAAGCTACCAGCAGAACGACTGGGTTGAACTATTACCATTTGCGGAAGTGGCTTACTATAACGCGGTGAACCAAAGCACGGGATTCGCACCGTTCAAAATAGCCACTGGACAGGACTTTGCAGCCATCCCCGAAGTGGCAATGATCCAAAAAGACGAAACAGACGCACCCCTACGAGCAGACGAATGGATCACCAAGGTAACTAGCAATTGGCCAGTCATGCTACAGACATTACAAGAAGCAAAAGCAGCATATAAAAAATATGCAGACAAAAAACGATTGATGGAGTGGGAGCTAAAAGAAGGGGAAAAAGTATATTTATTCATGAAAAACTTACAGTCCACACAACCATCACGCAAATTAGCACCAAGATACATCAGGCCGTTCCCCATAATAAAGGTAATCAACCCAGTGACAGCAAGACTACAACTGCCAAAATCACTGAAGAAAGTACACCCCGTGTTCCATGTAAGCCTGCTAAAACAATATCACCCCTCTGAGCAATGGCACCCAGAAGCCCCAGAACCAACGGCGACAATAGTAAATGGAGAACCGCTTTTCGAAATCAAGGACATATTTGACTCACGCCGGCACAGAGGACAATTACAATACTAAACATGTAGCTGCTAAACATATGCAAGCGCCAGCCCTAATCAAAAGCTTCCACCGCGAATTCCCGGACAAACCCCACTGATCGCTACACTAACATTGTTTTTTTTTCTCATTTCAGATACCTTGACAGCCTTTAATCAAATTAAGTACAATCTTGGAACCGGGACGGGGGGAGAAGATCTTGGGCCGGAGGCATGTCAGAACTCTAACATAAACTCAGAGTCCTGCCACAAAGCCAGGCGCTGACAAGATTAAGAGGGAAGGATGAAACCAACAGGAAAGAGACAATAGATCCGGAACAGGAACCCGTAGACAACGATCAACCACACCTCAACGATGATGGACGCTTAAGTACCCATTGACACTTACCTGATCCGACCCTGGGAAAGTTCACATTGGGGAGGGGTGGGATTACAGGCCAGAAGGGTTTAAATATTCAACTTTTTTGTTGTTTATTCATTCAGTCGCTTCCGACTCTTCATGACTTCATGGACCAGCCCACGCCAGAGCCTCCTGTCGGCCGTCACCATCCCCAGCTCCCCCATGGTTGAGTCCGTCACCTCCAGAATATCATCCATCCATCTTGCCCTTGGTTGGCCCCTCTTCCTTTTGCCTTCCACTTTCCCTAGCATCAGCTTCTTCTCCAGGGTATCCTGTCTTCGCATTATGTGGCCAAAGTACTTCAGTTTTGCCTTTAATATCATTCCCTCAAGTGAGCAGTCTGGCTTTATTTCCTGGAGTATGGGCTGGTTTGATCTTCTTGCAGTCCAAGGCACTCTCAGAATTTTCCTCCAACACCATAGTTCAAAAGCATCTATCTTCCTTCGCTCAGCCTTCCTTATGGTCCAGCTCTCACAGCCATAGGTTACTACAGGGAATACCATTGCTTTGACTATGCGGACCTTTGTTGTCAGTGTGATGTCTCTGCTCTTAACTATTTTATCAAGATTTGCCATTGCTCTCCTCCCAAGAAGTAGACGTCTTCTGATTTCCTGGCTGCAGTCAGCATCTGCAGTAATCTTTGCGCCTAGAAATACAAAGTCTGTCACTGCCTCCACTTTTTCTCCCTCTATTTGCCAGTTATCAATCAAGCTGGTTGCCATAATCTTGGTTTTTTTGAGGTTTAACTGCAACCCAGCTTTTGCACTTTCTTCTTTCACCTTCGTCATAAGGCTCCTCAGCTCCTCCTCGCTTTCAGCCATCAAAGTGGTATCATCTGCATATCTAAGATTGTTAATGTTTCTTCCAGCGATTTTAACTCCAGCCTTGGATTCCTCAAGCCCAGCACGTCACATGATGTGTTCTGCGTACAGGTTGAATAGGTAGGGTGAGAGTATACAGCCCTGCCGTACTCCTTTCCCAATCTTAAACCAGTACGTTGTTCCGTGGTCTGTTACCGTTGCTACTTGGTCGTTATACAGATTCCTCAGGAGGCAGACAAGATGACTTGGTATCCCCATACCACCAAGAACTTGCCACAATTTGTTATGATCCACAAAGTCAAAGCCTTTAGAATAGTCAATAAAACAGAAATAGATGTTTTTCTGAAACTCCCTGGCTTTCTCCATTATCCAGCGGATATTGGCAATTTGGTCTCTAGTTCCTCTGCCTTTTCTAAACCCAGCTTGTACATCTGGCAATTCTCGCTCCATGAATTGCTGGAGTCTACCTTGCAAGATCTTGAGCAAATATTCAACTACACCTAAGCAATTCATTCTTGTCTTTCACTGTGTTAACCTGTGTGTGCGCAATAAACCGTTTGCTCATCAGCACAAGTGTCCTTGCCTTTTTGCTTGAGAGAAACGTTCGCGACCCACATAGAGGAGCACCTCACACAACATCACTGAGTTGTATTTACTTTTTTCCTCAAAAGGAGGGGAAATAAAGCCTTCTCCCCAAATACTGACTATTTTGGCAAAGAAAGCTTCTCCGACTATTTTTTTAAAATAAATTTAGCTTAAAAGAATAGGAGAGATCAAAATGGTTTTGACAGCAGTAAATAATATTAGTTGGTAGAACAGAAAGAAAAGAACCGGAAATAATCCTGCCAGTTACAAGAACATATGCCAATATTTCCCCCAATTAAATGTGCCACTAAAGAGGAGGCCAAGAGGCCTAATTGCCTACCCACTATGCAGACTTGGCAACATTAAAAACTTAACAGAGAATTACTTGATTGGGGCTGTGCTCTTCACAGCAGCTCAGAATTTGGTATTCCTTTTGCTCAATTTTTTTAGTGTTGCAGCACTTCACAAAAGAACAGGAAACACACTAACAAGCCAACTTGTTTACACTGAGGCAAATAACGTTAATATAACTATTGTCAAACATGAGGAATGACTTATTTAAAGTAAGAGAAAAGAAACTAAATTTTAAAGTATATTTGTAAACATATTGAGAAATTATTATTACAGCAAAACTTAGGTTAGTTCCCACAGTAATATTAATGCAACATTATCATTCATAATGTATGTACTCTGGCTTCCCAATCAAACCAAAGTAAATGGTAGATTTCCAAACTGATTCATGAACTGTGAACAACCTACCCTAACAGTATAACCCTCGTCTTTCTCTTTACAAGGTATTTTTAAACTTTAAAACTGTGAGAACCTCCTGATTAGCAAGCCAACTTACTCCCTGAAATGACATATTTAAGACCCTATTATTACAAAATGCTAGCACATATTTTTAATAGCCTGAAGCTTAGCATTCAAAATACAATGTGGCATATTGTAAAAATCATTTTGAAAAAAAGTTTTTTAAGAGCTTCAATCTTGATTTTTTTTAAAAAAGCTAAGTATCTATATAAAAGTGCATCTTCATCATACTCTCTTATAGAAAAGAAGCTAAATTTTCAATCACCTTGAGACAAACATCTTAAGCAGCTTTGGATATTTTTAATATACTGCATTAAAAACATATTTGTATTTAATTATATTTCTCATCCATCAGCTTGATCTCTATAACATTCTGAACCACGTGAAAAAAGCAGATCAAGAAAACATTCTTCATCATATCAGCATCATTACCTTTTGGGTTGCCTCAACATGCTGGTTTCTGGCAATGAGAAATTATATAGCATGTCCAAAAGGAATCAGACATGATCTTTGGAGGTTTCATAACCAACAAAAATACTAAACAATCAAGTCACAAGCAGTAAATAAAGGGGGCAGGGTACCAACCACCAACCCCCCAAACCAAATGACAGAGCCAGAGCAAATCCCCATACACATTACGAGCTGTTCCATTAATGTCAATGAATCAAATATGCAGGCAGGAAGGCTCCTGTTTTCAATGTATTTGCTTTGTATTGATTTCATCCATGCTTGCCTGCCTTCATCTCTACCTACAGAGATGTTCATGGAATGACATCAACTTTTCTAAGGAAATTCAATGACACCACTAGAATTTCATTTAAAATTCATTTTACTCAATAGGGAAGGAGGGAGAAGGAAAGACTAACTTTACTTGTGCTGGTGAAGAGAACCAGAATGAATCCAGTATTTTTCCAGAGGCGTACAAGAGGAAATGGCAATGGTTTGTTTTTAAAGATGCCACAGAAAGGAAAATAGAGCTGTCACCCTCACACTGACATAGTGAGTGCTTACGCTCCTGCAAAAAGGCAAACCTTCTTGCTAGCGGCAAGAATTAATGTACCATGAATTTTAGGAGAATCATGATTCAAGTAAGGGCCTGTTTCATATATAAACTTTCTTGTAGGAATTATAAATTATCCATAACCTTTATTTTAAAAGGATTCATTTTTAAATTTTACCTTTTTTTATGAATGGTCTTTGAAAAATATGTATTGTAGTATCCCTTTGGCAAGTATTCATAATTTACCATCCTTCTCTAAGTAGGTCACCATATAATACTGATATGAGATTATTAGTCAAAAGATGTTTGTCTCCACATTTGTTAAAACATTTATATCCTACTTCTGGGTCAAATGGGACTGGCATTATGATTAAGTTACATATGCTTTGCCAATTGCACTGGCTCCCAGTTTTCTTTCCAAGTTCAGTTAAATGTGATGCAGTGACCTTTAAAGCCATTCACAGCTTGGAACAAGAATACAGAAGGATCACTTCTCTTTACTTGAGCCTAAAATCTCTAACAGAGGCTACTGAAGTCACAATTCAAGAAAGGGATCTTTTTGATTTTGGTAGTCTAACTATGGAAATATTCTTTCCAAGGGCTCGTCTGGCCTACTCTGGTAGTACACTGATACAAAGTGACACAATTTTTTAACTGCAAAAAATCCAAAAGAGTAGAGTTTTTTTCTATGTGTCAATCTATTTTCAGAATTCATGTACTGTATATATACAGTTGTAATCAAAATTATTCAACCCCCATTGCAAACAAAAGCAATTGAAATAGCTCAACACAACGAATGCTTCAAGTGGTGTCCTGGAGAAGTCATTATAAGTTGCATTTTCAGTTGAATTTGGGGACACCACTTGAAGCATTCGTGTTGAGCTATTTCAATTGCTTTTGTTTGATTTGTTCATTGCAAACAGCTGAAAGTCTGTAAATTTTGACAATAAACTTGATTTGCAATGGGGGTTGAATAATTTCGATTACAACTGTGTGTGTGTGTGTGTGTGCGTGCGCGTGTATGTGTGTGTGTGTGTGTGTGTGTGTGTGTGTGTGTGTGTGTCAAGAAGCACCTTCCCATCTCTCATTCTGTAGAAGTGGAAACATTCCACATTTCTCAAAATAATCACCTTAAAAAGACCAGTCCCACAGCCTATGAAATTTTCAGTATGACTCAGAACACTTTGAGAAAGCAGTATCACTGGAGACTTCCAGTGAGGACATGGCAAGCTATACTTCCCCGAAGGAGCAGGGACGGCATTACGGCAAGATCAGCAACTAGGGACGCATCGTGGGCAAAATCTCTCCAGAGCAAGGAGGGAGCGTGAGATTGCCCACATGTACTCTGGACAGCTGCTCCTCACAAGTAGACCACAGGAACCGAGGTTTTTGCAGTCGGCTGGTGAGTGGAGCAGCTGGGGATCAAGGGATTCCATCTATGCCTACAACTGTAACGTAGCCTAAATGGACACAAAGATCAGCCAAACCTCATTTCTTAATCACTTTTGGAATTACTTTTTTACTGTTTTTCAAATATTAATAACCTTCAGAATGGCAAGTTTGATGGCATTCACTGGGTGAGTTTCTTTCAATCTTTAACGAAAGAAATTTTAGATAATGAAAGAAATTCCTCGCACTGAAGATGTTGCCTCGTCTGGCAATGAAACGTCTGCAAGAAAACAACAAGGCTCAGAGACCACCATGAACTCCACAGAAACTTTAAATGAACTTTAAGGACAGCAATTTTGGGGAATAAACGGCAAAAGGGTGATGATTAGAGTGTTGTTTTTGGGAAGTTATAAATAGACTAAGGATCTAGATGGACTTGAAATGGGATTCTGAAATTAACTGAATGAATCCTTCCCGTGGGAAAACAGCTCATGTTTTGAATTCTGAAAAAAACCCAACATGATAGGATGGGACTTTGAAGGTTGGACGCTAGAAGGAGCTAAAAGTAAAGATTGCAATTAAAGGAGAAGAAAACCTATTTGACTTGTTAATATAGAATGAAGCAAAATACCTTAACACTGAATATACTGAAGGATATATGGGAACAATGGACTCAGAAGTTAATTTTAAGAATGTCTGCCATGATATATAGCGTTATGGAAGAGGAACAAGTTCTACTGGATAAGACCAAAATAGACTTGAACGTGGATTTAAAAATGACAGGCTACAAGAATGATCTGGAAAAAGATGAAATACTGAATACAGGTAGTCTTTGACTGTCAGCCCTCCCAGGTAAACCAGACAGGAAACACAACGAGATGAGCTAATTCTACTTTATTGTAAGGTTACATTAACAGAATCTTGCAAGTCTGAAAGTACAAATCTCCTACCCTCCCTATTTACCACCTGAGTAATTAGGGCAGGCCCTTCCTAAGTTTCTTCCTGTGGCCAGGCCTGGCCGGGGAGAAGGCAGTGGGACAGTGTGGCACGGCGCTCTCCGTTGCCAGGTGAGGCAGGAGAGCCAACGGCAGCTCCCTGGGCAAAGGTGGAGGCTGTGTGGGAGGTGCTGTTTGGGGTGGCGGCAGAACTGGAGGGAGCGGAGGGACGTAGGCTGCTCGTACTCTGCAGCTCATGTTGGAAGCGCTCCTGGAAAACAGGCCTGCAGGGACGTCCACTCACAAAGATACCCAGGCACTGCCACACGTGCTGCTGACGCTGGGATACCTAAGCAGCCAGGCTCCTCTTGCATAGCGTCCGGGGCCAGCGGCCCTTCAAGACCCTGGTGGTGGCAGATGGGTACCTGAGCCACAATCATGGCCAGCCAAGGCAGTGGGCAGCCCCCCGCCTCAATCAAGCCTTAAAAGACTATGGCCACACCCCGCTTTCCGCAGCCGCTAGCACGGCCTCAGCTGCACACACCGGGGGATTCCTTCATTTTTACGAGGCTACCCACTCCACGACCATTCATTAACATTCATTTTTAACATAACTAAAGGAAATCTTGTCATTTGTATAAATATTCTAAGAGGGAGGGAAAATATCCACTTCCAGAAATTATATACTTTTAAAAGACATTTTATGAAAGATAGGCATATCATATTTTATTAAATGAAAAAATATACTTAATAAAACACAACACATGATTAAAAATGTTTTAAACAGGAAAATCATGCTTGGTGCATTCTGTCACTACTGATCACTTTCCCAAACTACTATCTTACTTATAATAAAATCAGTTGCAGGTCTAAAAACAAATCTATATCCTACATGAGACAGAAACAAACAACTGTTTCAAGCAGCCTATTATTCAAAAGAAAAATAAATTTCCTTTTGTTTATCTCTATAGTAGAGCGAGAGAGATAAAAACAGGGTAGCTGGCTGTGCAAAGAAAATGGCCCAACAAATAATCTGATGGTAGATAAAATCATTTAATAAAACATATAATTTATTTTAGAATGTTAAGATCCATTTTATTAAATATGATCATGTGTGAGCATTGCTAGAATGGTTAAGATATTTGCAATGTTTTCTCTGAGCTGTTTTATCACAACCTGTAATGCCAATATCTGTTCATACTGTTCTGAAATACAAGATTACAACACAAAATTACTTGGATATAATCCTATGTTCCAATATAGGAACAGGGAGACACACTATCATATGCATCACTCCCCTAACCAGGCTAAGAAAGGAAAAGCATGTTACAGTTATTAAATAAGATCTGAGTTTCTGGTATGCCTCTATTCCTGGAAATTAAGATAGTTCAGAATCAATTGAAAAGGATGGCCAGAACTGAGCCATCACTGCTACATTTAAGAAACCTCTCTTAGCAAAGCTCAGTCTGACCTAGGTCTTATGCATAAATTGCACATTCTCTAATGAAATCTCATTTTACTGGCATTTTAAAATTCAAAGGAGATAGTCAGGGGAAGGCTTCTTAATTTTATCAAAGGCCCCTCTATCATTTTCTTTATAATTTGAGCAGTACTGAAAGTACTTTCAGGTGCTTAATATATTTATTTCCTTTTCTGGGTCACTGCAGGTACACATCAAGATACTGACAAATAGGTATGAATATGTTAAATAACATGCTCTAGTTACTGTAATTTTCCTCTTCAGTTTCCACAATATTGAACCTACAAAAACTTAGATGGGCTTGATAACTGCCAGAATGTATGCAAAATACTGAAAAGCAACAATGAAAGAAAAACAAAACAAAAATATAAGAGCTTAATAAGAGCTCAGATTTAAATTGGTTAAAGTGCTGGGCAACTTAAAAACAGCTATTAATGAATATATTATAAAACATGGAAACCTGAAAACATGTTAAAATACACTAAATATAATATTATAGTTAATAATATAGGTAAACTCATGATTTATTGCCTCTTACTGAATATAAACAGTATTTTGGATTTTGTGATATATATCTATAGAGTGTTATACTTCATTCATATCAGTTATGCCCTTTATTTACAAGCCAAAATTTTATTTATTTGTTTGTTTATTTATTAACAGTAAATTTCAGTATCTTACACAGAGGGAAGTTTTAGTGAAAAATTCCCTTCCCTAGCATAAAAAAGGTTTATTTGGAAAAAAGAAATATAGGGAAGGGAAGGCAACAACCACATCCAGAGAAATCCAGATAAAGTAAAGTCACCTTAGCTAAACTATGTATTTACTCCTTGAACTCTTGAATTTCAATACAAGTTTCAGTGCATAGAAGAGGGCTAGAATGAGATCATCTGGGCCTCCTGCTTGGATATTCATAGGCAGGCCTTCTTTGTTCTTCCTCCTTTTCTGAATACTTACCCCTAGTTATAAAAAATATGGGAGATAAGTAAAAGCCAACCTCTTTGGGAACATTGCTTTGCTCAATCATAGTAAAGCTCCATCTATGATGACATGGGCCTAGCCAGCAAATCAGAAATTATCTATGGGATAAATTAAGATTCCTAATGCCCAACATACAATAGTTTGTGACTTACAGACTTACCCAAAATATTGTAATTGATTAAAGGAGCTGTAGCTTTCTCACTCAGGAAAAAGCAGCAGCAAATTCCAAATTATTGGCCACTCGTGTATGACGTTTCTCTTCTAATTTTAATTTTGATTGTCACTCCTTTTCTAAAACCAGTAAACCAGTTCTTGCTTCTATTATTCTACTGTTTTGTTTTCTTCACTGAACGTCTTGAAATAATTGTTCTGATTTCCACCTCCATTTCAGTTGAGCTAATTCTTACATACACAGGCATCTGCAGAAGCAGACAAACATCATCAAAATGGCAGGTGTGACCAGGCAATCAAAACCCACCCCCTTTTAACATGTATCACATACAACACACACACACTAAAAGGGAAGGGGCTTCATTGTCCAGTCACACCCACTAATTTGACTTTGTTGACTGCTCCTGCAAATACCCTTGTTAAATATAATTGCATCTATGTGTCTGAAATAAGATACTTCAAAAATCACTTGAGCCCATTTACATTTGAAGTCTCCATTAAATATTTATAAAAAATATTTGATAAATCATATATACAAGATTAGTCAGTCTCAAACTGCTTGGGCATTTCACATGGTAGAACCCATATCATCTAATAGACTCAAATCTGAGGGCTGGGATTAACTTTCACAAACTTCTGCTATCTCATTTAGAAGAATTAAGCTCAAAAACTCTACAGATGGCAGATTCTTCTATTCTCAACATGCCAGAATGCCTGAAACAGGCATGCTAACATCTGGAAAGGCTGAATATGCCAAAATAAGACAAAGTTGACTCAAACATTTATGAGAAAATGTGTTAGAAGGTTAACAAATGTGATGTTATTAATGGATATTAAAATGTAATTATCTCCCAAGCTAAGGAAGCCACAACCTAATTTATCTATGGGTGTCAGACTGCAACAGTGTCACAAACTAACTTTACAGCATGAATCTAAATTCCAAATTAGCAGAAACAGAAACTGACTCGTATCTAAGTACATAAGTAACACCAAATAAGGTATCAATAACGCAGAATCAAGAACTACTCAGCTGAAAGTAGTGAGTTCCAAAATTTTACAAAGCTGTATTCTGAGAGTTTGTAATGGCAGATGAACCTCTGAAAATGTAAAAAGGTAAAATTACACTAGTAAAAGTAAAACACAATTTTCATCATGAATATGATTTGACTTTATATCTTAAAATTAAACTTCTAATTTGTATCTTTAATCTTTCTTTGAGCATATTAATGCTATATCCTTCATTGAAAACTATTTATACACTTGTCACCAGTAACATCCAATCAAATGTTTTCTGTTTGTACCTCGGACGTTTTTCAAACCGTTATTAGATTTTTTAAAAAATTATAAATGAACATTCATTCCATTATTTTATTCTGTATTATATGTGTATAGTTATATATTTTACAAGGTAAGTCAAATGTGGGAAAAATCATTACAGGTAGTCCTCACTTAACAACCAGAATTGGGACTGAAATTTTGGTTGCTAAGTGAAGCGGTCATTAAGCAAATCCGACCTAATTTTATGATCTTTTTGCAGCAGTCAATACGTAAATCACCATGGTCGTTAAGCGAACTATGTGGTCGTTAAGTGAATCACGTGGTTCCCCATTGATTTAGCTTGCCAGAAGCCAGCTGGGAAGATTGAAACTGGTGATCACATGACGCTGCAACAGTCATAAACGTGAACCGGTTGCCAAGCACCCGAATCATGATCATGTGGTTGTGAGGGTGTGAGGGTGATTTTTCCCACATTTTAACAGCATGCTTTCTTCAACAATGTGAATTATCTTTCTTTTAAGAATGTTCCAAGGAATCAACAGCCTCTTCTTTATTTAATGTGAATTATGAACTTTTACAGAGAAAACTAAGACAGATCAGTTTTAAAAGCTCCTACATTCTGCTTTTTAACACTTCCTTTGGTATTCTTAATAAAAATATATTGCTTTTAGCGTATACTGACAGATGAGGTAAAACAAATATCAACTGTGTCATTTATGATGGTTGCTTGCTGACCTATTCCCTGATATTAATAATGAGAAGAACAGATATAAATTAAGGAGCTTTACAGTAATCCACTTATGCTATCTACACCAACTTCAAGTTTCATGTAACCAAATAAATGCCCTTTGGAATACCATCCCCCCCCAAAAAAAATAGAACAGATTGTCTGCGATACTGTTGGCCTGTAAGGCATTGATGTACTCCAGGGCCTGGGGGTCAGGAAGTTTAGATGGTCCTTTGAGAGGTTTTTGTCAATTGTTTTATTTGGGTTTATTCTCAGTGACCATTGTAGGTTTATATTCTTAAATAATATTGTTTTTTTATTGTTTTAGAGTGTTGTTAAGATGCCCAGAGTCGCATTTGTGAGATGGGAAGCCTTATAAACCAATTCAATAAATAATAAATATTTTTTCCTGCACAGCTTTCAAAGGAGCAGGTGCAATAGTCACCCAACTAGATGCAGTAGAAAACATGGTCTCATATCTATAACTGTTTAATAAGCATGAACACACAAAAAAAAATCTAAATTTTATTACAAAGTATTAAAACCTTTAAAATACCATAGGCAAACTTGAATGGATAAAGTACAGATTAAAATTCACTTAAACAGCTTTTGCTAATATGTAGAAAGGAAAGAATACAAGTGTTATTTATTTTAGAATGAGAGTCAGTTAAAGAAAGAAAACAGTTAAGTTTTAACTGCCAGAAAAGATAACAATCTCTATTTGGGAAGAAGGGGAGGAAGCGAAGCTGTATACCTACTTTAGTCTTTTGTTATTCAGATCTGTACTGAAACACTTTCCGAAGGTCATAAGAAGAACTCTGTTGGAGTTGACAACTGCTGTCTTTAGTTCAAATTAAACTAACTACCTGGGGTATGCTGGAAGAAGGTGACTATGCAAAACCTAGCCATTTCAGGTTAGAAATAAGCAAGTGTCATCATTGTTGTAGCACTAGCTCCAAGAGTCAGGAGGAAGAGAAACACAGGGAAGGAGACGGCTGCTGCCATTGTTGCCTTAAAGCAACTGCAACATCAACATCAGCTTTATTTTGCCTCATAACAGAGATTACCCTTAATAAGTAGCTTT
Organism: Charina bottae; assembly: GCA_023362775.1. Classification (NCBI taxonomy): domain Eukaryota; kingdom Metazoa; phylum Chordata; class Lepidosauria; order Squamata; family Charinaidae; genus Charina; species Charina bottae. The sequence goes on from JALMGJ010000003.1 coordinate 60,077,742, forward strand.
GATTCTTTGGAGAATCAATATTGAAAAAGAAATGGTTGGTCCATAACATCACCTAATAGTCATGACAGGGAAGTGAAATGCAGCTTGACAATTAATTTTGTACCTTTAAAGTAACATGTGAAACCATGTGAATCAACAAAAATTTTTAGTACAAGTGTATGGCCGACAGGAAGCTCTGGTGTGGGCTGGTCCATGAAGTCACGAAGAGTCGGAAACGACTGAACGAATAAACAACAACAAAAATGGCCCATGGTACCTTAATTATTTGGAAAAATAAGAGGGACAACTCGATAAATGAATTGGACAGTACCTTATCATTAGCCATGTATATATAGTAGTATCTTGAATGCTAAAAATATGCCTCTAAAATATGTAAGATCCACTTCAAATGTTCCATGTAAAAGGTTGCACAAACCACAAACATTCCCAGTTTAAATTCCTCCTTACCTCCACTGAAGTGGACTGCTGTAGCAAGGACTACCGGGGTTGCTCTGAGGTTGTGGATTGAGGTAAAATACTAGAGGAGAGGTTGCAAGGGCACAATCAGCACTAAGTGGAATTTTAAGATGTTGCAGACCTGGAGCAGATGTAGGGGAGAACACATGTTGATGGACATCGCTTCCTCGGCAGTGGGAGAGGAAAGGAGAGGAGATTCTGATAAAGTACCACAACAGAAACAGTCAATTTCTAAATCATCTTAAATCTGTTGTCTTTTCAGAAAACAAAATCATGTTGCTGACACTAATGTAACCACTCCTAATCAGATGTATCTCCAGCTTTAAGATTCTTTAAGGTTTGAGGACTTGATTAGAGACTGTACACAAGAAGTACTGAAGCTATACATAATGGCCAATGCTCCTCAATTAGTCCACATGTGCTCATGCTTAAACCTTAGATTACACAAAACCATGAGCTATTAAAATTGATTTAAATACTGAATTGGAATTTACAAACTACTGAAAGATAAGTATTCATCTGTATTGTCCTCACATTTAATGATAAATCTACTTGCATTCAATGACATTTTAAAGTGCCTGCCCCCATAGAGTCCATTCTCTACACTTAGGTCTTCAATGGAGTGCCTTTTGTTGGTCCCATGACCAATTCAGTTTTCTCCATAGTTGGGTCCATAAAGGTAAAGGTAAAGGTTCCCCCCGCACATTTGTGCAGTCGTGTCCGACTCTAGGGCTGGTGCTCAACTCCGTTTGTTAGCCGAAGAGCCAGCGTTGTCCGAAGACGCTTCCACGGTCATGTGGCCAGCATGACGCATGCGGAACGCTGTTACCTACCCACCGAAGTGGTACCTATTATTTATTACATAGCATGTAATAAATTGCCACTAGAAATGAAGCAAGCCCCATCTTTACTACAATTTAGTGTGGGGCTCATTTTAAAAAAAAATGTTGCGGATCATGATGATAATGATAATAGGATTTGAGTTACTTTTATTGTACCTTGTAAACTGCCAGAACTATCAAAGGAATTGGTTGGCATTTCCTTTTGATATGCAAATAAATAATTAATAAACCACAGGCTATTGTCTTGCAGATGGCAAATACCACATTTGCTACTGGACCTTTCCTAATGTTTGTCCAACTGTGGACAAAATTGTTGGTTTTCACTTATTTCTAAAAGGAGATAGATAGATAGATAGATAGATAGATAGATAGATAGATAGATAGATAGATAGATAGATAGATAGATAGATAGATAAACAGTTTATCTGAAGTATCTGAACAGGCATATTCATGGGGAAAATGCAGATAAAGTTTATTTAGTCTTGATACTAAAGTATCAATTTCTATTACTATACTAAATACTTAATTTGAATCATTAGCCTTATGATTATAAAAGTTAAAACATATAAAACCTAAGAGTCAATATGTTTATTTGGTTTATGCCAATGAATACAAAAACCCAAATACACTGCCTCGTTATATAAAATATTAGGTTAAACACTGATTATTTTACATTACTTCTACATTACTCCTCCATTAATGACAAAGATTAACAAAAATTATGAATATTTATTTCAAAAGGCTAAACATTCTGTTCAGGGGGAACTATCTTGTTTTACTGATAGTATATAAACTGCTCTAAATCTTTTCTACTAAACAGCATGGGAAAGTGTTTTAAAACACTCATTCAGGAACAAATTAATATTACATATGTTCATTTCCAATAAGATTAGTTGAGCTATGGAAATCTATTTTCCCAAACAAGTCTTACTGGACACGTAGAGATGGAGCTCCAAATCGCTCTCTTCTTCGTTTCATCATTTCGCTCTGTGAAACACTAGATGTTGTTCAACAACCAGAGATCTTGGAGCCAGTTAAATCCAATACTTAGCTTTTAGCAGAGGCCCAATGTCAGCCACAGGTTCTATGCACTGAACTTCAGATGTGTCAAAACACTCCCCCCCCCCAAAAAAAGCAGCTTGCTGAAATTTATTTATAACCTACAGAAACAGCTAAATCATAGGCAACCAGTATGAAGCACTAGGATTGTGAAGCCTGAAGTAAGGACTAGAACTTTTTATCGCACAGCCATCCTACAATATACTTCTACCACCAATCGCAGTTGCAGCTCAGAAAATCACTGACAAATGTTTGTTCACTTCAGCAAGCCACAAGGAAAACAGAAACCAAGAGGGAGAAATGGCACATGAGCAAAAAAACATTTGGCAGAAGTCTTGCATACCAACATGAAAACTCACACTGTAAAAGTAGTACTCAGGCACTGCTCCGAGCCAGATCTCCAACAAAGCTATGAGCAGCTGCTCTTCACTGTTTGGAGATAATTTCTGATATCTCTTTTTGGATGTTGATCAGAGAACAATGTCATGCCTTGTTCCTTGTTCTGGATTTTTAAAATATTTTTTAATATTATACTATATTATACTATATTAATATTATATATGTGTATATGTATATAGGTTTGGGTATTATATATATATAAGATACCTTGGAGAAGAAGCTGATGCTAGGGAAAGTGGAAGGCAAAAGGAAGAGGGGCCGACCAAGGGCAAGATGGATGGATTATATTCTGGAGGTGACAGACTCAACCATGGGGGAGCTGGGGATGGTGACGGCCGACAGAAAGCTCTGGCGTGGACTGGTCCATGAAGTCACGAAGAGTCGGAAACGACTGAACGAATAAACAACAACATATATATTCCAAACCTAAACTATTAAACTATTTAATAATTTACAGGAGATGGAAAAACAGTGTTCTGACACTGTTACAATTCCTAATATGAATCTAGGAATGAACTGGTAAAAAAGGGCTCAAATATTAATGATTTATTAGGACAAGTTCACAGATTCCTTTTAAAGAAGCATCTATTTCCTCCTTTATCAATGACTGTCAGAGTACACAGCGCTGGGGCTGCCAATGTTCCTTCTGGACCTCAGAGCAATACGTTCTATTGAGTAAGCAGACACTCACAAGAGATTAGATAAAATAATCTAATTATATACATACGTAGTACAAATACAGTCCAATAACGTCCAACACAGATACCGATAAGATATTCACGAGAGAGAGTGAACACCCAAACTACTCTACTTTTATACAAATATCAACCAATCACAGTATTTGTTGGGGAGTCTTTGGTGCTCTCTGAGCCTTGTTGTTTTCATGCAGACGTTTCATTGCCAGGCTAGGCAACATCTTCAGTGCGAAAAGGGAGTGGAACTTGCTGTCTGTTTATATACCCTGGCTTGTCCTGCCTGTGTTGGTGGGGGTCTTGTACTCTCCTTGGTAGTTCCTTGATTCGTGGTGATCCACGAACACCAACTAGCAGTCAGAAGACATGATGAAAACTCCTTAATCTCACAACACATGGACAGACTTAACCATACTTTCAACTGGGAAACTGTGAGCATATTAGACCAGGCCAAATCCAAAAATGCTAGAGAATTCCTAGAAGCTTGGCACTCAGACAAAGCAGCCATCAACAGACACATAGAGGTTAACAACATTTACATACCATTCATAAGAGACAATAGAATAGCCAGAAGACCAGAACACCCCTGGGCCAGCAATCAACAACAAGATATGCATAGATTAACAGCAAGATTAGCAGCAGAGGAGCAATCAAACAACACAATAGACCTTAATCAAGGAACTATTAACTCAGTCAATCACCCAAACAGCACACAACAGCCCAATCAAGGAACTACCAAGGAGAGTACAAGACCCCCACCAACACAGGCAGGACAAGCCACGGTATATAAACAGACAGCAAGTTCCACTCCCTTTTCGCACTGAAGATGTTGCCTAGCCTGGCAATGAAACGTCTGCATGAAAACAACAAGGCTCAGAGAGCACCAAAGACTCCCCAGTTCAACCCTGAGCTACAAATATTCTCTTCGATTGGTACAGTATTTGTTGTTGTTTATTCGTTCAGTCGCTTCCGACCCTTCGTGACTTCATGGACCAGCCCACGCCAGAGCTTCCTGTCGGCCGTCACCATCCCCAGCTCCCCCATGGTTGAGTCTGTCACCTCCAGAATATCATCCATCCATCTTGCCCTTGGTCGGCCCCTCTTCCTTTTGCCTTCCACTTTCCCTAGCATCAGCTTCTTCTCCAGGGTATCCTGTCTTCTCATTATGTGGCCAAAGTACTTCAGTTTTGCCTTTAATATCATTCCCTCAAGTGAGCAGTCTGGCTTGATTTCCTGGAGTATGGACTGGTTTGATCTTCTTGCAGTCCAAGGCACTCTCAGAATTTTCCTCCAACACCACAGTTCAAAAGCATCTATCTTCCTTCGCTCAGCCTTCCTTATGGTCCAGCTCTCACAGCCATAGGTTACTACAGGGAATACCATTGCTTTAACTATGCGGAACTTTGTTGTCAGTATGATGTCTCTGCTCTTAACTATTTTATCAAGATTTGCCATTGCTCTCCTCCCAAGAAGTAGACGTCTTCTGATTTCCTGGCTGCAGTCAGCATCTGCAGTAATCTTTGCGCCTAGAAATACAAAGTCTGTCACTGCCTCCACTTTTTCTCCCTCTATTTGCCAGTCATCAATCAAGCTGGTTGCCATAATCTTGGTTTTTTTGAGGTTTAACTGCAACCCAGCTTTTGCACTTTCTTCTTTCACCTTCGTCATAAGGATCCTCAACCCCTCCACGCTTTCAGCCATCAAAGTGGTATCATCTGCATATCTAAGATTGTTAATGTTTCTTCCAGCAATTTTAACTCCAGCCTTGGATTCCTCAAGCCCAGCACGTCGCATGATGTGTTCTGCGTACAGGTTGAATAGGTAGGGTGAGAGTATACAGCCCTGCCGTACTCCTTTCCCAATCTTAAACCAGTCCGTTGTTCCGTGCTCTGTTCTTACCGTTGCTACTTGGTCGTTATACAGATTCCTCAGGAGGCAGACAAGATGACTTGGTATCCCCATACCACCAAGAACTTGCCACAATTTGTTATGATCCACACAGTCAAAGGCTTTAGAATAGTCAATAAAACAAAAATAGATGTTTTTCTGAAACTCCCTGGTTTTCTCCATTATCCAGCGGATATTGGCAATTTGGTCTCTAGTTCCTCTGCCTTTTCTAAACCCAGCTTGTACATCTGGCAATTCTCGCTCCATGAATTGCTGGAGTCTACCTTGCAAGATCTTGAGCATTACCTTACTGGCATGTGAAATAAGTGCCACTGTTCGATAGTTTGAACATTCTTTAGTGCTTCCCTTTTTTGGTATGGGGATATAAGTTGATTTATTCCAATCTGATGGCCATTCTTGTGTTTTCCAAATTTGCTGGCATATGGCATGCATCACCTTGACAGCATCATCTTGCAAGATTTTAAACAGTTCAGCTGGGATACCGTCGTCTCCTGCTGCCTTGTTATTAGCAATGCTTCTTAAGGCCCATTCAACCTCACTCTTCAGGATGTCTGGCTCTAACTCACTGACCACACCATCAAAGCTACCTCCAATATTATTAGCCTTCCTATACAGATCTTCCGTATATTCTTGCCACCTTTTCCTGATCTCTTCTGCTTCTGTTAGGTCCTTATCATCTTTGTTTTTGATCATACCCATTTTTGCCTGGAATTTACCTCCGATGTTTCGAATTTTCTGGAAGAGGTCCCTTGTCCTTCCTATTCTATTGTCTTCTTCCACTTCCGCACATTGCTTGTTTAAAAATAATTCCTTATCTCTTCTGGCTAACCTCTGGAATTTTGCATTTAAGTGGGCATATCTCCCCCTATCACTGTTGCCTTTTGCTTTCCTTCTTTCTTGGGCTACTTCCAGTGTCTCAGCAGACAGCCATCCTGCCTTCTTGGTTTTCTTTTTCTTTGGGATGTTTTTTGTTGCCGCCTCCTGAACAATGTTGCGAACTTCTGTCCATAGTTCTTCCGGGACCCTATCTACTAAATCTAGTCCCTTAAATCTATTTTTCACCTCCACTGCATATTCCTTAGGAATATTAGTGAGCTCATATCTAACTGATCTGTGGGTCTCCCCTATTCTCTTTAGTCTGATTCTAAATTTTGCAATAAGAAGTTCGTGATCTGAACTACAGTCAGCTCCAGGTCTTGTTTTTACCGATTGTATAAATGTCCGCCACCTTTGGCTGCAAAGGATGTAGTCAATCTGATTTTGGTGTCGACTACCTGGTGAAGTCCATGTATAAAGTCGTCTTTTAGGTTGTTGGAAGAGAGTGTTTGTTATGCACAGTGAGATGTCTTGGCAAAATTCTATTAGCCTATGTCCTGCTTCATTTTGTTCTCCTAGACCATGCTTGCCTGTAATTCCAGGTGTCGTCTGACTACCCACCTTAGCATTCCAGTCTCCTGTAATGAAAATAACATCTCTTTTTGGTGTATTATCCAGTAGGTGCTGCAGATCCTCATAGAACTGATCTACTTCTGCTTCTTCAGCATCTGTGGTTGGGGCGTATATTTGGATCACTGTGATGTTAAATGGCTTACCCTGAATTCGAATTGAGATCATTCTATCGTTTTTTGGATTGTATCCAAGCACTGCTTTAGCCACTTTATTATTAATTATGAAGGCTACTCCATTTCTTCTGTGGTCCTCTTGTCCACAGTAATAGATCTGGTGGTCATCTGATGTGAAGTGGCCCATTCCAGTCCATTTCAGTTCACTGACACCTAAAATGTCTATATTTAATCTTGACATCTCACCAATAACCACATCCAATTTGCCCTGGCTCATAGATCTTACATTCCAGGTTCCTATGGTGTGTTGATCTTTAGAACATCGGATTCGTCGTTCACCACCAGCACCGTCGGCCGCTAGCCATCCTTTCGGCTTTGAGCTAGCTGCGTCATCACATCTGGGGCTAGTTGAACGTATCCTCTGTTCCTCCCCAGTAGCATTTTGACCATCTTCCGACCTGGGAGTCCCATCTTCCGATGGTATACCGACATATCTCTGGTTGTACTGATCCATTTAGTTTTCACGGCAAGAATACTGGGGTGGGTTGCCGTTACCTTCCCCAGGGATCGTATTTAGTCTGACCTCTCTGCCACGACCTTCCCGTCTTGGGTGTCCCTTCACGGTTTAGCTCATGGTTTCATTGAGGTGCTCAAGCTCCAGCACCACGACAAGGTAACGATCTCCTTTGCTGGAGAATCACAGTATAGGTCAAACAAATTATCTGCCACACCCAGCTTAAACTATATCAGCTGCAGTATTAGTCACCAATTACTTCACCAATGGCTGCTAATTGAATGACTTGCAGAAAGTATTACCTCTCACCTATATACCTCACCTGTCTAATTAATCTACTTGTAAATTCTGGGTATTTATCCAAACCCCAACAATGACTCATTCTTGTTGGCTGTCAAATAGCAGTCCTAGGTGCTGACTCAAATCAATATAATTATATGCATGCTATTGCTAATAATTGCTAAAACCCACCATTTAGAGAAATTTATATCACAAGTCCATCAACCACTACAGTGCATATTTATATGCTTCTAACTTTTCTCCAAAACAGCATACCTTGAGCTTGTGCCATAGATAAAGATAGACAGACAGACAGACAATACAATTATCTATGTATGTACTTGATAAACATTACTACACAGATACACTTAATATAACTATTATAACAACAGTTATGTAGCCTGGTCTGGACCTTTACACAATCACTAACTGTGGTCTTCTTCTGTTTAACATACACAAGAGATAATTTCCATGTCAGAAAAGGGTCAGTTATTTATTTATTGATAATTAGAATGACTACTCTAATAACAGAATAGGATAACCAGTTGCTCAATATTAAGTGTTCTGAAATGCATTGTACAATTTATGCCATTAAAACTCTGAGAGCAACACGTGTGCTATCAATCACTCTCTTCAGCTATGCACACCTTGTTTTGCTATTCTCCCTTCATGCCTCATTCACGTAATTAAATCTATCTTCCAGCACCCACACACTCAACCACATTTGCAGAATATCACAGCTTCAAATAAATGAATGTTCCTCCATTTCCCATATAGCCAAGTTTATCTGGAAACCTTTGGATGTACCAATATTCCTTTCCCAAGTGGGATGTGTTATTTTCTTTGCCAGCAGAAGTTTAGAAGAGTCAAAAAATTGATTTTTTCCCCTTCAGATGCATACAGCTTATGATCTGACTACACATTATATTTTAAATATTTATTTTCAAATTCGGGCCTGTCGTGTCTTCTGTCATTACAAAAGTTTTGGCCAGTGTGAATTTCTCAGGACAGTGGCGAAATTGTGATGTCTTTTCTTCACTCTCTGTGCTACCTTCCATCCCTTTCTCAACTAAACTTTGGGAGACAGCCTGTCTAATCCACCACCCTGATGTCACAGAGAAGCCCAAAAGCAAGATGAGAAGGCAACAAATTAATCTTGCTGTCATGATGTCTCTCAGTCTGCAGGTTACTTAGCTAAAAGTTGTTAACTTCTAAATATTTTTCAGACATTTCACATTATATTATATAATATTATACATGATATATTATCATTAAAATATTATTAATCATTAATATTATTAAACCATGTTTTACATAAGACAGCTCAGTTTGCTAAAACTTCTGATAATCTTAATAATATATTTATTTAAAGACAGAATTAGTAGCTATATTTTTTCTCCCTTTTCTTTTTTTATGAATTTTATTAAGTTTAAAGCAAAGATAAAAACTACAAAAAAGAAAAAAACTACAAAAAGAAAAAGAAAAAAAAACTAAAACATGTAAAACACAAGAAAAGAATTTTAAAGATTACATAAAGAGCTAACTTCTGACTTTTAACAGCAAGAATATACAGCAATTTCCATAATCAAACCCTTACTCTACATCAAACCAAAATCACATTATTTCTATAAATCATTCCATTGGCACGTAGCTTTCCAAACTGTGTGTTGTGACACAATACTGTGTCGCCTGTGGCCCCCAGGTGTGTCACGTCAAAACCCGGAACCGCTGATGGTGTGCCGCCACCACGCACGGCAGCGGCGGCGGGCCATCAGTGCTTCCGGGTTTTTGCATGGCACACCAGGACACCGCTGCCGCCACCGCTGCAGCGCGCGAAAATCCAAAGCTTCCAAAGGTCCCTCAAGACTTGGTTGTGTCAGGACTTCCGTTGGGAACATGGCGGACTGAACAGCTGTGCCTGCGAGTTCCACGGGCAGAACTGGCATTGTGGCAGTTTTTTCGGGCTCAGGCTGGTTTCTCTTGAAGCCCAGGAGCATATTTCCAGATCAAGGAAAATGCTCGGAATTGACCCATTCATCCTCCGAACGGCGAATTGCAACCAGGAGATCGTAAACAGCATTTGCGATCGATGGGTAAGACTTCGCCGGGAGGCTGAGACATCACCATTTCCAAGCCACGCTACAGCCCTAAAGGGACATTAAGTTCAGCCACCCCATTTCTAAAGCACTCAATTTTATTTTATTTTTTAAGTATTTGTACCCTAAGAGAGGGGGGCGTGGTGGCTCAGCGGGTAAGACGCCAGGCTTGTCAATCGGAAGATCGCAAGTTCGGAGGTTCAAATCCCTAGCCCTGCATGCGGAGTGAGCTCCCGCACTAGCTCCAGCTCTTGCCAACCTAGCAATTCGAAAGCATGCAAATGCAAGTAGATTAATAGGTACCACTTCGGTGGGTAGGTAACAGCGTTCCACGTGCATCATGCCAGCCACATGACCGTGGAAGCGTCTTCAGACAACGCTGGCTCTTCAGCTAAAAAACGGAGATGAGCACCGGCCCCTAGAGTCGGACACGACTGCACAAATGTGCGGGGGGAACCTTTACCTTTTTTTTACCCTAAGAGAGGCTTTCTACATTAAGGAGAAACAATCTCTCTTGGTGCCTATTGTTATTTTTGTGATTAATTTTTTTTAAAAAAAATTATTTTTAAGCTTTGGATTTTGCTTTCCATCCAATACTAAAGAGGGTTGAAAGTATATTATTGTCTCCATGTTACTATTTTTGTGTTAATTTTGAAGATTTTAGCATTTTTCCTACACGTTGTATCTGCTGTTCTGAACTTTTACTTTCCTGCCGCTACTTTCTCTGGGGAACTGTTATCTTATCTTAACTCAGTTCAGAAACTTTCCATTACCTTTTACTGTTGCCGGTTAAATATCCAGGGGGCGCCAAAATTTACTGCGTGAGACATGGATGATCTTAACCAGGCTTTCTCTGACTTACATTGAGATATTAAAGCAGATATTAAGCAGTTTTTTTATGATTCCTGCCAAGTTATTATGCAAGACATTCAGAGCACTGTGGAAAATATGTGGTCTAAAATGTGCCATCTGGTTGAGAATACTGTGAACGAAACTGAAGAATTTAACAGTGATGGAAACGTCTCTTCTAAGAGCAAGATGGGGTTGTGTCAGCAGGCCTGGGGACCCCAGGGGACAGGTGAGCTAGTGAGGTGGCTCCCTTATTATTATCTCTTCGTCTACTTTTTGTTTTAGCTTCGTTTTTATAGTTTTTGATGTTTTAATTGTCAATAACTATAATGATTTTTAGGTATTTATTGTTTTAACTTCTTGTAATCTGCCCAGAGTCGCTTGTCTGTGAGATGCGCGGCTATATAAATTAGATAAATAAATAAAACTGTTTTTCTTCATGCACTTTTGGTAAGTCATATAAACACTTACCAAATGCAGCTGGCCATTTAAATTCCTGAATTAGCATCAAACATCTTTTTAGAAACAGGAGGTTATTTTAAGATCCACTCTTCATTAGCATCTCTGGACTTGGCTAATTTAATTAAAATGCTATTGCACCAACTTTTCAGAAAACACCTTCCCTATTATTCTTTTTAACAATGGCCTCTGCACACAGAAATTCTTCAGGCTCTCATGGAGGCAGAATTTCCTTCTTATAGGCATTCAGTTGGAAAACTAGACAATAACTTGGTTGAGCATCATTAAATGTTTCCAGTACTCTGTCCAATTTTGGGGATTTACCCAAAAAGAAAGAAGCTGCTCCTTTCTATAGTTCCCCTCTTACCCATAATAACCTTCAGTTCCATTGTAACAGCCATGTATGTTAAAAGGTTCACCCCACAAAAGTTACTGCATTTTATCAATTTTAAAATTCCTTACTATCTCAGTGTTGCTTCCTTTGATGGGATATACGCTGGCTTAAAGGGGAAAAACCGAGGCTTGAGAATAAACAGACAAGAATGCAGCTTGTTAGGGCTAACAGTGTTTACTGGTAGCATAAGGCAATAATGCAGATACAGTACATTATCGCAAAAATGAAAAAGTTGAATATACAAGATACATCATTGTAAAAGGAAAAACAAAAACAAACTTATAAGCAGAGTTCCGTGTATTGATCCCAGGGCCAGAGTTCCTGCCATGCATAGCCTCCCATAGCTATGCACTGCTCAGTCCTCAAAAGTAGAATACACATGAAGAACTACATGGCTAAAAGACACTAGAAATCAAGAAGACTTAGAACACCATTTTGCATGGTTGTATATTCAGTTCTTCTAGCTTTCTGATTGGCTGGAAGTTAGCTGTGACACACACCAGGCCTAAAGCATTAGGCCTAAAGCACATAGCATGTCCTGCTATTGGGTGGCAGTGCTGCATCTAAGCACTGAGTTCCCCCCCCTCCTTGCTCTCACAGGGCAAGGCTTCCCACAGAGGAAATCAGGAGGATTTGTTCTCATGGGAAGATTTCCATTGCTAGCCATAACATGGTACCTTCTCACTCCCTATCTCATGAAGATGTAAACAACGCCATTCAAAATTATGGGAATGCTTGTTATCTAGCCACCTGGCGTTCACGTCATCATGAGAACGCTTTGCTGGTAAAGGATGCAATTTGCCAAAACACTTCTCATATGGGTAATCTGACATCCTTCTCAATTCATATATGTAATGTTAAGAGAAGAAAAAGGAAAGCATATGGACAACTCAATGAACTTCATATTTCATGAGGAGAAAACAAATGAGGAAGACAAATAATTGTTCTGCCTTACTAAGATAGCTGCAAAAAAAAAGACTTGCCTAGAAAATATCTATCCTAATCATACCAGAACTGAGTTGAAAAAAGAGTTTTTGATCACTATATGGCAGTAAAGAAAAATATTTTTGCTGGCAATATATGGTATACTTAACCTATTCAGAGTGGCTATACATTGATAGAATAGATAGCAGCTCAGTAACTTCCTTTTGCTGTTTCTATGGATGCTTGGTTTTCTGTGAAAGGGAACCCCTACCCAAATACTTGGTTATTCCCACATTTACCTCCTGTCCTTTTCCAGACTAAGCACACACATGCTGGTTGATTTACAAGAGGTTTACTCACAAATAGAAAACAGTCTAGTACAAAGGCTGCATTATATGTAACATATTCCCGCTGGTGATCTTGTTTTATCTATGTTTATTGTTTTAACTGGGTTTGTAGAATGTTTTAATTGCTGGTTTTTTATTGTACACTGCCCACAGTCACTTCATATGAGATGGGTGGCCATATAAATTGAATGAATGAATGAATGAATGAATGGCAAAGAGCAGGCTGTGAAAATGCATGCATTTTCTGGAAAAGATACAGGAGACTGAGGTCTTGCCTGAAAATTCAGTCCAGAATCAGACAGAGTTTGGGTTCATAGAAACAAATATAGCTCACAACAGTCCAAGAGTCAAATTCCAAGGCGGTTACTCAGCCAGTCCAGGTCAAAGTGCTGAGTCAGGAAGCAGAGCAGAAGTGAAGGCACAAAAACCATGATATGAAGTTGACAAGATGTTCCCAAAAAAGGACCAGCCTTCTTAAATAAGCCAGATACAGATGTGGCTCAGTTACAGACATTAGCGCCCTTGCATCTTGAAGAGCCAAACAGTGCCTCTGCTCAGTTGTCCAAAGCTGTTATAACACCTGTTTTCAAACCATATTTACAAGTGTTTATTTTCTCCTTACCATATCATGTATAGTTTTAAATACAGACTAAAATCAAAGTGAGCAAACAGACTAGTTCTAAAAGTGTCTTATATATCTTATACTTACACTGAAATTAGAGTAAAAGGTGGAAGGAGAAAAAAAAAGTATGCTTTAAAAATACATGCCCCTAAAACCACTTGGTCGCTGATTGGTAGGATTAGTTTTAATTATCATAATTTCACACAAAAATTAAAGAACACCAGCATAATTAATTAATTAATAATTTACAAGTTAGCCAAGTCTCAAGGCTGTCTGGCAGTAACATTCTCTGTTATCTCAAAGGCCTTATGCATAAATACTAGGGTAAACAAGAAAATCATGGTGGAGTCCTTGGTACTCTCTGAGCTTGGTTGTTTGCTTGCAGATGTTTCATTACCCAATTAGGTAACATCACCAAGGACTCCACAGTTCAACCCTGAGCTACATATATTCTCTTCTATAAGAAAATTGTTGTTTATATACTGAATGATAGCACATGATTCAGAATACAAATTCTGTAAGATGACTCAAAAACTGTTTCCCCAGAAATATGGGAAAGAAGAATTGTTCTAAAGACAGGACACAAATTTGTTTAATGCTAAACTGGATAGGAAATTAACTTACTACCTATGAAATATCAATTCTATTCATTATTTCTAACTATGACTACATATACATTAGTATTAGTTTACATACATTTAAGCACTTTTGTATCCCATAGACTTGTGCCCCAAATCTTTCTAGGTCAACGGAACCACCACCACCCCAATAAAAAACAAAATCATATACAATTAACCACCTATGTTTAGAAAGGTTGAGAGATAAAGAATATACGTCTATATTTTCATATATAAATTAGTATGGAAATCAATATTTATTTTTTAATTTAATTTAATTTTCAGGCTACCCCAATCTATCATAACTCTAGGTGGCTTTCAGAATAAAACAATAAAAACCCAAACGTATATAACCTAGAAAAAAAAGTTGGGAGAAACAATGTCAACTAGTAATCAAAATGCCACATAGGAGTCCATCACCAACTCTAACCCAAGGGCCAAGGGAACAGCCAGGCCCTGAGGGCTTGTTTAAATAAGGTCAAGTGGGGGCCATACAAATCTCAGGAAGAATGTTGTTCCAGAGGGCACCCACTATGAACAATACACCCATTTCTCAATAAGTCTAACCAAGGCATCTCACCAATGAAGCAATCTGTCACAGAAAAAATATAAGAGATCAAGGGCAAAGTAGTTAATTTGGAAGGTATCAGCCTCAACTAAATTTGAAAGTCATCACCATCGCTAAAGGAAAAAGACAGAACTAAAGACAAGGAATAAAGCAGAATATGGAAGTATCACAGAATCCAAAAACATAAGGAAATCCTATGCAGGAAGATATAACAGCAGCAAGCAGTATCCAAGTGAATGATTTCTTGGCTGTACAGTTTAGGAAAAGTTGCATGACTTGCAAGACACATTGGTTTCTTATTTTTCTTCCATTTATTCACCTAGAAAAGCTATTCTTCCCTCTCCAATTCACTTAACATTTTGAAAGGACTAACATAAACAAAGAACCAGTTAAGTAACCATACCCTATATCTGAACTAAGAATGGTTTCTGAATGGTTCTTTTTCTGTAAAATATATGTTTTTATCACAATTCCAATGGGACTTTTGAAAAAAGGAGCAAACTGATGAAACACTTTCACATTTGAATCCAAATGAGTAGTTAAAATTATATCACTGAGCATGGTGGTTTCTCATCAGTTCAAACTTCAGTTACTGAAACATTTAGACAAAGGTTCCACATATGGAAATAGATGGAAATATGATTATGAGTTTCTGTCCTGAAAAGCATTTATGGTAAGGAACTATTTTTTTCCTCCTCTGAGTTGTAGCTGCTTGCCCTTTACTAGCACAATGAGTATTTCTGTCATTTTGCTCTAAATGAATCTGAGGCCTTTTCTCCTGTCAGTTTGGAATTTTCAGGCTAAAAGCAACAACAGACAAATGGGGAAATGGAACATTCCTATTACCACGGTATCCATTAGGAAAAAACTGACAGTCACTACAATTATCCATGTACACTCACTTCAGAACCACCTTCTGTTTACTTAAAATACTGCCAGTTTGCACTTTGTAATTCTGAAAAAATGTATTTAGTACATATCAACGCAAAAGGTAACTTGAGATATACTTGTCTAACTTTGCTGTTAAAAGAGTTTCTTACCGGAATTTAGGTCAGACCTCTGGTTTCACATCATATTCCAATCTTTGTACCCAAACCATATAATATATCCATTACCAGCCCAGCCCATATCTCTAAGTATCTATTTCATCTATTTAGTATCCTATTTCGTATTTTAGGATACTAAATCATCCTAAAAGGGGTAGTCTGAAAACAAGCTAATACTATTAGAGCTGTTAGAGGTGATGCTATTAAAGTTGCTAATGAAGATAAGAGAAGTACAAAATCCTACAGAGTGGTTAGGAAAGACTGAGTACGTGAGGACATTCAAGAGTTAGCCAAAAATAACATCATGTGAATAGAATGGTGCAGAAGAAACTGTACAGGAATAAAGAGACTGCAGTGGGGAAAGCCTCAATGCCCCAATTCTATGGCCCAACTGCCTTGACAACCTTGTGGCAACAATATTGCTCTTAGCAAAAAGAGATTGCTAATATCCTTCCCTCTTAGAAATCCCTTAAGTTCCTATACAAAAGATAAAATAAATATTCAGATCATGATCTTCAATAGCCATTCTTATTCCAGGACTAGGACTTATTCCAGGACTTCATATAATCCAGTTAAAAACAGAATTTTATTTCACTGCTAAGCAACCATAATGACAGGTAATCCTTAGATCATGAATCTGCATGAAATTCTTGTACTTTTCTAAGACTTTAGTGCATATAAAATGTAAAATAGTTTAATTCTAAATCATATAATTTTAGAAGTCTGCACTGTTTCCTATTCCAATTCTTCCATTTCCAATTCCACAATATTATAAACAGCTGTGGAGAATTATAAATGGTAGTATGCAGTAGCATTAATCATGTAAGTGACTTGGATAATCCTGAAAAATAAACAAGACCATAAGACATAATTTTTTAAATGTTTAATTTGTATTAATACAATAATTTTAAAAATACTCACAAACTTCCTCTTCTAGGGAGACTAAGTTCTTTCTGTGGGGGGAAAAACAGAAAATCAATAAGATAATTTAGGGCAGATTATTAGAGTCACTTGATGAGTGAGTAGTCATTTACAGTGAATGAATTAATAAATAGAAGACAAAAGTATCTAAATACAGCATTGTAAAAGCGTTAGACTTTTCAAAGCATGTGACTACATTACTCAAACTCTAAATGTAACTCTCGTAAATATTCATTTTATTATCAGTATTTATATACTCCTTTTCATTTGTATAATTTCTGAAGTGATTTACAATTTAGAACAGTACAGCAAGGTAAAAACAAACCATGATAATGAATATCAAGGCCTTCAGTGGCATTCATTTTAATGAGTCTATTTTTTAAAGCAGCTGCATCATTGTTCAGGTTCATGCTTGCTTTAGTGCAGAGCTTTCCAAACTGTGTGTCACGACACAAAAGTGTGTCGCCACACACAGCGTGGTGTGTCGCCACACCACCCGGAAGCAGCGGCGCGCGCAGCGCACGGCGGCCGCCATGCACGCGCGCGCGCTGCCGCGCGCCCCCCGCGCCACCGCACGCCCCCCCACGCCGCCGCCGTGCGCGCGCGCCGCCGCACGCCCCCCTGCGCCGCCGCCGTGCACGCGTGTGTCGCCGCCGCCGGGTGTGTCGCCAGCGGCGGCACTTTGGAAAGCCCTGCTTTAGTGAATAGAGGGGAGTGCTGCATTTATTCTTGCATAAGGTCCAACATACTTCTTACAAGTCATTTTCATAGCATGTACAGCCTTAATGTGAAATATGGAATTCAATGAGGGGGGGGGGTTGTTATATTTTACATGTAAATGTAATAGTTCACCACTAGATGGTATGATTATCCTATTTAGCAGTCTTATAAAAGTATGGAACATAAAGATTAACAGTGTTCTGAAACCAAATCTATTCAAGTTTTAAAAGTTTATTATGGAAGGAACAATTTTCCTGCTTTTTAATCAGTTGAAAAATCTATTAAAATCACACTAATACCTCATGCCTGAAGACTTTCCCCCTCTTTGGCTAGCTTTAATATTTTCCTCAGATTATCTTTGTATAACTTATAATTTGACCAGTCCAAGAAACCCTATTTTCCATCATGACTAAAAATCTGGATCTGGCTAGCAAGAATGGTCAGGGAAGAAAGAACATTGTAGAACTTAACTCAGTTTGCCAGGAGAAATGGAATAGATTTTTGGGAAAGATCCCATGATAAATGGGTTCTCCAAAAGTTTATTTCTCCTTCCTTTCTGGGAACAGTGCAAATCTGATTGTGGAATGATAGCAACATCACATACATTTTCAATCTCTTTCTTGCATTGCTCAGTTTGTTTCTCTTCCTCTCCATATATAAAACTGCTCCTCCCATAATACTGTGCTCTCTGCCCAGGGCTGTTTTTCATAGGAATTCTACTGCAGAACCTAAGAAAAGTTTCAACTTCTACCCACAACTTTGATAACATATTTCTTCCAAAAAAAATTCCTCTCAATAAGCTCCTTAGCTGACCAGACAAGCAAGGACAAATGGCTATTTTGAATCTTCCTTGTATTTCTTTCAGTCTTGGTCTAGTACCAATCCCACTATTAACTGGCTTCCTTCTCATATTCTCCTTTTCCATGCTAGAAAGACCATCTGACTTGGTTCTCTACAGAACGATTAAGAAACAACAACGAAAGACTGGATTTGGAAGGAAAGCTGCTTCAGAAGGAGAGAAAAATCTGAAGTGATTTTTTTGCACAAGAAGGAAATACCATCTCCCTAGTATTGAAAACATGTTGTTTGGCTATGCTGGAGCCTGCCAGAAAAGTAGAGACAGTTGTTAATTTTCAGAAAGAGACCTTCAGAACCATGTTGGATTGATCCATCCAAATTAGTTTTCTCTGTACTTTTATATTCTATATTTCATTCTTATTTCTTGTTATATATCTTATATCTATACATACTTGTCACTTGATATATATGTATATTTATATTCACTTACTTTTTAGGTTTTATATCGTTGTTTTCTGGCCTTATGGCTGTAATAAAGTTTTGTCTATAGCAGTGTTTCTCAACCTCAAGCAACTTTAAGATGTGTGGATGCCAACTCCCAGAATCCCCCAGCCAGCATTCCACACACCTTAAAGTTGCTGAGGTTGAGAAACACTGGTCTATAATGTAGATCCTACACTTACCGGCAGTGGTTTTCAACTGCTTCAAATAATCTCAACCCTATCAAGAGAGACCAGAAACTGAACAGGAACCTTTGCATACAATGCAATAACAACTGAACTAGGGCCCTTAATACCTTGATTTCCATATTCCACTGGATATTTTGATTATATCCTGTAATAATATAATAAGATTGAATAATGGTAAACCCTTAAGTTCAATTTGAAAACTGAACCAAAGTTGATTTATTTCTTATTCAGAAGCTTGAATAACTTTTTAACCTTATCTGTTGAAACTGCAATTGCTGAGGTTTTTGGATTTTGCAGATGGGAGAGTTTTTATTTTGAAATTCTTGCTGATACTGGCTACTAAGCCTCTACTGATGATCAGTCTTAAAATAGCAGCAACAGCAAAATAAAAGTGCTGAAAAGATCTTGTATCTCCAATAATCTTCCTCCATAGCACAATAATATACAGTATATTTAGAAAAAGGAAAGGCAATGCTCCAGAAACTTGTTTATGCCATTGCAGCATGCAGTATGACTAAGGAAAATAGAATTAATTTATTTCTTATATTTCTTAAATATATATATGAATAGGAATAAGCAGGAAAATTAGCATGTCAGCCAGGCCAATGAAGCATGCTACATGAAATCTGAAAGCCATATATTAATGTCATCTAAGCTTGTTCATAACTTTCTATTTGAGTACTGCATAGTACACATGAAAGAATTAGAGAATTTTGCAAGCCAAGAGAAAAATCTAATAAAATATACTGTCAAATTGTGGCCACTCTGTTTAACCTAGAATTTACTGAGGCAGTAATTATATTTAGTAGGAAAAAAAATCTCTTTTTAAACATATTAATTACGCTTAATGTGTTCCCTCACATAAATTTGGCATACAAATTAGGAGTGAACATCAAGGCATAGTAGAGACAAGTATCCAGTCTATTTTTTCGAGTACTTTAGCTGTCAATGGAAAGAAGTATTATCTTCATTATTTAAGTCTCTATGTCTGCAAGTATATGTCTACATTATGGTTCTCTTCAACAGATGACCATCCAATTGGTCCAACTTTCCCAGGTCAGCTTTCCCTTTCTCCCTTCACAAACCCAAATGTTGAGTTTTAGCTATTTAACATTTGATAAACTTATTTGACTAAGCATATAATGGCTATCACTTTTTTTATTATCCACAGATAATACAAAGTCATAGTAGGTAGGTTTACATATCATACTAAGCCAAAATAAGCCACATTATAATTGAAAAACTTGGTCTATATATGAATATTGAATATTGAGTCTAATTTGCATTATTCCAAGACACTTCCTCCTCCCAATGATCACATAGAATTAACTTTCCCCCTCTTACTGACAGCCACATTCTCTGTCAGCAGAGGATAGGTAGTCTGCCCATATCAATTGCTTAGTTTTGCATACACTCCTGTCAGCCCTTCAAGGTAGACCAGGCTAGGAAATCAGAGTCATGCAGGCCAATACTACTATTAATATAAGGTTATGGTAACAGAATCTTGCAAGTCTGAATGTTTCCCCCCTCCCTCCCTTAATCTTCATGAAAACTAGGGAGGGTTTTCTCAAGTTACAGTTCTGTTCCAGACTCCAGATTCTTTTATCTGCCCATTATCTTGGCAGCTCTTCCTCCTGTTCCTCAAGATTATTCCTTCTTCCCATTACAACTTCTGAGCATTTTTACCATTCAAGATCACAACCTTGATTCCTGTGTCCAGATAAATAACCAGTGCACATACAGAGCTTCAATGCAATATATAATATACTGTATCATATATGATATATCATATCATATATGATATATCACATCATTGGAGATATATCATATATGTGGAGTCCTTGGTGCTCTCTGAGCCTATGCGGGTCAAGAAGCAACAGTCAGAACCGGACATGGAACAACCGACTGGTTCAAAATTGGGAAAGGAGTACAACAAGGCTGTATATTATCACCCTGCTTATTTAACTTATATGCAGAGTACATCATGAGAAATGCCGGGCTGGATGAATCACAAGCCGGAGTTAAGATTGCCGGGAGAAATATCAACAACCTCAGATATGCAGACGATACCACCCTAATGGCAGAAAGTGAAGAGGAACTAAAGAGCCTCTTGATGAGGGTGAAAGAGGAGAGTGCAAAAGCTGGCTTGAAACTCAACATTAAAAAAACCCAGATCATGGCATCTGGTCCCATCACTTCCTGGCAAATAGAAGGGGAAGAAATGGAAGCAGTGACAGATTTTATTTTCTTGGGCTCCAAGATCACCGCAGACGGTGACTGCAGCCATGAAATTAAAAGATACTTGCTCCTTGGGAGGAAAGCTATGACAAACCTAGACAGCATATTAAAAAGCAGAGACATTACCTTGCCGACAAAGGTCCGTATAGTTAAAGCTATGGTTTTTCCAGTAGTAATGTATGGCTGTGAGAGTTGGACCATAAGGAAGGCTGAGCGCCGAAGAATTGATGCTTTCGAACTGTGGTGCCGGAGAAGACTCTTGAGAGTCCCTTGGACTGCAAGGAGGTCAAACCAGTCAATCCTAAAGGAAATCAACCCTGACTGCTCATTGGAAGGACAGATGCTGAAGCTGAAGCTCAAATACTTTGGCCACCTAATGCGAAGAGAGGACTCACTGGAAAAGACCCTGGTGCTGGGAAAGACTGAAGGCAAAAGGAGAAGGGGACGGCAGAGGATGAGATGGTTAGATAGCATCACCGATGTAATGAACATGAATTTGAGTAAACTCCGAGAGACAGTGGAGGACAGGAAGGCCTGGCGTGCTATGGTCCATGAGGTCACGAAGAGTTGGACACGACTAAACGACTGAACAACAAAATATGATATATGATATATGATATATGATATATGATATATGATATATGATATATGATATATGATATATGATATATGATATATGATATATGATATATGATATATGATATATGATATATGATATATGATATATGATATATGATATGGAGTAAGCCACTGGGACACCAATTCTATGTACTGTATATCTCATGATGCAGGAGATTGTAGTAGCCAGATTATTACCCTGTCATTGGCTGTCTTCATTTCACAAATTTGCGAGGATGTCTGTTATAGCTCTGTTACTAATTGGAAGTTGTCAAGCTGAATCAAGTTATTGTTTCAGGGGAAAGGGATATATTTATCTTTTTCAATTTTCCTTTTAATGTTTCTCCCTTTATCTCCTGGACTGAGTAGACATAAGATGCATTACATTTACTGCTGAAACAATGGTGCAATTGTCACAGCCAGTTGTTGAAAAAGAAACTCTTAAATGGCTAGATGCCTTTCATCTGGCTATTTTTCTGGCATTGTCTTCTTCACAAGGCATTTTTAAAAAGAAATTAATAGTGACTTTCTTCCTACATTTATATGATCTAATACATTCTGCTCAAAAATATCTGCCCAGCCATGTAACCACTGTGATGCTTTACACTTTATTGCTTCAACATGTCTTTGGTAATGCCAAAACATAAATGTTCCACAACCAATATTGACAGTAACAGTAAGCTACTGTTTAATACACAACCCATAGGATAAAAATAAACTGTTCAACAGCAATCCTTCTAAAACTGACTGTTCAAGTAGAAGCAGGCTAACTGAAACATAGCTACCTGATCAAGGTAGCTTTCAAGAAAGCTACTGGAAACTGCAAGAGAATGAACAATGCACTGGACAAGCATTATTTAAAATTTTATTACACAAAGAAAATACCAAATTCATCTGTGATGTTTAATTGGCCAATGTGCTCAAGTAAACCAGTGTCTTGTGTCTCACAACATTTAAGAGTTAGCGACAAACAAATTTACATTTCTGTCATTAGCTTTATTGCAACAACAGTTATTGAACTTCTAGACCAGGGCTTTCCAAAGTGCCGCCGCTGGCGACACACCAGCGGCGGCGGCACGCGCGCGGCAGCGGTGCGGGGGGGCGTGCGGCAGTGCACACGTGCACGGCGGCGGCGGCGGCCTCCCCTAAAACGCAGAAGCACTGATCCTGCGCCGTTGCTGCTGCCGCCGTGCACGCGTGCGCTGCCGCTTCCAGGTGGTGTGGTGACACACCACGCTGTGTGTGGCGACACACTTTTGTGTCGCCACACACAGTTTGGAAAGCTCTGTTCTAGACTTTGGTCTAAATTCTCAACTTTGCAAAAGGAGTAAATCTCAGGGTCAAGGCATAAAGCAGTCAAAACTGATAAAGTACTGCTTTGCTGGAAGAAAAAAATACAGTGAAGCGAATATCAATTGGCAATACCCTAGTACAAGGGTCGGAAATGGCGGCTCGCGAGCCAGATGCGGCTCTTTGGCCCCTTGAGTGTGGCTCTTCCGCAGCTGAACTCACCCCCGCCCCTTCCACGCGATTGGCCCCTGCCCGCAAACCCCGCCCCCTGGCTCTCGCACTGAGCGAGGCCCGGCGCGGCAGGGAGGCGCTGCTGGCCCAGGACGGGGCACTGTCAGAGGCGGCGCAGGAGCGGCTGCAGGGGCAACGTGTGTGCGTGAGAGTCAGCTCCGGGGGTTGCGGGGAGGGGGAGGCTGTGTTTCCCCCCTTTGGGTTGCAAACGGCCTTGCATGCGGGCCTGATCCATGTTGCTGCCATCATTTTAAAAAACAAATGGCACTTGTGGGGGGGGGGGAAGGCATCTTGTATTAATTTTAGGGGAGGAAAGAAGGCAAAGGCGAGAGAGCAATAGGCGCATGGAAGTTTTGAAGAGAGAGTGACCAATTCTTGAACGCGAAAGGTACATGTTGGAAGATGGAGATCCACAGGGGTGGTTGTCAAGACAGGAATTCAGACCTAGAAATCCTATGTTGGGCTCGGGGCCAGCGAGGAGGAGGGAGAAGGAAGAGGAGACAGAAGGGGAAACGGAGAAGGAATTTTTAGGAAAAGGGAAAAGAGAGAAATGCGGCCCAGGACGCGGCGCGCGTGAGAGTCAGCTCCGGGGGTTGCGGGGAGGGGGAGGCTGTGTTTCCCCCCTTTGGGTTGCAAACGGCCTTGCATGCGGGCCTGATCAAAGCCAAAACGCTTTTTTTTTGTGAAACACGGCGCAGGAGCGGCTGCAGGGGCAACGTGTGTGTGAGAGAGTCAGCTCCGGGGCTTGCGGGGAGGGGGAGGCTGTGTTTCCCCCCTTTGGGTTGCAAACAGCCTTGCATGCAGGCCTGATCAAAGCCAAAATGCTTTTTTTTTTTTGAAACGCGGTGCAGGAGCGGCTGCAGGGGCAACGTGTGTGCGTGAGAGTCAGCTCCGGGGGTTGCGGGGAGGGGGAGGCTGTGTTTCCCCCCTTTAGGTTGCAAACGGCCTTGCATGCGGGCCTGATCAAAGCCAAAACGCTTTTTTTTTGTGAAACACGGCGCAGGAGCGGCTGCAGGGGCAACGTGTGTGTGAGAGAGTCAGCTCCGGGGCTTGCGGGGAGGGGGAGGCTGTGTTTCCCCCCTTTGGGTTGCAAACAGCCTTGCATGCGGGCCTGATCAAAGCCAAAACGCTTTTTTTTTTTTTGAAACGCGGTGCAGGAGCGGCTGCAGGGGCAACGTGTGTGCGTGAGAGTCAGCTCCGGGGGTTGCGGGGAGGGGGAGGCTGTGTTTCCCCCCTTTGGGTTGCAAACGGCCTTGCATGCGGGCCTGATCAAAGCCAAAACGCTTTTTTTTTGTGAAACACGGCGCAGGAGCGGCTTCAGGGGCAACGTGTGTGTGAGAGAGTCAGCTCCGGGGCTTGCGGGGAGGGGGAGGCTGTGTTTCCCCCCTTTGGGTTGCAAACAGCCTTGTATGCGGGCCTGATCAAAGCCAAAACGCTTTTTTTTTTTGAAACGCGGCGCAGGAGCGGCTGCAGGGGCAATGTGTGTGCGTGAGAGTCAGCTCCGGGGGTTGCGGGGAGGGGGAGGCTGTGTTTCCCCCCTTTGGGTTGCAAACGGCTTTGCCGTTTGCAACCCAAAGGGGGGAAACACAGCCTCCCCCTCCCCGCAACCCCCGGAGCTGACTCTCACGCGCGCCGCGTCCTGGGCCGCATTTCTCTCTTTTCCCTTTTCCTAAAAATTCCTTCTCCGTTTCCCCTTCTGTCTCCTCTTCCTTCTCCCTCCTCCTCGCTGGCCCCGAGCCCAACATAGGATTTCTAGGTCTGAATTCCTGTCTTGACAACCACCCCTGTGGATCTCCATCTTCCAACGTGTACCTTTCGCGTTCAAGAATTGGTCACTCTCTCTTCAAAACTTCCATGCGCCTATTGCTCTCTCGCCTTTGCCTTCTTTCCCCCCCTAAAATTAATACAAGATGCCTTCCCCCCCCCCCACAAGTGCCATTTGTTTTTTAAAATGATGGCAGCAACATGGATCAGGCCCGCATGCAAGGCCGTTTGCAACCCAAAGGGGGGAAACACAGCCTCCCCCTCCCCGCAACCCCCGAAGCTGACTCTCACGCACACACGTTGCCCCTGCAGCCGCTCCTGCGCCGCCTCCTGGGTCGCGTTTCAAAAAAAAAAGCGTTTTGGCTTTGATCAGGCCCACATGCAAGGCCGTTTGCAACCCAAAGGAAGGAAACACACAGCCTCCCCCTCCCCGCAACCCCCGGAGCTGACTGTCACGCACACACGTTGCCCCTGCAGCCGCTCCTGCGCCGCGTTTCAAAAAAAAAAAAAGCGTTTTTGCTTTGATCAGGCCCACATGCAAGGCCGTTTGCAACCCAAAGGGGGGAAACACAGCCTCCCCCTCCCCGCAACCCCCGGAGCTGACTCTCACGCACACACATTGCCCCTGCAGCCGCTCCTGCACCGCCTCCCGGGACGCGAGTGGCAGGGCGGCACAGGGGGCCTGGCTGGGGCGGTGGCGGCGGGGGGACGGAGCCGGCGGAGGTTTGCCGGGCGGCAGGATGGGGAGGGCGGCGCTTCTGGCGGAGCTGGAGGGAGCGGAGGGACCAGGCGTTCCCGTGGGCGCAGCGCGCGCTCTGCAACCCGCCTTGGAGAAGCGGCCGCGGGAGGCCCTCCGGGTAGGCCAGCACCGCCTCCCTGCCGTGCCGGGCCTCGCAGAGACGGGCCTGAAGGGGCGCAGAGGCTGGAGAGGGAGCCCCTCCGTCTCCCCTTCTCTCCATGCCTCGCCCGCCCGGGACGCGAGTAGCAGGGCGGTGCAGGGTGAAGGTTTGCCCCACGACAAAGGGAAACCTGCCCGGAGGGGTCATCAGGAGCACAGGATCCGGCCCCAGCCCAGCCCGGCCCGCAGCTTCGGCGCCCTCCCCTCGCCATCGCGAAAGTCCCAGGCGACGGCGGGAACATGTTCAACCTGCTCGTGCAGCACGGGGCGGCCGCCCCCAGAGACTCCGCGGCCCCCCGGCTGCCAGAGAGGAGGAGAGGCGGTGGAAGAGCTGCAGCCGGGGGGCCGCGGAGTCTCCGGGGTCGGCCGCCCCGTGCTGCACGAGCAGGTCGAACATGCCCCCGCCGTCGCCTGGGACTTTCGCGATGGCGAGGGGAGGGCGCCGAAGCTGCGGGCCGGGCTGGGCTGGGGCCGGATCCTGTACTCCTGATGACCCCTCCGGGCAGGTTTCCCTTTGCCCCACGATATTCTGGGGAGCGGAGGGTGGCAGCTGTTTCTCCGCCACTCCCGGTGGGGCGGCCGGGGCGGGTTCACGGAGCCCCTCGCTGCGCGTAGCCGCTGGCTGCACCCCCTCCCTCCGTGAGCCCCCGCCCCCTTCTACGCGATTGGCTCCCGCCCGCAAACCCCGCCCCCTTCCACGCGATTGGCTCCCGCCCAAAACCCCACCCCCTTCCACGCGATTGGCTCCCGCCCGAAACCCCGCCCCCTTCCACACGATTGGCCCCCGCCCGCAAACCCCGCCCCCTGGCTCTCGAGCACTTCAAAATGTGCACGAGCATGTCAAAATGGCTCCCGGCAAAAAAAGTTTGCCGACCCCTGCCCTAGTAAAACAGTACATAAATTGCCATAAATTCAAGAGCAGCTAAACCAGAATTATTTTCTTTAGAGTCAAACTCTAATTCTGCCAACTTCATAGACACATTCATGTTATTTTCTTGGCAACAATACATAATTGCTTTGTTACTCCCTTCTGAAATAGATTTTTACTTCTCAGTCTAGCCCTAGTATTTCTTGATAGTCTCCCATTCAACTATCAACCAGGGACAACCCTGCTTAGCTTTCAAAGTCAGACAAGGTTAGCCAGCAGCTGCTAATTTATGAGACTTTACTGTCTCCTACAATCTGCAATTGTCCTGGAATATTTAAGATGCATATATGGCACTGAATGTAGATCAACATATGAGACGGATTAATTGCTATGAAACAACTTTTTATCTAAAAATGGAATCACTATCAATTTCAGCATCCTGTGATTGGTTTGCCCTTGGGGCATTTATTTGGTAAACTTACCAATATAAAAGCTTATCCCCCCAACACCTTTATAATCAGAAAAGTATAATACTATAATGAAACATATCAGACTTAGCAAATTGTTAGAAGATAATTTCTTTGAAAATGCACATAAGTATAACAACAGAGGAACTCAGGTACACTAGGGTCAGTGTGTTTTCATTCTTGTTTACTGTATGTGTGAGAGTTCCTAAAAGCCATTAGTGAAACCACTATTAATATTTTTCAGAAACTCTTAAACAAGCATTTGTCTTGAGTAAAGGATGATTTCCAAGCATGGGCACACATTATGATCAGAAGAATTCTTTCTGCTCCTACAGATGTAACCAAATTCATAAAGAAATGTGTCTAATTTAGTCTCTCTTATCTCCATATAATGTAACTAATAACACTGGCTTCTCATTTTAAAAATGCTACAATATTCTTCTAGAGCAGGGCTTTCCAAACTTTTGCCGTTGGCGACACACCAACGGCCGGCCCACAAAATCCCGGAAGTGCCGACGGCGGTGCTTCCGGGTTGCCGCCACGGCGGCAGCAGCTGCTCCTTCGAAAGGGCAGGCTCCAGGCACCCCGAAAATGCTCTCGGTTCTGGCAGGGAGGCAAAAGCCTCCCCTCGCCGCATGCACAAGCTGCCCTGGAGCCGGGGTGGAAATTCTCCCCGCAGAACAGCTGAGCGCCACTCGGCAACATGCACGCGCGCAGGGAGGCTTTTCGCCTCCCTGCCTGAACTGAGGGCATTTTCGGGGTCCCCGGAGCCTGCCTTTTTGAAGGGGCAGCAGCTGCGGCCACGCGACTGTTAAGGATATTTGGTTAAAGCATTCTATGCAGAATTAAACGCATGGCATTTCTTCCACTATGTCTGGCCAGAGAGTGGAAAAGTACAAGTTACAAGTGAAAACAAACATTGTTGTCCGCATTGAAAGTTTGGTTCTCAAAACATCTGAGACGTAGATGGCAGATGTTGAGATGTAGATGTCCCTCTAGCTAGACATAATAAACTTTTATCACGATTGTTCTCAAAACAACTGTAGCCCGAGGAAAGGCCAATACACAACACTGCCATCGTGTGACGCTGTATAGTAAGTACAATTACTACCAAAATGCTATACAGAAAGAGATGCCCATGTTTGAACCAATCAAATGTGAGCTATGAACCATGGGTATTCCTTTATACTTATGTTCTCACTTATGTTCTTTACATATGTCTTTTGTTCTTTATGTAGACTGCTATCTACATGTACTTGTATCTGAACTGTAACCATGCCTGGTCTTTGCACAGACCATGATGTTTTTCTTTCCTCACTTCTGGTGATGGAACTCTGCTTACGCTTTGATTTTACCTTTTTGCAATAATGCACTATACATCCATTATTGCCTTATGCTATCAATAAAGATATTGTTAGCCTTACAACACGTTGTTTGGATTACTTCAAGCCTGAAACCCCGCATAGTTAACCATCACCTAACAGGTTATGGGCCCAGAGAGAATTTTGCGTTTTCTTTGCTGCGCTGGATCTAGCTGTAACAACGGGGTTTGTTTTTAAGGCTGCATTTTGAAGTAAACGTGTTTTTCTTTGAGTGGTCAGCATGGCTGCTGCTGCAGGGCTAACCAGTCTGCCCTTTGAGCGTTTGAATGGCACAAACTATCGGACCTGGTGTGTGAAGATCAAGTCTTTCTTCCTAAAAGAAGGTTTGTAGAAGTATGTGAAAGACCCACCTCCAGCCGGTGCTATTACTGCAGAAGTGCAGTTGTGTTTGGATCGTGCTTATGGCAATTTGAT
This sequence comes from Charina bottae, assembly GCA_023362775.1. Lineage (NCBI taxonomy): Eukaryota > Metazoa > Chordata > Lepidosauria > Squamata > Charinaidae > Charina > Charina bottae. Next base: position 60,106,673 of record JALMGJ010000003.1, read on the forward strand.
TCTGGGACTAGAATCATCACAGCTACTGCATATCAGTAATTTGGAGACTGCACATGCCTGTTGGGAAGCTCTTAAAGCCCTTTATTCCAAGCAAACCTCTGCTGCCATTGTTGGTATATCACGTCAGCTTTACAACTTGAAGCTGCAGCCCGGTGGAAACGTGATGACCCACCTCCATAAAGTCAAGACTTTGTTTCTTGAACTTGAGGACCGGGATGTTGTGATCCCTGATACCCAGAGAGCTTGTATCATCCTGTCAAGCTTGGACAAGAGCTTTGACATGCTCATCGAGGCAACTCAGACGTTGAGGCCCCAAGACCTAACTGTGGATTATCTTACAAATCGGCTGCAAGAAATCCAGCAAGCTCGTGATTTGGAGAAGATGCAGAGTAAGTCATCTGTTGCTGTTCCTGAGGCTTCAGCTCAGCGTTTTCCAGTTGGAACAGAGGCTGCGTGTGCTGTGAGGAGATGTTTCCGGTGCAACTCGACCCAACACTTCATGAGAGACTGTCCCCAGCCACCTCGCCCAGCCGGTGGAGCCAGTGGAAAGAGGTTCGTGCGAAAGAAGGGGAAACAAGCGCCTAGACAACGTACCCAGGTGTCTGCTTTGCTCACGGCTGTGAGTAGACGTTCCCCAGAGACTTGGCTTTTGGACTCAGCCTGTAGTCAAATCATTGTCAACAATGAACAGTTGTTGTTATCAAAAAGCAAGCCTAAAGTCCAACAGGTTGCTCTGGCTGATGGATCTATGGCTGATGTGTCCTTTCAGGGTGAAGTATACATTCCTTGTTTGGGGATAAATATGCAAAATGTGTTGTGTGTACCTACACTTGACTTTTCCCTCCTTAGCGTTCCAGCCCTGGTAAAGTCTGGTTATACTGTTGTGTTCAAGGGTACTGGATGTTCTATTGAAAAAGATGGGATAGAATGTGCTAGGGGGAAGTTAGTGAATCAATTGTATGAAATGCTTCCTAAGCAGGGGATTGTGTCAGGAAATTGTATTTCCAATGTTCCCCCACATAACAAATGCATTCACTATTATCACAGAGTTCTGGGACATCCCGGGTGGGGAAGTTTGTCCCAACTGGCCAAGGTGTATCCTGAGTTAGGATCCAAAAAGTGTGATGACTTTCTTGATTGTACTGTGTGCAAACAATCTAAAATTAAGGCTGCTCCTGTTGCTAGAAAAAGTGACAGAGTATCAACTAGGCCTTTTCAGTTGGTTCATGGAGACTTAGCCGGCCCCAATGCTCCTAGTGAAGGAGGGGCGCGTTTCATGTTCCTCTTGGTAGATGACCATACTCGCTATACGTTTTGTTATTTGCTCAAATCTAAAGCGGAGGCTTTTGCTCGCTTTAAGGAGTTTGTTGCAATGGTGGAGAGAAACTATGGCTATCAAGTAGGTCAATTTCAATCGGATTGTGGAGGAGAGTTTCTAGGCCATGAGTTTCAGAATTGGCTTCGTAGAAAAAGAATCTCCCATAGACTTGCCAATGTTGGTGTTCCTGCTGAGAATGGAATAGCTGAAAGGAAGATTGGTGTTGTTAATACCATTAGAAATAGCCTGATGTTAGATGCCCAGGTGCCAGCCCGTTTTTGGGGTGAGGCTACCATGACTGCAGTGTATCTGACTAATAGGGTGTGGAATTCAGCTGTGAATGAAGTTCCTTATTTCCTTTTGTTTGGCAAGCGCCCTTCGCTGAAGCATCTGCGTGTTTTTGGAACATTTGCATATGTGCATATTCCTAAGTCTCAGCGAAGGAAGAACCAGCCAAAAGCACAACGCTTAAGGTTTGTTGGTTATTCATCTAGATCTAAGGGTTACCGTTTTTCTGCAGGCTATGGTCGTGTGGTAATCTCCAGAAGTGCTAATTTTGAGCACCCTACTGGTTGGGATAGGTTGAATGCTAGTTCAGAGGTATTGTTGCAATCTAGTGTACAGCCAACTGTCCATGCTCCTGTGGCTGGACAACAACCAGTTCAGCTGCCTTCTGGTTCCCAGTCTCCTAGTGTGGTGAGAGGATCCCCTCAGGTGAAGGAAGAGGAAATTTCACCTGAGCAGGTTCAGGATCTGAAGGGGGATTCAGGTAGTGAAAAGGCAGAGGACAGTGATGAGGAAGAGGCAGTGGTAATTCCTCGTAGGTCTGCACGCTCCACAAAGGGTGTGAAGCCTGACAGATTTGTGATTCAGCAGGTGAGAGTGTGTCAGATTACCTGTGAACCCCAGTCTTTCCAGGAGATGTTGCTTCTGCCTGCTGAAGAGCAAGAGAAGTGGAACACAGCGATGGATAAGGAGTTTGAGGCATTAGTGAGTCAAAAGGTGTTTGAGGTCACTGATTTGCCCCCATCCCAGAAAGCTGTTGGTTCCAGATGGGTTTTCAGAAAGAAGCTTCTTCCTGATAATACAGTGCAGTACAAAGCCAGGCTTGTTGCTCAGGGATTTGCACAGGAGAGGTTTTTGAACTATGATCTCACATATGCACCCACAGCTAGACCAGAGTCTTTACGTATGGTACTTTCTCTGGCTGCACAGCGTGGACTTGTTGTCCATCATTTTGATGTTGACACAGCATATTTGAATGCAGAGCTCCCTGAAACTGTGTACATGAAGCAGGCTCCTGGCTATGCTTGTGACAATTCTCAAAAGGTGTACAGACTGCGCAAGGCGCTGTACGGATTGAAGCAGGCCGGACGTTGTTGGCATCAATGTTTAGATAAGGCTTTGTTAGAGCTAAAGTTTAAGAAGTCTGTTGCTGATCCTTGTGTGTATGTAAGAGGTTCTGGAAGTGATTACACAGTGTTGCTAACGTATGTTGATGATTTTTGCCTAGCAACTGGTTCTTTGCACCTTGTACAAGAGTTTGCAACACAATTGAGACAGTACTTTCAATTGAAAGACCTAGGTGAGCTAAAATACTATCTAGGTGTTGAAGTCACTAGAGCTCAGAGTGGTGAGTTCTATCTGAGTCAGAAAAGAAAAATTGACCAATTGTTGAGTCAACTTGAAATGTCAAATGCAAAACCAACCAAAATACCAATGACTCTTGATTTCCTAAAGGGTGATGCATGTGAGGAACCTTGTCCTCAACCTGCATTGTATCACTCAGCTGTAGGAAGTTTGCTACACTTAACACAATGGACACGCCCTGACTTAGCTTACTCAGTTGGAGTGCTTAGTCGTAAGGTTGCCAAACCATCCATGCGGGATTGGAAAGGGTTAAAGAAAGTCCTACGCTATCTTAAAGGCACAGCTGATTTTTGTCTTAAAATATCAGCCACCAAGGCTGAAATGCCTGTGATTTATGCTGACAGCTCTTTTGCAGAAGAGGGAGACAGAAAGTCTGTGAGTGGTTTTGTTTGTTTGTTTGCAAATACACCCATTGCCTGGAGAGCAAGAAAACAAAATTCAATTGCCGTTTCCACCTGCGAAGCCGAATTTTCGGCCCTCAGTGAGGCAATCAATGAAATGTATTGGTTAAAACAATTGTTTACAGATTTATCTGTAGATATAAATACACCAATAACAATGTATGAAGATTCCCAATCCTGTCTATCTCTAGCTGCTTCGGAAAATGTCAATAATCGCACGAAATACATCCATGTGAAATACCAAAATGTAAGACATGCAATTCAGGAAAAATTTATACAATTAGAGTATTGTCCATCTGAGCTAAACATCGCAGACGTTCTCACGAAAGCACTTTCTCCTACAAAGCATGCAACCATGGTATCCAGATTGGGGTTGGAGCAAATGTGTCTGAAATAAAATCATTTGTGTCTCTGTGTGCTTTTGAAATAACAGTTTTCCCCCACAGCGTTTCAAAAATCCATGCGGAAGGGGTGTTAAGGATATTTGGTTAAAGCATTCTATGCAGAATTAAACGCATGGCATTTCTTCCACTATGTCTGGCCAGAGAGTGGAAAAGTACAAGTTACAAGTGAAAACAAACATTGTTGTCCGCATTGAAAGTTTGGTTCTCAAAACATCTGAGACGTAGATGGCAGATGTTGAGATGTAGATGTCCCTCTAGCTAGACATAATAAACTTTTATCACGATTGTTCTCAAAACAACTGTAGCCCGAGGAAAGGCCAATACACAACACTGCCATCGTGTGACGCTGTATAGTAAGTACAATTACTACCAAAATGCTATACAGAAAGAGATGCCCATGTTTGAACCAATCAAATGTGAGCTATGAACCATGGGTATTCCTTTATACTTATGTTCTCACTTATGTTCTTTACATATGTCTTTTGTTCTTTATGTAGACTGCTATCTACATGTACTTGTATCTGAACTGTAACCATGCCTGGTCTTTGCACAGACCATGATGTTTTTCTTTCCTCACTTCTGGTGATGGAACTCTGCTTACGCTTTGATTTTACCTTTTTGCAATAATGCACTATACATCCATTATTGCCTTATGCTATCAATAAAGATATTGTTAGCCTTACAACACGTTGTTTGGATTACTTCAAGCCTGAAACCCCGCATAGTTAACCATCACCTAACAGCGACAACCCAGAAGCACCGCCGCCGGTGCTTCCGGTGCTTCTGGGTTGTCACTTGGGGCCCCCAGGCGACACAGTAATGTGTCGCGACACACAGTTTGGAAAGCTCTGTTCTAGAGTATCTAGACCATGGCTTTCTAAAGTGCCGCCGTTGGCGACACACCAACGGCGGCGGCGCAGGGGCGGGGGTGTGCACGGCGGTGGTGCAGGGGCGAGGGTGTGCATAGCGGCAGCGGCGGAAGCCTCCGCTAAAACGCGAAAGCGCTGATGGTGCGCCGCTGCCGCCGTGCACACCCCCGCTGCCGCTTCCGGGTTGTGTGGCGACACACCAGACTGTGTGTTGCGACACACTAAAGTGTTGCGACACACAGTTTGGAAAGCTGTGATCTAGACAAATAGTGCAATGACTCTGAAAACCTGAGTTCTGGCAAGGTTATAAAGAGAAAGTCCTCCATAAAATTATGAGATATTCCATATGAAATTATGAGATGTTCTACATGTCTCAACAATAATCTGCTATGGTAACAAATGTCTATAGCCCTTTACAACTGCATTAGAAAAAAATCACTTAACTCTGAGGATATTTCAGATTCAAGTATAGTGGGGCTCACTAGTATATATCCATTATTCTGCTTTATTCCTGGCTTTAATAAGCCCATGATGCCAATGGAGTACAGTGGGATCAGGAGCGTAATATACTATGCACCACTGCCACCTCTCAAACTCTAAGATATCTTTTGCAGATCTTACTATGTAGCAGTTGAATGACAACTGCCAAATCTGAGTTTTTCAGCTTTGTTTTTCTTAGGGAAAACTAGATGTGATGGGCTCATCGTTCAGGTCTCTTTCATTCAATTGTTCTTCAAGTAGCCAAAGGAAAAGGCTTGATATAGATAAGGTACAGGAATGAGGAGAGAGTATACCTCTTTCCTCAATATTCTGTTTACTATCAAAGTAATACCTCCATCTCATTTTATCTGTGGAACAGACATATGAAAAAAGCATCTTTATTAATTTTGAATTTGATTAAAATACCTAATGTCTTCTTTTCTTCCTTAGCATTGTTCATCATTCTTAGTAACTTTCCACTATTCTCAAATATGTTCCATCTATGCATAGATGAGTATCTTCTTACTCAGTCCAATAATAATTGAACCTGCTCATGTTTTCTTTATGAATAGTTGAAATATCTTGACCAGATTTTGATCAATTTTTAAGTATCCAATTTGAATTCTTGAGTCAATTAATATGCACTTCCTCCTCCATTCCCTCACCCTCTTCCCCCAGGGAGAAAAATCTTTGATTTAGGAAAAGTGGATAAACAAGCAAAAGAAGCCAGGAAAAGTAGCTACAGCTGGGAATTACAGCATTTGTATTCAAGTCCTACAGAGTGTTTGCACAATCTTTCCTGGACTATGAAGAGCTTTCATTTTTACTAGAGAGCTGAAAACATCTGCAGCTGATTCCATCTGCAAATGCTGAAGTCAAGTATAAAATCCAATTCAAATCAAAAGGAATTGCTAATCTGAGCCCAAATGGTTCTTTGAATAGTAGTTCCTTCTCTCCTTCCCCTGTTCAATGACAGTATTAAAGCCTGGAGAGATCATTCAGATATTTTATAGATCCCCAACTTTTCTCTCCTCCCCACTTTACTTCATTCATCCAGTTGTATTGCATTTTAGACTTATTTTTCCCCTTTACACAGAAAATGAAACTATGAAATGATCTTCAAACAAAGCCAAGTAACACAATTCATGAGCAGATTTATATAGCAAATCCAATGCATACAATTTTGAAGAAAAAGTACAGTTGTGCTGAGGTAAAAAAAAAGCACATTAATAAGGCCACAAACCATAATAAATGGTATGACTAATCAAAAATTTGTAATACTGTTTTGTAAACTATAAATATTCTGAATCTAAAAAATAAAATGTCAAATGGTCCATTTATGCTAGGCCAAACTCAGTGATTACTTTACTGGCTATAATAAAAGATTTAGGTTTGCACTTCACATTGCTCAAGGGAAAAGAAGGAACATTTACCTCAGAAAAGCAGAACTTCCTGTTTTTATTGGGTGATACTGAAAAATTATCCCAAGTCTTGGTGAAATACACAGCTAAACCTCATACTAGGCAACAAAAGTAACAGAGTTTGGGAATGTTCTTTGTTTTTAAATATTTTAATTATTGTAAGCCGTCCAGTGTCATTGGGAGTTGGGCAGCATATAAATTTAATAAATTAATTATTATTATTATTATTATTATTATTATTATTATTATTATTGATGTCTGGCGAATGAAAACGTGGTTGGTTGGTTGGTTGGTTGGTTGGTTGGTTGGTTGGTTGGTTGGTTGGTTTTTATCAGCTACCAAGAAGTGTACTACAGAGCAGGTCACTTTCACCTGTGAAGATTCCTGCCACAGTTGCTGGCAAAACATCAGGATATCAGATAATTAGACCACAGCCTCATCACCACTGGATTTGTGAGAACATTTGTTAAAAACAAAACAGGCAGTTCAATCTACCTCACAGAATGCTCTGTTGAAGAAACAAGCTACCTCTGAGAAAATGTACATGTTATTAACATTTATCTACTGAGAAACAAACTATCAAGGATAATCCTTCCAGATAATTCCTTGCTTGTATAAATTACAATTTTCTCCTTCATGGTTGGAGGAAAACACAAGGAGATTGGCTCTCCTTGACTTGATCCTAAACAACAGGGGTGACTTAGAAATTTGAAGTCAAATGAACCATGCAATGCTGGAATACTTTATATTAAGGAAACTAAAGTTCTTTGTTACCATTTTCTATACGTCCTCATCATGAGTACTGCAACTATTTCTAGGAATCACATTTTAAAAAGGATTATCTAGAGTAGGGGCAGAGAAGATGGCTGGGGATTGAAAATTAAGGAAACTAGACACATTGACCCCTGACAAACTAAATTTGTGTATGGATGTGACAGCACTTTTCAAGTAATTGGAGGACTATCATAACACACAGAAGATCTAAAAAAAAGAGCACATGGAATAATAGTTGTAAATTCCAGGAAGACAGTTTCCAATTGAGTCTTATGAAAAACTTAGAAGAGTCAAGCAGGAAGAGCAGTTAAATACTGGAAATTTATTTATCAAAATTATCAAAAGAGGTGGTAAGTTCACCTTTACTGGATATGTCCAGGCAGAGGATGGACAGCCATCTATTGGATATGCTTTAAACTGCATTTCTGCACTTAGCAGGGGGTTGACTCAATGGCCTACTGGTCTCTTTGAATCTTATGATTCTAAATACAATCCAAAGGTCACAACAGGACCATTCTTGAAAGGGTGACCAACTGCATTCTTCCATTAAACAAGCTCAGAATTTTTTTTATCAGACTTTATCCTAATATTTATTACTGAACTTTCAGCTAGAGATCCTTTTTCTGAGATTGTGCTGGCTCTACACATTATAATAAACCAATGCTCTGAAAAGAGATCTAGCTATCTCTTCTGCTTTATTTGTACATTGCATGCACTTCAAATTTAAAAGTGCATGCACTTTTAAAAGATTAGAATGAGTCTTGCCCCTATATTGCCAGGCCTCCTTTAGCTTCCTGTCTTTATCTAGGTACAAACTGTTTGAAGAACTGAAACTTCTGAGGAGTAGATTAATGGAAGGTACTAACATCCCCTCCCCCTCTCATGATTTTGGAACAGAATATATCCCAGGACCAAAAAGTCTTAACTATGCTATACCCAAGAAAAATATTGATTTAATAATTACATCTAAACCAGAGCTTTCCAAACCGAGTGTCGCAACACGTTAGTGTGTCGGCTGCAGTGTCTGGGTGTGTCGCGGCTGCTGCCACCTCGGTGCCCTGCCAGGATTCCGCGCAGGTCCTAGTGCCTGCCTTGTGCCCTGCTGTAAGAGTGTGTCGCGAAATGATGCATGTCTAAAAAGTGTGTCACCAACATGAACAGTTTGGAAAGCTCTGATCTAAACCCTTGTACAAATTATGTTATGTTTTGCACAGTAATTTAAGGGGGGGAAAAATTGGTACCTAGTGATCATGCAAGGAAAATATGTCTTAGCAGCACAATACTTGAGTGTGTGTTCTGTATAATGCAACTGATAAAAATAACAGTATATCTATAAAAGCACTTATTATATGTTATATTTGTAATATATGTTAGTATGCCACAGTTTTCTTTCAAAAGTCAGGAACCGATAGAGCCACTTCATGAACAAAACCCACCCTACCTACTACCTACTAGTAGTAGGTATCCATTCCCTTCATTAAAAAAAAACACTTAGATGATACCCAAATATGGTTTTCCTGCTAAAAGCAGTAAGTTACAAAATAGGGCATTTACAATGACCACATCTGGTCTGCAAAACTCAGGATGACCATTAGTTGGTTGCAAAAAGACAAAGAAACCAACTCTTTGCTGCTATCTAGTGGTCATATAGATATTTGCAGCCCAGATCTATTAGCCCTATGGGCACCTAACTGTTGCTTCTCTTTCCTGTTGTTGCCATTTTTGGAGTACAGAACAGTATTCCAGAACAGTATGAAAAACTGTAAAAAGGGATGTGATTGGCAGGAGTAGCTCAATGAAAATCAGTATCCCTATTCCATGGAAGATTTCCATTAGAATAAAGCCACCAGTTAACATAATCTCTTATTATCATGCAGCAATACAGTTTAGCTTTATGCACATTTCTTTAGAAACCCTTCTAGCCACAAAAGAGTAATACCTGCCATTTAGATGAGTGTACCCTAGGAAGAAAATATTTTAAGACCAAAATACTATTCCTAAATTGTGTTGTCATAATTAATTCACTTCAAAAAATAATGTTCTGCAAATGGCATAATTTAATTGAAACTAGAGTCTGCTAGATTGATACTTTCAGGGGACAGATGACACACGGTATAAATAGCTCTGAAAGCTTTGTTGGAGAAGTGCTTCTTAATCAGCTGAAGCATATGGATATTTATAATGGCAAGATTGCAATGGCTGCTGCTACAGCACTTCCCTCCTGGGTTTATTTTGTTTACATTTTGTTTGTATATTCAGTTAGATTCCCTGGGGAGGATTAATTCTTTTTTATTTTATTACCATCATCTTTGGTTTTCATTATCTGGTTTTGTGATAGCCATTTGTCTGTTCTTTAGCAGAAATTATTTTTCTTTTCTCTTCACCTTCGGTAAGGCTACCTATCCAAAACAGCTTCTCTAACACAATATAGAGAAGGCTATGCAATTTAACTGTTTGTGTTACTTACTAATTAACTGCAGCCTGATGGGGGTTTTCAGCTTGAGTATTTTTCTGGATTTTGCTTCAGATTCTGAAACCATGAAATTACCTGAAATTGATTCTAATTTGCAGCTGCATTTCCTCCTAGACTGCTGTAAGAAGCAAGTAAATAAACTGAAAGAACTGAATTATATAGTGAAAAGAGCTTTTTAATCCCAAGTTCACACTCACGTGCACACCTACATGTGTTTATGTTTGTGTGTACACACACACACACACACTTCAATTTCCCAAGGTACGAAGAGCATCCCATTTAAAAAAAACATATACTTTCAAAGAATGGCTTCCTATCTATAGGAATAGCCACCATTTAGGCAAAAAAAGTTAAATGATCTGAATAGAAGTGATACATCTTCTAAATGGGATTGTAAGAATAAGTATATCAAAATAAATAGTTGATCACATTTCTTTGGGGAGCGTGTGAAATATAATTACAGAGCATCACTTAGTTTCTACAACTAATATAACTTCTTTACATGTATTCCTTGGGTTACAACAGCAATTGGGACCGGAATTACGGTCACTAAGCGACTTGTTCATAAAACATAATGTCACATAACCGCATCAGTTAGCAACTAATCCTGCCGGTCCCCATTGCTGTCGTTAAGCGAGGACCATGCGGATCATTAAGCGAGGACCTCACATGACCATGATGTGGGAAGAGGTGGTACTTGCTTACGCCACAGAGGCAAGCAGGCATTTGGGCAAGAGCTATAGACAGGAGCTAATGGAGTATGGATGAGCGGGTGGGTGCCCTGGGCAGGTGCTGAGGAGTATGGATGGGCGAGCAGGTGCCACTGGCGAATGCTAAGGAGTGTGGGCGGGTGGGTGCCACAGGCAGACACTACGGAGTATGGGCAGGTGCTATGGGTGGGCACTACAGAATACAGATGGGTGGGTGCCACAGGCAGGCGCTATGGAGTATAGGTGGATGGGTACTAGGGAGTATGGGTGGGCGAGCGGGTGCTGCAGGTGGGCGCTATGGAGTGCAGGCAGGTAGGTGCTGCAGGTGGGCACTATGGAGTGCAGGCAGGTGGGTGCTGCAGGCGGGCGCTATGGAGTGTGGATGGATGGGCACTATGGAGTATGAGATCCCCATGCCACGGGGAAAAAAGTGGAAGGAGCAGGAGCGACTTGCGACCTCCTGCCAGCTTCCCCATTGATTTTCCTTGTGGGAAGCCAGCAGGGAAGGTTGCAAATGATGATCATGTGACCATGAGATGCTGCAACCATCATAATTGCAAACTGGTTGCCAAGCGCCCAAATCGCAATCACGTGACCATGGGGATGCTGTGATGGCTGCAACTTTAAGGACAGTCGTAAGTCCCCTTCCTTTAACTACCTTGTGGTGATAAAAGAAGGAAAATATTATTATTTTTCCACTCTTATTGCATCTGCAGATAGCTGGCAGTAAGCCTGTTCTGGGTGAATTATACATAATAATTATGACATAATTATTATACATAATAATTATGACACTATCTCGGTAGATTTATCTACCACGTTTACCTTTAAATTCATCCCATTCAATTTAAAGTTTACCTTTATATTCATCCCATTGGTAATCATATTAAAAATAAATAAATAGTAAGTTTAATTCATCAGTGGATGTAATTTTCACAATGTTAGATACTCTGTGAGATGGTTAATATCTAGGAACTCTAAGGTACTGCAGATCTTTTATCTGTTAAACTTATGGAAAAGACATTTGATAGCACAATTCAGCTTTGTTATTTTTAAATTTCCATTTCTAATTGTACTAGACATTTTACCTAAAGCAACCTTCCTAGAGGAAAATGGTGTATTAAGAATTAACTACAACTTGCTACAACATTCCAAAATCAAAGAATAAAATTCAGCATTTGTAAGAATCATGCATTACTATCCAATACAAATTAAAGAAAAATGCAAGATATTCAATTTGGACAAAGTAAGTTCAAAGCATTAAAAAGTTCAGTAAATATCATAAATCTAAAATGCAATTACTGGAGAACCCTTATTGATCATCTGTCACAGTGCTCTCTACTTATGACTTAATGAGAGTCAATTCAGCAAAGTTGACAACTGCTCTTTGTACTACTTTTTGAACCTAGAAGATGGGTATACAGTTTTCTCTTCCTTTCAGCCTATATCTTTTAAAAATCAATATGCTAATGTACTCACTAAAAGCAATGTTTACAATTGATTATATTCCTTTTGTATTAAAAAAAATTACTAAAAGCTCTAGAGTACAAACACAAATAGAACATTTTAAAGGGCAACTCAGACCCAGTTTAGTAGTGTTGGATAACATTTGGAGGATTTTATCCTATTACAGGAAGGAGAATGACCAAAATGTTGTGCCCTTCTGGGGGGATGGTTGTAACCGTAGGAGTGGGAACAGGACACCTTCCTAAAGTTAACTGTTACCATTCTCACCACCAAGAGACTGAATATGGACAAGGCTGCACTATTGAAATTCTGTCATTTTGTCAAATTTCTACAGCATGACCTCAGGGTGCTAGAAAACCAAATGTAGCTCATAACTTCTCTATCCCTACTTTAGCATTACAGTATAATAATACATTAAATACCCAGGTGCAGATTTAATACCAACAATTCCTTAAACAAAAATTCAAAAAGCACTCCCTTCTGCTTTTCAAGAGCCACTAATACTAGTCATTATTGGCTTTTAAGTAGAGTCAAAGTAAATCCTAGTATGCACTCATACACCCATAATTAGCCGGACATGATTTTTTGGTAGAACAATTACTACCAAGTGCTTATTCTCAGAAGCAGGACATAAGGAAAATACCGAAGAAGATGGTGAAAGTCAGTTGGGGCTGGCAGGGGCAGAAGAGCGTAGGGTGGCTTGCATATCCTCCCGCCCCTGGCAGTAGCCACTTACCCACCCGCCGGCCTGCTTGCGAGTCACCCGGGACTCGCAACTTCCTGCCAGCTTCCCCACTGACTTTGCTTGTTGGAAGCTGGCAGGAAGTCGCAAGGAGGAATTCACTTAACAACCCGCGATTCTTGCTTGAGGACAGCAACTGGGACTGCCAGGATTGTCGTTGCTAAGCGATGCAGTCACATGACATCGTGCTTTATGACCGCATCGCTTAGCAACTGAAATTCCTGTCCCAATTACCGTCATTAACCGAGGATTACCTGCAGCAGCAGGCCAAGAACTTTGGCCTCAAACAGTTTAACTGCTGCAGGGACAAAGCTGCTCCCCCACATCTAGCAAATTTGATCACTAGAGATACTTTTTGAACTTTCATAGCTAACTCACCCATTTGATGACCCAAGCATGTGGAGGATTGAAAGTGAATACCTAGGTATTTAAATGATGTCACCTGCTCAATGGGTCTGCCATTAACTGTCCAGCTTGATGGATTATCCAAGTGTCCTCTGGAAAAACCACAACTTTTGTTTTCTGGTAGTTTATTTTGAAGCAGACTCTATCACAGTACCTCGAAAGTTTCTTGAGACCTCTATGTAGCCCAATTTTTGAAACCGAAAGAAAAGCTGCTTCATCTGCATATAGAAGAATTGGAATTGGACGATGGGTGAGGGATGGAGGATGGAAGCCTGGATTGGCAAAGCTACAACAATATTATTAATGCAAAGGTTAAACAATGGGGGCTAGTATACATCCTTGCTTAACCCCTTTATGAGTGGGGATAGGCTCTGTTAGGTCATCAAAATTAGTGCCTTTAATTTGCATAGTGGTATTGCAGTGTAGCTGAATAAACAAATTAAGAAAATGACAATCAATCTATGAGCATATCTAAAAAATGAGGGAGGCACATTACTCCAGTCTTGATTGCGAAAATGAACAATTCCTTCTCTAAAAAATGCTGGAAAGATAATGAAAAAGTTGGATCCTTTTTTCATAGTTGATGGCAATGTTGTATAGCCCAACAATACTGGACAATTATTCATAGTAGAATGGAACAGATTTTGAAGGTTGCAATTCTATTACAACCTAATATATCCTTACTAAACTTCACTAAACCATACATCCCTTCAACATATATTGTTATATGCGGATTTATGTCATATCTGAAATTTCAGTTTTCTTATCCACAACACTATCTACAATAAAAAAGTTATGATTTTACTGCATTAACCAAGTATGTTCAATTTAAAGTCCAATAATACCTTATATTTTGTTTTCTTATCTGTTTTATATCTTCTTATTTTTTTTCATTTATACTCTTTTAAAATATTAAATAAAACTTAATAATTAAGAAAAATAAAAATGAAGGCTGGATCCAGATTTCCTTCAAATAAAGTTGCATCCAGTCTGAACCAAAGAGAGTGGGATAGTGGTTTTACATATTCCTTCTTCCATACCAACAGTCCTTTATCTCCTAAGAAGTTGACCTGGATCGTTGAAGGACCTCAAGAATAATGTTGGATGTGCCAATGGGAGCAGGAGGAAGAAAACTGCCATCTTATCTTATTCCTCCAGCAGGAAAATTCTAATGCTTCTCAGCTGCATCCATGAATAGAAACCATTCAGGAGGTGTGAGTATGGGTGCAATTCAAAATATCTGTATTGCTTTTATTCTTTTTCTGCCTTGAATCTCAAATCTAGCCAAAGTTTCTTATTTATTTATTTATTTTGCCAGGTTGGAGCTAAAACAAACTGCACATATTAGAAAGCAATGTACATGAAATATTGAACATACAAAAGAGTTCTCAACCACCACCACCCAGGGCATAAGAAATCAATATGATTTTAGCACTATTGCATTTACTGTATTCACCTCTTAATACAATATGCTGAAGATTTTTTTCTTTAACTCTCCCACTGGTGTTACATTCTATTCCATGTTACAGCAAGCATTCACAGAAATGATTTTATTTATTATGCCTCTCCATCACCTTCTGAACTTAATCAAGCACAACATTGCTTTCTGAAACATTAGTATATTCTCACTTCCTCAAGAGAACTGATTCATACTACTCATTTTGAAAGAAATATAGCAGCTCAGCATGCCTAATTTATTAAAATTTACAACTGGTAATGGCTGGTATCTGACCACAGTATGTCATTGTCATAGTAAAGGTAAAGGTTCCCCCCGCACATTTGTGCAGTCGTGTCCGACTCTAGGGGCCGGTGCTCATCTCCGTTTGTTAGCCAAAGAGCCAGCGTTGTCCGAAGACGCTTCCACGGTCATGTGGCCGCATGACCCGCGTGGAACGCTGTTACCTACCCACCGAAGTGGTACCTATTAATCTACTTGCATTTGCATGCTTTCAAATTGCTAGGTTGGCAAGAGCTGGAGCTAGTGCGGGAGCTCACTCCGCATGCAGGGCTAGGGATTCGAACCTCCGAACTTGCGATCTTCCGATCGACAAGCCTGGTGTCTTACCCGCTGAGCCACCACGCCCCTTTTATTAGTAGTAGTAGTCACTGTCATACTACTGATAAAAAATAAAATATTACTATATTCAAAAGTTGGGTCCCACGTATATACACACCCCATTTTTATAAATTTCTTAAATATTTATCTCTCCTGGGAAGCCGCAGTATCCAGTGTCTATACCAAATTACAAATTAAGCAAAGTATAAGCATTATTTATTTAGTAATATACAAATCCCATTATATCCTAAAGGGGCAGCGAGATAACAATTTTTTAAAAAAATACTTAACTTGGAAATTGCACCTGGACATGCAATGTGTATGCACAAAGAAAAAGGTCACAATCCTTTTGAAATACAGCTGGGTTATGTTTAAGAAACACATAAAGCAGAGGAGTTTCAAAAATGTAACCAAACTACCAAGAATGTCTATCTGTGACCATAAAATTACAGCTATGTATATGTGGGTGTGTTTTTTTCCAAGAGGCATTTTAGACAATCTTAGGGGTTATAAAAGGACACTGGCCAGAAGGGGGGATGAAATAATGAACACTTTACTGTTTCTTATCACTAACACTTCAATAATCAAACAAGTCTCTCCTTCCTCTTTAAGTGTACAGCAGGTCCCTGGTTTAAGAACAAGTTCCATTCCTAAGTCTGTCCTTAAGTCGAATTTGTATGTAAGACGGAACAGTTATTCAGCATCAATTAGTCAAATGTTTGTCTTAGTATATAGCATATATTTTACCTTTCTATGCATATAAAACACCTAACAAATACTTCCAAATATATTAAAACGTCTTAAACATAATAATATACAAAGTAGTATTGTGTATTTAACCCAAAACATTGTACTTAACTCAAATTTTTAATATAATAGTCTTTATGGCAGTCCGTCCATAACTAGGAGTTGTCCGTAAACCGAGACGTTCTTAAACTGGGGACCTGCTATATTCCTTTTGGTCAGTGCTAGTTCACCTTTGTTTTGATCCAGCGTGAAAGGTACCCGGACATACAAATCTCAACCTTTAACAATTACCTATGCCTCTTCTACTCGAAGAATAAACTTTAAATAAAGTACAGGTAGTCCTCACTTAACAACCATTTGTTTAGCCATGGTTTAGACTTACAATGGCGCTAAAACCCTATTTACAGCCAGTCCTTGCACTTATGACCATCACCGTTTGTGCATGCCCCCCCCAGTCACATGATTTTGATTCGGGCGCTTGGCAACCGGTTCGCATTTACAACTGTCACAGCATACCACGGTCACATGATCACCATTTTCGACCTTCCCAGCCAGCTTCTGGCAAGCAAAATCAATGGGGAACCATGTGATTCACTTAACAACCGCTGCAAAAATGGTTGTAAAATCAGGTCGGAGTCACTTAATGACCACATTGCTTAGTGACCAAAATTCTGGTCCCAATTGTGGTAATTAAGCGAGGACTACCTGTAAACTCTGAACCTTTGATATAAATATGACATAATTATCACATGATGTTTTTGATTAAATTCACAGCATGTTAATCAACACACAAAATCATCTATATAAAAGTTTTCATAATCAGTACGTGAGTTGGCCACAAAATAAGCTGAAAGCAAGATATGCTTTTAAGACTAGTGCAAGAATGAAAGATGTAGATAAGGCAGACTACTCACTTATTCATATAGCTTGGGAAATAACTTTGTTATCTTTAAATATAAATACTACTAGATAAAAAACCAAAAACATTCTATTAGGCTAAGCAAAAAATAGTAATCTCATTAGTATGATACCAATTTTATCAGAAAATGCAATCTTGAAAGAAGTTCATTTGTTTCCTTATCATGTTGATACTATCCAAGAAGTTTGATTTTAAATCAGTAGTCTAAAAATCGTTTTACATACTGCTTTCATGAGATATCTTAGTATGTATTTCCTTTTCCAAGAACAAAATTGGAGCAAAATTCCAAGTTCTCTTACATCACATCTAGTTTGCTGAAACAAAATGCAGACACCCTTTATCATATTGAAAAACCAAATAATGTTAGAAGAGCCTATCTGCAAAAGCAGCATCTGGTGTACTGCAATAATCTGATTGCAAAATATATCAGTAAAATGAGTCACCGAGCAGCTTGATGAAAATTAGATAAAAGAAATTAAACACTGCTACCTTTTCCAATCATCTAAGCTATCTATATGTCTATATGTCTATATGTCTGTGTGTGTGTGTGTGTGTGTGTGTGTGTGTGTGTGTGTGTGTATATATATATACACATACATACATACATACATACATACACATACATACATACATACATACACACACACACACACACACACACATACACTATATCAATTCAAAAGTAAATTCATTGACTAAACAAAAGAAAAGGAAATGCAGCTCAAGTAGCAGAAGATTAATTTGTATCGGAGAGTTTGTTTCAGAATATTAGATCTGAATTTAGTTAATCACACTTCAATTACTTGAAAATTACTGGAACAAGTTACAGGACTAAATGAAACCCCATAGGTTCTAAGATACAATTATTTTAGTTTAGTAAATTTAGAATACTTAACACCACAAATTTTGTTACAAGCCTGGCAGAATGCTCTGAAATTATATATTGACTTTGCTTGTGGGAAGCCAGCAGGGAAGCTCGCAAATCGTGATCACGTGACTGCGGGATGCTGCAACCATCATGTGAGCTGGTTGCCAAGCGCCCAGATCGCAATCACGTAACCGTGGGGGTGCTGGGACGGCAAGAACTTCAAGGACCAGTTGTAACTACCACTTGTTCAGTGCCATTGTAACTTCGAACAGTGGCTGAACAAGTGGTTGTTAACCAAGGACTACCTGTAGTGACTTGCCACACTGATCCTGTAGTGCTGGCTCACCTGAACTTACAAACTATTGTTTCTGAAGATTAAAAGAACAGGAATTGGCAGCTCTGAAAACAATAGAGGGATATATTCATATGCAAGAAGGTGAAGAGGCATATGTAAAAACATTAAATGTAAATGGTGCCTTAATGTAGAGGTTCTGTATAGTGTCTATCAAACTCAGAGTCATTTTTAAAGCAAATATAAAGCAGACCTCATCCCTTCTGCCCTTTTAAAATAAAAAAGCAAGAATGACATCAAATCTGATAACCAATTCCTGCCTCTAGGCATTAGTTTTAGTAAGCAAAATACATGTTGCCTTGCTGTGAGACGCTCCTTCTCATTAAAGTGACAAGTGAGATTTCTTACATGCTGGAGATGGATACCAGAGCAAATTAGAAAAAGTCTGCTCTGCAGTATGCTGGCATTATATTATGTTGCCATGAGGGAAAATTGATTTCTACTATAAACTCAGGATTTCTGGAACAGATACAGTTGCATCTGGGGTGATACTACAGAAGTGATAAATCCTGTGTCTAGAATGATCATATGAAGAATACAAGTCATTATTCTCAGGCTGGAAGAACAAAATCTACAGAAGACACTGCTGACTATTAATCATCATCATCATACTGTGAATAAAATTACCAAAGCTCATCATATTGACACAATATAGTACATATTAAAGGATGGCAGAAGAGTATACAAATCAAGAGCAAAGAGAATATTTCATTCCATTTAAAATATAATCCCCAAAGCAAATGTTTTCCACTCACATTATTCTTGCACTAATTTGTCAATAGAAAATTACTTCCAGATTAAAAGTAAACAAACAAAAGATCTAAATGCAGGAAGCCTGGATTACATAAAAATACTTTAAAATAAATGGAAGACATACATTCTTTATCCATTTGGACCATCACACACATACATATACTAACACATGAAGAATTGGAACTATAAATGTAGCATCATTATTTCTGATACTGCATACATTACTAATATCCCCTACATCTGTGTGAGACTTGCAAAGGAAATCCTAAGTATCTACAGTTGTATATATGTAATCTTTTAATGAAGGGATGCCAATCACATGGAAACTTTTCTGCCTTTTCAGGTGTTGTACTGACACATGAATATAGGATATAGGACACCCAGTGTCATGATGAGCCTGGCATGGATGGCCTGTTCTCTTCTCCATATATAAATATATACACTGAACACATAATCTGATGAGGTTTAGAGATTATGATTTTAATAAGAACTTGACCATGTGGTACACAATTATTAGATTCCAAAAACCCAATAACCAAAATGATAAAATATTTCAGATCCATAGAACTCATCCTTGTACATCATTGCAAAAATTATTTCTTTTAATAGGTACCATATTGCTTTTTAGGAACACAGGAGAATACACATCTGGCTTTTTGAAACATGGTTCCACTTTATTAAAAAAAATCAATCCAAGGCAGACTGATAGCTCTTTACATTTTATTTTCCCTTCAAAAGTCACCTTCAAGCCATGGTTTCTTATTCAAAGAACATGAGCTACGTCAAAGCCTACACACACACACACACACACACACACACACACACAAAACATGCACTTTCAGGCAACTGAAAAACTGCAAGAGAAGAAAATGCACAACCTGTTGTTCCCTGCAAGATCTTCCAAATCCAAATTTGGAGAAGCTTCTGAACTGAGCTACAATAATAGGCATATCCAAATGTCTGAAGAACAAGGGCAGAATTATGAGGATATGCAACTGAGTGTTTAAAATTAGGAAGAGATAAGCCCGAATATGATGAATTACTTAAGCAATGAGTAAAGGACCTCAATGTTTGTACATAGATAAATAATTTGAATAAATGATCTGAGTAAATCTTTATCATTACCAAACCATAATAAGTGAAGAAATCAAGAATTGTCTGATCTATTGGAACACTTGGGATCCAAACAACTAAAATTTAACCAGCAGTTCCAATAGTGTAGAGGGCATAGGGAACAGGCTTCAAGGACAGGAGGAAGAGCCACTAACAATGCAAGAACAGTCAGACAAGCAGGACTTGAGCCCATTCCAAGAAACTAACTTGAGAAAACGACTCAGACAGGCCCTTCCCTAGTTCACCCAAAGATTAAAGGGGGGGGGGGTAGAGAGCACATTCAGACTTGCAAGGTTTTGTTACTATAGCTGTTACAGTAAGGTAGACCTGACCTATATGGCATTGATTTCTTACTCTGGTCTACCTTATAGGGCTGATACATAGTTATCTCACGCAAAAAAAAAAAGCAGAATAAGAGCAGATATAGGTAAGTATTCTTAGCCATGCCTTATGGCCATAGGAAGTCACTTTAAAATAAGTTAACCTGCTTGTAAATGAATAAAGCAGATTAGATACTATGTAGGCTCCCTTCTTCCTTAGAGGAGCTCATGTCCTTATCTGAAAACATTTTACAGAAATTTTTTTACAGAATGTGCATGTTAGTTGCTTCTATGATTTCAAGCACTCCTCTGAAATCCAAACATATCCTCTCTTACCACTGAAAAGAAGTGGCCAAATTGGCTAAATTAAATGCCATTTTTTTGACATCCACAGTAAACTTTTATAATGCCACTAGAAAAAATTGTTGCAGCATGTCAAGTATTAAAGATCTTTGACATTACAGTGCTTATTACCATGCTATAGACCATACCTGTAGTTTTTATATGTAATGTTTCTGTCCTGTTCTATGCCCCTCTTAAGGACACAATCATGACCCAAAATATTTCAAGTATACCATGGTATTTAATTCCAACTTTTAAAAGAGCACTTTCTTGGTCTAACTTCAAGCTTTATGGCAAATTTCTGCTATATATCTGTAAAAATAAACATTTGTTATATTGATCTCTTTGGGCCTCTCCAGTCCATATCTGGATTTAATACTATGTTAATACACCTCAAGTTATGTTAAAATTAACTTCAATTCCACAAAGATAACAATGATTCTAACAAAAGAATGAACATTCAACATTAGTTTTTCATTACTGCGTTTTTCAATACAACAACCACAAAGACATACTGCATTAATAGAAACAATATCCAGGATAACTTTCCACTACATGATGAATATATTTGGTTGAAAGTCTCTCTGAAAATGGAGTAATTTCAAACCAAATTATGCTCCAATAGATTTGGTCCTGTTATAAAAAGTTATACATAAAAATACATATACTTGATAGATGCTTCCAGAATATTCTGTTGGTCTATAGCTACTTCCTAAATTTTTCCCTACATATGTTTATTTTCAGAAATCCCTCTGGAAATTTTAATTGGGAATACATCAATTAATATTATTGAAATAATACTTTTGCTACAATCATGCATCAAGAAAGCAAAACACAATTTTATACCAAATAGGGGGCCAATTTGGTAACTGGAAATTGCCAGTTGGATAGACATTAAGTCAGCCATCTCTGTCATCAAGATACAAAAATCTCTGCTTCTATCAATCCCAAGTTGACTTGTGGGGAACGTCTGGGCCATTATAGTTTTAGAGAACTAGAAAAGTCATTTAATTTTAAAAAAAACTGTAAGGCATGCTATACACATTTTTTTGTTCATCAACATTATTAATATATTCTCCAATACAAGTGTGACTTCAAACATTTTCATATAGTTTTTGCAAGTTAATTATCTTTAAGATTAGACACAATTGAGCTGACTAAAAAACCCTTCAGAACCCCTTTTAAAATCCTGTAACATAATTTATTGAATACTTTATTAGCAATTTCAATTCACCCTCATTTAGAACATTCACAGTATTAAAATAAATAATCTCAAAATCTACAGAGCACACCAGTATGATTTTTTCTAGTTAAAAGAAAACATTTTCACAATATTCTAAATATTCTAGCCCAAGATTACTAAACAGAATTGTTTCTTACCTGTAACCCCCTCCTTCGCAGAATGCTTGAATCATCCATATTTTCAACTCTTGGCTACTCTAGTTTATCAAAATGTTCCAATACTCTCCTGTTTACTATTTGTGCTGTTTTCTCATTTATTTTCAGTGTTTCCTTCTTTTCAACAAAAATAAAAATTAGCTTCTTGTAGCACGAAAAACCAAAGTTGGTGTTTCTCAACAGTTATATATAGTTTGCTTCCTTATTGGCACTGTCACAATGTATGCAAATAACTGTAAAAACTAGAATCTAGATTTCAGCATGGAAACGTTTTTGTTCATACACACATTTGTGTGCAGCTTAAACACCTAGGAATCCAAGAATGAACAAGCTGCCAAAAGCAATCAGTTCATATTTCTCCTTACTTCAAACAGCTCTCCCACATAGGCTCAGTAAACTACAACAGCTTCATTTATCTTCCATGCACAATAAGCATCCAAAACATAATTCACTGAAAAAGAACAATTCACTATCCTGTAGTGAGTCAAACAAATGTAAAAGTCCAACATTTATAAAGGGATTTTATTAGCTCAGCATGCAAAATTCCTTTATCCTCTGCACAGACAAAGCAGATGTCGGAGTCTTCAGATACAGTAGCATATTCTTTTGTTTCTCTTTTCTGAAATATGCAGGGCATCTTCTCTTTCCCTGACGGTAATAAGCATGATTATTTTTGTCTTGGCTCTATATTGAGAGCTAAATATTCCTTTTATGTACTAAATGACTTGAAACACGTGTTGTGCTTCTGAATACGTAAAAATTCATTCATTGGCAGAGCTGTTAATCGCTGAGAGAGCTACCCTAAAGAAGCCCAACCCAGTGTAGTTCTATAGATGCTTTTTCACCCTGAATTATAGTCTCCTTCTCTACATCCATTATTTTCAAAATGTACTTCATCAATGCATAGTCCAAAATATTTCTTCTCATTTTCAAATCCATGAAAATTGTATTTTAAAAAGGCAGCAGGTATAAAGCAATCATAACAGAGAAGTTTTAAAAAATAAAAATAAAACTTAGTATCCACTATAGAAACTAATGAAGCTTTTAACTCATCTTTGTTTTGCAGAATAGCCTTAAATAGCAAACTTGCACACATAGGATACATTGTGAAATAACCAATTAAAAACAGCACAGTAATTTTAGACAAGATCTTCAGAAAACAAAAGCCCATCTTCTCATCAAATCTCACACCACCAAAGAACAAATACTTATTTCTTAATGACTCAAGAAGACATCTAACAGCTTCAATGGTCAAAAATGTAGGACTTCTAATTTATTTCATTACATTATTTCACCTCTTAAAGGTATGGCAACAAGATCTCAGACTTCTGTCTATTGCTAGCATGTCTGCAAAAACCTTTTCCTTTAAGGACAGCTGCCATCAGAGTGTCTCAATCAGATACAGCTTGCTGGAGCTTAAAAAAGGTAGATATTTACATATTTACCTATTTAAGCCAACATCACTGCTAAGTGTCTTAGAGTTACATGAGTTAACCAGGCCATTATAGAGTGACCCAAAAGCAAATAAAGCTTAGCTCCATTCACTAGTGGTATTTTGATCCTCCACAGAACCACTCTAGCCTTTTTAGCAAAGAACTAATGAACACATAGCTCGCCAGCATCACCTTCCATCTGCTGTTTTAAACAACTGAACGCTGAATTAGATCTACTGATTCTTTGTGAGCCACTCAACAGAGCATCTAAGCTGAAGCAGCTTATTTGCATACAGCACTATACAATGAAGAACTAGTGCGCTATGGAAAATAACCATCAGGACTGATTTGAAAGCAGCAACAGCAACAGCATCTTCATTTCCCAAAGAAAGCAACAGAAATAAGTGCAGTAAGTTTTGTCATATATATTACTCTGTTTATTTAGTGCATAAGCATGCTTTAAAAGAATATTAGATATATGTGGGAAGCAGAACCCAATGTTATTTTAAATCTCTGCCACCTCACAACGATTGCTTTTACAAAACACAGCATAAGATCCAAAGCCTTCCTTACCAGAATTTTTCAATTATTTAACACATTTAAGAATCTTTTTTTTCTTGCAATAAAGTATAAATTTCCTTGAAAAATTCAACTAAAATAAACCACAAAATACTATGATTACTTCTAGAAGAATAAGTCAATCATCAATTGTACCATTCCAGTATACTATTTCATTCACCAAAATGGTACGTTTCACATTTTCTAAAACTGTATTTGTTTAAAACACAAATGTCTATTTTTAATATTTTTCACTGCTACATAAATTTTTGTATCCTATGAAATCTGCAGAAATCAGACATTGTGTTTTTTTCACAGATATTAGGCATAAAAATTAGGCAAGCTGTTAAGGATGCTTTTCTGTACTATAATTAAAAACAAGCATAACTCCTTTTATAACTCCCCAAAGTGACCTCAAAGCATCTTGTATGGTAAATCCCAAAAAAGCAAACTGAACTTCGGTTGACAAGAACCTGAAACAGGTAACCATTACAATTTGAAATTACTGAACAGTAGTTTATATGGATGTACTGTACATTGTGACTGGGTATCCACCTACACACACATAGAGGCACACGTGTTTACATGTGCATGTCAGTTTGTCTGTAAACAAACCAACAAATAAATAAATGTAAAGACTGGGATTCAGAAAATCCTTAAGCAGGCATAAGGAATTTTCATTCATTCAAGGAGCCCTGCTCAATTTCCACCAATTTGTAGCTCCCAGTGAAATCCCTTACCCATCCTCCTCCAATCCAAAGGTTTACCACCTCAGGGCTGTTTTGGGGGAAGGTAAAACAATGCAACACAAAAGAGAGTAAAGAAAGAATAATTCTCTTCTAATTTTCATCTACTGTGCAGTTTATTCAGGTGTACATCAAGCCAGGAATGACATATCCATTTTAAACAAACAATATTTTGCCCTTCATTTATTTTAATGAAAATTACAAGATATTGATACTAAGAAGAATCTGATTATACTAAAATATTTGCCATGCTTTCTACAGACTAATGTCAAGTATGAAGACACTCACTGTAAGTTCAGGATTTCCTACTAATTACAGTTTAATAACTCAATAGAAAATATGTAACCTTCAATTCTCTGTCCTAACCAGTAAGAATTCCTTTCTTTTTATGCCAAACAAAATTATTTCAAAAGATACACACCAGAGAAAGGCAATAGCAAAGTTCAGTAGGGAACTAATATAGATGAGCATATATTAGTAGAAATTAGATTCAAGGTTCCGTAATTGTTGAATATGGCTTAAGTGGTACGTAGGGTTTTAGAATATGGAAGAACTACTGCTGAAAGCACATTTCTATTCCAGTGCTATCTCACAAAACTATTTATGTGACATAATGATCCTGCCAAACCTCTGGCTGGAGCATACTGTTACTAAGCTATTATCCAAGTTAGGCCATTTCCAATTTCAAAAAGATCCACAACATAGAACTTTTAAAAGCAATATAGAGAATACAGTCCTCTTTTGATGAAATAATAGAAGCAAACAAGTTATGCAGAACTTTAATGGTTTAACTTTAAGGTAGCCAATTTTCATGCAGGGAACATGACTGAAAAGCAAAGGTTTCTTCAAGTTACCTCCTTTTTTTCTGCATGCATCTTATAATGAATAACGTAATAGAGGTAAGTAAAGACTCCCTTGAGCCAAGCTCAAATCCTGATGAATACATGGATATGTCCATAGAGTTTTCTTGGCAACAGTAGGGAAATGGCTTGCCACTGCATTTTCCCAATATTTTGAACTTCCACTGTAGTACTCAGCCTTGTGATTTCCTAGTGGCCTCCTATCTAAGCCCAACTCTCCTTTTCTTCATGATCAGACAAGGTCATGTGATCAAAATTCAGGAGCTTGGCAGCCCACCCACCCTTATGACTGCAGGGGCGCTTCAACTCCCCCTACCTGCCTATCTCCCCATCTGTGTCCTTTGGCCCCCTGCATTCTGCAGCCCCTGCCACCCTGCACTCCGCCACTCCCAGCTTGCCTTCGCCGTCTTCTTGCTCCCGCTGCTGACCAAACACGCCCAGCCTGGCCCTTCGCAAAGCAGCTGATGGCTGCACGAGGCTTTCTTCCCAAGGTTGTGCACAGCAGTTTCCTCACGAGACCTGGGGAAGAATGCCTCACCTGTGTAATCAAATGTGAGAATGACCTTGGAAGACGGGGGAAGAGAAACATGCAACTGACAGAGAAAGAAACTTAAAAAGGATCCACCTTAACTTGACAGGTGGTAAAAAGGGACAGCAGGAGATTTGTACTTTCAGACTTGCAAGATTCTGTTAATGTAGCCTAACAATAAAGTAGAAGTAGCTCATCTGGGAGGGCTGACACATGGCCAGCAGCTGCCTTGCAAAGGGCCAGGCCAGGCATGCCTCATCAGCAACGGGAGCAAGAAGATAGCGAAAGTCAGCCAATTTATAAAAATGTTGCTCTGCTTTTTAGTTACCTTAAAGGCCTCTCAAAAAGAAGAAGAGATCCTTGCTTTCAAATGTCTTGCTTCATACATTCTGATTAACATCTTTCTGAATTAAATGGTCTGGAAAAATCAAGTCAGTTTCTCTATGGGTATTCTGGTATCACAATTGAGCACTTTCTCCTTGACATATATTTCTGTGTGTGCGCACACATGCATACAGTGGGGCAAAAAAGTATTTAGTCAGCCACCAATTGTGCAAGTTCTCCCACTTAAAAAGATGAGAGAGGCCTGTAATTGACATCATAGGTAGACCTCAACTATGAGAGACAAAATGAGAAAACAAATCCAGACAATCACATTGTCTGATTCGGAAAGAATTTATTTGCAAATTATGGTGGAAAATAAGTATTTGGTCACCTACAAACAAGCAAGATTTCTGGTTCTCACAGACCTGTAACTTCTTCTTTAAGAGGCTCCTCTGTCCTCCACTCATTACCTGTAGTAATGGCATCTGTTTGAATTTGTTATCAGTATAAAAGACACCTGTCCACAACCTCAAACAAGTCACACTCCAAACTCCACTATGGTGAAGACCAAAGAGCTGTCGAAGGACACCAGAAACAAAATTGTAGACCTGCACCAGGCCGGGAAGACTGAATCTGCAATAGGCAAGCAGCTTGGTGTGAAGAAATCAACTGTGGGAGCAATAATTAGAAAATGGAAGACATACAAGACCACTGATAATCTCCCTCGATCTGGGGCTCCACGCAAGATCTCACCCCGTGGGGTCAAAATGATCACAAGAACGGTGAGCAAAAATCCCAGAACCACACGGGGGGACCTAGTGAATGACCTGCAGAGAGCTGGGACCAACGTAACAAAGGCTACCATCAGTAACACACTACGCCGCCAGGGACTCAGATCCTGCAGTGCCAGACGTGTCCCCCTGCTTAAGCCAGTACATGTCCGGGCCCGTCTGAAGTTTGCTAGAGAGCATTTGGATGATCCAGAAGATGATTGGGAGAATGTCATATGGTCAGATGAAACCAAAGTAGAACTGTTTGGTAGAAACACAACTCGTCGTGTTTGGAGGAGAGAGAATGCTGAGTTGCATCCAAAGAACACCATACCTACTGTGAAGCATGGGGGTGGCAACATCATGCTTTGGGGCTGTTTCTCTGCAAAGGGACCAGGACGACTGTTCCGTGTACAGGAAAGAATGAATGGGGCCATGTATCGTGAGATTTTGAGTGCAAACCTCCTTCCATCAGCAAGGGCATTGAAGATGAAACGTGGCTGGGTCATTCAGCATGACAATGATCCCAAACACACCGCCCGGGCAACGAAGGAGTGGCTTCGTAAGAAGCATTTCAAGGTCCTGGAGTGGCCTAGCCAGTCCCCAGATCTCAACCCCATAGAAAACCTTTGGAGGGAGTTGAAAGTCTGTGTTGCCCAGCGACAGCCCCAAAACATCACTGCTCTAGAGGAGATCTGCATGGAGGAATGGGCCAACATACCAGCAACAGTGTGTGCCAACCTTGTGAAGACTTACAGAAAACGTTTGACCTCTGTCATTGCCAACAAAGGATATATAACAAAGTATTGAGATGAACTTTTGATATTGACCAAATACTTATTTTCCACCATAATTTGTAAATAAATTCTTTCCGAATCAGACAATGTGATTGTCTGGATTTGTTTTCTCATTTTGTCTCTCATAGTTGAGGTCTACCTATGATGTCAATTACAGGCCTCTCTCATCTTTTTAAGTGGGAGAACTTGCACAATTGGTGGCTGACTAAATACTTTTTTGCCCCACTGTACATGTTTGTGTATAGTGGAAGGCGAAAGGAAGAGGGGCCGACCAAGGGCAAGATGGATGGATGATATTCTGGAGGTGATGGACTCAACCTTGGGGGAGCTGGGGGCAGCCAGCAGCTCTGGCGTGGATGCTGGTCTATGAAGTCACGAAGAGTCGGAAGCGACTGAACGAATAAACAACAAAATACATGTCTGTATATGCATGCGTGTGTGTATGTGTATACATATGTATGTGTATGTGTATATATTCCCCCCTCTGTTATGCTCAATCATCAAGGCTATTATAATTTAAAACATGACATATTTATCCTTAAAGCAAAGCACTGTAGAAAGATGCTCTGGAACAGCTGTTCCTCTCCAGCTTAAATGCTCATTTCTTTCTTGACCTAGAAATCAGCATCATTCTAAAAAAAAATACATAGCTGTTTTTCTTTTCAACATGTAGAATAATAATTTAATTATTACTGAAAAGCAAAGCAGTAAATCATAGGTGCATATGCTGTTTTGGTGTTGAATCCAAACCCTCTGAAAACTGAACACAGATCAAAGCTCAACTGAGTTCTGCTCATGCTGAAGAAAAAGAGAAGGTGTCAATTTTTCCTCTTTTCCTTGTATCCTTCAATAACCCGCAAAAGGCTGCTTTGGAGGTTGGGGGTTCTCCAAGCATAGCATGGAGGTGAGGGCTGCAAAGGAATGTCAGCAAAAATGAAGATCTGCCCCCCCCCATTTAAAATACTCATTTAAAAAACTATGTAAGTTTGTATTTTGATTTATAAACCCTGAGTTGACAAACTATGTGCAATCAGTAGTACAAGGACTTGATCACCTCAGCTGTCTTAAGGATTTCACTAGCAAGAGGGAATTTGTGACAATCCCAGCATGCTATAACTTTCCTAATTATGTTAATAACTTATGCAAATTAATATAGCCTCCAGCTCATTACAAGCTACCAAGATGTCCTCCATACTGCAAATTACATTTTGCATTCACTGGTCAAATCCAAAATTCTGCAAGCATTAGAAAAATATTGGTTTTTATTTATAAAAATAATAAAGGCAGGATAAAAATAAAATAAACAAACAATTAAATATTTTTATATCTTACCAATTTCATTTTTTAATTCCCCTAATATTAAAACATAAACAACATAGTTCAGTCTATTGGATCAGAAACACTAACTATATGGCAGCTTCCCATGAAATGGATTCCAACAATAAGATTGTGATCACAAGTCCTGGAAATTATCAAATATCCTTATTCAGAGAGAGAGCAACTGCTACCATGATCCTACCAAACTGATGCAAATTAGCACCATATTCCAAGTCTCCTCCAATACAGAATACAAAAGATTGCTATACACAAGAAAACAAGATAAATAAGACAAATGTAGCTCTCTTGTCCACACATGAACTTAATCAGCATCCTCTGTTTGAACAGCACTATTTTCTTTTATGGGACAAAGGTTTTCCACTGTCTTCTCACCAGAAAAGTGTTCAAAACATCACTATTAATCACAGGGAAAAGGGTGCTAAAAAACACTTTGGGGATCTCCCAACCAGATCTAACCATGGAGAACAAGGAGACTGAGGGGAAACTGGGCCACTTCCCATCCCCACCCTCCCCCAGGCCATTCTCTGGATCCTTACTATATAGAGGATGAGGGCCAGACCACTATTGCAGAGGAATGAACCAAACACAAAAGCAAACTAGGGGTACTCAGTCCCTAGCACTTGTTATACAGTACATTGTTCAGACACCCCCTTCAGAAATCCCCTTCAGGACTAGACAGATAGGCAGACTATCTTAAAGCATCTCCTGGTAGTTAGTTATTTTTTAACTGTAATATGCTTTTCTTGGGGAAAAAAATATATTTTTTAAAATGTTAAGAGAAACTAAATAAAGGAAGAATTTCTTCTAAAGGAATAATTTACATCACAGGAAACTTTATTCTTCAAGTGATCACAACATGTTCTTTGAAAGTTCTGTTAATACTATCCTGTATCAAGTATGCTTTCTGTCAATAAAGTCATAACTTTAACACAGGTGTGGCTTTCTTTTCTTCTCTTTTTAAAAAGGTTTTCTTCCTTGCTGCTTACCTAGGCCACAGTGCTTATGTTCTAGGGTAGATAAGACAGATAGCTGTTGAGTCCTTGGAGTCTTTCAGAGATTTTGCATTTCCATAATCTAGCAGACCATGGAGTCACCTAAGTCAACTATATGATACCAAGTAAAGTTAAATGAGTACTTGCTGCGCCTTATCTTTTCGGTTAAACTTAAGCCAAATATTATATTACAAATCAATTACTATTTCATTCTGTAAGGCAGAGCTTTCCAAACTTTTCATGTTGGTGACACACTTTTTAGACATGCATCATTTCGCGACACACACTTACAGCAGGGCATTATTTCGCGACACGCTCTTACAGCAGGGCACAAGGCAGGTACCAGGACCTGTGCAGAATCACAGCAGGTTTGGAGGCAGCCAGGCACAAGGCAGGCACTAGGACCTGTGCGGAATCCTGGCAGGGCTTGGAGGCAGCAGCAGCCGCGACACACCCAGACACTGCAGCCGACACACTAACGTGTCCCGACACACAGTTTGGAAAGCTCTGCTGTAAGGCATTAAACCTAGCATTCTACCTGGAAAAGGGGGCACTTACACACATACATACAGAATAAACACTTTGCAACATATGTAATGTACATGCCAAAATTCTAAGTGGCACAGAAGTAGTTGTATAAATAAATTTTAAAAAATAGAAAATTCATTTGACAAAATCATTTCTACAAGATAGAGCAGTGTCTGAATTTTGTGTTAAATGGCATGTAGGTCAACATAAAACTTTTCATCAAATATAACCGTTTAATCCTCAGTCCACATAAAAGTTTATTTATAGGGGAATATCTACTGAAAATTACTGTTCCTTCCAGAACCATTTGCTAGCTAATACAGAATAATGAACTATTAGCCACTGCCACACTATGGGTAATATCTATTCACTATGCACAATTATCTCACACAATAACTGCATGCAGAATTTTAAAGCATATTCATTTTGAATATTCCTACTAAAAGGCACTGAAGAATTTATATATATATATATATATATTTAACATAATTTTCTCTCATAACCATTACTTTTTCACAAAGAACTAGATATCTCCCGACAGGGGAGATGGGCGGTAATATAAATTTAATAAAAATAAAAAAATAAAGATATTCTTGTTATTAACCTGTTTGGTTCAGAAATATTTCTATCACAAATGTGCAGTCATTCTTAAATGAATAAAAACATCTTATAGAAATTGAGAACATGATTCCAAAGTATCCAATACTCCTCAGAGTTTCATTCCTGTCTATTCTATCTATCTAGGTGGTGCAAGTTTTACAATCTACCTGTTAGAAGGGAATAATCAAGTGAATTACTTCTCCTAATAATCATACTTAATATGAATGTCACTTATTTAGCAGCAAATTATTGTCAATGATTTTATTCTCAGCATAACTTATTGTCCTTATTCAGTATGCCAAGGATAAAATGGAGGACAATCTTCATTGTCTCATAAACGTCAACCCAAGCTTCTAAAACCCTAGGAGTTATGCTAATTAGGAATGTCTGAGAATATTTCTACTCATAGTAGAAGCTTCCACTCAACTATTATATAGGGTGCCAGAGGGCTTGGTCTTGGGTCTAGAATTCTTGGGGATCACACAAAAGGCAACCATGGCTGGTTCTCTATCAAGCCTGAGCACAGAACACAAAATAATAGTCTTAACTTACAGGAAGGAAAATCACTTGAATGCCGGGGGGCGGGGTGGAGGGGAACCTAATTGTAAGAGTAACTTAACAGTGGAAAAATTACCACAGGAAGTTGTGAGCTCTGCTTTGTTGGCTGTGTTCACAAAGAAGCTAGACAACCATTGTCTATACAGCTGGTTTAACATGGATTCCTGCACTGAGGAGGACTCGATGGTCCTTCCACCTCTATGACTCTGTGATTCTACAGCTCCTTGTTAAAAGTGTATTTAATACAGATCTTGGGACCCTTAAAGGCTTACTGGGAACTTGTGTTATATTTTGCAAATAAAACTGCTTGCATCTATCCAAAACGATGCTACATTTTTTGACAGAGTATAGGCAGTAGATCATTTGATCCTGTTGTTATGATGGATGTTTTTATCCATCATAACAGTTGGCATCCAAAACTGAGAAATGTCCTTGAGGGCTGAAGCTATATAACAGATCTTTACCCTTTTAGGTTTTCAGGATCTGCATGCTAAGATGTGAAATTTGGATTTTAGAAATAGTAAATGCTTATTTGAGAGAAATTATAGTAGTTATACAGTATATGTTAATGAAGAGACAGGCTTTTTAAAAAGTCAAGCTTAGGTTCAACAATCTGTGACAACTACTGCACTGTACCCTAAGCCAAACCATTGAAGCTTTTAAGCAGCTTACCTTAAATGCCTCTAAGTCAAGCATTTTCAAGTCTTATGGCAGGTTCCAGAGTAAAAGGAATCCATTAACTTAGGAAAAGGAAAATATTCAACTTTTTAACTGCAAGTCATGTTAATTTTGTTCATCCTTATATCAATGAAATCCTAGATGGCACTAGAAGGCCAAGGAAAAGCAATTCTTGGCAGGACATGAAAGAGAGCATGATTAACAAAATTACTTATATCTCAATGCACACAACATAATAGTGACATTTTCATGTGTTAATTTAAGTAATCTGACCCAGTGGATTTCTGTCTGATTCTCTGAAAACCTATCTCCATTCAAAACTGTCAACAGAACTCTCTGCTGAAGTCATAAAGCAGCTCTTATGGAACTGATGATGAAATTTCTTATTACTACTATGTGGCACTTCTTCAAGAGAAACTGCAATCTGGAAAAAGACAGGATTCAGAAGTGAACAGCTGAAGGGCAGCTGTTCCTTTAATTCTTACCAATATCAATAATATTTATTTTAATTAAGCAATAGGGAATGCTTGGTGTAGTGGTTAAGGCATCAGGCTAGGAACCAGAAGACCATGAGTTAGTCCTGCCTTAGGCACAAAGCCAGCTGGGGAACCTTGGGAAGGAGGCAATGGCAAGCCACTTCTGAAAAATCTTGCCAAGAAACCTGCAGGGACTAGTCCAGGCAGTTGCCAGGAGTCAGTAATGACTTGAAGGCACACACAAAAAAAAGGGGGGGGGAATGCTGCCTTGTAGGATGGATGGATGGATGGATGGATGGATGGATGGATGGATGGATGGATGGATGGATGGATGGATGGATAGATAGATAGATAGATAGATAGATAGATAGATAGATAGATAGATAGATATATTAAAGAAACTATGCACATTTATTTTGATAAGGAAATACATTTCTTTTACTTCAAGGAAAGATTGATCCACTTCAAGTACCTACAAAAAAAACCCCAAAAATCATCTTGCCACTGGAATATTTAAGACAAGAACATCGTTCACAGAATGTTCATTGGTCACAGAAACATATTTAATGGTATTACTCTTTTGACCCATAATATATGAATTTCCTATTCATACGTTTCTCCCTCTTAAATCTGCAGGTTTAATTATTTTTCTTTTGAAATAGTAAATAGAAATAACAGAAACAAACAAACAAACAAACAAGCAAAAAACAGAATTATGCAAGGGCATAATATGTAAGGTAACATCAATGAATGGGTGGGAATGAAAGAAGAGAGTTCAGAAAAAGAGATTGGGCCATTCAGACATTCCAGAATGAAGGAGGATGGAGATTGTTTGGTGAGTATCTTTCTGTTTTGAATACATGCTTTAAGCATAAGCCTATATACGTGTTGTTGTTGTTGTTCAGTCGTTTAGTCGTGTCCGACTCTTCGTGACCTCATGGACACCCACATACAGGTTTCTCAGGAGACAGGTAAGGTGGTCTGGTACTCCCATCTCTTTAAGAATTTGCCACAGTTTGTTGTGATCCACACAATCAAAGGCTTTAGCGTAGTCAAGGAAGCAGAAGTAGATATTTTTCTGGAACTCTCTTGCTTTTTCCATGATCCAGCGAATGTTGGCAATCTGATCTCTAGTTCCTCTGCCTCTTCGAAACCCAGCTTGCACTTCTGGTAGTTCTCGGTTCACATGCTGCTGAAGCCTAGCTTGTAGAATTTTGAGCATAACCTTGCTAGCATGTGAAATGAGCGTAATTGTACGGTAGTTTGAACATTCTTTGGCATTGCCCTTCTTTGGAATTGGAACGTAAACTGACCTTTTCCAATCCTGTGGCCACTGTTGAGTTTTCCAAATTTGTTGGCATATTGAGTGCAGCACTTTAACAGCATCATCTTTTAGGATTTTAAATAGCTCAGCTGGGATACTGTCTTTTGTTGTTAGTAATGCTTCCTAAGGCCCACTTGATTTCACTCTCTAGGATGTCCGGCTCAAGGTCAGTGACCACACCATCGTATTTATCAGGGATATTAAGATCTTTCTTGTATAGTTCTTCTGTGTATTCTTGCCACCTCTTCTTAATCTCTTCTGCTTCTGTTAGGTCCCTGCCTTTTTTGTCCTTTATCATGCCCATCTTTGCACAAAACTTTCTTGAAGATATCTCTAGTCTTCCCCATTCTATTGTTTTCCTCGATTTCTTTGCATTGTTCATTTAAGAAGGCCTTCTTATCTCTCCTTGCTATTCTCTGGAAATCTGCATTCAGTTGCTTATACCTTTCCCTTTCTCCCTTGCCTTTTGCTTCCCTTCTTTCCTCAGCTATTTGTAAAGCTTCATCAGTCAGCCACTTTGCTTTCTTGCATTTCTTTTCCTTTGGGATGGTTTTAGTTGCTGCCTCCTGTACAATGTTACGAACCTCCATCCATAGTTCTTCAGACACTCTGTCTACCAGATCTAATCCTTTAAATCTATTCCTCACCTCCACTGTATATTCATAAGGGATATGATTTAGGTCATACCTGAGTGGTCTAGTGGTTTTCTCTACATTCTTCAATTTAAGCCTAAATTTTACTCTAAGAAGCTCATGATCTGAGCCACAGTCAGCTCCAGGTCTTGTTTTTGCTGATTGTATAGAGCTTCTCCATACGTGTAGATATAGCAAAGGAAAGAATCTAAATCTAAAAGCATGACTGATGTAATTGTTTATGTGGAAGACAGAGAATTAGTGAAAGACACAATAGTAATGAGAGATGGAACAAGCTGTTTGGGGGGTAGGTCAAAAGTGGGAATAAATGAGCATGGAAGAAAAGGAAAGAAGTGAAAGAATCCACCGTGAAAGGAGAACAACTAGAAGAAGCGAAAGTACAAATCCTGTATTAAAAAATTAGAAGATGTATTAATCTCACAACAGAAGGAACTGGAAGTGGGCATAAGAAAAGAGGATACTTGGAACAGACTGAAAATAATTGCATTACAAAGTACCACAAAGTGTGGGGAGTTACATTAATGGGAAGTAGGAAAAAGGATGCTTGTTCAAAAGAGACTGTGGATGAGAAAATGTTATACAAGAAAATCATTTCTACAAAAAAATGAGGAAACATTGCATAATGTATATACAGAGAATAAAATAGTTGCAAAATGTAATAAAAAAGAACAAGGAACAATTAAGATTAAAAGGAGATAAAATGTAGTCACGTTGATGTAATTTAGTGATATCAATTTCCAAGAAAATATTGATAAGAAGGTAATCATAAATGTTGTGAGGATGCTGAAAAATGATGGGATGCTGTAACTGGAAAGCTATTAAAATATGTATATGGTTTTCTGTAGAGTGACTTGCGCAACTTGCTTAATGTATGTATGAAGACTGTATCCATGCCTGACAGTGGGAAGAATGCGGAGTCCTTGGTGCTCTCTGAGCTTGGTTGTTTGCTTGCAGACATTTCATTAACGAACTAGGTAACATCCTCAGTACTAGTGAGTGTGGGGGTGTAGTTTTCTCCTTGGTAGTTCCTTGATTAGGGTATTGTTTTCTGCTTGATTGTCTGGTATTAATCCCTGCTTATCTGGGTGTTGGCTGCTGGAGGGGATCTGTTCTGTCTTTTTGCTTCAAAACAAACCACACCCCCACCAACACAGGGCAAGGGCAAGCTACTGTATATAAAAAGGGAGCAAACCCCACACTCACTAGCACTGATGGTGTTACCTAGCTGGGTAGTGAAACGTCTGCAAGCAAACAACCAAGCTCAGAGAGCACCAAGGACTCCACAGTTCAACCATGAGCTACGTATATTCTCTTCTATTGGAGTGGGAAGAATGCCATTTTTGATCTATTAGACAAACAGAAAGATAAGAAGAGCAAAAGCAGAAACTACAGAGGAATGAGTTTACTAAGCAGGGGTAGGAATGTGTTTGACAGCATTGATTGAGAAGAGAAAAAAGACTACTTCTGAGAAGCATGGTATTATCTCGTGTTAGGCAGAAGGTGTGCAGACCAGATTTTTGCTCTTCAGCAGATCACAGAGAAATTTATGAATGTAAGAAAGTAATTTTATTGCATATTAGTTAATAAAGAAAAAGTGATAAAATAAATAGGCCTGACTTATTAAATATTTTGCATGAATATGTTGTTGGTTGCTGAATGCAATGATAGTATAAAATGAAAAGTAAAGCATAGGTGAGAATAAATGGAATGCTTAGCAAATGGGTCAGCACTGAGCAGAGAATAATGATGTATAATATTTCTTTAGTTAGTTAATGCATTTATGGATAAAAGTATAAGGAATGCTTGTGGTGACATTAGAGAGGTGTTGGTCAAGAATATGAATGCATGTGTACATAAGCAGGAGATGGGAATCGGAATACTTTGCAGCAAATGTTAGTTAGACTGTATAACACAGGGAAAGAGAATGAAAACAAATGTATTGAAGACCAAGATAGTTCTGTCTGACAAGGAAAACAGATTTACTAATTGCAAGTTATACATAAATTGGGAAAAACTGTTATCCTAATAGAATGATAAACATCTTTAATAATGGGAAAATGTTAAAATGTACAAATGCAGGTAGGAAGGTAGTGGATAATATGTGGTCCTGCAAGACATGTTTGTTAAAAGAATGACAATCACTAATTACAAGGGCATGCTTCTGCCCACTTTGTTATATGAAAGTGAGAGTTGGGTGTGTCAAGAAAAATGTAAGAGTATCCCAGATTTTGTCAGACAATAGGTTTCGATCCACTCTTTTTACTATGTTGCTCTCCTATACAAATCATGAGATGAGGTGCTGCACTCATAAGTGAAGCACCACTCTGGATTCAAAGCTATGAAGCAATTGCAGCCGCTTGAAAGCTCAGCACAGTCACTTCAAGACCCTCCCAAAGTCTACCTGGTACATTTGAGCATGTCCACAAGACACTGCTGCAAAGTTAACAGCTGGTGTAGCCAGCAAGTAAAGCACCTTGCTGAATTTTATTTACTTTTAATCTGGATTATCAATCATAATAATAAAGCCTAAGACTGTTTTTCAAACTTTACACTTATGCTCAAAGTTCAAGCAATAAAGGTTCTTGGTAGGTATCTTAATACTCTGATATATTATGAAGGCACAATACAGTGATATTCCTCATAATACACAATAACACTGAACTGGACCAACTGACATGAGTATCAAAATGCACACAATCCAGTTGCCTGTAACAGGTGGCATATTTACTTAAATAATGTAAAGTAACAATAGTCAAACCCTTGAGTCAACATATGACTAACTCTGCAAACAGCAATGCAGAATTCTGCCACTCTGACAGGAATTGATGGCTTCAGATGGCTTCTGCCAGAGGTAAGCAGATATAACAATTATCAGACTTGGCCTATTCACTAAAAAGGCAATGACAGCAGTGCAGGCATCACAGTAAAATGAACAATACAAAAGGCCATAATACATTGTTTCAAGTTCCCCCTTCCATGTGAGAAAAGTCCCTCACCAAGGAGAGTGGTGAAAAATACACCATGTAGCATTGAAATGAGCCAATATGAATACTCTGCATTATTTCAAAGTCGCAAGGTTACTCAGGGAACTGGCAGGCTTGAAAAGATTCAAAAGCCCTCCTATATACAGTCAGGACCAGAAATATTGGAACAAGGGTAACTGTTTTGGCAGATTTGCCTCTGTACACCACCACATTGAAGTTGAAAGGAAACACACCCAGATGGGAGCGAAGTCAGGACTTTCAGCGGTAATTCAAGGGGTTTGACAAAAGTGGGGCACTAACCATTCAGGAAGTACAGCCAGTGGCATACACACACACCCATTGTTGGTGGCTCATAAGTAATGGAACAAACCAACAACATTACAAACATAAGGATCGCCTTTAATACCTGGATGAAAATCCTTTGCAGTCAATGACTGCCTGAAGTCTGGAACCCATGGACATGACCAAATGCTGAGTTTCCTCCCTCGAGATGCTTTGCCAGGCCTTTACTGCAGCTGCCTTCAGCTGCTGCTTGTTTGTGGGTCTTTCTGCCTTCAGTCTTGTCTTCAGTAAGTGAAAAGCATGCTCTATTGCATAGCTTTCCAAACTGTGTGTCGCGACACTTTAGTGTGTTGCAACACAGAGTTTAGTGTGTCGCGAAGCGGCGGCTGGGGCATGCACGGCAGCGGCGTGCACGGCGGCAGCGCGCCATCAGTGCTTCCGCGTTTTAGCGAGGAGGCCACCGCTGCCACCATCACCGCATGCCCCCCACGCCACCACCATGCATGCCCCCGCCGCTGCGCGCACCACCACACCACCGCCACCGTTGGTATGTCGCCAACGGCGGCAGTTTGGAAAGCACTGCTCTATTGGGTTGAGATCAGGTGACTGACTTGGCCATTGAAGAACATCCCACTTCTTTGCCTTGAGAAACTCTTGGGTAGCTTTTGCTGCATGTTTTCAGTCATTATCCATCTGCAATATGAAGCAGCGTCCTATTAGTTTGGCAGCATTTGGCTGAATCTGAGCAGAAAGTATAGCCCTATACACTTCAGAATTCATCCTGCTGCTTTTATCTACAGTCAGGTCATCAATAATCACCAATGACCCGGTTCCATTGGCAGCCATACATGCCCATGCCATAACACTGCCTCCACCATGTTTGACAGATGATGTGGTATGCTTTGGATCATGAGCTGTTCCTTTCCTTCTCCATACTTTTCTCTTCCCATCATTCTGGTGCAAGTTAATATTGGTTTCATCTGTCCAAAGAATCTTATTCCAGAACTGGGCAGGCTTTTTTAGGTGTTTGCTGGCAAAGTCTAATCTGGCCTTTCTGTTCTTGAGCGTTACCAGTGGTTTGCACCTTGTTGTGATGCCTCTGTATTTACATTCATAAAGCCATCTCTTGACTGTAGATGTTGACGATGACATGCCTACCTCCTCAAGAGCGTTCTTCACCTGGCTAGATGTTGTGAAAGGGTTCCTCTTCACCATGAGGAGAATTCTGCGGTCATCCACTTTAGTTGTCTTCTGTGGTCTTCCAGGCCTTTTGCTGTTGCTGAGCTTGCCAGTTAACTCCTTCTTTTTCAGGATGTTCAAGACTGTTGTATTGGCCACTCCCAATGTTTTTGCTATCTCTCTGATGGGTTTATTTTGTTTCCTCAGCCTAATGATGGCCTCCTTCACTCGCATGGACACCTCTCTGGACCTCATGTTGGGAGTTCCAGTGAACAGCTACTGTACCAAATGTAAATGTAACACTCAGAACCACCTCCAGGCCTTTTATCTGCTTGATTGGTCATGGGGTTCCCAGGAAACAGGCCACACCTGGCCATGCAGCTGCTTGTCAGCCATTCATTCCATTACTTATGAGCCACCAGCGATGGGTGTGTGTGTATGCCACTGGCTGTACTTCCTGAATGGTTAGTGCCCCACTTTTGTCAAACCCCTTGAATTACCGCTGAATGTCCTGACTTCGCTCCCATCTGGGTGTGTTTCCTTTCAACTTCAATGTGGTGGTGTACAGAGGCCAACTGCCAAAAGAGTTATCCTTGTTCCAATATTTCTGGTCCTGACTGTAGTTAATGTGTGGCATTAACTTCAAATCCAGTTGCTGTACACTGTCAAAGTTGCTGTTCGCTATCTGAAAATCTATTTAGCACTCTATTATTTTATTTTATTTATTTATTCAATTTATCCCCGCCCACCTCCCCGAATAGGGGACTCTGGGCGGTTTATAGAATAGCAAAAGTTAAAATCTATACATAAAATTATCCTAAAACAATAAAGAGAGAGAATAAATAAAATCCAAAAGATGGTTAAAATCCACTATCGAGATCAAGGCACTATGGGGGGCCAGCCACCCCCAGGAGGCACTACCACCTCCGTCGTCCCAGGCAAGGCGGCAGAGCCAGGTCTTAAGAGACTTCCGGAAGGTCAGGAGTGATGGGGCCAGCCTCACCTCCGGGGGCAAGATGTTCCATAATGCGGGCGCTATCGCAGAGAAGGCACGCCTCCTGGACCCCGCTAGATGAAATTCTCTTGTTGAAGGGGTCCGAAGCATGCCCTCTCTGCATGAACGGGTGGGGCGGGTCGATGTTATTGGGATGAGATGGTCCCTCAGATACCCTGGCCCCATGCCATGTAGGGCTTTAAAGGTGATAACCAACACCTTGAATTGGACCCGGAAGCAAACTGGTACCCAATGCAGCTCGCGCAGCAGAGGTGTCACATGTGCTGATCTTATAGCACCCATAACTGCCCGCGCCGCTGCATTCTGGACCAGCTGAAGCTTCCGGATACTCTTCAAGGGTAGCCCCTGTAGAGCGCATTACAATAATCTATATGAGAGATGACAAGGGCATGAGTGACTGTTCGGAGGGCATCCCAATCCAGGAAAGGGCGTAGCTGGCGCACAACTTGAAGCTGTGCAAAGGCCCTCCTGGCCACGACTGCCACCTGCTCTTTGAGCAGGAGTCGTGAGTCCAGGAGGACCCCCAGATTCCGCACTGGATCTGAGTGGGGTAGTGCTACCCCATCCAGAACCAAAGATAACTTCCCGGATACATGGGGGCCATCAATCCACAGCCACTCCGTCTTACCAGGGTTCAGCTGAAGCCTGTTGTTCCCCATCCAGACTCCCACAGCCTCCAGGCACTGAGATAAGGCATCGACCGCATCACTTACTTCACCCGGGATGGAGATATATAACTGAGTATCATCAGCATATTGGTGATACCTCATCCCGTGGTGACGGATGATCTCGCCCAGCGGCTTCATGTAGATGTTAAACAGGAGAGGAGATAGAACTGATCCCTGCAGCACCCCACAAATCAGGGGTCACGGGTCGGCTCTCTCCTCCCCTATCACCACCGACTGGGAATGGCCCCGGAGGAAGGAGGTGAACCAGCGTAAAACCACGCCACCCACCCCCAACTCCCTGAGCCGCCCAAAAAGGATACCGTGGTCGACGGTATCAAAAGCCGCTGAGAGATCTAAGAGACCCAGGATGGACACACTCCCTCCATCCCGCTCCCGCCAGAGATCACCCATAAGTGCGACCAATGCGGTCTCCATCCCATATCCCGGCCTGAAACCTGACTGAAAGGGGTCCAGATAATCCGTTTCCTCCAGGATCCTCTGGAGTTGCAACTCTATATTACTGGGAGATTAGAAAACTAGAGGAAAAAAAAACATACAGGCCTAATTTCTTTCTAAGTGCCTGCCTGTGCATGTTAGGCTGAAAATTGTCAAGCACAATATGGGGAGCTAATCCTGCTGGGGGGGAAATATTTTTTTACCAAAAATTAAAAAGCCAAAGGCAAGCTCTGGTCTCACCATTAATTAAGCCTTTTTCCAGCTGCCATAATCCACATTTTTAAGAAACATTCAAAGGAATATAAATTGTACCCTTTCCACTAGTGAAAAGTTATGATACAGGTTTCTGAGTTTATATACTACTTGAACAAAACAGGCATAAGAATGAGGCCCTGCTTCATGTATTTTTGCATTAAAGCTTTATCAGATGAAAAGCCCTTGTGAATTCCATTTTACTCTAAGAAAGGTATTATCATACAACTTACAGATTTTATACAAATATAAATTTTATTTTATATTTTAATTTATAAAAATGGTTTTTCATTTACGAGTTTTCATTTGAAAAATATAGACTATCAATAATTAAACAAGGCATGTTTGCTTTATTGTGCTTGTTATTTTTAATGAAGATTACTAGCCTTAAAAAAAGAGAATGATCCCTTAAGATCAGGAGTCTGGTACTACCTTTTCCAACT
The DNA here is from genome assembly GCA_023362775.1 of Charina bottae. Lineage (NCBI taxonomy): Eukaryota > Metazoa > Chordata > Lepidosauria > Squamata > Charinaidae > Charina > Charina bottae. The sequence goes on from JALMGJ010000003.1 coordinate 60,149,098, forward strand.
AACAAATTTTATTTAAAGGCATAAGCTTTCACGAACAGCAGCATCTGATGAAGTGTGCAGCCAGACTCCTGATTTTTTGGCCACTATAGACTAACACGGTTTCCTCCTACAGTGTGTACAACAAGAAGCCCTTACTTAAGATCACCCTAGTTCTAAAATTCTGTTGAGTATTCTTTTGGTTTTTCAATTGGTATATCTTGTCCAGTAGATGGCACTACTAGCATGAAGTTCATACCATGTGTAAAAAGAATTGCCATGTTCATACCGTAAAAACATACATTAAAACATTTTACAGTGCATACATGCACAAAATTAATAGATATACATCTAGTTTGCCATTTAGAAAACAAATCATAAACAAAAAGAACATATAAATGTTGTGACACTTTACAATTTTCCATTGCAATCCTACATATGTTCACTTAGATGAGCCATTTGTTTCAGGGGAGCTTATACCTAATAAGTGGGTAGCCGAATACAGCCTTCTTGTAGTACAAATCTGTCAGGTTTAAGATGTCACAAAAACTTACCAATAATATGCAGTGTTTAGGTTTTAGACTTGGATTGGGAGATCCAGGTCTTCACTTTCATTTTGTAACTTAAGCCAGTCACTCTATCTTAGCTCAACCTACCCTCAATGAAATTCCCATGTAAGCTACCCTGAGGTCCCAGAAAAAAATGAGATATGCTCTTCACACAGCCACACAATTATTATTCACGCAAATTTAAATATGATTTTGGATTTTTAAAATCAATGGGATCTTACAATTAACAGACCAATTTAGAGCAAATTCATGTTCTATTGTCAATTTTACAATACAATATATTGTTTTAGTCAAATTTCATCATCTTAAACAACAATTCAACTAAAAATCATGAAGACTTCAGCCTTCACTAAGAAGTGCATTATTCAATCGGATGAACAATTTCAGTCAGCTAATAAGGAAATTTTTCAGCAAACTGAGGAATTTGTATTCTTCTGAATCAGAGAGAATACATTAAAATTGGGCCAATCTCACAGTAGATTTAATAACTTTTGAAGTTTGTAGAGGCCATATTGAGATTAGGTATCCCAAGATGAGGAATGCATTATGACTGCATGCCAAATATTGTCTTACTTCTCCATAATTACAGGTTGGAAATCAGAAATACCATCTACCCATATAATGAAGGCCTCCATTGTATGAATGAAAAGCAAGCTCAGTTCTCCAAAGCCTTAGGTAAGTAAGCAAAATAAGGAGACACATATCCGAAAGGGGCCTAATTCACAGTATAAAGGCCAAAGTGCAGACACTGTTCTTTTTATCTCACAAGATCAACTACTAAAACTCTCAGCTGCCAAACAGTTTAATCCTAGTTAGGAGTCCAGGCTAATTTTTTAAACACCAAATAGGCTTCAGGAAAAAATAGGAAGGGTGCTCATCATGACAAATAAAATATGGTCATCACTGTCGGATTATTCTTGTGCCCTATTTTTTTTTTACAAATATATACTAAGAATATACAGTAATGTATAACTTCAAAGTCAAAACACTATAGGGTCATCAGAATAATTAGAAAAATCTATAGACAAGCCATGGTCTTTTTTCCCCATAAATTACTTCAATAAAACTGTAAAATATATTGAAACGTACCAAACCAGCTGTAAGTGATGGAGCAGATTGTCCCAGTGACTGATTTCTCATGCGGACCAGATTTGATGATTCTCCAGACGGCTGCCCTACTGCGTGTGCCACTCCGCTGTGCATGCTTGTGGATAATGGAAGCAACTGCTTTCCTTTAAGGGGAAAAAAAGTGCCCATTTTAGTTGTTAATTCACAAATTTGTAACATAGTTCAATTATAGAATAAAATGAATGAGCTTTAAGGAACAGTTTTTACACAAATGCCTTAAATCATATTGGCCCAGGATAAGAATTTTTTACAAGAAGAGCTCTGGATCACATATATTTAAGACATACAGCCACGAGTCTTAACAAATCTCTATCTGTTACATATGAAATTAGATTGTATATATCTGGGAAAGGTTTAATCATACAATATTGTATGGCTATTATATTTTTGGTAATTTGATATATGTTGAATAAAACAAATTTAATTCTATCATTGTTCTTACAGATTTTAGACACACAATTTTTAAGTTATAGTTGTTAATTTCATAGACTCTGCATTTTTACTTTATACTGGTTAAAGACTGAAATCAAGTTATTCTGTGATAATTGCACTGCATTGTATTGCATTATAGTTACCTGACAAGGAGCTGGCTAAACTACCTCTCCGCAGCTTGCAGTCATCCTGACTCAGTTGACGGTGGAGTTTACTTTTTCCAGTAGATGAAAAGATGTCAGGGTTGCTGAATTTTCGGCAGCGCAAAGAAATGGATTCTGTTACAACGTCCTAGGAAAAAAGGCCAAAAGATAAAGAGAGTAAGCTTACCCTCCAAAAGAGCAGTTCCACAGTTCATGAGCACCTGCACTGTCTGGATTCCCTCATAGCACTGGTGACAAGAAATGTATTAACAAAAAAGTATTTTAGTAATTTTTAATGCAGTGATGCTAATGGAAAATGTTGCCATCCTTAAGTTCTGTTTTACTCTTGTGCAGAAGAGAATTATACCTCCTTGAAGAGCTTTGGAAATTTCAAATGGCGAAATACGCCAAATAGGCTATTAACTAATGCATAATATTGGGACCTCATTACACTCAAGTTGAAAGATCTTACACTGCTTCTCAATTTTTTTCAAGGCACTTCATATGTGTTAGTTTTGACCCTTAAAGCCTTAAATTGCTTGGGAGTTTTTAAATTGTTTTTTATTAAATTTTAGCTGTTTATATTTTAGACTTGTGTTACCCCACACTGGAGCAATTGCTAGCTGACCTTTTTTGCCCTGACACCAACTAGAACTGCCTCCTTAGGAGGGAGTAGGATCACTGCAAACAGTCCCTTCAAGTCCTAACCCTTGCAGGAAGTCTGGTCAATGGCATCAAATGCCACTGAAAACTCCCAAAAGATCAGGAGGAATGTACTCCATCCATCCAGGTTTCTATGTAGGTCTTCAACTAATGTGACAGTGCAGTTTCTGTCCCTTACCCTGATTTGAATCCTGACTGAAAAGGGTCAAGAAAATTCCTTTTCTCTAGGATGCTCTGCAGTTGGAGCTCCACCACTGTCTCAGTAACCATTCTTTTGTAGAGAAGTTCAAGACTGGACAATAGTTTTTCAGTACAGGTAGTCCTCATTGAACAACCACTCATTCAGCGACCGTTCAAAGTTACAGCGGCACTGAATGAGGGGGATTTATGACGGATCCTCGTAGTTGCAGCCATCACAGTGTCCCTGCGGTCACATGATCATGATTTGGGCGCTTGCCAACCAGCTCACAATTACAACAGTCACAGCGTCCCGCGGTCATCACCATTTGCAATCTTCACTGCCGGCTTCCGACAAGCAAAGTCAATGGGGAAGCCAGCAGGAAGTCACAAATGGCGATCACATGATCATGGGACACTGCGACCACACACGATTCACTTAACAATGACAGCTGGAACTGCCGCAACTGCCATCATAAGTTGGCATGGTCAGGTGACATTGCGCTTTACGACATCGCTTAGCAATGGAGTTGCTGGTCCCAATTATCATAATTAAACGAGGACTACCTGTAAGGTCAGATCTAGGGACAATCTCTTCAGCTAGAGGTGCACCGCTGCCTCCTTCGGGTGGCTGTCATCACCCCCCTCTCCCAATGAGATGTTGATATTCTACCCAGTACATTATACAATTCCTCAGAATTCACAAGATTACAAGAAGTCCAAATAATACTGCAAAATTTTATTTCTGACAACTGTTCAGATCCCACTCATGCAGAGTTCAGATTGCTACAAATCTGAGCAATTTTATCAGCAAAATATTGCCAAGATAACTCATGTGGACAGCTCTTGTTCTTCCTCATTTCCTAGTGGAGAGTGCTTCACCCTAAACAGGGCCACTGAGGCACTGATATAGTAAGGGTGGAGGAGTATGAACACTTTGATCTATGAATGCCACTGGGTAGGTTTGAACATGAGCTGGTTTGCATGTTCTGTCAAGTTCACATCCAGTCTTCCCCCACCAATGCTCTAAGTCAGGGGTCCCCAACCTTTTTGGCACCAGGGATCACTTCCGTGGGAAAAAATTTTCCAAGGACCAGGGGGTGGGGTTTGCAGGCGGCAGCCAGTCGCACGGACGGAGGGCAGGGTTTGCAGGCGGCAGCCAATCATGTGGGCCAGTGGGCGGGGTTTGCAGGCGGCAGATTCTCCCTGGGCTGCTTCTCGGCTCCTCAGCACCGCCCTTCCCTCCCCCCTCAGCAGGACTCGAGCTCTCTCTCTCTCTCACACACACACACACACACACACACTCACGCACACACACAGTTTGCGAGCTGGGGCCAATCGCGCTCCTTGGCCCGCCTCCGCCCTTCTTTGCCACGCGCTGATAGGTGGAGGTGTTTCCCCTTCCAGGCCCCCACCAATCAGCTGCTCCGACTCAGCCTGCGGCCCACTTCCTAACAGCCCGTGGCCCACAGGTTGCCAACCCCTGCTCTAAGTGTCTCTTCTGCTGCTTCATCTCCCACAGCTCTTCACTAAACCAAGAAACTGAAAATCCCAAAATCTGAAGAAAGGAAGAGGATGCCTGGGAGCAATCTTCTCAAGCACTCTAGCAGCCTCTGAATTCCAGAGACTCACCAGGCACTCAGCAGAACTCAGATTATTGAGGAAATTCCCAAGTGTCTGTTAGAATTCAACAGAATTCATAAGATGAGGCAGAGCATCTTAATGAACCCACTCAATACTGTAATGATCTGAAACAGTGACTAACCTCAAGCAAATCAGAAAGTGATTCAACCACGGCCAAATACCTCGCACAACATATTCCTTCTTCAGATCATGTACCAGCTGCTCTGAGGTAAAGACCAAAACTAAATGTATAAACCACCTGTGTGAGTCAAACCTGAAACTACCTTGGACAAACCACAGTTGCCATGGAGGCCATGAACTCTCAGAAACCCTGCCCCCTCAAGAACTGAGATAAAAGTACTCCAGCATAAAAGCCAGGGAGACTTCAAAGCCAGGTCTGCAATGAGGTCCAGGAATCTATGAAGGGACTCTGTCATGCAGCAAGGTGGGAATACATGAGCAGAATCCTTAATTTGTCCTTGCAACCCGGTGTCACATATATTTATTTATTTATTTTATTATTTAAATTTATATTACCGCCCATCTCCCCCAACAGGGCACTCACAGCTCATTACCTTCAAGTATTCACTGAGAATTATCCCCACTTCTTCTCCCCTACCTTGGCACTGCAGTTGGTGTAGGATCTGAAACCTGGAAGGGCAAATTTCTTATTGGATGACACAGACACCCTCTCCCAACCTGATTTTGTTAAAACAATTCAGATCCAAGTATTTTCCACAGCAAAGTTGTGGACAATTATAGCTTATTATTGACAGGCCTGGCACTTACCATCAGAATCCTGAGACTGAGACCCCAATCAACCAATCAGTCACCCAGATCTGGATTGAGGCGACTGGGCCACAAATGGTAACTGATATCAAATTACTGGTCACCTTTCCCCTGGAATAGCTTCTCCATCATAATCATCATCTACCGTCCTCATAATCCCCAAGGATTCTTGGCAGTTTATAGGAAAAGGTACACAAGAAACGATATACAATAAACTGGACTTCCAGTGGGGACATGGCGGACTGAACAGCTGTGCCCGTGGACTTAGCGGGCAGAACTGACAACGCGGCATTTTTTGGGGGTTCAGGCAGGTTTTTCCTGAAGCCCAGGAGTGTTTCTCCAGGAAAGGAAAACACTTGGAATCACCCCACTTGTCCTCCGGATGGCGGTTTGCAGCCAGAAGATCGCAAACAGTGTTCGTGCTTGACTGGTAAGAGTAGCTGGGAGGCTGGGATGTCACCATTTTCCAAGCCGCGCTGTAGCCTTAAAGGGACATTAAGACCAGAAATCACCCAATTTGTATTTTTTTAAAGTATGCGTACCCTAAGAGAGGCTTTCTACAGCAAGGAGAAGCGGTTCTCTTGGTGCTTATCGTTATTTTTGGGATTAATTTTTCTTTAATTCTTTTTAAGTTTTGGCTTGTTTTCCATCCAAATATTAAGAAGGATTAAGAGTAAATAATTGTCTCCCTGTTATTATTTTTGTACTAAATTTGAAGATATTAGCATTTTCCTACACGTTGAATTGGCTGTTTTGAACTTTCAGTTTTCTGCTTTTACTTTCCCTGGGGAACTGTCTGCTTATTACTATTATTATGTTTACTTGTGTAAACACATTCCGGAACTCCTTCATATCCTCGACTTTCACTGGTTAAGCTTCTGAGCGCCATAATCTACTGCTTGAGGCATGGAGGATCTTAAACAAACTTTCTCTGACTTCCACCGAGATTTCAAAGATTCTTTCTGAATCTTACCAAGTTTTTAATGTGCCAATGGAATGATTTATAGAAATAATGTGATTTTGGTTTAATATAGAGTAAGGGATTGATTATGGAAAATTGTTGTATATCCTTGCTGTTAAAAGTCGGAAGTCACCTCATTTTCTTTACCGGGCAAGTGTTGCACGGTGTACCTCATCAGCTATTGCAAGATTCTACCATCTTCTACCATCAACTCAAGAAAAAATGTATCTGTTCCCCCAAATTTTTAAATTAGAATTCCTACTCATTGCTTCCTAGGTATGATCTTAAGGGTGTATTTGAACATTTATGTATCCATTTATTCCTACAACAGCATCATCTTATACTTTACACTGAGTTCAATGGGACTCAGTCTGTATGATGTGTTCAATATTGTCAGCCCTTCAAGGTAGGCAAAGTGAAGAAACAAATGCAGCAGGAATTCCAGGAATGTTCTTTATTGTTGTAGGGTAGAATAACACAATCTTAAAACACTGTCAGAGTTTCTCTCTACATCATCTTATACCAAACAAAATCAAGGCAGGATTATTTTGAGTTGCTTTCTTACACTTTCAATGACAACAGACACATAATCACTCCTTCCTCCCTTGCTTGAAGATAGGCCCAGCAGCTTGTCAAGATCAACAGACAAGTCTGACAGAGATCTAGAAGGAGCTGGAAAGTGCTTCCCTCCATCTGTTGCACAACAATAGCAACTCAAGGGTCCAATTGGCAGGAAGAAAAATGTCTTCTTTATCCTGGAGATCATTGTATAGCAATTCTGGAAGCAGTTCATGTGTTAGAACTGCAGATAGATGGAAAAGCTATGGTACATGAACATTCTTCACCCCCTCCCACAATCTCTGATTGAGGGTAGCCCTTCCATTGAATCAGATATTCTAATGGCCCTCTCCTGCATCTAGAATCCAGAATACATTCCACCTCTTATTCCTCTTCCCTATCTATCAGACTCGGGGGAGGGGGGGGAGAGCAACAGGTGCAGAATTCAAAGGACAGGGTGGAACTTGTCAAACAAGCACTGACTAGTAAAATATCATGTTAATCTTCATGGAATTAGGCAACTGTAGACAAAAGGCTATTGGACTAATGTATAATAGGGAAGGGGCCAATAACCTTTGAATCCAGGCTCTTGGACAGACAAAAGAAAAGCAGAAACTTAGTGAAAAACCCCATCAAATCCCCCACCACAATCCTGTCGCCTGATTGTCTATGTGCATATGCTACACATTGTACGCAGTCTTGGCCAAATCTAACAGTTCCTTTAAGAGAAGCTGTGCAGCCTGTCTCTCTTGGAGAATGTTAGAGGTTTAAGGAATTGTGGAGTCAGACACTCTGGATTGGGGGGGGAGACATGCAGATGGAGGAATGCAGAGAGTTGTTACAGGCAAATTCTGCAAGAGGCAATAAATCAGTCCAAGTGTTCTGTTGATACAATACATACTAACGCAAATACTGTTCAAGTAATGGGTTAGTCTTCTCCATCTACCCATTCAATTGCAGATAATGAGAAGATGAAAAATGAATATGAATAAAGGTTAGATATTTGGGGGTGATTTTATCAAGCAGGAATAGTATGTTGTTTCAGAACAATTATGTTAAAATTTGGAACAATGTTAAAAAAGATTTGTTAAGATGGGAAAAACTACAACTGTCTCTTGTGGGGAGAATACCTGTGATTAAGATGAATGTTTTGCCTAGGATGTTGTTTCTTTTTCAGACTATACCAATTTTGACAACAGATTTACCATTTAAACAATGGCAGAAGGACATTTCTAAGTTTATTTGGCAAGGCAAGAAACCAAGGATCAAATATAAGCTGTTACAACATAGCTTTCCAAACTGTGTGTCGCAACACTTTAGTGTGTCGCAACACATAGTTTAGTGTGTCGCGAAGCGGCGGCGTGGGGGCGCGCGTGGCGGCGGCGCACCATCAGCGCTTCCACGTTTTAGCGAGGCTGCCGCCCCCCTGCACGCCGCCGCCGCGTGCCCCCCTGCGCCGCTGCCATGCACGCACGCGCCGCTGCCGTTGGTGTGTCACCAGCGGCGGCAGTTTGGAAAGCACTGTGTTACAAGATGCCAAAGAACGAGGAGGTTTGGGTTTACCTGATTTAAAATTCTATTTTGATGCTTGTTGTTTGCTTTGGATGAAGGAATTGTTAACTTTGAAGAATAAGAAGTTATTGGTACTTGAAAGACATGAATTGAGATTTGGGTGGCACGCTTATTTGTGGTATGACAAAGTTAAAGTTAATAAAGATTTTAAAAATCATTTTGTAAGGAGTGCCATACTGAGGGTTTGGAATAAATATAAAGCAAGATTGTCTCCTAATGTACCATTGTGGTTGTCACCTCAAGAAGCATTTGTTAGAAGAGAAAATGTGGGGAAAACAAGCTGGCTATATTACAAAGATTTGTTGAACTTTGAAGAGGGTGAACCTAAACTTAAAACAAGGGAATAGTTAGAATTGGAAGGCTTTACTCGTCATTGGTTTACATATGTGCAATTGTTAGAACGATTTAAAATGGACAAAAAAACTTAAATTTGCCAATGAAATAACTCAGTTTGAAATGGAACTTTGTACAAACGATGAACATGTTATTACAAAGATATATAAGACGTTGTTGCAAATGAACTTAGAAGACGAACAAGTTAAAGAATGTATGATTAAATGGGCTAAGAATTTTAGATACAATATTATGTTGGAGCAATGGGAGAACAATAAACGTTTGAAATTTACTTTGAATTATAACTTAAAAGAGAATTCTTATAAAATGATATACCGTTGGTATTTAACTCCCAATAAGTTGTCAAAAATGTATAACAGGGTAACAAATGTTTGTTGGAAATGCTCTCTTGGTGAAGGAACTTTTTATCATCTTTGGGGACTTGTGAGAAGGCCAAAAAAAATTGGGATCAAATATGTGTTAATATTCAAAAGATTCTTAAAATGGATCTACAGAAGAAACCAGAACTGTTTCTCTTGGGACTGATGGATAAACAGCTTGAGAAACAGCATGGAACTTTGCTTTTATATTTGATAACAGCAGCAAGACTTTGTGTGCACAAAGATGGAAAGACCCACAAATCCCCACAGTGGAAGAATGGATGGTCAAATTAATGGAATTGGCTCAAATGGCCAAGTTCTGGATTTGTCTCTAGTTGGCAACCACTTTTGGATTATTTGCTTGTGTCTGAAAAAAATGAAGTTTTGATTTTGGGTTTTGATGATTAAATGGTTTGATTTCATAGAAATAATTTATTTATTTATTTATTTATTTATTTATTTTTCCAATTTATTCCCCGCCCATCTCCCATGCAAGGGACTCTGGGCGGGTTACAATAATGTATACTGTTAAATAATGTTACTAAGGTTTAATTAATGGTAAGAGATTATATCTGTATAATATGCATTTATATCTGTATTGGAGAAGGTTGGAAGTCACTCTCTTTTTCTGTTTTCTACCTAATTTTGCATCTTTATAGTTTTTCTTTTTTCTTTAGTTATGTATTCTATCTTACTTATATTCTACATTTTGTATTTTAACTATACTTTGAAAATCAAAGTTTTTTTAAAAAAATGAATATGAAAGTCCAGGAAATTAAAAAAAAGGACCTTCCAAAACTTGGATGTAAATCAAGACCAAAAATCACGATCAATCTCCTATACCAAAAACGCAGTCTAGAAAAAGTTGTGCAGTCTCCTGAGCAGATGGTAATGGTTCAAGTATTTCTTCCATCTTCCCAAAGCCAGGTCTACATTATTTCACAAATACACAACCTTGGTTACATAAAATACTCATCAAACTGCCATTAATATGAATTTGTGATATAGCTTGATATATACATACTTATAGATATAACCAATTGTAGACCCCCATATTTTTTGGAGAAAAGTCACTACTAGCATTATACTTTATAGACTAAAATCTTCATTAAAAATCCCCAAAATTTAAGGATTGGTGTATTAACTGCATATAGTCAAACTTAGCTGGTGAAAATACAGCTTGATTACTATGTCATTTTTCAGTATTATTGCTGTATTATCTCAAATTATTATGCTTTATTCCAACTTCTTTTACAAAAACTTTCATTTATTTAGAGAAATAGAAAAGCCAGCAAAATTGGGAAAATTTCCTAAGGTGTTCTTTTAAGAGATTTCACAAACAACATATTTTTGAACATTTACATATATAAACTTTATTTGTGCCATTATATTGAGATAACAGTAGAGCAGCAATCTGAAACAGGCTGAGCTACTATGAAAGTACTCCTTGTCAAATTTTGCAAATTGAATCAAGATAGGCATAAGGCTGTCTCTAATGAACTTACGAGGGCCACTTTGGTGTAGTGGTTAAGGCACCAGGCTAGAAACTGGGAGACTGTGAGTTCTAGTCCTGCCTTAGGTACAAAGCCAGCTGGGTGACCTTGGGCCAGTCACTCACTCTCTCTCTCAGCCCTAGGAAGAAGGCAATGGCAAACCACTTCCGAAAATCTTGTCAAGAAAACTGCAGGGACTTGTCCAGGCAGGCTCCAAGAATCGAACAAGATTGAACGGATTTAAAAAAAAATGAACTTACATTCCAAGTAAGTTACATTCCTCATCCCCCAAGGACAAAAAAAAACCCTCACATTGGGGAATGGAATAGTATTTAGCAAATGGTTCAAAGGAAGAATGCAATGTTCAAAATGATTACCTGATTGGAAAAGAAAACTGCTGCAGTAGGGTTAAACCCAAGAGGGTCCTTTTAATTACCTAAGTTTAATTACCTATACCACAGTTAGTTTTAAGTTCACACTAAATAAAAATGACTACTACTGCTACTTATGTAGATTTTTCCTTCCCAGGAACAATTTTTTTTCAGATGGAACTCTTTCCACAAGGGTCATCTCTGCATACATCTCCCATTTACAGGTAATCCTACATTTGTGTAATCAGTTTCACCCACAATCCATTATCTCTTCTTTATCAGAGCTGCAACTGGATGGACCTATACACTCCAGTAAATATATACATACATTTATCATCATCTTCCAAATAAAAGTAAAATCTTCGCATTTTTCCCCATTCCCTAAAAACAATCAAGCATTTTGCAAGCATTGTGAACATAAGCCTTCAAGGATTTTTAAAAGAAATCAAAGGGAATTAATTTCTGCAAAATCCTGTTTAATTTTTTTAGGAAAATAAGGACATGTTTGCCTACTTGTAGTTAGAGGGGAAATGTCATGATCTGAATTATTATTTTTTAAAAAAGAGTACATGAATAACTTTTGACACAAATTTGCACAGCTAGAAAATATTTGTTATGGTGGAAGAGTCATTATCACTGGCACTAAATAAGTGGATCTAGGTATTTATTTATGTGTGACAGGTGTCATATACATTATTTTTTAGATTATCTTCACATATTACAAGGTACGCAGTAGCTAGCAATCAATGGCTTCTGATCACAATGTCTCTATATTTCTGTGATCAATCTTGTTTGTAATTACCAGTTACTATAGAACAGGGGTGGGCAACGTCAGGCCCGCGGGCCGTATAAGGCCCATGGGGCTCCCGCCCGCAAACCCCGCCCCTTCCATGTGATTGTCTCCCGCCTGCAAACCCCGCCCCCCAGTGCTTGTGATTGGCTCCCGCCCGCAAACTCCGACCCCCAGAAATCCCAGAAACCCCACCCCCCGGTTATAAATATCCAAATGGCCCTTGGCAGAAAAAAGGTTCCCCACCCCTGCTATAGAATAATAGCCGTAAAAAGTTCATCATGTCCATTTGGTAAGTTCCCCACTGTGGGATTTATATTTTTCTTGTTGTTGTGGGTTGCTGGAAGGAATGGAGAATGACAAGAAAATATATTTATGGACCTAAGGACAATTTTTGAATCTATTGTACCCGAACTCAAACATTTTTTCAGGTGAGAGGATTTTGTTAGAAGAAAAATATATAACTTAAGCATACAGACTACATGAAGAAAAGTTGTAGCACTATATCATTAGAATCAGAATTCACCATAAAACTACAAATATTAATAATGTTCAACTTATGTGGTTTCCTTGGTTTCTTTAAGTAATTACCAGTAGCCAGGCTACTCGGCTATGAAATCCATCTGAACCTATCTGGAAACCTGATTCCTTGCTAACCAAATTATGTCAGTTATTATTCACAATCATTTCAAAAGATCTCTAGAAAAAGAATACTTGTTTCCAATATAAATGTTTCAACCAGTAATATTTCTGCTTTGAGCATTCTTACTTCAAATACAAAGGAATGTCCATTTGGAACTATATTCTTGTAACACCACATATGTAAATTTTCTACATTTTTTAATTGATTCATCTCAAATTGCAAATTAGCATAAGCATTATGCTATTAAAATGCAGGACAAAATCTTCTGAAATATGTATAGTACTTTTCACTGGCTGGAAAAGTGACTAGTATTCAGCCAATGCAATCTTCCAGAGAAAGATGGACTATCCCACTTTCTATTTCTTCTTCATATCCAGCCATGACCAATGTCTGATAATGAGCTGGGCAGTTCACTGATTAGGCACAGCAATGATCAAATTGGTTTTTCACACATCAGCCCAGCTGCAGCTAAGTATTTAATGGTACTTGCCATAGTATTATATTATACTTAGGACCAACAGGGCTAATACTATACAAATACAACCTATATTGTAAAAATACATAGTCAAAAGATTCTTAATGAATCCTCTATTACAAGAGAGGTTGTTTTGCTCCTTCCACCAGTCCACACAGTTTATTATTGCCCACTCGGAGGTGATGTTTAAATAGGCTAAAGTACTTATCCCACAAGTATAATAATTATCAGCTAGGTTCAAGTCCTTAATTGACCACTAATCTCACTGGGAGATTTTGGGCCAATCACCATTTCTCAGCCCAACCTACCTCAGAGGGTTGCTGTTGTAGTATGCAACCCTGAGCTCCCCCCACCCAGGCAAAACATAATGTAATTATATATAATTATCTAGGGGCATCCTGAGGAAGATTTAGATGTAATACATGTAAACTTTACTCATGATGTAATTAATCTCTAGCTTTTAGAGAAGTAAGGGGATACATCATCCCCATAGTTGCTTTGTGGGTATTTTTACTGAAGCAAATTATACTAATAATGGAGAGTACCAAATACAAGAACTATTAATCTCTAGAAAAAAACATGCCTGCCTGTTCCTTAACTGAGATGTTCTTTGATCTGGATCAAACTTCTGAACACACAAGATCTACCATAACACAGCCATTTGCAGGTTGCAGAAATCGCTCTGCAAATGGCATGTCCACCCTAAGTCTAACGAATATCTCCATGTGACCTTAACTCAGCCAGACCATATATCTCACCTCATCCTATATATATATATATATATATATATATATATATATATATATATAAAAAAATATAAAATATATAAAAATGAGTCCCCTGTTGGGGGAGATGGGCGGTCATATAAATTTAAATAATAGATAAATAATATTTGCCTGTCAAAGCCAAAAAACATCCCAGCTTATGCTTATAAAAAGGCCTTTCCACTTCATAAAAGAATTTTCCTTCCCAGAGATCCAATGCGTACATTACCATAAAAGACTTGGAGTTATTCTTCTGCTTCACAAGAGGCAAACAGAAGTTTCCACGAGTTTTCTGACAGCAGAGATTGCCTCCCCCGGCATCCCTGGAACAGCATCTCCACCTCAATGGCCCTTCCACCCACCTTGCGTCTCCTCTTGCAGTGACGGAGGAGCATCCCGGCTGTCCACATTGGCTGCCTCGAACCAGCGCCACGGTACCCCTAGAAACCTCTCCCCTTACATAAAAATGAACGTAAAGCCTCCATAATCAAGCCCCCACCATCTTGATCCCTCGCTGTACCGACGTCCCACGTTAAGGCAGACCCGCCAACGAAAGAACCTCCAGCCGCCCCAGTACCTTTTCTGGCGGCTCCCTGCAGGCGGCGCTGCCTGGACCCGCTTCTTCCGCTTCCCTCACACTCCCTGCCGCGGCATAGGCTCTTCTCTTTGAAGCATCTAGGGGGACCCGGGTGGGCTGCTCCAGGCTCCTGGGAACCGAGAGCCCCGAGGGTCCCGCTTTTTCTCCACGAGAGCGAGCCTTCCTCATGACGGGGATGAGGATGGCAGCGGCAACTTTTCAGCGCGGGGGCTCGCGCGCTAAGCAGCCCGCCATGGCCGCGGGGGGAGGGGGAGGCGATCTTGGGGAGCGCCTCTCTCCCCGTTCAGCTCCCAGGCAGGCATCTCCGCGCTCTTGTCAGCGGCTAGCACGCCGGACACTGCGACAAGCCCACCCCCTCGGCCACGTATCGCGAGAGGAGGGGCTGCCGACGCGCGAGGGAACTCAAGGGGCGGAGAGAAGCCAAGTTCGGGGAGGCGGAGCTTAGGGAATGTAGAGGCGGGGCCAAGGGGAGAGGGCGGGGGAAGGAAGGAGGGCGAGGGGAGCCTGAGGAGAGCGGGAGCGCTCGGAAAAATTGCGCTAATAGGTGGGGCCGCAGCCGAATTGGCTCGCAAAGTATGATGGGGCCTTGGATTTGTATAAATACGAGGACGGATAGCGAACATTTCATGTTAGCGTATGTCTTCGTAATGTAACAGAGGCCCGCTAAAAAAAAGCAAAGACTAAATCTGAATGGTGAAGCCCCCGTCAACCCTCCTTAACCCACTCTTACTTAGGACTTTCGTTCCTAAATAGCCGTAAAGTAGCAGTGTCTCTTAAGAGCACGGCCACAGAGCTACTTTAAAGTGCAGCCCGCCAGTTCTGCCATGCTAGAAGGAAAGTGTGTTAGTGCAAATTGCACTGCTGCCCTTAGTGCTGATCCTTATGCTGCTGCTGGCCAGTGGTGCTGTCTTTACTGTTTTAATGTGAGACTAGGTAAGGACAGTGATTGGTGGATTTTCCAGCTCCATTTTTCCTTGCTACAACATATAACTTGACAGCAGGAAAACAACCACCAACCATTATCCTTAATGTGTGGTGGGGAAGTGTTGGGGGACTGTAGGTGAGTGCTTGGAACACCTGGTTGAGTTGCTTGACTGACAGGTGGTAAGTGCAGAATCGTTCCACGTCTGTGACCTGTTGAGCTATTTCTGAACCCAAGTCTGGAGTTTGGCCTGAAGGTGGATTTCCAGCCACAAGGCAGGAAGCAATATTGGATAATAGTCCTATCCTGTCAAATATTAACAGCTTGACCTGATTTTTGAAGTCAGGGTAACTTGTTGGAAAGCAGGCAGTGGAGAAATTAGACTTAATTTTTATTTTCATATTTTAAATGAGTTTGCAGAACAAGCACTTCTAAATTCTTAGAATAAAATCTTGGCCAACCTGTTTTTTGGAATTTGAGTAAACTCCGAGAGACAGTGGAGGACAGGAAGGCCTGGCGTACTATGGTCCATGAGGTCACGAAGAGTCGGACACGACTAAACGACTGAACAACAACAAAAAACAGATCTCAGGAAGTCTTTAAAAACAAAGAGTACTAGCAGCATGATGAATTATTTGAAGTAATTACCATTACTAAAGAAAATAATGATTCTCTAATCTTAGTGTATTACCACTAACCAGTTTGGTTTAGTGGTTAAGGTGCTGGGCTAGAAACCAGGAGTCTGTGAGTTCTAGTCCCGCCTTAGACATGAAAGCCGGCTGGGTGACCTTGGGCCAGTCACTCTCTCTCAGCCCAACTCACCTCTCAGGGTTGTTGTTGTGGGGAAAATAGGAGGAGGAAGGAGTATTAGGTATGTTCGCCGCCTTGAGTTATTTATAAAAATAATAAAGGTGGGATAAAAAAATATAAATAAACTTCCATTTACCTAGAATCCAAGACACTTTTACCTTAGAATTAGGTTTCCATCTGAGTAGACCTGCATACATTTACACTGTTCACAAAATGTATTATGCTGAATGTCAGTGCATACATACCATACCTGCTTCTATTCAGACTCAACCAGACTGTAAATTTAGTATTTAACTTATCTAAAACCCCATAGAAGTAAACAGCATAATGACAATAAAAGATACAGTTTAAAAATTATAAAAGCAATAGCATACAGAATTTATCTGTACAACAATTTAGAAAAATACCTCAGATGTTCTCTAGCTACTGTTGGATAGCATCTTTTGACCTGGTTCAATATTTACCTTATGTATGCCTAGATGAAAATACGTTCCTTGAGCTCCAGTCTAAAACAGGGCAGCCAGAGAGCCAGTCATACTTCCTTAGGTAGAGAAAATGGGTCAGCACACCCAAAAATCCTTTAGGTTACTGCTACAGGTGAGATACAGAGCACCCTCCTAGTCTCTTAAATGCATGGGCAACTAATACTGGGGGAGATGGTCTTTAATTGAAATTAATACAATTCATTATAGTAACTATTCTGGTATGTTAAATCAATTTCCATTTCTAATGCTCTCAGCAATTACGGAGAAATTAAGAAAAATACTCTCAATATACCCACCAGCCCCCAAATTTTGCCCACATCTGGAAAAATGTGCTTCAATAACTACTTTTCACTATATTATAGCTCTATTATTTAATGCTCTTATTAGTTATTTCTTGATCTAGCACCTTCTCTTAACAAGAGTTGTGTGACTCGTCTTGTTTTTAGCATTGTTCTCAGTTGTTAATCTTGCTCCATATTAGATGACAGGAGTTCTCAGCCTGGAAAGAAACCAATATCAAGATTTAAAAAAAAAAACTACGAAAACCCTTAAAGGTTGACTGTACATTTGCAGAGCTTTAGTAATAATCACTACTTACCATCTGGGTGACATAGTCCTGGTCAGTTTGACCTGATTAGTTTTCAAATATATTTGCCAATATGTTGTCTGAAAGAACTTTCCATGAGAGAGATGGGAATGTTTACTGATAAAAGACATTTTTGAATGTCTCACATGCATCCATAAAAAGTTAATTAGTTGCAGCAAAATATATGAAAAAATATTGGAATAATAGGGGAAAGACCATTGAAAACAAACTCAGAGGCTATTTTATACATTGTGTTATACCATAAAACACATAATGGTATAATGTGATTTGTGAACCCAGCTGATATGTGGCAACTTGGGGGAAAAAGCAAATTAAAGGAAAATAAAATAGTCAGTTTTGTAATTTTATTTATTTATTTGTTTGTTCGTCAAATTTTGCCACCGCCCATCTTGCCCCCCAAGGGGGGACTCTGGGCGGTTTACAATAAAAATAAAACATTAAAATATGGTCATACATAAATAAATATCAGATACAAATATAAATAAAAAGTAGAAAAGATAAAATAAATCCAGATGGCGATGGCAGTTTTAATGCATTGCTGTTATAAACTCACTATGTAACCAACAGCAGAAATTATCATAATTCCTCTAGCAAAGGCTGTTTTTAGCAGCTCCTTTAAAATGTAATTCCCTATCTTCTTTAAATATGTATTTCAAATATTAAATCCAGGCTTTAATTCCTGCCTATTTCTCTTTTGGTTGTCTAGTAACAAGCTTCCATTTCTATACTGGATTGTTACTATAACTATCTACAACAGAGTTTCTCAACTGGGGTTCCATGGAACTCTAGGGCTCTGCGAGAGGTCACTAGGAGTTCCCCGGGAGATCACGATTCATTTAAAAAATGAATTTCAAAAATTATTTTAAATTCGGGCAACTCCACATTAAAGAGGTGAGTTTCATTCTCTATTTTTAGTTTAAGAACACTGTATACATATATACAGGCCTACACATGAAATGAAGATAATAATTTTGTAACTTCTGGCCTATATTTGAGCCTGAATGTGCAGGGATTCCCTGAGGCCTGAAAAACATTTCAAGGGCTCCTCCAGGGTCAAAAAGTTGAGAAAGGCTGATCTACAGTATGTATCTATGTGCAATTTTGAGAAATGCAATTTACGTGGTATTGTTAGATAAATATAAAATAAATTATATCATATGAACATTTATGTTCTTTTTTCACCCACAAACTAGAATCTTTGGGCTTAGACACCACCACTCTTTTTAACAAGTATTCAATTACTGTAATTTGTGGCTTCAGTCCTGAATACAATGTTTTCTGCATCATTATTGTTGTTGTTCAGTCGTTTAGTCGTGTCCGACTCTTCGTGACCCCATGGACCATAGCACGCCAGGCCTTCCTGTCCTCCACTGCCTCCCGGAGTTTACTCAAATTCATGTTCATTACATCGGTGATGCTATCTAACCATCTCATCCTCTGCCGTCCCCTTCTCCTTTTGCCTTCAGTCTTTCCCAGCATCAGGGTCTTTTCCAGTGAGTCCTCTCTTCGCATTAGGTGGCCAAAGTATTTGAGCTTCAGCTTCAGCATCTGTCCTTCCAATGAGCAGTCAGGGTTGATTTCCTTTAGGATTGACTGATTTGACCTCCTTGCAGTCCAAGGGACTCTTAAGAGTCTTCTCCAGCACCACAGTTCATAAGCATCAATTCTTCGGCACTCAGCCTTCCTTATGGTCCAACTCTCAACAGCCATACATTACTACTGGGAAAACCATAGCTTTATTTATACGGACCTTTGTTGGCAAGGTGATGTCTCTGCTTTTTAATATGCTGTCTAGGTTTGCCATAGCTTTCCTCCCAAGGAGCAAGTGTCTTTTAATTTCATGGCTGCAGTCACCGTCTGCGGTGATCTTGGAGCCCAAGAAAATAAAATCTGTCACTGCTTCCATTTCTTCCCCTTCTATTTGCCAGGAATCATCATTATTACCAGCCATCAAAAACTTGGTGCCCAGCTTCACATGAAATTGCAAATTTAGCACTTTCCTATCCTTTCCTGGTAGAATTGCTGTCCTCTTAGAAACAGGTGATCCTGTCATTAACAGATAGAAAACAAGGACTGATAACAACTAAGGATGTTCTTAGTTTTTGCCTGTTTTGCAACTTTGTATGATTATTAGTAATTCATTGGAAAATAGAGATTTTAAATTACCTTTGTATTTCTGTGTGGTGTTTTGATTTCAAGAATTGTTGTTTTTAAATATATTATTTTCCATGCCTTTTTAGTATAAAGTTTCAAACTGTTTGCTGAAAACAAGCAAAAAGGCAGCAAATAATTATATTTTGTCCCATGCTCAAAGAATGAGACAGGCATGTTTGAAAGTAAGTTTTCCCAATCTGGTGTCTTCCAGATGTATTTGAATGACACTTCCCAAACTTTGCAAACCTTACCGCTAGAGTATCAAGAATGGAGTTATGGAACTGGCATCTTCATAACTAGCATATGTTAAATCAAACACAGCAGCCTACCAGCAATTCAGTAATTTTGGTTTTGCTAACATGGTAGCTGACTCTCAAACTGTCTGAGTCAGCTCATAGCCTTAACTAAAAAGAGATTTTAAAATATGAAGGAGAGACTTGTTGCAGCTTTGTATTTCAAACAAAGAAAATTCTGCAGCCTTGGGATCAATACTGTACTCCTAATTGTTGAAATTAGTGTATGGGCAATGTGATTCAAAGGGGCGTGGTGGGAGATCGCTTCCGGGTGCTGAAGACGTCGGTGCGCTGAACCGAGCGCTCCTGGCTCGGCTCAGCTGTTTGCCTGCCTGCAGCGGTTTTTAAAGAAATAAAACTGCTGAAATCTCCCCTTTGAAGAAAAGGGGATCAGAAGATAAACCACAAGGGTCGCCGGAACCGTCGCTCTTTCCCAATTCCCGTTTTTCCACCACGGGAAAAAGGAAATTGAAGCAACGAAAGCGACTGGAAGGACCATCGTTATTGCTCTGCAGGAAACAGCGAAATATTTTCAGATAAGTAGCACCTAAATTCAGCACTTTTAGTCACTGTTTTATATTTGTGTTTATTTTAATTTTACATATTATCTGCTAAGATCCTTCTATGGACATGATCGATGCTGCTGGTGCTTGTGTAATTTTCTTGCTAAAGAAGACTTGAGAAATGGTGGGAGCTTAAAGAATAATGACTTTACTTGGAAGTGAAATGGAGTGACATTAACTACTGACGAATGGCTTATTTACTGAAGTGGGACTAATCTATTTTCCTCTCTGGATTTTGAATTCAAATGGGTTAACGATCTGCCTTTTATCTTTTTTTTTTTTTGCTTTTCTGCTTTTCATCTTGAGGTGGTATTTTTTCTCCTTTTTTTTCTGTAATGCGTTTGGAAATTATTTGGATTATAATGGGTATTTTTGGAATATCTTTGTTTTGAACAGTTTTGGGAATTTCCTTATTATATGGGATTTTAGTGGACTTTCTTGTTGCTTTTTGTCTTGGAGAGTGAAGACATTTGGAGTTGGGGCTTTCTCCTTTCCCCCCCCCTTCTGTTTTTTTTTTTTTCTTCTCTCTCTCCTCTTTGGGACTTGTGATTATAAGCTTGCCTGAGAACTGGATTGTTATTACATTTTCAAGGATATTTTGACTACAGCTAAAGGACTTACCCGTTGTACTCTTATCTTTTATTTTTTTTCATGTGAGAATTGTTGATTTTACCAAAGTACATTTTGCCCTCTTTTTTATGCAACATCTATTAAGAAAAAGTAGTATTATTTTTATTTTTTTAATTTTTTATTGTATCTGGATTTTTTTTTCCCTTTCTTCTCTTCCCCCTTTTTTTCTTTTGAATCTTTAATAATTTTTTATCCCTCTTCTTCCCTTTTTCTTTTTTTTTATTGTTTATAGTGGTTCTCCTTTGTCTTTTGTTATTTTTCTTTTCTCTTTACAGGAATATTATATACAACCTGGTTACTGCGGCTGCAAGAGTGAAGAGGGATAGAGATAAGGAAATGGAGTCCATGGCTGCACCTTCAGAAGTACCAACATCAGATATGGAAAAAATATTGGATGCCATTACAGCACTGAATCAAAAAATAGATGATTCAACTACTGACTTGGAGGAAAAGATGGATATTTTAACTGTTACCTTGGAGAAAAAGATGGATGACTTAATTACTTCTTTTGATATAAAAATAGACAAAAAAATGGACAATATTCTAGATCAACAAGTAGAAGAGAAAGTGGAAGTGATGAAGATTCAAAAAAAGAATTTAGAAATGAAATACAGATTGTCAAAGAAATTGCAAATATTTTTCCAGGGGATTTTAAAGAGACACAAGGCCAGGTTAAGAAATTGGAGATTAAATCAGATTCTATTACTATGGAATATAATTTAGATGCTATTGTATTAGCAGAAATGAGAGAAGAAGAATTTATTTTGAGTCTGAGAGGAGCCATGGAAAAATTAGATGAGAATATGAGAAAATATATAGTTGATACTTTAGTTCAATATTTAGAGATAGAAGAAGAAGATATGGACTCTGAGATAGATAAAATTTTCAGAGTTGACTCACGTTACGTTAGAGATAAGAAATTGTCAAGATATTTTGTGAGAAAAGTTACAAAAGAGCAAAATCTGAAGAAATATTACAGTGAGAGATCAAAAACAGTAGGGTTCGGTATAACTTAAAAGAATTAAATCAGAATTTTTTCTTTTTTGTTTGGAATCTGGGTTGTATAAATAGAAAAATTCTTTTCTTTTTATTTCTATATGCATAGTATAATAGTATGGTTGGGTATAAATTAAAAGACTTAAACTAGAATTTTTTCTTTTTATCTGGAATTTGGGATGCACAAATAGATTTTTTTTTTCTCTTTACTTATATATGTATAGTTTTGGAAAAATTAAAGTGTACCAACAATACAGGAATGGATGTTGAAATTACTAGAAATGACAGAAAATGACAAATTGATTTGCCTACTAAAAGAAATTTTTAATTATTATTCTTTAATGAGTGGAAATTTTTGATGGACTATTTGCAAAAAGCAGGAGGAGTAAAGCTAAATATGGGGTTTTGATGATTAGATTATAGATAAATAGTATATAATAGACAAGGAAAAATATATGAATGTTATATGAATAGCCAGCATGTTAAAACAAACTATATACTTTATTCTTATGACCATAGATGGATTGGAGGTTATCTAATTTCTATGTATGTCTTTTTCTTTATTTTTTTTTTATTTTTTCTTTTTCTTTACTGCACTGTTCTTTTTCTTTTCTTTTAATTTGTATTTCTTTTTCCGTTTCATCTTTAACTTTTAGCTTTGTATATTTAAAAACCTAATAAAACTTATGTAAAAAAAAAAAACAAAGGGGCGTGGTGGCTCAGCGGGTAAGACGCCAGGCTTGTCGATCGCAAGTTCAGAGGTTCGAATCCCTAGCCCTGCGTGACGGAGTGAGCTCCCACACTCGCCCCAGCTCTTGCCAACCTAGCAATTCGAAAGCATGCAAATGCAAATAGATGAATAGGTACCACTTTGGTGGGAAGATAACAGCGTTCCGCATGCGTCATGCCGGCCACATGACTGTGGAAGCGTCTTTGGACAACGCTGGCTCTTCGGCTAACAAACAGAGATGAGCACCGGCCCCTAGAGTTGGACACGACTGCACACATGTGCGGGGGGAACCTTTAACTTTAATGTGATTCAGCTATCCATAAACATGAGTATACCTACCAATGCCTATCTGTAGCATTTTATTAAATGGATTGCAAGTTTTCAGGCCTTCAGTAGAGGTTTCTGATTGGCTGTTGCTAGAGTCCAGATGATTCCTCTAATCTAACAAAGTAAGCAAGTCAACATCCCAACTATAAATAACCCAGAGATAAGTCTGTTAGCTTTTGCAAAGGTTCAAGAAACTTTACTTTGCACACTATGGGTTTTTGCTGATAATCAACATATACAGAGGGTACCATAGACAGAAAAGACCAGGAACTTTTTTTTAACTCAGTCTCCTTCCAGAGGGAAAAGAACAGAAAGCCAACAAAAGAGGTAAGAAATCAATGTTTACATTTGGCTTCATTTGCCTTGGAACTGATGAATTAGAATAATTACTAGTACTAATTCTACAGTCCTAGCTTTGGCAAATCTTATAACCCATTACTTAAAAGGATGTTCACCACTTTAGGATAGAAACTTCCCTTTTGGAAGGAAAAGTGAGTGGGTATCATGATGGCTTTTTAAGTTAGGCCTTTGCATACTGTAAACAGCTAGCCTCCTTCCTTGCAGGCATTGTTCCTTTTCCTTCTCCATTCAGCTCCAAGGTGTTACTGTTAAAGGGGAATCAGCACATTAGATGTATTCACACATGTAATAGCATGCCTGTTTTTGCTTTGAATCCATTATTGCAACAGATATGACACTGTACTGTATATTAACTGATCTTCTTTGTGTAATGGCTGACCTTGTACAACGCATCACACCATAAACTACAGTTAATAAATCACAAGCGGGTGTGTTCATACAACATGCTAAATAAAAATAATCTTATTGTTCAATATAATAACCTGTGTTCACACAATACCCTAAGACATAAGTATGCGTGTTTCTATTTTGTTCAACCATTGTGTGAATATAGCCACATTATTTTTATATATTTAAGAAATAGTTGAAAATGTTGAGAGGAAGAGGGATTTGTTTTAAAATGCTTCTTCTGGGAAGGAGGCAACAAGAGGTCTAAGTATTGCCAAAGGATCTCACCATCATCATTACTGCATACATTTTTATCATCTGTGGGCACTTCCAAATGTAATATTTGCCCCACACCTGGATTGGCTCCTTGCCCACAGGATCTAATGATATCTCTGTTTGGCATCTGAACCAATTTATTTCTGATTTAGCTGGAGTTCACAAGGAACATACTGAATCCAGTTTTCCAGTAGAATCACTGGAGATCTAAGAACCTAGGGTGGGGGGATATTTTCCCATCTGTAGGAACTTGTGCCTCATCCCAGCTCCTGTGCTCTCTCTCATCCTGGTGGAGTTAAGCTATCATAACTTCAAGCTTTAATTTGTCTGATGTTTTAATAAATTGAACAAAGGAATAGTATCATCATGGCATGGGAACTTTGTGGCCATCCTCTCTCCCCTGGTGATTGCAAATATTGAAGTATTTTAATCAGAGAATGAAATAGACTGTGGATGAGGACAGAGGACCAATTAGATACCTAATTGTTGTGCCCTTCTACTGGTTAGCTGGAGAGTGCCATGCATCATATGGTTTTGCTGCGTTTCAAGGATGATGGCAGTGAGGACAACCACAAGTTGGCCCAAAACTGTTTCTAGGAATTTGGGAAGTGAAAACTGTAACAGTGTAGAAGGGACCTAAATTGGTAATGAAGGTTTAAATACCAGCCCCTCAAAACAAAGGGAGTACAAAATCCAGGGAATCCATAAAATGGCAGTGTATTATTTTTCAGGAAGTGAATAGATATAAATTATCATGTTTGCTAAGCTAATATATGCACAAGTAGGATTGATATGGTATATTTAATGTGAGAGAGGGACACTAGAACCAGTTTGGTGTAGTGGTTAAGGCAGAGCTTTCCAAACTGTGTGTTGGGACACGTTAGTGTATCGGCTGCAGTGTCTGGGTGTGTCGCGGCAGCTGCTGCTGCCTCCGAGCCCTGCCAGGATTCCGCGCAGGTCCTAGTGCCTGCCTTGTGCCCTGCTGTAAGAGTGTGTCGCAAAATGATGCATGTCTAAAAAGTGTGTCACCAACATGAAAAGTTTGGAAAGCTCTGGGTTAAGGCATCAGGCTAGAAACCAGGAGACAGTGAGTTCTAGTCCCACCTTAGGCACAAAACCAGCTGGGTGACCTTGGGCCAGTCATTCTCTCTCAGCCCTAGGAAGCAGGCAATGGCAAACCTTTTCTGAAATCTTGCCAAGAAAACTACAAGGGACTTGTCCAGGCAGTCGCCAGGAGTCAATGCTGACTCGAAGGCACATACACACACACACACACATGACTGGGATGTATATGGTTACTGTATGTCCTCAAGATAGTGACACCATCATTAAACAGGAGTTGTGTTTACAATACTCAAGTAACCACCATCCATATTATTTATTTATTTATTATTATTTTATTTTATTCTTTTATCCCACCTTTATTATTTTTACAAATAACTCAAGGTGGGGAACATACCTAATACTCCTTCCTCCTCCTATTTTCCCCACAACAACAACCCTGTGAAGTGAGTTGGGCTGAGAGAGAGTGACGGGCCCAAAGTCACCCAGCCGGCTTTCATGCCTAAGGTGGGACTAGAACTCACAGACTCCTGGTTTCTAGCCTGATGCCTTAACCACTAGACCAAACTGGCTCTCCATTATTATTATCCATATATTATGCCAAAACTACCATCGTTAATAATCTTACTAGGAAAAAAAATGGCATTTGTCAACAACTTGGAATTGTAGTTCAAGTGCACTGTCTGGGGAAATGGCTAGTTAACTCCTCAGTAACTAAATCATTTATAGTTCAAGTCCTGTAAACATTCAAATTTCCAATGTTAATTATCGGAAATATTAGGTAATACAAGTTTTCTGAAACATTACTCTAAAATTTAATTCATTTATTGTGTCGAGGAGGATTGGGATTGGAGTTAAATTGCTTTCTGTCGCTATTTTTCTCAGTTACACCTGAAAAAAGGTCATCTTGTTCTAGTTTTCTTGTACTTTATAAATTAGCAAACAAAAGGATCTGGACTCACCATGCAAAGTGAAGGGCTAAATATCAAACCCTGCCCTATGCTCAGATTCATACATAGCAGCATTGTTTAAATAATGTTCCTAGAAATACCAGGGTAAGATGGTCTTGGCATCCAAGAAAAGATTTTACCGGGGTTTGGAACTATTCAGTTTCACTAGCCAAACAAGTGCCTGTCCATGTAAGATGAGACTTTGGCAGTTATAGTTTCTTCATTGAAGCAACTAAAAAGAAAGAAAAAACCCTAGAAAACTTTTGGATGAAAGTTCACAGAGAATATGAGTATTTAAGTGAAAAATAATGGATATTTTTAATAATACAGTATATTGACAATGGGTTTTGAAAAATCTCGATACTATCCATTTGTCTCTGGTCTTAGACAAAACTGTGCTCCTATCAATCCCAGTGAAAAGTTAATAGAATTTTAACTTTAGCAGGGTTTCTCAACCTGGGCCACTTTAAGATGTGTGGACTTCAACTCCCAGAATTCCCCAGCCAGCCTGCTTCATAGTGAAGCAACACTTTTTACTCCAGTTTAGGTATCCTATAATACAGAAAAGTTTTTAATTGTGCAACACTGTTTATTACTCCAGGTCAAAGTTTCTCAGATAAGAAAACTATATTTCCAACATTTTATTGTTGCAATACAACTAAAGGGAAATCCAAGCAACATATTGTGAAACAACATTAACTTCTTCATATTCTGCAATGGCCAGGAAGTTTAGAACCCAAAAAGGAAACATGGATGCCTCAAGAGACTTTAAGAAGTCAAGTGCCTGGGACTTCTGAATGTCTTTTGGTGGGGTTCATAATGTAAAGCAACATATATGTTCTGCTAATCAGTGGATAAATGTAGAAAGTCAAAAGAGTAAAGAACCCTCCTGACTATTAATATGCTCCATACAATTACGTGGCAGACGGAGTAGAGAACACAGAACTTTTCCGGCGGTTTCTACTGGAGCATAATTTGCCATTTGTGCCTTCAGAATACTAGTAGGTAGTTAGCTCTCATTAATTACTTGACCACTCCCACAATGACAAAGGCTGCTTCAAACCCAGTTACTAATATCTGTTTCTATTAGATCTTATGGCCTGAGAGACATAATGCATGCTGGGATGCGGCACTGAGGTGGGGGATAAAAAAATAAAATACATGTTGCATGCCCATTGTGGGGAGACTTTCTCCACACTCCTCTTTTTAGAAACTTCAGATACGGAAACCACATACATAGTCCTTGGATCGAAATAGTCATACAAGGTATGCTGATACACTCAGTTCAAAAGCAACAATAGTTGTACTGACCATGAGAAAAGAAATCCAAATCCATAGGGGCCATACTGTTATCAAATCACATTTTATAAAATTACTGGAAAGTTTCTAAATTCCTAGAACTCTTCTTCAGGCAAGAGGGTTAGGGGAGAAAAGGGAGAAGCAGGAAAATAATTGGCTGCTCTTTGGGCCATATTTGCTTTAAAGGCAAATTTCTATAAACATTAATTTGAATAGAAAAGCATGATGTAAATTGAATAAATACATTTTCAGATTGATTGTTTAAGGCTGATACATAAGAAGGAAAACTTTGTTCCACTCTGCTACATTTTAGTTGCAGTTATTTCTGATGTTTCACATTAAGGTTGCCCCTACTGTTTCATAGAGAGTCAGTGTGGTATGCTGGTTAAGGCACCAGGCTAGAAACCGGGAGACTGTGAATTCTAGTCCCACCTTCGGCACAAAGCCAGCTGGGTGACCCTGGGCCAGTCACTTTCTCTCAGACCTAGGAAGGAGGCAATGGCAAACCACTTCTGAAAAACCTCTTTGCCAAGAAAGCTGCAGGGACTTGTCCAGGCAGTCTCTGAGAATCAGACATGATTGAATGAATTAAAAAAAAAATCATAAACCACCATTATGACTGAAATGTCATCTTCCATACAGGAGCCTTTACAAGAATAGCAGTAACAAGAAGATGTTGCAATTTGCAGTGCTCCTGTTCCTTGCTGTCTTAGTGCCTAGCACTGGAAAGAGACAAACATGTCTGGAAGGGGCTGGTCACAAGCCAAGGCCTACCCAAGAGAAATACTTGCAGGAATGTACCCTATATGCCAAATGTAAGTGCTGCAGAACTATATTAAAAGCTAGTCTTTATGTGACCAGCAAGCTGTGTGCTGGTGCCTTTGTTAATAGGGGGTCTTGAAGGATTACTTTGAACTTTGTATTATCATTTGTTCATGCAACTAATGTGAGCTCAATTTCATGGTATAGTTACATTACATGTGTGTGTGTACACACACACACGCATGCACGCACACTAGGGGCTAATTGATTACTTCTGTACTTAAAGAATAACAAAGTACAGCGACTGTGAAGATTAAAATAAAAAGCACAGAAAAGAGTAAGAATTAATAAGCCAAGAAATTCAAGCCTGAGGTAGAAAAAGAAAAAGGATAAAGTTTATACCAAAACCATTCACTATATCTCTTCATACTTTGTATCCTTACAAATCATTGTTCTTCCATCATATTCATACATCACTTCACACATTGCCTTTCGTTCGTTAAACTTCTCAACTCACTTTTTTGAGTATCTCATCAACTCCATCCAGCCATGACCTTTTTTGGTCTTCATCTTCCTTTCAACCCATTCGCTCTTCCTTCATACTGTATATTAGTTTTGCAATTAGGCCCCCATTCATTCACTCTAAACAACCAAAGCATCTCAACCTACTCATTTTGTATAGGTCATTCACTGTGTAAAAGCTAGTGAGGTGTGAACCAATGCTGCCCAGGTCAGGCATATCATTGTGTAAACATGCAGCAGGTACATTCCAATCCCAAGGCTGGAGAAAAAAGGCCAAACATCCATTGATCCAAAAGAGTGGGAGGAAACAGACCAAATGCTACCCACTACCTTTCTACAGCATTGGTACATTGGTATGAAAACATTAATTGTTTTCATATTTTTCTCATCTTTAGAAAAAAATCTACAAAGCTGCTCTCATTTTTCCTGTCAAATGCAATCACACTAATACATTAATTTCAGATCCATTCTCCTTGTTGCATTGTACAATCAACAATGCTGCAAATCATTTGGGTTCTCCGCCAACAACACAGCAATATCTGTATACAAAAGCGTATACACATTCATGTACCCAATCAACACACCTCTAATGTTACGAAGAGCATTTTTTATACATTTTATACATTTATCCATAAATACATTACTCCAGATGAATATATCAAACATTCTTTTCATGTTCCTGTTCAGTGTTGGACCATTCAATTATTCTTCCACGTGCTTAACTTCCAACATACTATTCTTACTGCAACAGCTTTCAACTCAATATTTATATAAAACATTCCATTAGTTTAGCCTACTCACTTTATTATATGCTTTCTCTAAGTGTACAATAAAGTTTGCTTCTCACACTCATATGTTTCTCAGTGATCCTAACCCTAACCTTAAGCCTCTTTGCTGAAGAGGAAAAATCTGCTTGTCATAATACCATACTGCACTTCCCAAATGTTGCTGCTTGTCACTTTTCATAACCTTTCAATCAGAATTCTACCAAACATTTTCCCAGGCACACTTAACAAACAAATCCACCTATGCTTGTTTGTTTATTTCTTTTAATTCATTCATACTACTATTCTTTCCCTTTGTATGGGGGAACAATAGCACAATTCTTCCAGTCTTCAGTCACAGTTGCAGTCTTCCCACTTATGGTAAACAAGACACTCAGCCACTCCATATGCAAACCTCATCCATATTTTAACACTTCTCCAGTTAAACCATCTCTTCCTACAGAGCTGTACCATTTTTCAACACTCCTTTTCATCAATTCTTTTATTGAACACTAACTTTTATAACATTTGTTTTAAGTGTACTCTTTGACATAAACTGTCATTCCCATACAAATTTCTAAAACACTCCTAGCATTCCTGCACTTCAGTTCCATCACAAATAATTCATTTACTTTTGTTTCTAATTCCATCCTCTCTGCTACAGGTTCCCTCTTCATTCATTTCCAACATAATTTTTTATTCTCATCAAAATTGTTCAGCCTCTTATAATCTTAACTGTTCCTTATTCTCTCTGACTACATTCTTTGAAGATATATTTTTTCTGTCCATACACATTGCTTAGTTTCTTTCTCTCATTCTCATTTTTGTAGTATCTATATGATCAAACTACCGTACAATTGCGCTCATTTCACATGCTAGCAAGGTTATGCTCAAAATCCTACAAGCTAGGCTTCAGCAGTATGTGAACCGAGAACTACCAGAAGTGCAAGCTGGGTTTCGAAGAGGCAGAGGAACTAGAGATCAGATTGCCAACATTTGCTGGATCATGGAAAAAGCAAGAGAGTTCCAGAAAAACATCTACTTCTGCTTCATTGACTACGCTAAAGCCTTTGATTGTGTGGATCACAACAAACTGTGGCAAATTCTTAAAGAGATGGGAGTACCAGACCACCTTACCTGTCTCCTGAGAAACCTGTACGCGGGTCAAGAAGCAACAGTTAGAACCAGACATGGAACAACCGATTGGTTCAAAATTGGGAAAGGAGTACGACAAGGCTGTATATTGTCACCCTGCTTATTTAACTTATATGCAGAGTACTTCGTGAGAAATGCTGGGCTGGATGAATCACAAACCAGAGTTAAGATTGCCGGGAGATATCAACCTCAGATATGCAGATGATACCACCCTAATGGCAGAAAGTGAAGAGGAACTAAAGAGCCTCTTGATGAGGGTGAAAGAGGAGAGTGCAAAAGCTGGCTTGAAACTCAACATTAAAAAAACTAAGATCATGGCATCTGGTCCCATCACCTCCTGGCAAATAGAAGGGGAAGAAATGGAAGCAGTGACAGATTTTATTTTCTTGGGCTCCAAGATCACCACAGACGGTGACTGCAGCCATGAAATTAAAAGACGCTTGCTCCTTGGGAGGAAAGCTATGACAAACCTAGACAGCATATTAAAAAGCAGAGACATCACCTTGCCAACAAAGGTCCGTATAATTAAAGCTATGGTTTTCCCAGTAGTAATGTATGGCTGTGAGAGTTGGACCACAAGGAAGGCTGAGTGCCGAAGAATTGATGCTTTTGAACTGTGGTGCTGGAGAAGACTCTTAAGAGTCCCTTGGACTGCAAGGAGGTCAAATCAGTCAATCCTAAAGGAAATCAACCCTGACTGCTCATTGGAAGGACAGATACTGAAGCTGAAGCTCAAATACTTTGGCCACCTAATGCGGAGAGAGGACTCACTGGAAAAGACCCTTATGCTGGGAAAGACTGAAGGCAAAAGGAGAAGGGGACAGCAGAGGATGGGATGGTTAGATAGCATCACCGATGTAATGAACATGAATTTGAGTAAACTCCGGGAGGCAATGGAGGACAGGAAGGCCTGGCGTGCTATGGTCCATGGGGTCACGAAGAGTTGGACATGACTTAACAATTGAAGAAAAACAAATACAGATTTTTTTCCTCATCCATAGCCTCTTTCAGGTCATCATTCCACAAATATCCTTTTTCATACTTCCTATTAGTATAATGCCACATTTTTCTGTGGCATTGTGTAACATAACTCTTTTCATCCTATTTTAAGCAGCTTCCACATCTTCCTTACTTATGTCCACTTACCATCTGTGGAGAGAATAATCTATATTCTACTACTTTTTCATTCAGGATTCATATTTTCTCTTCCTGTAATATTCTACTTTCACTGCTGCCTCTTTCTTTTTCTTCCATGTCCACTTTTTCCAGGGATCCACTCTTGATACTGCTAAATAATGGTATGCCAAGAAAAATGTATCTATGTGGTTGCTAAAAGTCAACAACAACTTGTTGGCACATAATTAATCCCCGCTTTCAGAATCTTTCATCACTCTTGTTTCCTTCACTAATCTTCACTTCCTTACTTCACTTCTCTCAGTCTTTCATCATAAACAATTAAATCATTCTTTCTTTTTATTTATTATTTTTCCATGTGTACCTATGAATAGACTTATACTTAAAACATGTATTCAAAGTAGACATTTTACAAAGCAGATATTCATCAGTCACTATTTTCATACATTCTTGGGTCTCCAAATGACACCAATCATTTTTCTGTGCTCTTTAGTCTTTTTCCCACCCATCCATTCATAGCCCCTAATAGAATAAATGATCCACATTTTTCCCCCTACGCATCCCTACTTCTTTTATTATCACTGTTCACTGCAGCTTAAAATGCAACTATCACCACCTTAGGAATTTCTACTTTCATACATTCACACAACAGTATCGATGCCATCAAGTCATAATTTCTGACATAATTTTAGCACTTTCATTCAAGCTACTAATGGTTTACTTCCCCACGTGTTTCAGCAAAACTACTTCACAAAATCAGACTACCTTCTTTCAGCTGTTAAATTCTTTCCTTCCTTAGTTTTACAGATTCCCACATATCTATTTTTCTTTCTTCCAATTCTGACTTCCTCTTACATTTCAAATGACAAATTTTTGCTATGTCATAGTCATTACAGATGAGCCCGTAGGTATCGACCTCTGAGGCTTTCATATAAGACTTTTTTTTTAGTAAGGAAAGGGGAGGAGAAGAGAGAGAGAGGAGAGAGAGACTTTTTTAAGTGAGGAAAGGAACACATTTAAGTATGAAACTAACAGGCAAAGGAAATAATCAATTATGTAGTGGTGAATAGCTGAACATGATTGGCTGATAGCTGTCCTGGCTCAGATGTTGGACTGAAAAAGCAACTACTGATTGGCTGTCAGTTTTTATGAGTTCCATAAATTCAGAAGGAGTCAAAACATGCAAATTAATCCCAGCTGCACTTTCAAGAGGAATTGGAAGACTGGGATAACAGAAAGATTGCTCATCTAAAAGTGCCCCAAGACTCAATTCCAATTTTAACAACATGGGCTATTGTGGGTATTTAAGTAGGTCAGAGTCTTCACAGTTGTAATTGTGTTAGAAAGTAAGCCTTTATTAAAAACTCTTTGTTTTTTAATTCCCCACAGCTGCCTGTTGCTATGCAGACATTACAGAAGAACTAGCTCACTCACCAGTCATTAAAATAAATACTACCTTCTGGAACAGATGTGGAAATCTTAGCAAAATGTAGGTTTTGTTTTTTCTTTTCCACATGTTTCTATGAATATGCTATATGCCATACTTCTGCCATAGCTTTTAAAGAAAAACTGTTTTTCTGTGTTGAATACATAGTTTATCTTCTGGATTAAGGTGTTACAGAGCACTTAGAAATTTGAGATGGCATTGTACTTTGGGTCTTTTATGCCATAATTAGAATCCAATAGCTATTTAATGATGATTGTGGAATTACTAAATTTAGGTGACATATATGAATATAAGGCGATGAAAAGATATTACAACATTAATAGACGTTTGAGCAATGGTACATACTTTTAATGGCCAAATTAAAAATATGTTCTTAATGGCTTTTCTAAAAGTAGGGAGACTTATTTATTTATTTATTTATTTATTTATTTATTTATGAATGAATGAATGAATGAATGAATGAAGCTTTTTGTTTTGATTTTCAGTCCAAAACCCAAAGATTCCCAAAGTGACTTATAGTCTATTAATTCAATGCAAGGCAATTGAATTAAGGCAAATGGTTAAGACAAGGTAGCAAGAGAAACTAGGTGAAGAGGGGAATTACAATAAATCCTCTCTTCAGCCCTCTGGTGTTGCTACCCAGTGTTATCAAGAAGATTCATGAAGTATTAATGTAGCCTTCTTATGAAACCTAGTATTTACTTTAATAAGACTGGAATATAATTTCAGAATTATAAATCTAAGGAGCAACTGAGTTAAAGTTCCCAACCAATTTGCCAACTGCAGTGATGGAATTTTTCATATAATAACAGTGGATGTTTTCCCCCATAATAACAGGTGTGAAACTTACATGAAGAAAATAGAGTGCTTTTATAGGTGCTCACCATATGCCGCTCACTGGGCTCATCCAGAATATGCAGCTGCTATTTCTTCTGTTCCCATATGCCAAAGGTTCTGTGATAACTGGTAGGTTGGCCTTTACAGAGTTCATACAAGTGAATTCCCCTACCGACGTCTCCTCCTTGCTATATTCAAAAAAATTAAGAAGATTCTGTTTGCAGTTAAATTCACTACTAATTCTTCATTCTGGGGGGCAAAATCAAACTTTCCAATGCAAATTTATTACTCTAAAAATTCTTATTGACTTAACAATAACTTTCTCTTGGCATATAAAAAAATTATGCTGAGAAGTAAACCCACATGCATTTTTTCCAGAGCAGAACAGAGTATTATTTAGTATTCTTGTGATACTATGCATCTTTCATTTTAGGATGATATTCCTTAGAAAAATAGAATTTGAAATGATGCAGTGAGCTGTCTATTACTATTATTTTGTAATAGATCTGTTCCATAGATCAGAAGACAAGCTACCAAAGTTTGTTGCCAGAGTTTAAAGATCTACATGAAGTTTTTCTGTACCCAGTGAGGTTGTCAAGTGTTTCTTAAAAGAGCTGGTGCTGGCAATAGTCTGACATTCAAAAAACAAAATTAAAAAATTAACTGGACATGTTCAAGATTTTGGGGATGGCTAGCATAGTTGTTTTGTTTTTTTGTTTGGATTGAACTCTATTGTGTTGGAGATTTTCATGTGTGTGTTTTACTAATAGAACTACTTCTTTTCCAAATGCTGAAACATGGCCAATTCCACCCAGTATGGAGAGTAGCAATTCTGAACTGTACGTGTTGATGACCCTGCATGCACATGAATGGTTCTGAATAGAAAATAAAGCATTAACTAATATTCTTCAGGGACCACTTACTTTATAAAACTGCAGACCTCTAGATTCTGGGCTTTCCAAACAATATCTTTGCACCATTCCAGAATGTTTTGTACTTCTGTGTTTTCAAACTATTATTCTTTGGCAGACAATTTGTCTCTGGTTCGGTTGTAGCACAATTCAGAATGAAGAAGGCAGCCTTTCTGCTGGCATTCTGTAGAGCTTTGGGTATCTTTTTCCCCCCCTTGGTGGAACTCTTGCCTCACCTCACAACCCAATTCTCGGTCTTCCGGTGATGCTGCATTCGGTTTTCAGGTTCTTAACAGAGAAAGGTGGCCTCCTGGCTTCATTCAGGACCCCTACACAAACATAAACCGCAAATAGAGATAGCAGGATGTGCTGGGGCTGTGAAAACCATCCAAAGAGGTGTTTCACAAACCATGCTGCTGCAAAGTGTTATTTCAGGACCTGTAGTACCTTAGAGCAGCGGTCCCCAACCTTTTTGGCACCAGGGACCGGTTTCGTGGAAGACAATTTTTCCACGGGCCGGGGGGGGATGGTTTTGGGATGATTCAAGCGCAGATTCTGACTTCTCATAAGGAGCGTGCAACCTAGATCCCTCACACGCGCAGTTTACAGTAGGGTTTGCGCTCCTATGAGAATCTAATGCTACCGCTGATCTGACAGGAGGCGGAGCTCAGGCGGTAATGCGAGCGATGGGGAGCGGCTGTACATACAGATGAAGCTTTGCTCACTCGCCCACTGCTCACCTCCTGCTGTGCGGCCCAGTTCCTAACAGGCCACGGACCGGTACCGGCCCAGGGGTTGGGGACCCCTGCCTTAGAGCATGACACTAACAGAATGATCTTTTTTGCACTCTTCTATCAATCAGCTAGAGGCAGAGCACAGATTGGATCATGGTCTTACCTGCCAGTTTTCTGCAGTCTGGTCTGCAGAAGTGAAGACAATTATATGGTCAAAACTGTTGGAAGAGTCAGGGAAATGAGAAATGGAAACAATGAAGTGCACTCTATAAGCTCCAGACCAGTGCTACTTCTCCACGCTACAGTATTTTCATCTCTAGGTTGATATTGCAGTGATCGGGAGAAAATAGCACTCTTTGGGAGCTGGAATTTGACCACAACTCTATCCATTAAGTATTCTTCCCTACTTAATAGTCTGCTAATAGCTATCACCTAGGAAAGGTACAGGTCTGTTTTTAATATACATTCTAGAATCATTGTAACATGCCACGTGGTTCTAGGGCTATTATTTTTTCTTCCCTTGTCCTGCAAATGTCCTTGGTTCAAAGTGCCCTGTATATTTGTAAAGAATAATTTCCAGTCATATCCTGAAGGAACACAGACTTGAATTTTTTAAAAAACCCTATAGTCAATAAAACCACATACTTCTTTGTTGCATTACATGGGGTGGTAAAACACAAATAAGACCTATACTTTTGTGTTTTCTCTTATCTTATAGGTATGAAGCTTGTAAAAAAGATCTCACCTGTGTCAGCAATTGGTTGACTGATTGGGAAATTGATGAAAAAGGAGAGAATCACTGTAAGAATGAGTGCATCCCATACAGTGAGGTAATGTATTGTAAGCTACTCCTGAACCATAGATAGTACCATAAAAAAGGTAAAGGTTCCCCCCGCACATTTGTGCAGTCGTGTCCGACTCTAGGGGCCGGTGCTCATCTCAGTTTGTTAGCCAAAGAGCCAGCGTTGTCCGAAGACGCTTCCACGGTCATGTGGCCGCATGACGCGCGCAGAACACTGTTACCATCCCACCAAAGTGGTACCTATTCATCTACTTGCATTTGCATGCTTTCGAATTGCTAGGTTGGGAAGAGCTGGGGCGAGTGCGGGAGCTCACTCCGTCACACGGGACTAGGGATTCGAACCTCCGAACTTGCGATCTTCTGATCAACAAGCCTGGCGTCTTACCGGCTGAGCCACCACGCCCCTATGTGTTTGTGTGTGTGTGTGTGTGTGTGTGTATACATATGTATATGTATGATAGTACCATACAGTAATGTTAAAGTGTCAAAGGCTACATGGCTTTCTATATTTAGTGCTGATGCTCTAGCAAATGTTTCTAATTTAACAAGAGGAAACTCATATATTCACCCTCTCTAAATTCTAAAATATTTTAGTACTGCTAGTGCATGCCACCAATAATAATAATGCCTTTTAAATTAAAGTGCAGATTAAGTGTATTTATTTTTATTTATTTATTATATTTGTATGGCTACCCATCTCACAAAAGCATGACTCTGGGCAGTATACAACAGTCAGTTAAAAAGGAAAACCAATAAATATATAAAACAGTCATTTTAAAAACTATAAAGAACTATTATGAAGTCTATCTTCCAAACTTTAAACTCGGTAAATGTTAAGGTAAGGTAATGTACCAATATTTATTTTAAACTAGGTTAATCTAAAACAGGTGTTTTCCAAGCAAAAGATATATTAATATTGTATAAAGGGAATTTCCTTTCATTTTGTGCATATACAATACAGAAATTATCACACTAGTTTAGATAGCAATGCATTACTATATTTTGAAGTATCATGAACCATGCCAGCTAGAAATTTGGAGGATGTCTGTTATGGGAAGGCTGATCTAGAAATACATGTGTTTGGCCAATTCAGTAATAGATCTCATGCATCTCTAGATAAAAGAAAAAGCAGGAAAATGTTTGCTAGAGATTCTCAAGCAAATGAAAGCAAACTGAAATCCCAGTGCTGTACACAGCTCCCAAACCACTTTCTTGTAATCCCAGAATTCACTCTGACCACAGTGACCTAAAATAAACCCCATTGTTTCCCAACTTTGAAACTAGAAATGCATGAATACTGTAGTATGAACTTAAATTGTGCAGTTCCTGGCTACCAAAGTTGTCTGACCCTATTTCAGAAAGACATTACTAATCAGAAATGAAAATGCTGGGTTAAATGGACAAAAATCTTGGTATAAGGTAAATCTCTGTTTTATAAAGCTGAAAAGAAGAGAGGCTAAAATCCTAAACAAAGGGTTGGGCAAGATTTGTTTCTTTTCATCTCCAATGCTTTTGGCCTCATAATAAAGCAATTAGTAGATTTCTGATATGGTGTATGTGTTGGATCCTGAATGAGCTGTTGCCAGTACTGGTTTCTCTATCTACCTTCCTAATTGTACCAGGCCACATCCTGCCTTAGACATTATTTTCCAAAGTGGCCTGGATGTAAAGATCAAAAAGCAGGAGGACAGTGTGGTTCTGATGGTAAATGTTACTGTAAACCAGACCATTTATGTCCCTCTGAATTCTAGATGTATGCCAGTGGAACTGACATGTGTGAGAACATGTGGGGTGATTCACTGAGGATAAGTGACTCCTCCTGTCTCTGCCTGGAGATGGATGAAATGGATCCCAAGGCAATCAAGCTCATTCAGGATAGATCCTCCAGCAGTAGCAGCAGCAGCAGCAGCAGCAACAATGATGAAGAACGATTCTGCCGCCTCAGGATGGAGAAGATAAGAGAGCTGGAGGAGGAGGATAAAGAAGGCATGGAAAAATAGTGAGCATTCAGGTTT
Organism: Charina bottae; assembly: GCA_023362775.1. NCBI lineage: Eukaryota > Metazoa > Chordata > Lepidosauria > Squamata > Charinaidae > Charina > Charina bottae. The sequence goes on from JALMGJ010000003.1 coordinate 60,187,470, forward strand.
GGGTAAGCAAGATTAGATGGTTATTATTTTTATCATTGACATTATTTTTATTTATGTAGGCCTTCAGCAGCTCTAGGCATCTGTTTCTATCCACAATAACGCCCTAAGGATAGAACGTGCATTGCAACGTCACAGTGCAGGCTCTGCCCCTTCATACTCACAGGTACATAAGGGGCAGAGCTTGTATCATAGTGATGCATGTTTTTTCACTTCACTCCCTGCTTCTCCCCTCTTTATGCACCCTGCAGGCACCTGTGTCAGCAGCAAAAGCATGCAGCTAAACAATAAGAAAGAAAGAAATGATAGAATTTAAGATCCAGAAGCAAGCCATATAGCAAATGATTAAACATCAAAATCAGCATTGGATGTCCCAAAGCTAAACAGAACCTTGGCGAAATGAAATTGTCTTTACCCAGTAGCAGGAGTTAAAGAACTAGAGAGCTAAACAAACTTCTGCAGGAGAGGCTTTCATGATTGGAAAGTGGGGTTGCAGAAAAGAGACTCTAACACAGAGCTTTCCAAACTCTGTGTCGCAACACAAAAGTGTGTCGCCACACACAGTCTGGTGTGTCGCCACACAACCCGGAAGCACTGATCATCATCAGCGCTTCCGGGTTTTCCCACGGCGACACACCAACGGCGTTGGTGTGTCGCCGCGGGAAAACTTTAGAAAGCCCTGCTCTAACAACTACAAATCAAACAAGCGTCAGCACACACCAGGATATATTGAAGGGCCTGACCATCAGAACCTAGAGTACAGTTGGGATCAAGGGTATCCGTGGAAGGAACGTCAATAGCATCAAAATGGCAAACATGTCCAAGCAATCAAAGCCCGCACCTTTTTGTTGTGTTTTGCATAAGTAAAAAAGGGCAGGGTTTCAGTTGCCTGATTGCAGCTGCCATTTTGACACTGTGGACATCCACCACTGTGGACACCCCTGCTGGGATCATATGGGAGAATGTGGCTCTTTAGATACCTTTTACAGCTTAACAAATTATAATCAAATTATAATTCAAATAACCCAATTATAATACAATTACAACTTGAATTAGGGCTGGAAATGTTTTGGTAATGATTGTAACTATTCTTGAAGGGAAAAAAATGTATGATGCCCATACAGTTATTTTCCTTTGAGCATCGTAGCTGCTCCATTCTGAACCAGGTGGAGTTTCCACACATTTTTCAGATTGAGCTGATGTCAGCAGTGCAGAATTATTATTATTATTATTATTATTATTATTATTATTATTATTATTATTTAAACTTGTATGCTACTTGACTCTCAATGACTCTGGGCGGCTCTCAACCATCAAATAAAGAAATTACAATAAAATAAAGCATAAAGATAAAGATAAGAGATGGCAAGCGTGATGAAGTGAGGGGTCTCATTCTCCCTTGTCAAAGGCCAGAACCTCTGGTCCTCCAGATGTTGCTGTTCAACAGCTGTAGCTCCTAGCATCTCTCACACTGGCTATGCTGCCTATGGCTCCTGAGAGTAGTATTTCAAGAATTCTTGAAGGCCACGTGTTTCCCTGCTCTAGAATAGTCTAATCAAGACAGGTAATCCAGTTACTCACACTGCTGGTAGCTTTCTGAGTGAGAATATTGATCAAAAAGCATACCAAAATCAGCTGCCAGTTTAAGGTGTTCTGATTTATTTTGTCTATCCAAACATTACAGAGACAATTAATAACCATTTATGATGAAAACAGGAGTATACCAGAAAACCCTAACACATCACTGAATTATACAGCTACAGTAGGTTCTTTTAGAGCTTATTACCAACCCTCTTGGATTATAATTGAGCTGAATGGGTTGCCATGGCAATAAGATCTAAATACATTTTTACTATTCTGGTTCTAGCAGTTCTATATAAAGGGGACAGCTGCTATGGTTTTATTTGTGTATTTACTGTATTATTTTGCTGAGCTTATTTGGCCCTCCAGTTGTCTCTAGCAGATCCTGCACAACTATTCCAGGGTTTGTTTGTTTTTTAACAACAGGAAGTAGTTTAGAAGTAGACCTAATAAATAATAAATAAAAAGGATGCATCTTGAAAAAATATGGTTATCATAGTTGTATTCAAAAGGTATCAAATCCCTCCTTTTTCAACAAGATATCTTCCAGATGTGTTTTATTGCAACTCTCATCACCTATAGCTAACATAATGGATGATAGAATTTGTAGCAAAACACATCTAGAGAGTATAGAGAAAATTGCACTAGATGATGTCTCCAGATAATCATATTTGTTCATTTGGTGGATTGAAATGATTTGGAACTGTGTCAGCCTCTGGTGAGTCTCAGTCTGCATATGCATTCTCTTGTCCCAACTGGTACACACAAAGAAATTTCTGTTCATATTTTTTTTGCATGCTCAGAAAAGAAGTCATATTTGGTAGGTAAAAATTGCTAGAAGGATAGTTGATGACAGATGTTGAAAACAAAGACACATAGAAATGTTGCCAAGGCACTGCACAGAACCATAATTAGAACTGTACTTCCAGATGTACAATACCATGACCTCTACATAGAATCAAGGGAATATACTAGGATCAGTAGAAATACTTGTCATGTTGTGCCAAGTAAATTTTTAGTGGAGGCATATTTTGGAGATTAAGTACACTTCCTGAAATATAGTTTGAATGAAGCAGAAGGGTTGTATGCAGATGGCTGTTTATTGTAACTGATTTGCAAAGTGGATGATGTTTCTAGCAAATTTGGCATCTTCCCTACATTATCAAAAAACAGATTGCGTGAATTTGCTCATAAAACAATGCCAGTATGAAACAATTGTTGAATATGAGATGTAAATGTTTTGTTTGACTTTTTTCATCCCCCACAGTGTCATGTGAATTCTATGAGCCTTCATCTGACAGATATCCTACCTGAAGATCACCAGGAATGCACCAGGCAGTGTCTGTTTCAGCATATGCCTGCTCTGGCACCAAAGTAAAATTAGAAGCTGAGCAGATTGCTGATTTGCATTGTTCTACTAACAATCAATCAATCAATCAATCAACAAATAAATAAATAAATAAATAAATAAATAAATAAATAACGAAACGTCCAATATTTCATCAATGTCATCAGTCACTTTTATAGTGATGCAATTGCTTAAATCTGTCCATCAAGTTTCTGTGTCAGTCTTCCTCATCTGGTGATCTCCATAGGCAATCAGGCTGCAACTTCCAGAATTCCCAGCCAGGGTCTTCACATGGTGCTAGGTAGGGAAAGGCTATTCCATTGCCATCTTTGTCTACATACACGTGTGGGAATTGTTAGCCAGCATTCATTCAATCAGGCTTTAAGGAGGCAATGGTACTAGAAGACTAATATGCTCACTAAAGCTGTAGAGTAAAATCTATAGGCATATGGGTAGAAGGAAGAAAGAGGAGTCTTTCACTTAAAGACATTACCCGTTCAAACTCTTTAAATTGCTGTTGAACAAAGATACATCCATTGACATACCCTATAGCAGAAGTGCATATTATGGGAGGACAGCTGCCATTCTGTTTTATGTCAGGACTAGGAAGACTCTTTCAATTCAAGGTCCTAATTGCCTCTGGACAAGTGCTTTGCCAGCGAGGAGGAGGGTCCACAATGAACTAGGGGACACACACACACACCCCTCTCCCTATGCAATTAGACTTAAAAGTGTTTTTAGTAGCATCATTGAGGCACTGGGGCATCAGTGGAGGCTAATTTTAAATTTGAGTACTCCCCCCAGGGACATTTCAAGGAATGGGCTGCTGCTGGGTTGGAGAGAGCTGGTTTATTCTTTCTTGATCTCCTCATCAGTTTCTGCTGCAGAGAATCCATTCATTTTATTTGAAGGAGAAGTAAGCATCATCCTCTCAACTAGACACTGGAAATACTGTGTTCATTTATTACATTAAGTCAGGGCTTCTCTGTTGGGAGTCTGGAAGCTTAGAAAAAGCACTCCAAGCAGCTAATGACAATCTTGCAGAGTAGAAGTCCCCAGAAAAGACTTGCATGTTGTGTGAACACAACTATGTTGGATTCAACAAACTATCACTAAGTAAATCTCTGCTTAATGCAGGGGTTCTCAAACTAGGGGTCACAAGAAAATTGGGGTGGGGGTGTCACACTTTTTAATGTATTTCATGGATTGGTGTTTGTAACAACTGAAATGGCCAAATCACTCATTTCAGCAGAGAATAACAACTGACACCTGCTGAAACTGTTGATGTTCCTAGCATTTTTAGAGTCCACTGGTTTTGCAGCACACTCACTGTTCTTAGAATGATGTGGTCGATCCTTGATGTGACTAGAAGTGTTATTTTTCAGCCAGCTTGTTGCAGAGACGGATGCTGATTTGGGCTGAGAGGGAATGACTTGCCCAAGTTCAGCCAGCTGGCTTCTATGCTTAATGGAGGACTAGAACCTGGATTTCCCCACTCCTAGTCCAGCATCTTCACCACTACATCATATTGGCTCACATCTATTGATACTATGTCAAACAATTATTGTATATTGGCATGTGCAAGTCTTTTCTGGGCACTTCTACTCTGCACAGTTAGCTGCGGGCACGGTTAGCTCAGCGGGTTAAACTGCTGAGCTGTAAAGTCTGCCGATCTAATGGCAGTTCAAATCCCCATGTGATGAGGTGAGCTCTCGCCACTCGCCCCAGCTTCTGTCAACCCAGCAATTCGAAAGCGAAACCGAGTAGATAAATGGGTACCACGTTAAAGTGGGTCAATTTGCCGACGTCCTGTAATTCGGGGGTCGCCCTTGGAATCGGAAAGAAGATCCCGGAAATCCCGAAAATGGCAACGGAGGACGACAGAGGACGACGGAACCTGATCGGTGAACATCCAGGACGTCAGCAGCCGACTCAGAAGCGAAGTATGCTGGGACATGTAGTCCAATACCTACGGAAGAAAAGTCGGTTCCCCAACCCCCTTCCTGAGCACGCGACGATAATATATGAATTGCTCTATAATTATATATATATGAATTGTAACGCTGTAAGCTGCCTAGAGTCCTCCGATAGGGAGGGGATAGGCGGGGTATAAATATGATAAATAAATAAATAAATAAATAAATAAACAAACCATGGTTTACAAACACAACTTCTGTAAAAGCTAAGTCAAAGCCAAACAGGCTACATTATGGCTGGTTCTCTCCAACAGATAAACTGCTGTTGTGCCACAGTGTGCTCACACCAGGCTTCAGTAGAGCAGAGGGCAGCTTTTAACTAGCTATTTAATTTTCACAATCAAACCATACGCAATGAGAGGTCATGGACGGGCAGATGGAGTGCCATCAATATGCTGATGACAACCAATTCTACTTCTTAGTAACATCAGAATCATATCCTGAACTGTTGCTTGGATGCAGCGATGAGGTGAATAAATTACAACTGAAATCTGATCAGTTTGAAGACTTTGTGGGAGATTGTGAGAGTTAATTCTCACATGCTGTGAGAAAAACAGCATGATAGTAAATCTGATGGCTATAAACACAAGACAGAGATAAGCCAGTCCCCCACCCCCAAAAGAGAGGGGCAAATAATCTGTTGTGTAGGATGGGAAGGAAAATGAAACGCCAAAGTCTGAACATTGTTTCTCTATATACAGCTTTTTCTTGAATCATTGTAGTTGCTGAAATTCTTTGTTTATGGCTTCCTACTTCCTTCATCAAATCTTACTTATTTGTAGTTCTTAGTTTTCTTGCCTAAGTGGTTCATTCCTATGAGGTGAGACCTGACAACAGGTTCCTGGGTATGGGAACTGGGAATACGCCTGTTCTGAATGGGTTTGCATGCCCTGAGAAGGAACATGTCCATGGTTTTGGGGTGCTCCTACAGTTGTCATTGTCACTATAGGCCCAACATTCAGAAGAAGTCTGGTAGCACCTTTTCCAACTAACAAATTTTATTAAAAGGTGTGTGCTCGTGCCTTTTATTAAAAGGCATAAGCTTACGGTTCACAAAAATGTATGCTTTTAATAAAAATGTTAGTTGGAAATGGTGCTATCAGATTTCTTCTGATTTTGGACTACAACAAACTAACATGGCTGCCTCCCACAATGTCTACCATAGGTCCATATGACCTTTATGACTAGGAGCATCTAGCTATGCCCTTTACCAGACAATAGTCATTCTGCATTTTGATTACCATAATGTGCTTTATATCTACCAAGTTGGAAGCTGCAACTGGAGCAGATTGCAATAGCCAGGTTGCTGAATGGAGCATCTTGCCATGTACATGCTATACCTGTAATGAAGCAATCTGTGTTGTTCAAGTTTTATTCCTGGTATATAAGACCCTAAACAACTTCAGACTGGGATTTATGGTGGTTCACCTTCCTTTTAAAAACCTCCATGATAACTCAGAGATTCAGGAAGTCCTACTGCTAGTGCATGAACTATAGACTGTCATCTTGGGGATCACTTACAGATGGGCCTTCTTGGTGGTGATGCCTGCATTTTAGGATGCTTTCTCCTTTGATGTTCAAGGGCACCTACTATTAAATCAGTTTAGGCATCTACTGACAAATGATGTTTCACCCATCCGTGTGTGAATGGTAGAAACATTAGCCTTTTTTTCAGATCCATTTTAACGTATATGTTACATATTATATTTCAATTTATGCATGTTATGTTTGATTGCTAAATTCCTTCAAGATACTTTCTGGGAAGGTAAAGGTAAACCTCCTTCAAGTTGAGTTTGAGTCCTGCTGATTTTGTTGACACATCCATGCAGTTTTCTTGGCAGTAGTATGGAAGTGGTTTGCCATTCCTTGCTTCCAGAACGTTTTCAATTTCCTGGTCTAACCAGCAGCCCTGGGATTCCCAGGTCAACCAGATCCCACCCTACTTACCTTCCAAACACAGACAAAGGTAATCAGGTGCTTTCACCTAGGAAGGGGATATAAATGTAATTAAATTAAATTAAATTAAAATGCCATTCAGGAAATAAAATATACTTTTTATATTGTTCTGTCCTGTGGTATGGGACCCTCTGCAAATCATGAGAACAACGAACAATAAATGTAGTTGGTCCAGATGCTTAATTACAGTGTAGCAGGTTTTTTTAATCTTTCTATTTCTCTCTGCAGTGTTATAGCAAAAAGAGAGAGACCCAAAGAGAAATCTGACATTTCTAAAAAAATTGTGATCATGATTCACTGTGCAGTTTTATTAGATTCTGCTCCACATGACTGATATTTTTATATTTTGGAAAGGGTAACATACCATTGCACTGCCAAGTTGAATCAACCATGCACATTAGGATTTCAGGCTGAAATACAGATGGCACATTAGAACATTATGCCCACTATGGGTGAGTTGCTGTGGTAACACAGTTGTGGTCCTGATAGTTACCACTACATGGATACGTTAGAAGAAGTGTTTGCATTTGTACTAACATAAGTACAAGTTAAATACAAGTTGCATTTGTACTATCACTAGACTAGACCAGACCAGAACAGACTAAAATGAGACTAGGTAATTTGTGACTCAGCATGTGGGAACACCCCAGCCATTATTTTAGCATGTTTTGTGAAACACAGCATTACATTAAGTCATAATTTAAATATGAATTCAAAAGCACCTTTCAGAAAATATTACAAAATCAAGGTTAATCTCAGACAAGCAACAGTCATGTTCTCAAGCAAATAAAATCAATACAAGTGTTTGGGAAATGAACTGCTAGGAAGCCAAAAACTAAAATTTGTTAATCATCATACATACTGTAGGAAAGCAAGAAACAAGGAGCCAATTAATTTATGCACCAGTGCTGATTTGCCATTAATGGGACTTAAACTGTGTTCAACATCACACTAAGCCATTTGCTTAACTAAAGTTTATTTAATAAATCATATTGGGTGGTTCATGCTACCTAAACAATAAGCCGCTGTTTATAAGCTGCAATGGTTGGGTTTACACATTGCATTAATCAATTATGTGATTTGATTTTGATTTAGTATGTTGTGTAAATCCAGTCACTATAGTTAGTAAACTAAGGTTTATGATTTTGTATGATGTACGAACTTAGCCAGTAGTAGGTTATTCAATAAAGCATGGTTAAGCAAACAATGCATCAGTGGGAGACAGCAGCTGGCCAACTTCAGGCTTCAAAGCTAAACAAGGTTGGCTCTGGTTAGCGCTTGGATGGGAGATCACCTGGAAATATCAGGGTTGAAGTCTAGTTTGGGTAGTCAAAAAATATTCTGGAAGAAGGCAATGGTAAACCACTCCGCTATTTTGGCAGTATAAGTTTTCAGTATTTCTATGAAGTCACCAGGAGTAAAGCTCAACTTGAAGGCAATTCTACCTTTACCTAAAGCAACTCTGGCTAAGGACAATATCTGAACCCATTTTTTCCTTTCTCTATAGAAAAAGATATGCTATCTTTAATGTCAAGAAATGAAACATCTGTGATCTCTTTCATCCACTTACACATTAAATTTCTCCTTTGTTTCCCTACCCCCAGATAATTTCAAGCACACACTGCCTCCTTTCTTTACTAACTAAATTTGCTCAAAGGGTCCAGCAATGGGCTTCCCTCCTTGCTGTCTGGATGGAAACAGTTAATCCCAGGAACAGGAATTAAAGAGCTGTGATTAGGAAGATTAAGATTACAATATAAAATTCCAGCAAGTACTGTATTCTGCTTCCAAATGAGAGACCTATATATAGACAAACTGAGGCAACAAAACTTTGTGAACTTTCTTGTCCTCTTGCAATGCTGAGTGGAAGAGGCTTGCCTCCTTTATGAATGTGCATTGTTTGATAACAGCTGTTATCTATATCAGTATGAGAACTGTCACAGAATGTTTACCCTATCACACTCTAAAGCCATCATCATAAAAAAGAATTGTCATATAAGGGGGAGGGGGGAAATACAATAAGGAAAGAAAATAGCATCCGAAAGGTAAGTTGGGGGATTCATCATAGGAATCTATATAAACGTTTTGTAACAAAAGGCTCTTTCAAATGTACAGCTACAAAATTCTATTAAATTTGGTTAATATTGTAATATTTAGCCTTCTTGAGTGTGAGTGGCTGCTAGGGGATGACAAAGATGCTCTTAAACTGCTTTGCCCAAATGATGATTTGGAAGCAGAACATTTAATATAATTACACAGTATGAATCCTGAAAAGGAGAAAGACAGGAGTGTACAATTCTTCTTTCTCTAATAGTATTGCTCACTATTTTTTTTTCTGCAGCTGTAACAGTATGGGACTTGTTTATTCGTTCAGTCGCTTCCGACTCTTCGTGACTTCATGGACCAGCCCACACCAGAGCTTCCTGTCGGCCGTCGCCACCCACAGCTCCCCCAAGGTTGAGTCCATCACCTCCAGAATATCATCCATCCATCTTGCCCTTGGTCGGCCCCTCTTCCTTTTGCCTTCCACTTTCCCTAGCATCAGCATCTTCTCCAGGGTACCCTGTCTTCTCATTATGTGGCCAAAGTACTTCAGTTTTGCCTTTAAAGGGGTGTAGCATGGGACTACACCCCTTTATAACTGAGCTCTTTTTGCGTCCCTGGATTGCCTCTGATTCTGCCTTTGGAATGAAAATGCATTGAACTCTTGGCAAATGAAGCGTTTGGTTCTCCTATCAGTAACGCAGCTGTGATGAATTCATTAGAGACTTTTGAGTTAATTCCCTGTTAAACCATTTTTTTTCATAATACAGTCATGATTCTCAAGGGAGAAATGAGATGTATTAACATGATATAACACAGAGCTTGGACATGCACTATTTAGGAAGTTTGCTCATAAAAAGCAAAATGCCTCATTTGTTTTATCAAGGTGTAGTATTTAAACATGGCCTTTCTCTAAATTAAATGTCTGAAAAATCAACATTGCAAGGATATTTCCATATATAACAATGAATATTAGAAGTTGCTTATGGTTGCTTCAGTACTAATGGACAAATGTCCAAATATATCAGAAGAGAATAATTCATGCCTAATAATTTTATGAAGTTGGTAGCTTCCACATAAAGACCTGTGCCAGTTCCACAGCAGAACTATTTCTGACTCAGTAGTAGTAGTAGTTGTTATTATTATTATTATTATTATTATTATTATTATTATTATTTAATTTATATGACCGCCCATCTCCCCCAACGGGAGTTGCAATATATTTGAAACCATTATAAAATTAATCATTTGTTTCAAATGCTGCAGCTCTGTGAAGCTATATTGAATGGTCCATGGTTTTTTTTTCTTTTGCATGCAACTAGACCAGAGCTTTCCTTTTTTAAAAAAATATATTTTATTGAATTTTAAGTATACATAGATAAAAGTTTGAAAAGGAAAAAGAAATAGAAATACTAATCAAAGGAAGAAAAGAAAAAGTGTAGTGAAGCAAATAGAAAAAGAGAAAGATGAAACATAGAAATTAGTCAACTTCCGATTTATCTCTGGTCATAGTAATTTAAAAAATAATCTCTTACATGCTAGGTCTATATATAACATTGTAAAACATTTCCTGTCTAATATATCAATTTATATATATTTTAATCTTCAAAACCCCATATAAGCTTTGCCCCTCCTGCATTTTGCAAATAGTCCGTTAATGGTTTCCACTCTTTAAGAAAGTAATAATTTGTATTTTCTTTTAATAAACATGTCAATTTATCATTTTCTGCCATGTCCATTACTTTTAACATCCAGTCCTGTATCGTAGGTATAGTCTGATTTTTCCAATTTTGTGCATATACAAGTCTTGCTGCTGTAACCATATATTGCATAATTCTTGTAAATTTCTTTCCTATTTGTTCTTCTGTTATTCGCAATAAAAATAATTCTGGTTTATATGGAACTCGAATTTGTAAAATATTTTGCATCAATGAATGTATCTGAGTCCAAAATTTCTTAGCAATCTCACAAGTCCACCACATATACCTCACCCCTGGAGGTGAGGCAAGCCCCCACACTGATGACCTTCCGAAAACAACTGAAGACCTGGCTCTGCCACCTCGCTTGGGATGGGAGGAGTAACAGCTCCTCTTGGGGATGGCTGGCTCCGTAGAGTTCTTTTAAACTACACCAGAGCCTCTTGGGTTTTATACATTTTATTAATTTATTTATATTAAGTACTGTATTTTATATGTTTTTATATGTTTTATTGCTAACTTTATGTAAACCGCCCAGAGTCCCCTCTGCGGGGGGAGATGGGCGGTGATATAAGTTGAATAAATAAATAAATAATAAATAATATGATAAAATGACCCCTCTTTTTTTTTACATTTCCAACATAAGTTGGAAACATTCCCATACATTTTAGCTAATTTTTGTGGGGTCATATACCATCTATACATCATCTTATAAAAGTTTTCCTTCAAATTGTAACACAAAGTAAATTTTAGTCCTTTAATCCACATATCTTCCCATTGTTGCATTTGAATATTATGACCAATATTTTTTGCCCATTTGATCATGCAGTCTTTAACTTGTTCCTCTACCATTTCACCTTTTAACAATAATTTATACATTTTAGCAATTTTATCTGATTTAAATTTTTCTACAAGTTGCATGTAAGAAAGCCATTGAAATGTATATCCTTCTAAAGCCAATTCTTCTTTTGATTTAATTTTATATTGTCCTTGTTCTTTTTTTAAAAAGTCTTTATAAGTCAACCATTTATCTTTAGCTCTTACTTCTGTTCTATGAAATGCTTCTTGTGTGGAAATCCATAGAGGTCTTTTATAACATAAAGTTAATTTATATTTATTCCAAATTCTTAATAAAGATCTTCTAATATAATGATTTTTAAAGTCCACATTTACTTTCACTTTGTCATAGCACAAATATCCATGCCATCCATATCTTAATTCATGACCCTCCAAGCTCAATAATTTTTCATTTTTCAGAACTATCCATTCTTTAATCCATACCAAACAACAAGCAGCATAATATAATTTCAGATCCGGTAGACCCAGGCCCCCTCTTTCCTTTGAATCTTGTAAAATTTTATATTTTATTCTTGGGTTTTTCCCTTGCCAAATAAATTTAGAAATATCTCGTTGCCATTGTTTGAAAGGTTCATCTGATGCCAATATAGGTAATGTTTGAAAAAGATATAAAATTCTTGGCAAAATATTCATTTTGATTGCTGAAATTCTACCTAATGACAGTTGTAGTTTTCCCCATTGATCCAAATCTTTTTTGATATCTGTCCAAAGCGGGATATAATTATTCTTAAACAACATTTTTAGCTGTTAAGTATACACCCAAATATTTTACTTTTTCTTCCATTGAATATCCCGTTATTTCTTTCAATTTCTCTTGTTGATGATGGTCCATGTTTTTAGTCAAAACTTTTGTTTTCTGTAAATTCACTTTGAACCCTGCTAACAATCCAAAGTCTTTCAATTTCTGTGTCAATAGTTCAATTCCATCTAGTGGATTCTCCAAAGTAAAGACTAAGTCATCAGCAAAGGCTCTTAACTTGTAAACTTCTTTTTTAACTTTAATACCATGGATACCTTCATCTTGTCTAACATCTCTCAATAGGACCTCTAGTACCAAGATAAACAAAAGTGGAGATAATGGACAACCTTGTCTTGTACCTTTTTGAATTTCACATGGTTTACTAAATTCTCCATTGACAATTATTTTTGCAAATTGGGAAGTATATATTGATTTAATCCATTTAATAAAGTTTCCTCCAAAATTCATATTTTCTAATACTTTAAACATAAAAGGCCAATTTAAATTATCAAAGGCTTTTTCAGCATCTATAAATATCAAGGCAGCTTGTTTTTCATAGTGTTGTTCCAAATATTCCAATATATCTAATATATTTCGGACATTTTCACGGATCTGTCTCTTAGGTAAAAATCCTGCTTGGTCTTGATGAATAAAGTTTTTAAGAATGTTTTTCATTCTTTCTGCCAATATAGTTGTAAAGATCTTATAGTCATTATTCAGTAATGATATTGGTCTGTAATTCTTAGTTAAAGTCAAATCCTGTTGTTCTTTAGGAATCAATGTTATATGTGCTTCTTTCCAAGTCTATGGCATTATTCCAGTTTCCAAAATCAAATTCATAGTCTTCTGTAAAGGTAAACATAATTCATCCTCGAAATATTTATAATAAACTGTGGACAGACCATCCGGTCCTGGTGCTTTTCCACTATTAATTTTCTTGAAAGCTTTTACCATTTCCTCTGTTGATATAGGATTATTAAGCATTAATCTTTGTTGGTAATCAAGAACAGTTAATTTCTGTTTACTTAGATATTCATCAGTATCAGTTAAGTTAACTTGTTTTTTATATAATTTTGAATAATAATCATGAAACTCCAAGCGTGAGACAAGATCTGGGGAGATGCCAGGGGCTCGTACTTACCACGTTATCTGGGAACAGTTTGATCCTGTTGCGCCTGATGAAGTAGACAGGATCCTCCGGATTGTAAACGCCACCACATGCCAGCTTGACCCATGTCCCTCCTGGCTGGTGAAATCAGCTAGTGAGGTGACATGTGGCTGGGTCCAGGCGATGATTAATTCGTCCTTGAGCGAGGGGGTGTTCCCGGCGGCCTTTAAGGAGGCGCTGGTGCACCCCCTCCTCAAGAAACCTTCCCTGGACCCTACAATCCTGGGCAATTTTCGCCCAGTCTCCCACCTTCCCTTTTTAGGAAAGGTGGTTGAGAAGGTGGTGGCGTTGCAACTCCAGAGGATTCTGGATGAAACGGATTATCTGGACCCCTTCCAGTCAGGTTTCAGGCCGGGATATGGGACGGAGACCGCATTGGTCGCACTTATGGATGATCTCTGGCGAGAGCGGGATGGAGGGAGTGCGTCCATCCTTGCTCTCTTAGATCTCTCAGCGGCTTTCGATACCGTCGACCATGGTATACTTTTGGAGCGGCTCGAGGAGTTGGGAGCGGGCGGTGTGGTTTTGCGCTGGTTCGCCTCCTTTCTCCAGGGCCGCTCCCAGTCGGTGTTGATAGGGGAGGAGAGAGCTGACCCGCGACCCCTGACTTGTGGGGTGCCGCAGGGGTCGGTTCTCTCTCCACTCCTATTTAACATCTACATGAAGCCACTGGGCGAGATCATCCGTCACCACGGGATGAGGTATCACCAATATGCTGATGATACCCAGTTATACATCTCCGTCCCGGGTGAAGTAAGTGATGCGGTCAATGCCTTATCTCAGTGCCTGGAGGCTGTGGGGGCCTGGATGGGGAACAACAGGCTTCAACTGAACCCTGGTAAGACGGAGTGGCTGTGGATTGATGGCCCCCCGGGATCCAGGAAGTTGTCATCTTTGGTTCTGGGGGGGGTTGCACTACCCCACTCGGATCCAGTGCGGAATCTGGGGGTCCTCCTGGACTCGCGACTCCTGCTTGAAGAGCAGGTGGCAGTCGTGGCCAGGAGGGCCTTTGCACAGCTGCGAGTTGTGCACCAGTTACGCCCTTTCCTGGATCGGGAGGCCCTCCGAACAGTCACTCACGCCCTTGTCATCTCCCGTATAGACTATTGTAATGCGCTCTACATGGGGCTACCCTTGAAGAGTATCCGGAAGCTTCAGCTGGTGCAGAATGCAGCGGCGCGAGCAGTTATGAGTGCCAGAAGATCGGCACATGTAACACCTCTGCTTCGCGAGCTGCATTGGGTGCCAGTTTGCTTCCGGGTCCAATTCAAGGTGTTGGTGATTACCTTTAAAGCCCTACATGGCATAGGACCAGGGTACCTGAGGGACCGTCTCGTCCCGATAACGTCGACCCGCCCCACCCGTACATGCAGGGAGGGCATGCTTCGGACCCCCTCAACAAGACAATTCCATCTAGCGGGGTCCAGGAGGCGTGCCTTCTCTGCGATAGCGCCCGCCTTGTGGAATATTCTGCCCCCGGAGGTGAGACTGGCCCCCTCCCTCCTGGCCTTTCGGAAGGCCCTTAAGACCTGGCTTTGCCACCTGGCCTGGGACGACGGAGGTGGTAGTGCCTCCTGGGGTTGGCTTGCCCCATAGCTCTACTATCTATTCTGCGGGTCCAAGCCCATCCTGGATTTTATTTTATTATGTTTTGTTTGTGTTTTTAGATATTTTGTATAGTTTTAAATTTTTATTTATTGTAACCCGCCCAGAGTCCCTTGCATGGGAGATGGGCGGGGAATAAATTTGAATAATAAATAAATAAATAAATAAATGAAAAGCTTCCTGTATATCTATATTATTCACCATAACTTTTCCTTCATGTTGTATATTAGAAATTAGATTTTTTTGTCTTTGTTTCCGTAATTTATAAGCCAACCATCTACCTGGTTTATTAGCATATTCAAAATATTTTTGCTTTGTAAATTTCATTTGAGTCTCTATCTCTTGTGTCAATATCATCAATATCTGTTTTTGTAGAAATTTGAGTAAGCAAAGTATCATCCATTGGTTTGTCTCTTAAAAATATCTCTTTACTTTTTATTTCATCTAAAATCAGTTGGATTCTCTGTTTTTTTCTCCTCATTTGAGCAGTATATTGGATAAAGTAACCCCTCATATATGCTTTGCTGGCATCCCATACAATCTGAATATTGGTACCTTTGTTTAAATTCAGTTGAAAATATTCCCTTAACTTTTTTTTGCATACATCAACTATATCATTTTTCCGGAATATTGACTCATTTAGTCTCCATCTAAATACATTCCATTTTCCTTTAACAGTCAACATTACTGGATTATGATCTGAAAAAGTCTTGGGTAATATTTCGATTTTACTAATGTCCATCATTAAACTTTTAGATATCAAAATCATATCTATTCTGGAATGTGATTTAAATCTCTCTGAATAATACGTGTATTCTCTAGAAGTCCCATTCATAATTCTCCATATATCTTGTAAGTCCAACATCTCTTTTAAGTCAAAAAATGTTTGTGGCAATTTTCCCTGTGTATATTTCACTTCTTCTTGTGATTGTCTGTCCATCTTAGGGTAGATTACCCCATTCCAATCACCCATGAAACACCAATTTTCATAGGTTTGATCCAAAAGTTTGTCCATCAAATTTTTATAAAATACTCCTTTGTCCATATTCGGTGCATAAAGTCCAACAACCAATGTTTTAGTTCCTTGTATATTAATTTCAACTGCAACATAACGTCCTTCATCATCAGTTAATATCAATTTTGGATTTAACTTTGGTTGTATATACAAAACTACCCCCTTCGTTTTTTTATTTCCAGCCGAAATAAATTCTTCTCCAAATTGTTTTTGAATCAGGTATTTAGTATCTTTTTTGCAAATATGAGTCTCTTGTAAGCAAATTATATCCAATTTCAATTTTTTCAAAAAATGAAAGATCTTTCTTCTTTTCTGTGGAGCGTTAGCTCCATTAATATTCCATGTCAGATATTTATAATCCATAATTGTTTTGATAATTAAAGTCCCTTTTTCCAATCCAGACTGCAGCTCCCATCTCAGATAAGTCTTCTTTCTTCTTCTTGTCTTTAGATGTCGCTCCTCCGTCTTCCAAGTCTTCAGTTGGCACACCCATTTCTGTCTTGTATTTTTCTAAAAATGCTTTTGCTTTTAAAATTAAAAAATTAAAATTACTTTAATTAAAAATTAAAGTTATTCTGAACCTCTGCCCTTTGAACATAAAAGATACACCTTCTAATTTCTCCCATCTAAATGCGATATTATGTTGTTTTAATTTATCTGTAAGGAGGGAGTAATCTCTTCTTTTCCTTAATATTCTCAAAGGTATTTCTTTTAATATAATTATTTCTTTCCCTTCTATATTTAATCTATTATTGTAATGTTTCTTCAAAATTTGTTCTTTTACCACTTTTCTCACAAAATATATTAATATATCTCTAGGTACTTTATTTTCTCTAGCATATTGTGAGTTCACTCTAAAAAATTTATCTATTTCCAAATCTAAATCTTGTTCTTTTATCTCTAAAAATTTAGCCAATGCAGTGATAATCCTTTCTCTTACATCTTCATTTGCTTGCTCAGGAACTGCTCTCAATCTCAAAATATGTTCCTTCTCTCTCATTTCTGCTAATGCTGTAATGTCTAAATTGTGTTCAATTTCTTTGGTAGCATATTCTGATTTAGTCTCTAATTTTTGCATCTGACCTTGCATATCTTTAAGTTCTCCTGACAGAGAGTTCATAACTTCCTTAACAGTTTGTATTTCCCTTTTAAATTCATGTTTTATCTCCTGGGTAATTTCTTTTTTCATATCTTCCATCTTCTTATCTATCTTCTTATCTAAAGATGCAATTTGTTCTTCCATCTGTTTATTTTGCTGGCTCAAATTAGCTGATGAATCTTCCACTTTCTTATTAAATGCTGCTGATGAATCCTCCACTTTCTTATTTAATGCTGCAATTGCTTCAAGAATTTTTTTCATTTCTGATAGTGGAGTTTCCGTTGATGATGCGGATGTTGCAGACTCAGTAGATCCTCTCCCAACCTCTTTTTCTTTATCCTTATCTCTCCTCTTCAATACCACAGACTTGTAGGTAGCTTTCCTGTAAGAGAAAAAAAAAAGGGAGGAGAAAAAGAGAAAAAAGTAGAGGGGAAGAAAATAAAAAAAGAAGGGAGGCAATAATTATTTAAAAATAAGGGGAAGACTAAAAAATACAAAAAAAATAGTAATAATAAAAATAATCCTTTAAAAATGATAGTCTTCTTGATTCAATTATATTCCATTGGATATTTCAGTTTATAAAAATTCAGGAACAAAAAGATAAGAAGGCAGATGGTAGTTTTTCTATTATAGTCAAAATAAGAATGGAAATGGTAAACAGTTCCAAGGTTTCTCACGCCCACTTGTAACTCTTCATTCCAACTAAAAATAACTATAGTAAAGGAAATTATATAAAATATAATAAAGAAAAAAGGCTGCAATATTCCAGATCACTTCTTCACCCAAAGTGCATAGAAAGGAATCAAATTTCTATATAAAAAGTCCAAACAGAGCATAAAAGTTTAAAGAAAGGCTTGTAAAAGAAAAAAAGGAAAAAAAAAATTTTTCTCCAGCAGTAATTACTAAAAAAACATCAAAGGCAGAGTATTAATTGTTCCATATAAAGTCAAATCCAAGTAAATAATTCCAAAGTAAGAATGTATTCAGTTGCCATTAAGTAGAAAGTTTAAACCAAGGTAAAAGTAAAAGGAAAATCAGTTTCATTTATAGCAGAGTCAATTAGCTTTTCCTTCCCACCTTTTGACAGTTCTTGACAGGAAAGAATAATAAACTCCCGGCAATTATATATCCAGTCCAGAGACAAATCTTAGAATTTAATAGGGCAAATAGTATTTTAAAAAACTAAAAAGTGCATCTAAAAGGTTGGGTGGGGGAGCTACTTATCTTGTTGAGATTCACGGCTTCCGCAGAGCTTCATGGCAGTTCCAGTCACCCTTTGCCGCTTCAATCTACCTTCTTCCGTGGTGGAAATACGGGGGTCGGTAGAGAGCGGCGATCCGGCAACCCTTGTGAGAGATCTTCTGCTCACCCTCTCTTCGAGGGTGATCTTTCGACAATTTTTCTTTTTTTTTAATCGGCGCAAACAGCAAGCTGCGGAATCGGGGCTAGGAGCCTCGGTTCGTCGCTCTGCTCAGCCCAACACCCGGAAGTGAAAGAGGTAGACTAGAGCTTTCCAAACTGTGTGTTGGGACATGTTAGTGTGTCGGCTGCAGTGTCTGGGTGTGTCGCGGCTGCTGCTGCCTCCTGGCTTCCACGCAGGTCCTAGTGCCTGCCTTGTGCCTTGCTGCCTCCAAACCAGCTGTGATTCCGCGCAGGTCCTAGTGCCTGCCTTGTGCCCTGCTGTAAGAGTGTGTCACGAAATGATGCCCTGCTGTAAGAGTGTGTCACGAAACGATGCATGTCTAAAAAGTGTATCACCAACATGAAATGTTTGGAAAGCTCTGAACTAGACAAATGCATGCAGCAAGGGCATGGAAAATTCATGTGTGTGTGAGCATTCTGTATTTTTCCCTATTGCATAGAGTGGGAAATGAAGGATCTCTTATTTATCCAAGACTGTAGTAGTTTGAAATAGAGCAAATTTTTGCTCCTTATTCTTAGCCTTATGAGAGCTAGTGTGGTATAGTGGTTAAGGTGCTGGGCTGGAGCAGAAAACCAGATTCTCGTCCTCTTTTACACACAGAAGCCAGCTGGGTGATTTGGGTCAGTCAATGTCTCTTAGCCCTAGACTAGAAATTTGAAAAACACGTATCTACCAACCTGAACTAAACCAGTGTGGTAAATTACAGCCCAAATTTTCAACGAAGAGGACTTCATCCTGCAGTGGAATGATTTGGGCTGTTAATAATAATTATTAGTTTTGCAAATTCCACAGAAAAGGAAGATAATTACAGACAAACTTCAGAATAACTTTGAAGGATTGGAGAGCGGAACCAATGGTGATGTAAGGACTGAAACTGTGGAGGTAATATAGTTCCCAGGCTAGAGAAAACTTTTATGTAAACATAGTTCAACACAGCTGCCTCCCAAGGTCATCAAGAAATTGGCCAAGTATCTATTAACTTGGAAGGGGAAGAGGAAAAATTCTAGAGTTGAAGTTGTGAATATAAACATACAGTATAGTCTCTGACTTCTTTGTAGTGTAGTGGCAGACAATTGTTATATTTAAGTTTTAATTCATGTCTGGAAAAAATCTAATCTACAAAGTGTGTCCAAGATTCTTCAGCCAAGACAAGTGCTGAATAAAGAGTTAAGTGTCTGGAAAGTTTGATCAACTGCTGTGCATGGGTGTGAAGCCTCACAGTTAATGTGCAGTGCCATGAGAAAGGAATGTTAAAAATAAAACCAGAGTGGTAGCTGTGTTAGTCTTGTGGCTTGTAATACAAATATATTCAAATTGTATATTTATTCCAAATATAGAATTTGGAATGTAGTTATTTTGTTTAAGCTGATACAAGACTAGTTGTTTCAAGAAGTATGAGAAACACTGAACAGGAGCACAGGCTAAGAAGTGCTAATGCTTGAGTTTGTGTAGACATAATACTAGTCCTAAGATTCATTCTCTTCTGTTTCCCATCAGTTGTATGGTATTTGCTAGAAATGTAACAGGCTAGAACAGGGCTTTCCAAAGTTTTTCCCGCCTGGATGGTGTGTCGCCGCGGGAAAACCCGGAAGTGCCGTCCTTGCGGCAGCGCACAAAAACCCGGAAGCGCTGCTGCCGCTTTCGAGTTTTGCGCACTGCAGTTGGTGTGTCGCCGCGGGAAAACCCGGAAGCGCTGACGATGATCAGCGCTTCCGGGTTGTGTGGCGACACACCAGACTGTGTGTGGCGACACATTTTGGTGTCGCGACACACAGTTTGGAAAGCTCTGGGCTAGAAGAAGGTCCTTGTCCTTTTAACCAGTGTTGAACATGGCCTCTAGTATCACCAGCATCCCATATTTGTGTCTTCAGAAGACTGAATGTCCTTTTTGAACAATTTAGGATAGAGTGTTACCAAGAGGATGGAGAATCATCTAGATTAAAAGGAAAAGTTGATATAAAATGTAATTTACCAAATTCAAATAAAGAACATTATAGAAATGAGAATTTTGGCAAATGCAGTGTCCCATGTGATAGGAGGCAGGAGATTTAAATTTTCTGCCCAAATATGTCTGACTACCTTCAGTGCTGAAAAAGTAACGACAGTAAGTTCCTACTATGATTACAAACAAGAACTTGCAGGGATTGCATGGGTCCTAAATAGCAATTTTCACATTGAGCCTACAGGTAAATAGTCACAAATCCATTAATACGAAATACAATTGACCAAATGTGCAACCATTGGAGGCAATAGGAACTTCTCTCATCCCCAAATGCCCTGCTGAAAAGCCATGCTTTTACAGTCCTTCATAAATATAGTATGATGGGGGTGTCCAAATATTTGGGGGTAGTCTGTTCCAAAGAAGAGGGGCAATCACCAAGAAGGCTCAATCATAAGTTAGCTACAGATGGCCTTCTCTCGGTGGCAGAACCCTCAACAAGTCACCTCTCTCTGATCTCATTGGGCGTATTCCAATTGTTTTTATTGAGAGAGTGACTGGCCCAAGGTCACCCAGCCGGCTTTCATGCCCAAGTAGAAACTTATAGAATTATACTGTATAATATAGTTCATTTTTAATTATAATTATAATTAAATTATATATTTAATTATAAATTATATATATATATGTATTATACATATACATATAATATATAATTATATATATTATATATATTATAATTATAATTTTATATATATATATATTAAATTTAATTAAATTATAATTTAATTATAATTAAAAATTGAACTATATTATACAGTATAATTCTGTAAGTTTCTACTTGGGAATAAGCCACATTGAGATAAGAATTATTAACTGGACACATGTGTATAGGATTGTACTGCTGAATCAGTGATAAAGCTTGTATTTGCAACTATTTTATAATAAAATAGTTGTTGTGAACCACTTCCACAATTAATTAAACCATGTGTTATATTAATCACTATGTTTAAAACATGCTGCAATTGTGCCACCTGTGGGAATATCAATTTATTGAAATACTTCAAGAAATAAAGATTTCCTCTTACTTATATAATTTGTAGCCTCAATTACAAAATTGACATAACACTTTCAAGTCCTCCAAGGGACATCACAAACAGCTGCAATTAGACACTACTATTATAAGGGTTCAATGTGCAGTGTGATCTTTTGCATTTCAAAAACAGATAAATCCTTTGCTTTAACAATTGCTTGCTGAACAACCCAAGATTAAAACAAAGTCTTTTGTGAAGACAACAGTGAAAAAACATTTATTTAAATATCCATAAACCTCCTTCCTCCAGTGTCCTGTTTCAAGTATCGATGTAAGGCTTGTTGTTTCAAGACTGCAGCTCTGCTGCTTTTCACTGATGGTATCCTTGCCTCTTCTGCACTTTCCCACCTCCTGGAAGAGATTAAGATGGAGTAGATTAAGGCTATCATCTCTCTACTGCAGTGCTTCTCAACCTCAGTGAGTTTAAGGTGGGTGGACTTCAACTGTTGGAATTGTATGCCTTGTAAAATATCTCATAATTTACTTGTCAAAATAGCAGCATCCAACTACTCTGTCAACACTTACTCAAAATTATGCTTCTTGCAGTTGCTTGAATAAAGCTAAGGGCTCTACTATACAGCTGACTAAATGCAGAGTAGCAGTACTTTAGGAAACAGATTTGGAGCACACAAACGGATGATGTCGCCTCCAGCTCACCTCCAGCTCTGGCCGCTAATTTTAAGGGCCACAGGTCTTTTGGCGGGGGGAGAGTTACTGTGTGAGAATGTCATTTCTCTTCCACTTCCTTTGTCTCTTTTCCTGCAGTGGCAGGAGAGGTGGGGGGAACAGATCTTTTCTCTCCCCCTCTCCTCTTGCCATGGGTGGCAGAAGACATGGTGGGGGAGGAGAACAGCTCCCTTCATACCAGTTCTCCAAACCCAAAGAATGACCACTCTGTAAGGTCGGAGAACAGGCACCAAAAAGACCCACTTCCCCTCCTTCTCCCCCTGCCCCCCAGAAGGAGTAATTTCCCCCACTTCTCTGCCCTACCCACAGTGGCAAAAGGGGGGATTGACCTCTTTTGTCTTCCCATCTCTCTTGCTAGCATGGTGGGAGGAGAACTGAGAAAGTTGAGAAATATACCAACTGGTGGCCTTAAGCAGTCTGTCTCAGCAGCTGGTGTAAAAAACCTTGGTTGAAGAACCACGAGTAAGATGTTCTATGAATATAATTTTCTGGTTTATAAAATTATTTTCCTCCTCTATTTTGTTATCATCCTGAGGTAATATGAGTAGGTAGCACGTGAGGAAGATATTGTTGAGCAAGAGTCACTTAGTTAACATTAAACAAATGGACTTTTATTAAATCATTTAAACGGGTTCTCTTGATTCTACAGTGTACATCTAGCCCAGCGTTTCTCAAGCTTGGCAACTTTAAGACGTGTGGACTTCAACTTCCAGAATTCCATGGCTGGCTGGGGAATCCTAGGAGTTGAAGTCCACACGTCTTAAAGTTGCCAAGCTTGAGAAACGCTGATCTAGCCAATCAATATTTGCCTACCCTGGAACTAAATATATTCTTAGCCCTGTCTCCCTGCCATATGCAGTTTTTATGATAAACAGCAAGAACCGTGTCTGTCTAAAGCAGGGATCCCCAAACTCTTCAGCTCATTGACCCCTTCATGAAGTTTCAGATTGTTCATCAACCCCCTTACTACTCTAACTAATAGTACTACAGATAATAACAATAATAATAATATAGACCTTGGATAGTCCCATTGACCCTTGAGGGTCATATTGACCACTTTGGGGAACCCTGGTCTAAAGAAATGAGAAAAGGTTTTAATTTTTTTTCCAGGGATTTGGTGACATCCAGTGCAAAATTATATACAATATAGTATTTCAAAATATAGTATTTCAAAAACAAAGAATATATGTCTGGGTACTGCATATCAATTTAGACAATGAAGTAAGGCCTCCCAGTGACTTACAGAACACACTGTATTTGCTGTGTCTATTTACTTAATTAACCTAAATATCTGGGTTCTCAGGACACTGACCCATAAACTGATCACAAGGCTGGATTCATATTGCATACAGTACTAGGTTAGGCTGGTTGGCTAGCTGTGTTTGTCAACCTCAGTTACAGTACTTTAAGATGTGTGGACTTTCTGCTTTTCCATTGGGAGGCCTTACTTCATTGCATGCTGGGAGGGGAATTCTAGGAGTTGAAGTCCACACATCTTAAAAGTAGCTGAGGTTGATAATCACTGGCTAGCTCAGAGCTTTCCAAACTTTTCATGTTGGTGACACACTTTTTAGACATGCATCATTCCTCAACACAGTAATTCAGTTTTACTAGCAAACCGGAGGTTAAACTAACCCCTTATAAGAGATACGGACACATACATAAATTGTAATAGCGAAATGTATTGGGACACAACATATCTCATGAAAACCTTTCATTTATATTTTTAAAAATATATGATTTGTAAGATAACAACATACATTTCCAAGATTGTTGTCATTTATGAGTAACAATATGTAAATATGTGCAAGAATTTTAAAAATTTGAATAACACCAAAAACTACGTACCATTTTAATGAGATGTATGAGGTTGATGGGATGAACACAGCTTTTGAATATTTGGTGGAATATTAGATAAAGACACTCGCATTTCGTCATCAAGCATTTTTAAGCTTCCATGTTTCAGTGCCTTTGTCATTGTTGAAAAGGATACTTCACAAATGTATGTAGAAGAAAACTGCAGAAGAATATTTAACGCGTTTTTACCTATGTTTGGATGCATTTTTGAAACGCGAATCCAAAAGCTGTCTAAGTCACCCTGTTTATATATCATTAACAGACTTCGATCATTTTTTATTTCAGCTAATTCTTCTTCTTCAGTAAGTGAAAAGTTCCTCGTTGCAGTTGAAAGAAATGGATTTCTGATCCAATCATAGTCTTGGACTTCAAAATTTGGGAAGTAATGATGAACTTTCTCTCCGAGCAATATTAAATGGTCAACAATTAGCGAGCTGATATCACATTTTAGCTCGCACTCAGCAGTTTTGGAAAACATTTCAAAATTTCCTTCTTTCACTTTCCTTTCCCAAATTGCTATTTTGTCTCTCATAGCACAAATTTTATCTACCGCTGTTAAGATATTTTCTCCTTTTCCTTGCATACTGGTGTTTATTTTATTCAAATGTTCAAATATGTCAGCAAGATATGCCAATTTTGTGCACCAAAGTTTGTTTTGAATTAGATCGCAGAATTCATTCTGCTGATTTTTCTCAAAAAGTTCAAGCATAATTTCCCTCAATTCGTATACACGACAAAGCACTCGACCTCTTGAGAGCCAACGAATCTCTGTGTGTAGAAGCTCTTTAAACCTTGCCCCCATTTCTTCACAAATATAATCAAATAATCTTGATTTAAGAGGTCTACTTTTAATGTAATTGACCATTTGAACCACTTGATCCATAACCTTCCTTAAGTCTTTTCCGATGGTGTGCGCGACTAGTGCCTCGCGATGTAAAAAGCAATGAGTAATTATAATATTTTCATTCTCTTTCTTTGCTAAAGCTATAAAATCTTTCGTTGAACCAACCATTGAGGGTGCGCCATCTATGCATATTCCTACACAATTTAACCATTGCAAATTATTTTCCTTCATGAAGCAATCTAAAGTTTTAAATATATCTTCACCTCTAGTTCTCATTGGAAGTTCTAGACAACACAAGAATTGCTCAATAATTCTGTCCGTATGAATGAAACGTATAAAAACCAATAATTGTGCTAACCCACTGATACCTGTTGATTCGTCTAATTGCAATGTAAAGATATTATCGTCTTGAAGAATATCCTTCATTTGCAACTTAATGTCATCAGACATGTCTTGAATACATCTTCCAATCGTGTTATCTGACAAAGGGATTTTATTAACTTCTCTCTCAAATTCGGGCCCAAACATTGTTCGAACAATAGCACAGCAAGATTCCTTTATGGTGGTTTCGGCAATAGCGTGTGGGCACTTGTTTTTGGCAATTATTTGAGCAACCAAGTAACCTGCTTTTTGAGCTTTACACTTCTTACATACTAATACAGACTGTTCAACAGTTGATTCTTGTGTAGTTTCCTCTAGAGGCGCTACACTTTGTTCATCGCAAACGTCATCTTCACCAGCTTTTCTTTTCTTAATTAGAAACTTATCCATTTTATCGGCTGCTAGGGTTACTTCTTAACAGCAACCAGTTCCAAAGGCAGGTGGCAGATAAGGAATGCTTGGTCAGAGGGAGGGGGACTAGGCAAGGACTCACGATGTGATCACGCTGGCAAGAAGAGGGCACAACAAGGCAAGGCTCGATTGAAGAAAGCACAGGTGCTGGGAGGCAAGATTCCCTTGGCAACAAGGAGGCGGGACAAGGCAAGGCTCGAGCGTCAGACGGCGTAGTTCAGCAAGACAGAAGGAAGACAAGGCAAGGTTCAGCGGGGTCAGACGAAGTTGCAACCGGATGGAGCTCAGCGACGGACGAGGGTGTGGAGACTCTAAGCTAGGAGAAGACGCTGCAGCACGAAGAGTTCCTGGGCAAGGGATCCGGAAGGATGGCGAAGCAGGATTCGGTGACAGACAGCGGAGGCGGCGTGGGGTGATGGCGTTGGAAGGCAGGCGGAATCGGGAAGGCAGTCTCGGGAATGGTGGTAGATGGAGAAGGCGCAGGGAGGCAGAGTTGAGCGGTGAGCTGGGGCGGCAAGGCGGTCTCGGAGGCGGCGGTCAGTGGAGAAGGCGCAGGGGGTAAGGTTGAGCGGTGGGCTGGGGCGGCAAGGCAGGTTTGGAGGCGGTGGTAGATGGAGAAGGTGCAGGGAGGCAAGGTTGAGTGGTGGGCTGGAGTGGCAAGGCGGTCTCTGAGGCAGCAGTAGGCGGAGAAGACGCAGGGAGGCAGGATTCAGCGGAGGAGGATCCAAGGTGTCTTCGGTTTTTGCTTCGGCTGGAGGCTTGATGGAGGTGAACGGTTGTCCCCAACAACCCGTTCCTCTGCTGGCCGTCTTTTTATTCTTTTTTCTTTCCGCCGCTTCAGGGTGGGAACCAATCGGGCTGCCTTTTGTAACCTCCCTTCCAGAGCGCTAATAGGCGGTAATGAATCCACCTCGATTCCCGCCAATCAGCTGTTCCTGATCTTCCTGCACTAGGTTTCCGGCGGGCAAGGGTTCTGTTGCGGTTTTCCCGCCTTTACTGTCCCTGCTGCTGAGCTCCCCCTCCTCCAAATATGAGTCGGAGTCCACTCTGACAGCAGCGGTGATGGTAACTCACGCCCCTGACCAATCAGCTGCTTTTCTTCTTCCCTTGACCGTGGGACACACCTACACACTGCAGGCGACACACTAAGGTGTCGCGATACACAGTTGGAAAGCTCTGGGCTAGCTTAAGGCTCAGTGAATCCTGCAAACACAGACTTCCAAGAAAACAAGAATTTTAAAGAAAAGGCCTCTTAGCAACGTGCCATTAAGGTCACCAGCCTCTCCTCCTTCCCCCACAAACTCGCTGCCCGCTCCTTTGCATCGCAATCGTGCAGCTCCTCTCGCTCGTGCTCTCCAATCGCCTCAGGGAAAGAAAACTTTCAGTTCCTCCTTCGCTGCACGCAGCAGCGCCTCCACCGCCTGCCGCTGGACGGCGGACGACCGCGAAGCCGTCTCTGTTTTTCGTCCTGTGTCCTGTCACGTGCGCTCTCTTCCCAGCGGAACTCGGCAGCCCGGCTCCTCCTTTCTTCCGGTCGCCTTTTCCGCCCTCTCTCTGCAGCCGCGCCTCCGGCGGTTGGTGCAAAGTTTCTGGCGGCGACTGCAGCTGAGGACTTTTTTTGTCATCCATTCGTTTTTGGCGCCGCTGCTGCGGGAACCGAGTCTCTCACCGTAGCGTCTCTTTTGATTGTTTTTAAAGGCAGGAAAATAAAATGAAATGTAAGCAGCTCTCGGCCACCTCAGAAGTGAGTACGGGAACAACAACAATCGTGCGCAGGCTGTCAAATGTCAGGAGGGCTGGAGGCATGTCCGGGACCTCCGGTGGCCGTGCCTGGGAGGGAGAGCTGAACCCCAGCGATGATTAAAGAAAGAAAGACCTTGAAGGGGAACAAATCCAGGGAGAAACTTTTGAAATGATCTATAAAACAAAATATAATGTAAAGCAAAACCTCCTTAAAAGATGCTAGGTAGCATTCCTGAAAGTATGTTAGTCCATATATTTTGTATAGTATACAGGACTGGCCTGCTGTACTGTTTCTCTGCTGTACTATTGATTTATTTGAAAAAATATGCCACAGAATTAGCTGGTAAAAAATGGAGCCACATGTGCTGGTAACAGATGGTGATCTGATGGGGTAACTAAGGAGTGGGGACAGATAAGGCAGTAAGCTGAGAGCTGGAAAGTAGATAGAAAAAAACTAATACGTATAAGTTGCCACCATTTAATCATAACACTTTTTTATTTATTACACAAATATATATGCCATCTGATTCCCTGGTTTTATATAGTGTATCACTTTTTCATTTATGAAATGAGAATGGGAATTGCTCCCAAACTCAAATTTTAGTTGAAGATCTTTCAAAGTGTTCTTCGGTTAATTAAAGGGGGAGGAATTGAGTTGTGGCAATTAATCTTACTCATGCTCAACAGTAGCTCCATCATTAGGTCTGTCATTTTTGTGTGTTCTTGTTTCTCCTAGGGTAGCACTGGGAGATGATGAACACCAGCCAGTCAGTTTCTCTGTGACCTTGTCAGGTGGCCATGGCTTGTGTGGCTTGTCCCAGCACAAGCGAGTCCCCCTTCTTGGCAGACAGGCATGCTCGCCTCTTGTTAGCCCAGATCAACAAGATGAGATGTGGGCAACACTTCTGTGATGTGCAGCTCCAGGTTGGTGAAGGAGCATATAAAGTCCACCGGCTCGTTTTGGCTGCAAGCAGCTCTTACTTTGCCGCTTTGTTTGCTGGAGGGATGAAAGAGTCCTCAAAGGACGTTGTGCAGATCCTGGGTGTGGATGCTAATATTTTCCAGATCCTCTTGGAGTTTATTTATACAGGTAGAAGAATTTCTAATTTCTTCCTTATCATGCTTTGGGTAATGCCTTAGTTATCTAGTAGCCTGCAAATCAAATATTTTGATTCAGTTAGTGCTTGCTGAGATAAATACACTATTTCGCAAACATCCATCTGTTATCTCAGATTAGTTTAAAAAGAGAATGAGTTACATAGCATCACATTGGGCAGACATATATGTTTTATTCACATAGTTTGTGTGTTACTACTGTCTTTATATGAACACAGCATCTGAAAATAAATCCCATTAAATTCAGTGGCACTTTGTCAAAGCAAACATGTTTAAGTGTGGGTTATAAGTCTGTTTTCTCCTCTTCCTCAATGTAATGGTAAAGGGCCTACTGTAGTTGCTGAGTACAGAATTCCTACTCCTATACAGCACACTTATTTTCATAAATAGGTAAATGAGGTCAATCTGGACTGGTTTGCACCATTTAAATTCCAGTGAGATAAAGCCAGTTATTTGTACATTAAAATCAGTATTTTAAGGATAAAGCTTTCTCTCTGAAATAGTTCTGGGAAAGATGAAGAAAAGCATGAAGACTTTCAAATTCCTACGTATAGTCTGAAGAGGGTGTTGTTGAAACAGATTTAATATCTCATCTACAGCTTTTCTGATATAAATCTTCTAATCAAAGACTCCACAGAAATCTTTGTTCTGTGCCATTATATTAAGTAGACATGTAACAGAGTACCTTTGTTTACTATGTCTTCATTATTTTAATTGCTGTGGAATGATATGATATTAGCAGTGTACATCAATATTTTTCAAAGGATGATTACAGTTATTGCAGACAGGCCATATACTTACAGTGTTGGTAAAGTTTCATACCAGCTGAAAATTGTTCTCCCTTTTTCAGGTATAGTCAGCATTAATGAGAATAACGTCCAGGAGTTGATTGTGGCAGCAGACATGTTTCAGCTATCAGAGGTGGTGGACCTTTGCTGTGAATTTCTAAAGGGACAAATTGATCCTATGAACTGCATTGGACTCTTTCAGTTTGCTGAGATAATTGCCTGTCATGACCTGCTAGAATTCGCAGAGAATTACATCCATGCCCACTTCCTGGAGATTCAGAATGGAGATGAATTCTTGGCATTGACAAAAGACCAGCTTACTAAAATATTGCGAAGTGAAGACCTAAGCATAGAAGATGAGTACCAGGTTTTCATGGCTGCAATGCAATGGATTATGAAAGACCCAGGAAAAAGAAAGAAATATGTTGTGGAAATATTGGATGCAGTGAGATTTCCTTTATTACCTCCACAAAGACTTTTGAAATACATAGAAGGTAACTTCTTGAGAGCCAGTTTGCTGTAGAGGTTAAGGTTAAGATTAGAAACCAGGAGACTGTCAGTTCTAGTCCTCCTTAGGAATGAAAGCTGGCTGGGTAACTCTGGGCCAGTCATTCTCTCTCAGCCCAACCTACCTCACAGGGTGGTGGTTGTGGGGAAAATATGCTGACTTGAGTTGCACAAAATAAAGGCAGGACATACAGGATATAAATCTAATAATAAATAATTATTCTACCGATTGTAGAATAATGATAGGGTACTTACACTTTCATATAAGTTACCCAATATAAGAACTAAAAACTGGTTTTATGAAGGTTTATTAGCTATAAACAAGGGTACCCTAATCTCATGTAATTGTACCCTGCACTATTACATGAGATTTTTGTGATATTGAAACCCCTGATAATGCATTTATTTATTAAGTTTTGTATGCTGTCCTTCAAAACCAAGTTTTCCTAGGGTGGCTTATAGTACACCAGTATTACTACAAATTCAAGATCACTGCAGACGGTGACTGCAGCCATGAAATTAAAAGACGCTTGCTCCTTGGGAGGAAAGCTATGACAAACCTAGACAGCATATTAAAAAGCAGAGACATCACCTTGCCGACAAAGGTCCATATAATTAAAGCTATGGTTTTCCCAGTAGTAATGTATGGCTCTGAGAGTTGGACCATAAGGAAGGCTGAGTGCCGAAGAATTGATGCTTTTGAACTGGGGTGCTGGAGAAGACTGCAAGGAGGTCAAATCAGTCAATCCTAAAGGAAATCAACCCTGACTGCTCATTGGAAGGACAGATACTGAAGCTGAAGCTCAAATACTTTGGCCACCTAATGCGAAGAGAGGACTTACTGGAATAGACCCTGATGCTGGGAAAGACGGAAGGCAAACGGAGAAGGGGACGGCAGAGGATGAGATGGTTGGATAGCATCACCGATGTAATGAACGTGAATTTGAGTAAACTCCAGGAGGCAGTGGAGGACAGGAAGGCCTGGTGTGCTATGGTCCATGAGGTCATGAAGAGTCGGACACGACTAAACGACTGAACAACAACAACTACTACAAATTAAGAAAAAAAACAAAAATAAACACATTCATTAAAATACATAATAAACAATAAAAACAGCAACCAGAATAATTAGTTCATATGTACCATACACTTATTTGGAGGTTTCCAGTTGTGTGCAATACTCACAAATTGAATATCACAGCAAATAAGCTGTGACATGATGCAAAACATAGTAGCTCTTCATTTTTACGATCAGGAAGATATTGGATGTTTTTTGATCTGAAGGAAAATTAAGACATCGTGGTAAGTCAGGATGAAGTAGGGCAGAAGAGGATGGATTGGTCATCAGTGTCTTATTTCCTCTTACGTGAATATTGATAGTCAAGAAAATTTGGCATGAGCTAAAAAGTGAAGATCCAGATTCTGGTTAAGTTTTCTATTTTGTAATCTAGCCGAGTTTTGTGAGAGGGGACTGCTGTCCTACTGAGGATGTGGTGGGAGAACAGTCTATGTCATGAATTCCACCAGACATCCAAATTTAACAGACTTAACTAGACTGAATAGCTAGATTTCTCAATGCCGGTTTCCCCCGCCTCGTAGCCCCCATTGTGGATTACCCATCTCTCTACTTTTTAGGGTGATAGAGGATCAGAAAGGGACACCTCTTATTTTTTCTCCCTAACGGGAGAATACAAAAACAGACTAATAGTGGCATAATGCCCTAGTTGCTTTTCTTTGTTTAGATCTTGTCTAGATGTTTGTTTGTTTGTTTATTTTAATTTTTATCCTGCCTTTATTGTTTTTATAAATAACTCAAGGCAGCGAACATACCTAATACTCCTTCCTCCTCCTCTTTTCCCCACAACAGCAACCCTGTGAGGTGAGTTGGGCTGAGAGAGAGGGACTGGCCCAAGGTCACCCAGCCGGCTTTCATGCCTAAGATAGAACTCTCAGTCTCCTGGTTTCTAGCCCGTTGCCTTAACCACTAGACCAAACATGATGGAACAGTGCTCCCCCACCCCACCCCGAGGAATTAATCAGGTTTTCAGTCTGCAGTATATATATAGATAATGTATAAGTACCAAAAGTATTAAGAAATTAACACTACCAGTGACTAAAAAAACTACATCAAAACACATTTTGCCATAGTCTGATATTGTCAGCCTTGTGAGGTAGTCCAGACAAGAAGCACACCCAGAAGTACTAGCTCTACCTTTATTGTAAGGTTACATTAACAGAATCTTGCAAGTCTGAAAGTGCATCTCTCCCCCCTCGCCCTTACAGTCCAAGAAACTAGGGAGGGTCCCTTCTGAGATGTTTGCCACACCCACATTCCTTCTGCAGACTCAGCCGCCACTTGTCTGACCGTTGTCTAGTCTGTGGCTCTTCCTCACGTCTCCCAAGGTCATTCACACATACATTACAGATACTGTATCTACTCAGGCTGGGAGTTTTTTAATTTAGAAAGTGTAAAGCTGCACACATGCAGTCTAGTTTAGCTACAAATTAGCTATTACTGAGTGTTTTCTTTCCTTCTCAGCGGTTCCAGATTTCAGTCTTCGAGTAGCCCTTCATACTCTGTTGAAAGAATACTGTGAAGTTGGTCAGTCTCCCAAAGAAAACAAGATGA
This sequence comes from Charina bottae, assembly GCA_023362775.1. Classification (NCBI taxonomy): domain Eukaryota; kingdom Metazoa; phylum Chordata; class Lepidosauria; order Squamata; family Charinaidae; genus Charina; species Charina bottae. The sequence goes on from JALMGJ010000003.1 coordinate 60,219,970, forward strand.
GCAGTTTTCTCCAGGCAACTAAGGCACGTCCACGGAGAAAAGCTAGGAAGTACCTTTATGCAGTAGGTGGGGATCCTTCTTAGCTTTTAAGACTTTGGAAACCCTAACTAGCCAGGAAACATCTATGGAACAGCTGGTTGTTTATCCTGTCTCTGCTTCTTGTGTAGGTGGTTATACCCGCTTGCAGGGAGGCCGTTGGAGTGATAGCAGAGCCCTCAGCTGCGTGGAGCGTTTCGACACTTTCAGTCAGTATTGGACTACTGTATCTTCCTTACACCAGGCTCGCAGCGGGCTGGGTGTTACCGTAGTTGGAGGAATGGTCTATGCTATTGGAGGTAATAAATGGTCTCTGCTATTGGAGGCAATTAAAAAATATTGGGGAAAATATAGACTATTCTTTACTGCTTGTAGGATAACTGTTAGCCCTGCGAGGTAGTCCAGACAAGAAGCACAACCAGGAGTACTAGCTCTGTCTTCAATGTCAGCTCACATTAACAGAATCTTGCAAGTCTGAAAGTATTTCTCCCCTCCTTTCCTTTTACTCTCCGGAAAACTAGGGAGGCCCGCTTCTGAAACATTTCCCACGCCATCCCCCCTTCTGTGGGCTGAGCCATCTTATACACGCTGGTTGTCCAGTCTGCAGCTCTCCCTCTGTCTCCCAAGATCATTCCCACGTGCCATTACAATAACTTACTTTATTACTTAAAGGTGAGGACTTATCTTTAAGATTGACATATACCATTCCAGAGTATATAGAAGTTATACAATAAAGTCCAGAGTTTACCATATACACAGTATTTAATTAATTAATTAATTAATTTTTATCCCTTTATTATTTTTATAAATAACTCAAGGCAGCGAACATACCTAATACTCCTTCCTCCTCCTATTTTCCCCACAACAACAACCCTGTGAGGTGAGTTGGGCTGAGAGAGAGTGACTGGCCCAAGGTCACCCAGCCGGCTTTCATGCAGTAAATCATAAAACAGGTGGGCAACCTTTTCATCACCAGGTACTGTGCTTACCATTTTTAGGGCATCTTGGTGGTGTGATTATGCAAAGTAGGCAAATTTGTTTTATGCATATGGGCTGTTGCTGTAGCAATTTCCTACTAGAGAGATTATTTGAATTCTGCACAACCATGGCTTTCTTCCTGCCATGATTGTTGTTACCATGTATTTTTCTTCCTTCCAAATTTAACTCTTCAGTCTTTTCCAGTTCTTATAAACATTATTCAGATACAATAATTATTATTATAATTTCTATTTATTCAGGAAAATATTTGGGGGATAAAATTCTCCCCACACTGATCAGAGCTTAGAATTATACCCCTCCCTGTTATCTTTAGTAAACAGTTAAGCCGCTCAGTTTAGAGATTATACAACATGGCATGGTGATCTAGCAACTTGTAACCTGCATTAATAGTGACTCAGTCTGATGAACTGAGCCACTATTCTGCCACAGTTGAGTAATTGTCTTCAAGAGCTGTTATATAACATATACTTTATGTTCTTGCCTCTTTCCCAAGGTGAAAAAGACTCTATGATTTTTGACTGTACTGAACGTTATGACCCTATTACAAAGCAATGGGCAGCTGTAGCTTCCATGAACCATCCTCGTTGTGGACTAGGAGTATGCACCTCTTATGGGACTATCTATGCTTTGGGCAAGTCTTTTGACTACTGAATCCATAACTGTCTAAGTTAGGAGCAATATTTTATTTGGGTCCTGTACCAGCAATAAGAGACATAATATCAGAGCACATATGATGGCAGCTTTTGAGTAGAAAATAATAAAGTCTTCCTCAAATCATGTGAGACTTCTGGTGACGTCTTAATAAATATCATTTCTGGCAGCCAAACACAAATATTTTCCTCAGATATTCCAAAGACAAGGATACTTGCTAAGGTGCTAGCTGAAACAGCTTCACCAGCTTGCTCACCACATTGTATCTTTTGTAAGATAATTTATTTATTTATTATTTTTTATTTATTTATTTAATTTATTCCCCGCCCATCTCCCATACAAGGGACTCTGGGCGGGTTACAATAATTAAGACTTAAAAATTTAAAAATTTAAAATATTTAAAACCATACAAAGTAGAAAATGTATAAAATAAATCCAAATATAAAATAAAATAAAATCCAAGATAGATTGGAGACCGTAGCATAGGTCTTATTGCTACGGGGCCAGCCAACCCCAGGAGGCACTACCACCTCCGTTGTCCCAGGCCAGGCGGCAGATAATACACAGGACATTTAAATTTTAATTATTGCTGTATGCCACCTATTATATTTTATGTTTTAAAAATAAAGCCTTATAATGCTGTGACCCTTGCCACTAAAATAAAGAACAAGTACATTTGTAAAAAGTGTTGTGAGAAATGTTTAGATATTGTGGCTATAGACTAGATTACTTTTAAATCAATTGTATATGTGATTGTTTCAAGGATATGACAATCTGTTTACTATGCTGTATTCTTTGCCTACGTGGTTGCTTTGATTTTCAGGAGGTTGGGTTGGAGCAGAGATTGGCACCTCCGTTGAACGTTTTGATCCTGAAGAGAATACTTGGGAAGTCGTGGGCAGCATGGCGGTTCCACGTTACAATTTTGGGTGTTGTGAAATACGAGGTGAGTGATTTTGAATTTTGGTACCATTTTGCTTATTGCTAATTAAATCATCGGCAGCAGTCAGCCTACATTCATTATGATTAATAACTACATGCAACATAGCAATCCTAATAGTTGTGTGTTTAGTGAGATAAGCATTAAAATTTCCAGATTCAACATATTAGACATTGTAGGAGGAATGCTATGTTAGTCTATAGTAGCCAAACTCAGGCAGAATCTAGTAGCACCTTTACAGACTAACAGGTTTTATTAAAAACCATCAACTGTAGCTCACGAAAGCTTATGCTTTTTAATAAAATGTGTTAATCTGAAAATGTGCTACCAGACTCCTCCTAATATTTATTTTATTTATTATTATTTAGTAAATTTCTATGACCGCCCATCTCCCCCTCAAGGAGGGACTCTGGGTGGTTCACAGCCACAATAACACCATTAAAATACAATAAGAACACAATAAAAATATAAATAAAATAAAATCCAAGTGGCAGATGGTTCTTACAGTGACGCTAAAAATATTTAAAACATTTAAAATATTTAAGGCGGCTCTAAGAAATCAGCCATCCCCAAGCGTGACCATTTTCCTTCTTGCCCCAGGCGAGATCACAGAGCCAAGTTTTTAATTTTTTCCTGAAGTCCAGGAGTGAAGGGGCCTGTCTTATCTCTGGGGGAAGGATGTTCCATAGGGCAGGTGCCGCTGCAGAGAAGGCTCGCCTCCGAGACCCCGCTAGATGGAATTCTTTCCTAGAGGGGGTCCGCAGCATGCCCTCTCTGCAAGATCGGGTGGGACGGGATGATGTAATGGGGATGAGGCGGTCCCTCAGATAACCTGGGCCCATGCCATGTAGGGCTTTAAAGGTAATAACCAACACCTTGAATTGGACCCGGAAGCAAACTGGCAACAAACTGGAAGCAAATTCCCAGAAACCAAGGGGCCATTAATCCACAGCCACTCCATCTTACCAGGGTTCAGCTGAAGCCTGTTTTTCCCCATCCAGGCCCCTACAGCCCCCAGGGACTTGGACAGGGTGGTCACTGCATCACTTACTTCACCCGGGATGGAGATGTATAACTGGGTATCATCTGCATATTGATGATATTTCAGCCCGTGGTGACGGATGATCTCGCCCAGCGGTTTCATATAGATGTTAAAAAGGAGCAGCAAGAGTACTGAGCCCTGTGGGACCCCGCAAAGAAGGGCCTGTGGGTTGGATCTCTCGCTCCCTATTAACAATGATTGGGATCAGCCCTGGAGGAAGGAGGTGAACCAGCGCAGAACTACGCCGCCCACCCCCAACTCCCTGAGCCATCCCAGAAGGATACCATGGTCGACGGTATCGAACGCTGCTGAGAGGTCAAGAGGAGTGAGAATGGATGCACTGCCTCCATCTCGCTCCCGCCAAAGATCCATAAGCGCAACCAATGCAGTTTCCATCCCATGACCCGGCCTGAAACCCGACTGAAAGGGGTCCAGATAATCCGTTTCATCCAGAATCCTCTGGATATATAATATATAATATAATATAATATATTATACTTAAGCTGAAATCCTATATATACTTGGGAATAGTTGCAGTTGACTCAGTTGGGATTAATTCTGAGTAGACATGCATAAGTTTGTTTGGTTAATATGTGACCAGAAAATTTGATATTCTCATAAGATATTCTGTCCTGTTTCGAAGGATAATATCCATCAACACTTCTATTAACAGAATAAAATGGTTTAAAACCCTTATTCTGCAGAAATAAATCAATCTGTAATTTATTCAAGAGGAGTCCTATTAATGAAAGTTATTAATACTCTATAAATGGGATTGCAGTCAATTTTGCATTATTCCCTGAGCTTCTTTGTCACTAACTGTATTCAAATGGCAGTGCTCTAATAGAAAAATTGTTATATTCATAGGTTTAATTTATGTTGTTGGAGGCATTGGCAATGAAGAAATAGAACTACGTTCTGTGGAAGTCTATGACCCAATATCTAAGCGCTGGTCTACACTTCCTGAAATGGGCACCAGAAGGGCATATTTAGGAGTGGCTCCTCTGAATGACTGCATCTATGCTGTTGGAGGGTGGAATGAAACTCAAGGCGCTCTTTCAACTGTTGAGAAATACTCATTTGAAGAGGTAGGATTTAGTTTTCACATCAATCTACTTTTTAAATTTTGCTGCCTTTTAGAATTTCTCCCAGTTATCTGTACTTTTCTTTGAATGTACTATCAGTATTGTATTTGTTTATTCCCCAGAATGGCCCAAGCAGTTTATGCTTCTAAGTCTGTGTATAAGCATATATAGCTGAAGCAATGTCCTTCTGGGACAAATATAAAACTAAACTGAACAAAGGTCAAAGATAACCAACTGATTAGAGTCAGTTTGCTGCAAATGAAAAACATGGATATACATGGGCAATTAGAGTAGTAATTTCTATGGACTTCCTTGCAAGTCTGCCCTGATATTATCTATATAGTAAGTTTACATAGCTTTAAGGTATAAACAATGATTTGGTAATAGAGTTGACCCTGCACAACTAGAAACTCTGCTGGGGCCTGTCCACTGAAAGAGGGGGCAGGTCAATAATCTTCTATAGTTTCTCCAGCTCCAAGTGGTCCATCACATCCTGACAGGAGGAGAACCTCCAACCAGACAGAGCAGGTTTTCAAGGGGAATAGGCAAAATCTGAGAAAATTCCCTTCTTCTGCCTATGGAATCATCAAGAGTTCTGCTCTTGGATCCAATTCATTATATAAATGCTGATATTTTCTGTCCCATCTCAGCTTTTTTTCTGGATTCGCGAATTTGAATAATTACTGTCTTTGTTCTTGATTGCTAATATACAGCAGTACTTTATCCCACCAGTGCATGAAAGATCAATATAGTTGTTCTTACGTCTGCTCACTGTGGATTTGCTCTGGAGGGCAAATGTAGTCTACTGCAAAGATAATTTTTGTTGTTGTTTAATTATCAGGAGAAATGGATGGAAGTTGCTTCAATGAAGGTCCCAAGAGCTGGCGTATGTGTCATAGCTGTGAATGGCTTCCTTTATGCCACTGGAGGTAGGACTGCCAGCTATGATGCGGCTGCCCCTGTAACTTCAGATTCTGTGGAAGTGTATAACCCACATATGGATACTTGGACTGAAACTGCTAACATGATCACCAGCCGCTGTGAAGGAGGTGTGGCAGTGCTTTGAAGAATACCACACTAAAAAAACAGCAAAAATTGAAGTGTGAATTTAAAGAAATTGAAGATTTGGGCACCTCTTAAGAAAGTGTGTGCAGTTAGAAGAGGAATTGACTTCGAAAATATATTAGAAGAAATTTAAAACAGTTGTTACTGAAACAATTTAAATCTTTATGCTTGTCTGTGGAACAGAGTTTGTGGATAGTTCTGACAATACAAACTTTTTGATTTTTAATATCTGCCCTTGACATTTGGAAAGCTTCTGTGGCTTATCATGATAGGAAACTCTATTTGAAGTGGAGAAAAGTTAAAATTGGGAAATCCATCTCAGTATTTAACAGGGACTATAATTTCTTGGAAATCCATTCTTTCTTTTATACTTTTATGAGCCCCTCATTCTAAGGAAACATGGGATTGGCTAGTGTGACTCAGTGATCTGGTTCACTTGTCAAATAATAATTTTTCCCATAAGATTTGGCAGCAGACAGTAATATTTATATTTCTGAAGTTGCCCAACATCAATGGCTCTGGGTAATGCACTATTTCTTTAGTTTTAAATTTGTACATAAGATAAAAAGGAAAAGAAAAAAGAAAGTAAATGGTCATTCCAGCAAAACATAGTAAAACCTCTCACATAGACATGAGCTCATGTCCCAGCCTAGCCCGAAGCCTGGAGAAAGAGCCAGGTGTTCAAGGTTCATTAAAAGAAAAACAGGTTTGAGGCTATTTGAATCTCTGGTAGGGTTGCGTAAGATGTCATTGTGTAATGGTTGGGACTTGAAGCATGCTGAATCTATCTGAACTTACAGGATGTGCAAACAAAATGGAAAAGAGACAGTCCCTCAAATAATTAGGCCTTATGTCATTTAGTGCTTTGTAAGCAGTAACCAACATCTTGAATTGCACCCCAAGGCATCTTGGTAACCAGTGCAGTAACCAGTGCAGTTCATGAAGCAGAGGTGTCACAAGGTTGCATTATGGCATGCCCATAACTGCTCTTGCCTCCAAAACCTGGGCCAGCTGAACCTTCCAAGTGGTCTTCAAGGGCAGCCCCGTGTAAAGCGCCTTGCAGTAGTCTACACATGAGATAACCAAGGTATGAGTGACTCTGAGAAGGGCCTCCTGGGTGCAGTTGGTGCTGAAGATGAATCTGTGTGAAGGCCTTTCTGGCTACAGCTGCCATCAAATTTTTGAGCAGGAGCTGAAGTCTAGGAAGACCCCCAAATTGCATATCAGTTTGGTCTGGGAAACGCAACCTCATTCAGAATTAGAGATGGAAAGTCCCTGGATCCAAAAGGCCCATGCACCTACTGTCATTTGGTCTTACTGGGGCTGAACGTAAGTCTCTTCCTCTCCATCCACACCCCCAGACACTCCAGGGACTGGTACAAGACCTTGACAGCATCACTTGGTCAGCTAGGGGTCAAGATATATAGCTTAGTATCATCAGTATACTGATACCAGACCCTGTGCCAACAGATGACCTCACCTTGCCTCATGTAGATGTTAAACAGGAGGGATGAGAACACTGAGCCCTATGGCACCCTACAGGTCAGGGGCTTTGGATTTCATCTCTCCCAGCCCACCAACTGGAACTGGCTATGGAGAAATGTAGAGAACCATTACAATACCATGCCCCCAATCCCAATCCTCACAGTTGGTCCAGAAGGATACCATGATTGATAATATTGAAGGCTACTGATAGATCAAGGAGAGTCAGAATGGTTGCACCATCCCTGTCCCAGCTCTACTGGAGATCATCAACAGATGGGTCTCTGAACCTGAAACCAACTGAAAAGGTTCCAATCATTTTCCTCCAAGGTCCCCTGAAACTGCAACCCAAAGACTTCTCAACAACTGACCTTAGAAAGGGGAGGTTGGAGTCCAAATGAAAATGAAAATTGTAGAGAACTGTTGTGTCATGGTCATGGCCTCTTGTGGAGGGGGCACACAATTCCCTTCTTCAAGATAAGCAGGACTATACCCCTCCTCAGAAAAAGTCACCACTGCATGTACCCAATCATGTCATATCCCGAGTGGCTTAATCAACCTGTAGGGACATGGATATAACCAATATGTGGCTGGGTTAACTGCCCCAAAGATCCTGCCCACTTCTTTAAGAGTTACCTGATCAAACTCTTCCCAGATAACTGAGCAAGAGCATGTCTCAGTCACCTCAACTGGACCTGACCTGTCTGAGTCCAACTCCAAATGGATCTGAATAGTAGATGTTCTTGTGGCCTAGCAAAGAATGGCTGCTGACCAACTATCTGTGGACATAAGAGTAGAAAAATAGACATTTTGCTGTTCCTATCACCACAGTGCAATCCATAATATAGGCTCTTAACATGTTCTCAGTCAGATTCATTCTTTGTCTTTCTCCAACAGTGCTCTAGGTGTTTCTTCTGTCATTTCATCTCTTGAAGCTCCTTAGCAAACCAAGAAGCCTCCCAGGGTCAATGAACAGGGAGAAGCTGCATAGGAGCAATCTGATGCAAGGCCCTTGCCGCATGGCCATTACAGGCTGTGACTAAGGCCTCAGTTGAACTGCCTATAAGGTCTTCAGGAAAAAAGCTAAGCTGCCTCTGAAACCTATTAGTCACCTGGGATGGGCCAGTCTAATAGGTACAAACTCCCTGAGAGAAGCAACAGCACCAGCAAGCCAAAGAGCAACCAAAGTAATCTGACCATAACAGGATTGATGATACCTTCAGGTCATGTCACATCTGCCCCCAGATAAAAAACAGAATTAACATGTGACCACCTGTGTGTGTCAGGACTCCAATGACCTGGGCTAGGTCCATAGTTGCCATGGTGGCCATGAACTCCTGGGCTGCTCCAAACTCTGTTTCACATGAGGGCAGGTTAAAGTCTCCAAGGACTATTGATCTTGTAGACTCCATCACTAACCCAGCAATGGATCTGAGCAGCTCAGGCAGGGATGTCACCGCACAGCAGGGAGGTCAGTACAGCAACAACAAACCCAACTGCTCCGTCGAGTCCAACTTCAACTGCAGGGTCTCACATCCAGTTATCTACAGTGCAGAACCTCTGAAAGCCATTAGAACTTCTGGATGACAGCTATTACCTCCCCCCCCCATTCCCAATGAGTTATACATGCCAGGTCAGCCGCCTCAATCACAATCATATTGTGGATGAGGGCAACCTCATTATATATTGACCTGGCCTTTAGTAGCAACAGCTGGAAACCAGGGCTATTCAGGATGAATATTGGGGGGACGGGATCAGTCTCAACTATCAACACTGCCTTTCCTGTGGGCAGTCCACCCTCAGATCCCTGTCCTCCCTCCATCTCTCACCACCCTGTTATCACCTACCACATTCTGCTGAATGCCAAAGAAGCACCCCATCATTTACAGGGAACTGAATTTGGGAAGTGGGCTGTGAAACACACTGGATCGCTGACCTCCTCCACTTAGTACTTCCCCCCAAAATAACTGGTTTATATAATAGACTACAAGGAACACAACTCCGTTGCCCTTCCCACAGACAGCAGTGTTTGTGGCTTGGACAATATAGTCTCCTGGTGTTTGTGAGGCATATTAATTTAATGCCAAACTAGCAGTGATTTTTATAATTGAACATTTTGTTGGTATATTGACTTGGAAGGCACTGGTCAGCCCCCCAAATAAAGGGGGGGAGTCAGCCATTCTGTTGACTAAGATTCTGGATTCATAAAACATGGTTGACCATGTTCAATTGCCCCAGTACTGACTGGTTTAGTGTATTCCCACAGCACAGTGCCCCTAACAATTGTTCTGTGAACCAAGACAATTGGGCTAATAATTAACTATGGACGGCATGTTGTGCATGATGGAGTCTTGAAGGTTAATAAAAGAACTCCAAGCAGCTAACAACAATCTTGCAGAGTAGAAGCGTGACCAACAGGGACTTGTACTTTAAGCTTAATTACGTTCAGAAATAAGTTCAGTCTTCACACATTAGTTAGATGTAGAAAAATAGAGATAGCTTACATTTATTCAGTAGATCTGGATATGAGTAGGTTCATAGTAGATCTGCATGCAAGATGGAATGGACGAGAGCTGCAGCCCTGCAGCCCTCCTGCTTGCACATGTGCCCAAGGAGTAATGGAGAATGTTAATCCCCCAAACCGAGGAGGAGGAGGAAGAAATCAGGTGACTCAGGTAACATCCCACAAGCACAGTAGAGATGTGTTTACTAGAAAGACCCCCTATTATGCTTATGAGACAATGCTGAGTTGATTCCTGATAATCCCAACAGTGCATACCCAGCCTAAGAAAAAGCATGCTCTTTGAAGAAGGGCAATAAAACTAAGTTGGGGCTAAATTAAATTACTCCTTTGTAGGTTGGTTTATGTAGATTAATGTGTATATGAAGCAGTAAGATTGAAACCATAAGGTGAAAAGCTGGAGATTTCAAACCCCCCCAAACTTTCTGGGTCTATACATCCTGGTCTCACCATGTGCCCTGCTTGGTAGTTACGACTGCCAGAACCTATCTTCCCAAAGGGGTCTCACCTGGAGTCCTCCCAAATCCTGGCCTGCTCCCACAACTTATACTGCTATTCTGGCAAATAAAGGGGGGGAAATGTTCCAATCTCCAGGCTTTGTAGCATAAAGGCATGTCCTTTGGGAGGTAAATCAATCTCATAGGAGATAAACAATATCAAACTTTATTTTGAAAAATAACTCAAAAGAAAGGAAGTTCTATTTACAACAAAAGATGTAATGCTCTCAGCAGACCACAAGATGGTGATGGTCTACTATAACAAGTTATCTCAAAAGAGAGAGGTCTTTTCAGTTGTGTATCAGATCCCAAGAAATAAGTAAACTCTTATCTAAAATTACACAGAATGCCTTACATTTACAGAGAAAGAGGAATATAGTTTCTAACGAATTAAAGAAATTAAAACATAACACAATGGCTAACTAGAGCAGTTACCTCTTACTTTGATAAGTTGAATCCAGAAGCAGTCCTCTGCCTCTTTGACCCTGGCACTCCTCCAGATTGTGGTAATTTCTGCCATGTATCAGAGCTGTTGGAAAGATAGTACACTCCACTTGTTTCTCTATCTCCGGTACCGAAACTCTCTGCTCTGTGTCCCCAAAGACCTTCATCTTCCAAATGAGCAACTCTTTCTGTATTTAGGAGGAGCTGAGGGAATCTCCCGAACATACATGCTAAAGCCTGCACCTGAGAGGTGTACATTCCAACTGAAACACTGCCTGCCATTTGGACGGGCAGGGAGACTACACTATTTTGAATGCTGGGTGGCTATTCACAAAATACGCATCCATATTTATGCCAACTGATGTAAAACAAGGTTGATTCTTGCCCTCTACGGAGCGGTGAATGTGGATACATACAGCAAATAACGGGTTGTAACCAATGGTTCAGGCTTTAGTAACATATTCTTCCCCTTCTACCCACCATGAAATTCTCTCTATGATTTGGATCAGTTATTGGAAAGGCTTTATATTTAACTCTTGCCTCTATTTATTTGGCCTGATTCTTAATAGAACTTGAGATTTCAGAAGCCTTCTGCTGAAAACAATTTAATAGACTGATTTTTCTCTGTTAACAAAATGACACTTTTCTTTAAAAAACATGTTACATGATTGTAAGAAGGAATCTAATTTCATGATGCACTTATCCAGTCTTAAAAGACATTTTCCCTACTACAAGGCCAGTACAATGGAAAGGCTTTATAGTTTTTTTATAATGAAAACTATAATAAAAACTTGTCCAGAAAGATTTAAGAATACATTTGAGGTTTAAGGGAAACACATAGACTTAGTTATTTTCAAGCCAAATATAAATGTCTCCACTGTACCTTATGCCATTGTGGAAACTCAGCACTACAGAACTGAGAAGGTAAGAAAATTGCAGTCAAGATTTTGAGAGAGAGAGAACAGTATATTACAGTCACAGACCAACACAAGGTTTTGATCAATAGTGTGGCAGAGTTAAGTCTATGTGTTTCCCTTAAACCTCAAATGTATTCTTAAATTTTTCTGCACAAGTTTTTATTATAGTTTTTATTATAAAACAATGCTGGAATTGTTTTATATTAATTGCTTTTTTGTTAACAGAGTAAGTAGCAATCTAATGCTTAGCACAAGAAGTGAAGACTTCAAATACTGCCTAATGTAAAAGATGATTACTTAGAATCTTCTGCTTCCCCAATCTTAAAACTTAGGTATTTTTCAGGACAGTAATTCACAATAATTAATGTGACAAATACAGCAGATGCAGACACTATAGTTAAAATTACTCTCAAGGCTTTAAACCAGTTGGGATAGGTGGGAAGAAGGACAGTGTCATAATTCAGGGCTATCATGAAGCCTATGATAACCATAACTCCAGCTGTAGTGAGCTCTTTAAAAAGCAAGGTAAACCAGGCTATTAATGGAGGAACCATACTGTTAGCCAAATTAAGCCAATCAGGTTTTGCAGGACTGCCTTCTGGAAGAGTAAATCCCCACCTGATCCCTCCTAGGAAAGACAGCATAGAGGCACCATATGTAATTTGAGCAAATGCCAATTCTGGGTAGGAGGCCTTCTGGACAGCCATTACTAATGGCACTGAAACAAGTGGAATTAATCCTGCAACTGCTAAATAAATGGCAGGCTTTGGCGCGTCCTTGAGTGATGCCAAGTCAAATAGTGGGGGATCCAGTTTATCGGATGCAGATTCTGAAGGCCTTTTTCTGTTCCAGCTGCAAGCGGAGGAATGGAAGCCCTGGATCTTAGTTGTGCACAAAGATGCCTGTTTAAATAGCTGTAATTTTGGCAGGAAAATCTGAGAGCAGCAAGATTTCTTCCTAGGCTGTTGAAATCTTTGAAGGTATATTATCTGCAATTGCAAATAAAAAACACATGTCACCAAAACGTGTGATAGCTTAAAGATGCAACTGCTACACATTTTGTCTCAAACTTATTCTTATATTTATATTTATATTTATTTATATCACCGCCCATCTCCCCCAGAAGGGGGACTCTGGGCGGTTTACAATAAAATCATTAATTAAAAACATATAAAACAATATTACAATCTCACAGACATTGTGAATAAAATAAATAGTATAAAATCCTGATGGTCAGAATGTGTTCAATAGGGGGGCTCTATGGCACAAGCCACCTGCAGGAGGAACTGTTACCCCTCTCCTCCCAGGCAAGGCAGCAGAACCAGGTCTTCAAATTCTTTCGGAAGGCTGGGAGCAAAGGGGCCCGCCTCCCCTCTGGGGGCAGCATATTCCAAAGGGCGGGTGCCACTGCAGAGAAGGCCCGCCTCCTGGACCCCGTGAGATGAAATTCCCTTGTCGACGGGGTCCGTAGCATGCCTTCTCTGCAAGACTGGGTGGGGCGGGACAATGTTATGGGGATGAGATGGTCCCTCAGGTAACCTGCTCCTATGCCAGGTAGGGCTTTAAAGGTGATAATCAACACCTTGAATTGGACCTGGAAGCAAACTGGTATCCAGTGCAGCTCGCGTAGCAGTGGTGTTGTATGTGCTGATCTTGGGGCGCCAATAACTGTTCACACGGCCACATTCTGGACCAGCTGCAGCTTCCAGATACTCTTTAAGGGTAGCCCCATGTACAGCGCATTGCAATAGTCTATATGGGAGATGACGAGGGCATGAGTGACTGTTCGGAGGGTCCCTCGATCCAGAAATGGGCATAGCTGGCGCACAACCCAAAGATGTGCGAAGGCCCTCCTTATTTTACCTAAATAATTTCTAAAATCATATAAAAACTTCAGTCTTTGTCTTTAGGATGGTATATAGCCATCTCTTATTTGGGATCCATAATAGATTCCCATGCAAGGCATGAAGCATCAGGAATTCCTATACAATTTACTAATGTTTAAAATGATTAACAGAAGAAAAATAGGGGTGAAGAAAGATTCAAACTCAAAACAAGCTGTTCTCATCTCACAGGAAGTACTCTGATGCTGTTCACTGCAATGCATGTACTTGAATGCAAGTAGAAGAAAAGTGAATGAATACTGCCAGAGCATTTCCAGGTACCTACATTTATAATGGAAAAGTGTTTTTTTCTCTATTCATGAATAACTACTACATAACACTAAAGTATATATTTCAGTACTATAATTAATAAATGTTGAACAGTATGATTTTAGGTCTTCATTATTCTGATCAAAATAGAATTTTTAAAGAGAATGTAATTTAAAATCTTAATCTCTTTTAACATGCGAGAGAACCATCATAAGAGCTGCACACATTAAATATATGGGGAGATTTCCATATTTCACAAAAGCTACAAAACAAACTATTGATATCTCTTCTGGAAGACGCATATTAGGATTATCTTCTTTTATCCCAGTGTGTAATGGAGGTTGTTCTCTTTAAAAAAAATACAATTTAACTGTCTGGGAGAATTTTACCTTGGAAGGAACTTGGAAACAACATCGTTGTACAAAATGGAACATTTTCACAGACCTTAAAAGACAGAGAAAAAGTTAGATGGTTAACATTAGAATATAATGCATGAATATTGGATGACATCTTCCACATCACTACAATATGCTACACTGAAACAATCTTGCTCAAATGTAATTTGGGCATGGGATATCTAAGATATAGCAGTCATAATAGGAAAGTCAAGTGCAGACAACCTAGCACAGAGCTTTCCAAATTGTGTGTCGGGACACGTTAGTATGTCGGCTGCAGTGTCTGGGTGTGTTGTGGCTGCTGCTGCCCCTGAGCCCTGCCAGGATTCCGCGCAGGTCCTAGTGCCTGCCTTGTGCCCTGCTGTAAGAGTGTGTCGCGAAATGATGCCCTGCTGTAAGAGTGTGTCGCGAAATGATGCATGTCTAAAAAGTGTGTCACCAACATGAAAAATCTGGAAGCTCTGACCTAGCAGCTAAAGCTGTTGAAAGACATCATTGTAAACAGCTTTAACTATCAACCTATTACCAGGAGTAATATTGTACAGCATGTGAGCAATAACTGTATTATACTGTGTTACACACTATCATGTGTCCGATATCCCTTTGCTTATGATGGGTTTTGCTGTATATTCTGTTGTGGAATATCATTTGTGTTGTAAGAATACAAGGCAAACACTCCTTCAAATTAAGCTCAGCTCCTAATAACAAGACAAAGCTGTGTAGTTTTCTTGGCAATAATAGAGATATTTTGCCACTGCCTTCCAGGATATGTGTTCAACTTTCTAGTCTAGTTGCCAACCAAGGAATTTCTTGATAGTCTCCTATCTGTGTACTAATCAGTTCTGACAGCACTTACCTTTTCCAAGATCAGCTAAGTATTATTATTTGCTGGGAATGACAGTTCCCTAAATTCATTTTAATGGCACAGAAACTCTCCCTCATACTAGCAAATTTTGAAATTAAAATATGCATTTAAGTCACATCTGCACAACACTCTAACCCGGAGCTTTCCAAACTGTATGTCGGGACACGTTAGTGTGTCGGCTGCAGTATCTGAGTGTGTCGCGGCTGCTGCTGCCTCCAAACCTGCTGTGATTCCGCACAGGTCCTAGTGCCTGCCTTGTGCCTTGCTGCCTCCAAACCTGCTGTGATTCCGCACAGGTCCTAGTGCCTGCCTTGTGCCTTGCTGCCTCCAAACCTGCTGTGATTCTGCACAGGTCCTAGTGCCTGCCTTGTGCCCTGCTGTAAGAGTGTGTTGTGAAATGATGCCCTGCTGTAAGAGTGTGTCGCGAAATGATTCATGTCTAAAAAGTGTGTCACCAACATGAAAAGTTTGGAAAGCTCTGCTCTAACCTGTAGTTAACCAAATCATGGTTACTCAATTCACCCAATTGTCTGGCTTCACACAAATACTAAACCAGATGCCAACCAATACCAGTGTGTGTGTACAACACATTCAGCCACACTAGCCACAGGAGTCCCCAATATGGCACTCACAGACATCTCTTTTGATGTTAACAAGACTCCATTCTCACCTGATTTTATTCTACTTTCATTTTGAGAATTTTAAATTAAATGGTAAATTAGCATGCTCCTAGCCTCAAGCATAATCTCTATTGCTCAGAATGATTCCAGGCTCACACATACAGTACCCTGGAGAGAAGGAGAAAGAGATTGCTCTGAAAATAGGTTTACAGTATCTGCCCAGAAAAATATAGGAGAGAGCATCCAGGGATGCTAAAGGGAAGCCACCTTACCAGTTTGCCTTCTGGTAAATGAATGCTTTGTGTTCCCCAATTCTACTTTCTACCAGAACATTCTCTCAATGTGCCCTGTGTCCCAAATGGTTGGAAATTCCTGAACCCTAAACCACATTTTTACCAGTCATTATATCTATCTATCACACACAATTTATAGAACATATGAAAAATCTCAATCTAGAACATGGTTTATATTTCTCAGTATTATTATAGCCTTAGTATTGTTAACAATGTACTAACTAGTTGTGGAACCAAACTAGCAAAACAGTTTACTCAAATCAGGATCTATGCCACATATATTTCTATAAGATAAAACATAATAGTCAAATTCAATTCTTGGTGATTTCATGGACAGTCCATGTAGTTTTCTTGGTAACAATCTAAAAGTGATTTTGCCATTGTCTGTTTGCTCAACTTCCCAGTTATCAGCAATCTTGGTATTTCTCAGTGGTCTCCCATGCAGGTCTGACCATACTTAGCATTTGCGATCAGCCAAGATCAACTAATGCATATATGTACGTATGGATGGATGTATGTATGTGAGGGGCGTGGTGGCTCAGCGGGTAAGACGCCAGGCTTGTTGATCGGAAGATCGCAAGTTCGGAGGTTCGAATCCCTAGCCCTGCGTGCGGAGTGAGCTCCCGCACTAGCCCCAGCTTTTGCCAACCTAGCAATTTGAAAGCATGCAAATGCGAGTAGATGAATAGTTACCACTTTGGTGGGAAGGTAACAGTGTTCCACGCATGTCATGCTGGCCACATGACTGCGGAAGCGTCTTCGGACAACGCTGGCTCTTCGGCTAACAAACGGAGATGAGCACCGGCCCCTAGAGTCGGACGCGACTGCACAACTGTGCGGGGGGAACCTTAACCTTTACCTTTACCTATGTATGTATGTATTTTTATCCCGCCTTTATTATTTTTATAAATAACTCATTTATATGAATGTATATACAAATTTTAAAAATTAAATCTAAAAACCTTTTAACAATTAACATAAATCCTTCTTGCCTTCTCCTCCGTTATTACACCGAAAGTAAATTCTTCTTTCCTTTACTGACTTCATTATCAGTATCTGAATACCTCCACCCCGATGATACTCAGCCCCACGTCTCCACGTGTCCCTCTTCCCACTTATATGACTGGAGATACGCACCATATACCAGCAGGAAAAACTGTGGGAGCTAACAGAGAAGCTGATATTCAGAGGAGAATCCAAAGCGGGTCACCCGATATTTGGTTTAGTTTCCGCAAAAAAGAAAAAGAAAAAAACACGTTCCTAAATGGCTTTCCAGATTCGTATAGTAGGCTTTCCAAAAAGTCAGAGGGACCCTGCAGCATAAAAATTGACGAGTTTCCTATAATATTGTACGAAACTTATTTTAGCGGGGTAAGTACGTCCCTAGTAACATCAGCAGCACCCGAGACCTCATCCGTTGGAAAGGAAAGGCATTTCCTTTGCTCCCATTTAAGTCCGCCGGGTAGGCGCGTCACACCATTAGGCTCTCAGCCTGAAACAGAGGTTTCCCTTCAGTTCCTGCTTTCTCTAAGAAACGCGCGCGTCTGCCTGCTTTTCTGTCTTTTGGACTGTTTGCTAGTGCTGCTTTCTTTTGCGCGAAGAATGGCTTTAATTCCGACAATTATGCGGCATTTGGTTAACTACTGTGGGGCAGTGTATGCAGAAGACTCGAAGCCATGATTTCTCTAATCATGGTTTACTGCATGCGTTGGATCGATGCAACATCAGGAACCATAAACCATGGTTTACAAATGACAAGGACTGGGACTACATAAAAATAACATACTAAGATGCAACAAAAAAAGCCCATTTTGGCTTTATAGGTGCTCAATTCAGAATGAAGATCCACCGGGACCCTTTCTTATTATTTGGATGTCTTTATACATAATTTTTTACATTCATTGCATCCTTATGGTACATAAAATGCCAATTATGGGCTATATTTTATATTATAACTGCAGGATACCTTGAATTGTTGTTGTTTATTCGTTCAGTCGTTTCCCACTCTTCGTGACTTCATGGACCAGCCCACGCCAGAGCTTCCTGTCGGCCGTCACCACCCCCAGCTCCCCCATGGTTGAGTCTGTCGCCTCCAGAATATCATCCATCCATCTTGCCCTTGGTCGGCCCCTCTTCCTTTTGCCTTCCACTTTCCCTAGCATCAGCTTCTTCTCCAGGGTATCCTGTCTTCTCATTATGTGGCCAAAGTACTTCAGTTTTGCCTTTAATATCATTCCCTCAAGTGAGCAGTCTGGCTTTATTTCCTGGAGTATGGACTGGTTTGATCTTCTTGCAGTCCAAGGCACTCTCAGAATTTTCCTCCAACACCACAGTTCAAAAGCATCTATCTTCCTTCGCTCAGCCTTCCTTATGGTCCAGCTCTTGCAGCCATAGGTTACTACAGGGAATACCATTGCTTTAACTATGCGGACCTTTGTTGTCAGTGTGATGTCTCTGCTCTTAACTATTTTATCAAGATTTGCCATTGCTCTCCTCCCAAGAAGTAGACATCTTCTGATTTCCTGACTGCAGTCAGCGTCTGCAGTAATCTTTGCGCCTAGAAATAAAATGTCTGTCACTACCTCCACTTTTTCTCCCTCTATTTGCCAGTCATCAATCAAGCTCGTTGCCATAATCTTGGTTTTTTTGAGGTTTAACTGCAACCCAGCTTTTGCACTTTCTTCTTTCACCTTTGTCATAAGGCTCCTCAACTCCTCCTCGCTTTCAGCCATCAAAGTGGTATCATCTGCATATCTGAGATTGTTAATGTTTCTTCCAGCGATTTTAACTCCAGCCTTGGATTCCTCAAGCCCAGCACGTCGCATGATGTGTTCTGCGTACAGGTTGAATAGGTAGGGTGAGAGTATACAACCCTGCCGTACTCCTTTCCCAATCTTAAACCAGTCCGTTGTTCCGTGCTCTGTTCTTACCGTTGCTACTTGGTCGTTATACAGATTCCTCAGGAGGCAGACAAGATGACTTGGTATCCCCATACCACCAAGAACTTGCCACAATTTGTTATGATCCACACAGTCAAAGGCTTTAGAATAGTCAATAAAACAAAAATAGATGTTTTTCTGACACTCCCTGGCTTTCTCCATTATCCAGCGGATATTGGCAATTTGGTCTCTAGTTCCTCTGCCTTTTCTAAACCCAGCTTGTACATCTGGCAATTCTCGCTCCATGAATTGCTGGAGTCTACCTTGCAAGATCTTGAGCATTACCTTACTGGCATGTGAAATAAGTGCCACTGTTCGATAGTTTGAACATTCTTTAGTGCTTCCCTTTTTTGGTATGGGGATATAAGTAGATTTTTTCCAATCTGATGGCCATTCTTGTGTTTTCCAAATTTGCTGGCATATGGCATCCATCACCTTGACAGCATCATCTTGCAAGATTTTAAACAGTTCAGCTGGGATACCATCGTCTCCTGCTGCCTTGTTATTAGCAATGCTTCTTAAGGCCCATTCAACCTCACTCTTCAGGATGTCTGGCTCTAACTCACTGACCACACCATCAAAGCTATCTCCAATATTATTATCCTTCCTATACAGATCTTCCGTATATTCTTGCCACCTTTTCTTGATCTCTTCTGCTTCTGTTAGGTCCTTACCATCTTTGTTTTTGATCATACCCATTTTTGCCTGGAATTTACCTCCGATGTTTCTAATTTTCTGGAAGAGGTCTCTTGTCCTTCCTATTCTGTTGTCTTCTTCCACTTCCGCACATTGCTTGTTTAAAAATAATTCTTTATCTCTTCTGGCTAACCTCTGGAATTTTGCATTTAATTGGGCATATCTCCCCCTATCACTGTTGCCTTTTGCTTTCCTTCTTTCTTGGGCTACTTCCAGTGTCTCATCAGACAGCCATCTTGCCTTCTTGGTTTTCTTTTTCTTTGGGACGTTTTTTGTTGCCGCCTCCTGAACAATGTTGTGAACTTCTGTCCATAGTTCTTCCGGGACCCTATCTACTAAATCTAGTCCCTTAAATCTATTCTTCACCTCCACTGCATATTCCTTAGGAATGTTAGTGAGCTCATATCTAAGTGATCTGTGGGTCTTCCCTATTCTCTTTAGTCTGATTCTAAATTTTGCAATAAGAAGTTCGTGATCTGAACTACAGTCAGCTCCGGGTCTTGTTTTTACCGACTGTATAGATGTCCGCCACCTTTGGCTGCAAAGGATGTAGTCAATCTGATTTCGGTGTCGACCATCTGGTGAAGTCCATGTATAAAGTCGTCTTTTAGGTTGTTGGAAGAGAGTGTTTGTTATGCACAGTGAGTTGTCTTGGCAAAATTCTATCAGCCTATGTCCTGCTTCATTTTGTTCTCCCAGACCATGCTTGCCTGTAATTCCAGGTGTCGTCTGACTACCCACCTTAGCATTCCAGTCTCCTGTAATGAAAATAACATCTCTTTTTGGTGTATTATCCAGTAGGTGCTGCAGATCCTCATAGAACTGATCTACTTCTGCTTCTTCAGCATCTGTGGTTGGGGCGTATATTTGGATCACTGTGATGTTAAATGGCTTACCCTGAATTCGAATTGAGATCATTCTATCGTTTTTTGGATTGTATCCAAGCACTGCTTTAGCCACTTTATTATTAATTATGAGGGCTACTCCATTTCTTCTGTGGTCCTCTTGTCCACAGTAGTAGATCTGGTGGTCATCTGATGTGAAGTGGCCCATTCCAGTCCATTTCAGTTCACTTGAATTAGGTAAAGGTTTTTCCTTGCACAGTCGTGTCCGACTCTAGGGGGCAGTGCTCATCTCCGTTTCTTAGCCGAAGAGCCAGCGCTGTCCGAAGACACTTCCACGGTCATGTGGCCAGCATGACGCGCGTGGAATGCTGTTACCTTCCCACTGAAGTAGTACCTATTTATCTACTTGCATTTGCATTCTTTCGAATTGCTAGGTTGGCAAGAGCTGGGGCGAGTGCGGGAGCTCATTTCGTTACGTGGCGCTCGGGTCTCGAACCGCCGACCTTCTGATTGACAAGCCTGGCGTCTTAACCACTGAGCCATCGCGCCCCTTGAACCCTAACTTGAATTATAACACATCAAATAAATATTTTTATGTGTTTCAATTATATCCTGCTTTACCTCTAGGAGCAAAAAGTGGCTTACAGAACACTCCTCCAATTTTTCCCCAAACAAAAATTCTGTGTGAGATGAGGCCAAAGTCATCTTACTAAGTTTTCATGGCTAACAGTGGATTTGAATCTGGATCTCCCCTGTCCTAGTCCAACACCTTAATTATGGACAATTATAGCTCATATTTATAGGCACAATGATTTAACAACTTTTCTTGTGTGCTTCTGGGACAAATTTCACACTGACAAAACTGTCATTTCCATCTCACCCAGTTTTGTGCTGAACAAGGAAGTGAGAACAATCCTTTATTTGACAGAACAATAAAAAGATGCAGTTATTTCTGTCCAAAAGGACACAGGCTGCTACTTAAAATTCTTGAAAATGGAAACATAACATTTACTGTCAGATGCTCTGAACAGTCAGCTTTACTAAAGAAAGATATTGTAGAAACATTTAACTAATTTGCATGAATCAACAAAAACATATTTCACATTACGCTTCATAACAAATTATATCCTTTTAAATTATCCATAAAAAGACTACTGCCTTCTACTATACATTTCCCCTTTGCTGTAAGTAAAATAAATTTTATCTTATTTGGCATACTTTAATTGGCATCAAAGAAAAATGTACAGAAAAAAATGAAGAACAAGCAGATATTGTTTGCATGGCAGAGAAAGGATGTATAAACATACCATAGTTATTAATGGTTACCCAGGTGATAGTTTGCCAGGTTAACCCAATTCAGCACCACATGGTGGATCATAAACTAATCACATTGGCTGTATGTGCACAACACATTAGCTGTAGTGTATTTATTTGATGGGTTAATCTACAGATTTAACTGTGGTTTCCTCAACCAGGTTTTCTGAGTTTGCCTAACGCTTTGAACCATAAACAGACAGAATTTGTACAGGCCAGGCTAACATTTGCTAGGCTAACATGATTGTGGTTCAGTGTGTTCTGCAAAGATAGCTAGTTTGTCAACAGTGCTGCCTTGTTTAAAAAAAAAGCGAGCTGTCTCTGTATTTTCTGGGTTGGTTCATACTTTACAGTAGTGGATTCCTGTGCTGGGTAGGAAGAACAAAGTGTCTGATTTTTCTCTTTCTTTTGAATTATTATTCTTAATAGAAATGACCCAGTTTGTCTAATGACAAAATGTTCAAAAACAGAGAATGTATTTAGAAGAACAGATAATCTACAGTCCTCGCAATTGGCTGGCATGCTTTTGTAGCTATTTGAGATCATAAATTTTATTTTAGTAGCTTTTTAAACTCCAGCAAAGGAGATCGTTACCTTGTTGTGGTGCTGGAGCTTGAGCACCTCAATGAAACCATGAGCTAAACCGTGAAGGGACACCCAAGACGGGAAGGTCGTGGCAGAGAGGTCAGACTAAATACGATCCCTGGGGAAGGTAATGGCAACCCACCCCAGTATTCTTGCCATGAAAACTAAATGGATCAGTACAACCAAAGATATGTCGGTATACCATCGGAAGATGGGACTCCCAGGTCGGAAGATGGTCAAAATGCTACTGGGGAGGAACAGAGGATACGTTCAACTAGCCCCAGATGTGATGACGCAGCTAGCTCAAAGCCGAAAGGACGGCTAGCGGCCGACGGTGCTGGTGGTGAACGACGAATCCGATGTTCTAAAGATCAACACACCATAGGAACCTGGAATGTAAGATCTATGAGCCAGGGCAAATTGGATGTGGTTATTGGTGAGATGTCAAGATTAAATATAGACATTTTAGGTGTCAGTGAACTGAAATGGACTGGGATGGGCCACTTCACATCAGATGACCACCAGATCTACTACTGTGGACAAGAGGACCACAGAAGAAATGGAGTAGCCTTCATAATTAATAATAAAGTGGCTAAAGCAGTGCTTGGATACAATCCAAAAAACGATAGAATGATCTCAATTCGAATTCAGGGTAAGCCATTTAACATCACAGTGATCCAAATATACGCCCCAACCACAGATGCTGAAGAAGCAGAAGTAGATCAGTTCTATGAGGATCTGCAGCACCTACTAGATAATACACCAAAAAGAGATGTTATTTTCATTACAGGAGACTGGAATGCTAAGGTGGGTAGTCAGACGACACCTGGAATTACAGGCAAGCATGGTCTGGGAGAACAAAGTGAAGCAGGACATAGGCTGATAGAATTTTGCCAAGACAACTCACTGTGCATAACAAACACTCTCTTCCAACAACCTAAAAGACGACTTTATACATGGACTTCACCAGATGGTCAACACCGAAATCAGCTTGACTACATCCTTTGCAGCCAAAGGTGGCGGACATCTATACAGTCGGTAAAAACAAGACCTGGAGCTGACTGTAGTTCAGATCATGAACTTCTTATTGCAAAATTTAGAATCAGACTAAAGAGAATAGGGAAGACCCACAGATCAGTTAGATATGAGCTCACTAATATTCCTAAGGAATATGCAGTGGAGGTGAAGAATAGATTTAAGGGACTAGATTTAGTAGATAGGGTCCCGGAAGAACTATGGACAGAAGTTCGCAACATTGTTCAGGAGGCGGCAACAAAAAACGTCCCAAAGAAAAAGAAAACCAAGAAGGCAAGATGGCTGTCTGCTGAAACACTGGAAGTAGCCCAAGAAAGAAGGAAAGCAAAAGGCAACAGTGATAGGGGGAGATATGCCCAATTAAATGCAAAATTCCAGGGGTTAGCCAGAAGAGATAAGGAATTATTTTTAAACAAGCAATGTGCGGAAGTGGAAGAAGACAATAGAATAGGAAGGACAAGAGACCTCTTCCAGAAAATTAGAAACATCGGAGGTAAATTCCAGGCAAAAATGGGTATGATCAAAAACAAAGATGGTAAGGACCTAACAGAAGCAGAAGAGATCAAGAAAAGGTGGCAAGAATATATGGAAGATCTGTATAGGAAGGATAATAATATTGGAGATAGCTTTGACGGTGTGGTCAGTGAGTTAGAGCCAGACATCCTGAAGAGTGAGGTTGAATGGGCCTTAAGAAGCATTGCTAATAACAAGGCAGCAGGAGACGATGGTATCCCAGCTGAACTGTTTAAAATCTTGCAAGATGATGCTGTCAAGGTGATGGATGCCATATGCCAGCAAATTTGGAAAACACAAGAATGGCCATCAGATTGGAAAAAATCTACTTATATCCCCATACCAAAAAAGGGAAGCACTAAAGAATGTTCAAACTATCGAACAGTGGCACTTATTTCACATGCCAGTAAGGTAATGCTCAAGATCTTGCAAGGTAGACTCCAGCAATTCATGGAGCGAGAATTGCCAGATGTACAAGCTGGGTTTAGAAAAGGCAGAGGAACTAGAGACCACATTGCCAATATCCGCTGGATAATGGAGAAAACCAGGGAATTTCAGAAAAACATCTATTTTTGTTTTATTGACTATACTAAAGCCTTTGACTGTGTGGATCATAACAAATTGTGGCAAGTTCTTGGTGGTATGGGGATACCAAGTCATCTTGTCTTCCTCTTGAGGAATCTGTATAACGACCAAGTAGCAACGGTAAGAACAGAGCACGGAACAACGGACTGGTTTAAGATTGGGAAAGGAGTACGGCAGGGTTGTATACTCTCACCCTACCTATTCAATCTGTACGCAGAACACATCATGCGACATGCTGGGCTTGAGGAATCCAAGGCTGGAGTTAAAATCGCTGGAAGAAACATTAACAATCTCAGATATGCAGATGATACCACTTTGATGGCTGAAAGTGAGGAGGAGTTGAGGAGCCTTATGACGAAGGTGAAAGAAGAAAGTGCAAAAGCTGGGTTGCAGTTAAACCTCAAAAAAACCAAGATTATGGCAACGAGCTTGATTGATGACTGGCAAATAGAGGGAGAAAAAGTGGAGGTAGTGACAGACTTTGTATTTCTAGGCGCAAAGATTACTGCAGACGCTGACTGCAGCCAGGAAATCAGAAGACGTCTACTACTTGGGAGGAGAGCAATGGCAAATCTTGATAAAATAGTTAAGAGCAGAGACATCACACTGACAACAAAGGTCCGCATAGTTAAAGCAATGGTATTTCCTGTAGTAACCTATGGCTGCGAGAGCTGGACCATAAGGAAGGCTGAGTGAAGGAAGATAGATGCTTTTGAACTGTGGTGTTGGAGGAAAATTCTGAGAGTGCCTTGGACTGCAAGAAGATCAAACCAGTCCATACTCCAGGAAATCAAGCCAGACTGCTCACTTGAGGGAATGATATTAAAGGCAAAACTGAAGTACTTTGGCCACATAATGAGAAGACAGGATACCCTGGAGAAGAAGCTGATGCTAGGAAAAGTGGAAGGCAAAAGGAAGAGGGGCCGACCAAGGGCAAGATGGATGGATGGTATTCTGGAGGTGACGGACTCAACCATTGGGGAGCTGGGGATGGTGACGGCCGACAGAAAGTTTTGGCGTGGACTGGTCCATGAAGTCACGAAGAGTCGGAAACGACTGAACGAATAAACAACAACAAAGCTTTTTTTAAAAAAAATTAAAAATGGTGGCTCAGCAGGTAAGACGCCAGGCTTGTCGATCGGAAGATCGCAAGTTTGGAGGTTCAAATCCCTAGCCCCACGTGACGGAGTGAGCTCCCGCACTTGCTCCAGCCCTTGCCAACCTAGCAATTCGAAAGCATGCAAATGCAAGTAGATGAATAGGTACCACTTCGGTGGGTAGGTAACAGCGTTCCGCGTGTGTCATGCGGCCACATGACCGTGGAAGCGTCTTCGGACAACGCTGGCACTTCGGCTAACAAACGGAGATGAGCACCGGCCCCTAGAGTTGGACACGACTGCACAAATGTGCGGGGGGAACCTTTACCTTTTTTTATTCTAACCTACAGTCACTTGTATATACATAGTTTTCTTCCAGAGGAATACATTAACTGATTCAGAATAATATACATCTTATCTAGATCTGGCTCATTCACAGGAATATAAAAGGCCATTTACAAGGGCATGTTGGCCTAACATTCCTCATTCAGTAAATTTTACTGGCTCATGGATGTTTTTACACAAGACAACTTATGGTTTACAAACCACCACCACATCTAAGCTAAAACCAAACACTTGCAATGTTTATTGTATAAACTAGGCCACTTTAAGTTCTAATTGATTGGTTTGTTTTAACTTCCTATATGAACACAGCCATTAGTTAACAACCAAGGTTTGTGGTTAATAATAATTAAATAATTAAATGTATAGGACGCCTGACTCCCAGTAATTCTGGGGGTTTACAAATTTTTAAAAACATTTTGAAACAAGGTAACAATGCAAAAAAACACAAAAAGACCACAAATCAAAAGGAACACAGACGGCAGAGAAACAGGGACAAACACAGCCAGAAAAGTATGATTAAGGGGGCTGTGCTGGAATTTACAACTTTTAACATACTAGGTACCTACAGATGGATTAAGCTTTTTACTAAGTTTTTCTTATGTAACAGACATATCCTGAGTTTTGTATAGGCAAAACTAAGGTTTGATTTCTTGAAAGCATGCAGAGAACTGCAGGAGAAAAATAAAACTTTGCTCTGTTTCCATGGCCCACCTAGTTCCAAACTAGTCCGCACGGTTTCAGACTGTGCAAACCCCTGCCGCCCCCCCCCCGCCCCCCCCGTATGGTTAGTTTATGGTTCAGTGAGTCACGCGAGCCCTGGACAATGAACTGAATTATCCACGAGTAACCGTGCTGCAAGAACACAGACACTACCGTGCAATAACAGCAGGGTTCTGCCAACTGGAGAGCGACCGAGAACAAAGCGTGAAAGATAATAGTTGCAGACCGAGCTGAGCATAACTTAACGCCAACAGAATGATACACGCTCACGCATGCGTAAAGGAGACCTGGCAGACTCAAGCGAGCGTTCCAAAAAGCCTTTGATAGGCGGTACGCGTGCGGCTATTTTGTATGGCTTACAGAGTGAGCGCGCGTGCGCTCCACCCTTGGCACGGGCTGGGCCAGGTGGGCGTGTTTCTTTCCCCTAACCCCCCCTCGCGTGAGTAGCCCCGCCCCACTCCGGCCCTCGGCCGGTCCGGGCAGCCATTTTGGGCAGAGCTTTGTTATGATTCGGTCTGAGGAACTGAAGCTACGGAGAGAGTGAGGGGGCGAGTTGGGGCCTGGTTCGGTGAGCACGGCCTTGCGTGGAGAAAAAAGAAGAGGAGCTGGACTTGAGGAGGGAGTTGAGTGGCTGCCAGCGTCGGGGAAGAAACTGAGGTAGGGAGCCAGCGGGGGGAGTCCAGAGTAGGCAAGGGGGCGGGAGTGTAAATAAGTGGTGCTTCGGGAGCAGGAATTGGGAGAGAGGAAGGAAGAAGGTGGCTGAAGGCCTGCTGTATTGATCTGGTGGGTGAGGGAGTAGGTGGGGGGAGTTGTTGGAGGACAGTGGCTGCGGAAGCGTTTGGAGGAGAGCGTTTGAGATGAGTGGTGGACGGAGAGATGCTGGAGATGGGTTCGGGCAGGAGGCGGTGTTAGGAAGAAAGGTAGTTTCGAGACCCAGTTTCCGTGAGAAATGGAGGCGGAGGAAGAGGAGGATGGTGTTAGAAAAGCTGGAGACGGGAGGGGTGTGAGAGAGCTGGAGAGGATTGATAGGAGGCTGCGGTAGGCCTCGAAGTGCAAACTTGAGTGGGGGCGGGGTGGGCTGGGCGGCTGGCGTGTGGTTTGAAGAGTAGACGAGAGAGGGTATTTGTAGAGGAAGGCGTGAAGATTTTGGTGGAAGTGCCGCTGTAGAAAGGGAGGAAACGACGGCAACTTCGCGGTGTCGTCGAAAAGGGGTCGGAGCCGGAATACACTGCTCATAGTAGGAAGTGTGATAGTTTGGAAGAGTCCTTGGGTGCCGAGTGTGAGGAATGGGGTACATGTGGCTTACGAGGAAACAGTTCGTTATGTTTTGCGCGATGAAGCAAAACTGGAAACGTTTAGAAGGTTTAGCTCAGTTTTGTTACCTATGAAACAGCTTTTACTGTTTTCCAAGCCCCAATTATTAAGGAGGAAATATCAGTGGCATGGATTTGATCAAGTAATATTCGCCTTTTCTGCAAAAGCATAGTTTTTGTAAGATGATTTTTTTTGCTAAGAAGGAAGGATTGACTTGTGCTAAACTAAATCATGGTTTTCTGAATGAATCCTCTTGCCTGTTATGCACAGCGCTAAACCACATTGGCTAGATTCACAGGATGTACTTAAACTGGAAACTAGCCAGCCACATTTTAGCCAACATATTGTGCTAATCCAGCCACTATTGGTAAATTTTAAATAAGATTTTTAGTTAGGTAATCCCGAAGTCTTTGGTTACAAATACCTCTGTCAACTTGGAAGAAGCATATTTGGGGAAATTTGAAATTTCCCATAGGGGTTGGATTTACACATTTTTTATTTTATTTTACTGAATAAATAATCATAGATGGGTTCACACAACATGCCAAGTTAGAAGCAAATTGCATTTCCATCCAATATTTTTGGAATGCTTTCCACAAAGCGGTTTGACAGTCATTTATACTAACATATTTTAAGTTCCTGGAAACTTATTTTGTTTAGAGATTTATATGCACATTTCCAAAAGCTTCCCCATGGGGGCTTAAGTAAACAATTTAAATTCAATATTTAAGAAGTTAAATCTAAAATAGCATTAAAAAACCCTAACACCTATGATAGTATCCTAAAGCATATTACAATTCCGTGTAACTGCAGATTGTAGGGAGAGTTGTTATTGGGTAAGGTTTCAGAACTACTTGTTGATTCTTTACAGAGTTTCTCTTTGAAAAATTCCTGATAAACTGCTGAGGGACCCCAAACCTGGAACACAGTTTGAACCATTAGACTAGATGTTACTCATTTGAGACTAGAATAGGGTTTCTCAACCATTTCCTTCATGTAAACTACTGTTGGATCACCGGAGTTGTTTTGGGCTATTATGAAGGCAAGCTATATTCAACATTTTTAACACAGCATGTTCTGATGGTTCAATGTGGAGCAAGCATTTATTCACATTGCTGTCACACAAGAGTGTAATTTAAATCCAGGGAATGTTACACATTTACACAAGATGCTTGAGCAGAAAATTATTGCTAATATTTTAATACTGGATATAATACATAATAGGCATATGGGATTATATAATTACTTTATTTTTTGTGGATCTGTGGATCTCAAGTTGAGAATAACTTTGCTAGAACATTTTTTTTTCCAAGCTGAATTGGCCAGTAACTTAAAGCTACTCAATTTCCCCACTAGTAAGGGATATTAATTAGAATATTTTATGATCCTGTAAAGAAAAATGGAAAAAATGAAAGCCTAATAAAATTGTGCATTTGGACACTTAGCAAATTCCTGTAAATAACTTAGTAGGTCTATCTTCATCATCTAACCGTATCCCTAAAATATGTGTGTACATATTATATATTATTTGGCCAGGATTAAGATAGTAAGATCTCTGTTAATATCTGTAGCTTGAATCATGTCAACTGGATTTCTGTTTTCTCAGTGGAAATGTTTCGCTCATTTATATATATAATATAATCCTAAATAATTATAATTATTTAGGATTCCCTTACTAACTTTGCTCAGACTGAAGAAGCTCCTTGGATAAGGAGCGAAACGTTTCCACTGAGAAAATAGAAATCCAGTTGACATGATTCAAGCTACAGACAATTCCACCTGGATGACTGAGAACCTTCATAGACATATCTCTGTTAATAGTTTGGATATAGCAAATCAGGCCTTGTTTCTATTGGAGGCTTTACTTTTAATGATATCCCTATATATTACGTAATAACTTGCTTGTGGGTAGCACTGCATTTCCACTGTATTTGAACTGCTTAGTTAAAAATCTGGTCCAGAAATACTCTGCAGATCATATGGATATCTGTGGGACCAATCTAAATAAACAGACTACAATCTGATAACAGTGTCACCGAACATTGGAGCAGGAAGCAGGCTCCCCAGTAATCATGTTTTATCATATAAACCTATGATACTGCAGATAAGAATCTTCCCACATTTGGTACACTAAAACAAATTTTAGAAATCATTGTGAAGTATTTCATTATTTCTGTTCATTAAGCAATAGAAATAAGTTATTACTTAGATCATCCAACACTTGTACTATATATACTGTAGGGGAGAACAAAACTGGATATTCATTTATTTTGAATTTTCCTTTTTTCAAAAAAGCATTAAACTTCTGAAGTAAATTAATGCATGTTTCTCCAGTGTAGTCTTGTTCTTATCTGTTCAAGCAAAAAGTAACAGTTTGCATAGTTGGGCATTTTTTATAATTTGGCTACATATGAACATGAACTCCTTTTCCTGTTTACAATACACAGTTGTAAAATATTAATAACAGTATAATCCAGAAAGGAAGCTAAAGAAAATTGTGCTTTAAATTTCCTGTGATACCTATTAAGCAGGTAGTACTGTAAGTAAAGCTTCTGTTCAGTTTAGTTAAATTCATACTTCATATTTTTGGGGGGAATTGATTATACTTCATACTATTTCTCCTAATTATTTAGTAGCCTGTTTCCCTCTTCACAAATTATAAATTAAGTAGGCCGTATATTTTTGTAATTAAGGAGTCAGAATTAGATACATCTGGATGCTCATAGTAGAGTTCAGATGTTAAATTAATCTTTATTTTAAATGGACAGAAATGTGACCTATAAATGTCAAATGCTACTATTGATGTTCATGTGCTGGATGCTGTAATTTTTTTATTTCATGCCTCCCTATATGCATGAACATCTAGCTCCTTTTTAACAATTATAATTTTTATCATTTATAATTGTTAGACATAATTTAATTGAGTTTTTAATTATTTTCCCAAGTAATTTAAATCCCAATTGATTTAAATCTGAACTGATTATTTTTAGACTTATATGGCTCAAGGCTACTTACTTTAAAAATTCAGTAGAAACAATCAGAAAACAAAATGTGTAAAAATGAAATGATGCTGTGGGGAAGTACATAAAACACTTTGGCCCATGGCCTGTTTGAAAAGTCAAGTTTTCTTTGCCTTCTTAAAGTAGAGTAGAGATGAGGCAAAGTGGACCACTGGGCAAATATTTCAGAGGGTAGGAGCTGCAACAGGGAAGGCATACCTATGGGATCCAGTAAGATGGCATTGTTTAACAGAAGGGACCCAGAGTATGCCCACTCTAGCAGTTCTTGCAGGATGGGCAAAGATAATTGAGAAAAGCAGTTGCATAGATATTCTCGACTTGTAGGCTATTTGTAGGCTACTAATTGTCAAAAGCATTTTCTCTGGACAGTTTTAATAGTGCCTGGAGGCAATAACTTACTTTGATGTGACAATACCTAGAAAGAAATATATTGGATAGTGAAACCAAATATGGATATATTGCTACAGTAGTAGAAATGAAATATATTTTGAGATACAGATAATACTTTTAAAAGGCTTATCTTGCCACTGGTAATTTCTGCTCTTTGCGGTATTCTTCTACATGTTCCTAAAAGGTATTTTTCAGCAATTTAATGCACTGTTCCAAAGTTTTAATGAGAGAAATTCTTTCCCTGGATTTTCTTTAAGGGAACTTCAGTCTTCAGTGAAGGTTTTAAATTTTCTTGAGTTAAGGAATGGGGTTGTTTTGCCTACTGGAAACTTCCCTTCATGGGCCATCCTGGAATTGGCATATTTTATACTTGTTATAAATTAGACATGTTCAACTGCTTGAAAAATATGGAGTTCCCTCTTCTTCTCAGTTATCTGCAAAAGAAGCATAGCATGCAATAGTACACCAAATCTGCTTTCATTTTATGAATATGCTAAAATAATGTGGGGGAATCCAAACTTCAAATTAGTAAGACAATTCTTTTGTTGGAAGACCTGCATAATGGTCAATGTATATCTTACCCTATTAATAAGAATATATTATAATTTCTTGTTATCTAAAGGATTAGAATATAAGT
Source organism: Charina bottae (assembly GCA_023362775.1). NCBI lineage: Eukaryota > Metazoa > Chordata > Lepidosauria > Squamata > Charinaidae > Charina > Charina bottae. Next base: position 60,252,010 of record JALMGJ010000003.1, read on the forward strand.
ACTGAGAAAAGTGGCAGTATGTTTAGTTAAAATAGATTTTGATGTCAAGACATTGCTCAGTTGCTGTAAATGTTTCAGAATACACCTCTAATACTGGAGGATTTAATAGTTTATTTATGGAATAATAAGATAGTAATAACTATGAACAGTTTTTAGAATGCATTATACATACATACATGTATATGTATATGTATATGTATATGTATATGTGTGTGTGTATATATATATATATATATATATATATATATATATAGGTGGGAAGGGGGGTAGTCAATCCTGGGGGTGGCTAGCGCCTTAAAAGTGGTCCACATTTATGTATCCATGAATCTGAATCGTTATATGTAATATATTTTGTTTTTATTGTATTTTAATATTTTTAACTTTATTGTAAACCGCCCAGAGTCCCTCTTTTGGGGGAGATGGGCGGTGACGAAATTTGATAATATACATACATACATACATACATACATAAAATTCAGAAGCATAGGGAGGCATAGAATTAGGAATTAGAATGTCCAGTACAAGGTCAACAGAAGACCACTTTACCATATAGATGTCATGGGCCTGTGGATATAAAGTTACAATTAAATCAACAAATATTATTTTGTATATATTGGACACTTATGTGTCTTTTCAACAACCTGGGGTGAATGTGGAATACTCATCTTAATAGGTTTATGAATTGTCTGAAGAATTGTATTATCAGTATCATAAATGAAGAATGGCAGTATTTTTAGTTAAAACACCTCCTAGCATCTAGATATAGACTGGCAGCAATAAGTGCTTCAGAATCCCCTACAGTATTAAAGGACTTAATGTTTTCTTTTTGAAACAATTTTATTCTTTAAATACTCTACAAATTTATAACAGCAAGCCTCTGAGAATTATAAAATAATGTTTTCAGAATACATTACAAGAATCACTGGAGACAGTTCTGCTGGATGGCTGGCTATATGAGGATGCAGCGGAGGCAACAAAGTAAACTCTGGTGCCCTCACTACCATGCAGTAGGTGTGATTATGCAATGTAACCTGGTTAGCTATATGAGTTCTCTGATTCTATACCCATAATGGTTGTCTCAGACAATTCAGAGAACCAAATGGAGTATTGTAGAAATAGCACATTTTTCGGGGGGGGGGGGAATGGCTTTGAGTCAGTGTTGACTCCTGGCAACTGCCTGGACTGGCCCCTGCAGTTTTCTTAGCAAGATTTCGGAATTGGTTTGCCACTGCCTGCTTCTTAGGGCTGAGAGAGAGTGACTGGCCCAAGGTCACCCAGCTGGCTTTGTGCCTAAGGCAGGACTAGAACTCACAGTCTCCCGGTTTCTACCCTGGTGCCTTAACCACTATACCAGACTGGCTCTCTAGAAGTGGCACTGGAGCAAGTCAGTTTAAACTTATCTACTCCAACAAAGGCATCCAGATTAAAGTATCTATGATGTACCACTGTCCACTCATTTCAACACATTCAGCAAAGGGGAGTACATAATTTTTATTGGTAATACTGTAGATTCCATTCTTGAATGGCTCTTACATACAGAAAAAGCTTTCTATAATTGAATCCGAACCTACATTCCTGTAAATTAAACCCACTGTTTTGTATCTTGGAGCCTTGTGTAATATGATAATCGGTCACGTATTACATCCTTTCATGTATTTGAAGAGAGTTGTCATATCCCTCTCAGTTTTCTCATAAGGCTAAACATTTCCCATTCCTTCAGTCTTGCTTTATAGGATTAATTTCTAGTCCCCTGATCATCTTCATTGCCCTTCTCTGAGCCTGCTCCAGAGTGTCTGAATTCTCTTTTAAGTGTGATACAAAGAATGGGATATAATGCTTGAGGTGGGAGTCTGATCAATACAAAATTAAATTAAAATGTTACTTATACTGGTGCGGATCAGAGAAAAAGAAAACAGAAAGTGACTTCCAACCTTTTCCAGTACAGATATGAATACATTTACAAATATAATCTCTTACAATTAATTAAGCCTTAATATTATTTCTATCAAATCAAACCATTTAATCATTAAATGCCAAAATCAAAACTTTTGTGACACAAGCAAGTAGTCTAAAAGTGGTTGCCAAGTAGAAAGAAATCCAGAAACAGTATTTTCTATTATCAACGCTGTTAGTTTAGCCATTTCAGCCAACTCCATCAATTTAATAATCCATTCTTCCACTGTAGGTATTTGTGGATCTCTCCATCTCTGTGCGTATAAAAGTCTTCCTGCTGTAATCATGTACAGTGGGGCTAAAAAGTATTTAGTCAGCCACCAATTGTGCAAGTTCTCCCACTTAAAAAGATGAGAGAGGCCTGTAATTGACATCATAGGTAGACCTCAACTATGAGAGAGAAAATGAGAAAACAAATCCAGACAATCACATTGTCTGATTCGGAAATAATTTATTTGCAAATTATGGTGTAAAATAAGTATTTGGTCACCTACAAACAAGCAAGATTTCTGGCTCTCAGAGACCTGTAACTTCTTTAAGAGGCTCCTCTGTCCTCCACTCATTACCTGTAGTAATGGCACCTGTTTGAACTTGTTATCAGTATAAAAGACACCTGTCCACAACCTCAAACAGTCACACTCCAAACTCCACTATGGTGAAGACCAAAGAGCTGTCAAAGGACACCAGAAACAAAATTGTAGACCTGTACCAGGCTGGGAAGACTGAATCTGCAATAGGCAAGCAGCTTGGTGTGAAGAAATCAACTGTGGGAGCAATAATTAGAAAATGGAAGACATACAAGACCACTGATAATCTCCCTCGATCTGGGGCTCCACGCAAGATCTCACCCCGTGGGGTCAAAATGATCACAAGAACGGTGAGCAAAAGTCCCAGAACCACACGGGGGGACCTAGTGAATGACCTGCAGAGAGCTGGGACCAACGTAACAAAGGCTACCATCAGTAACACACTACGCCGCCAGGGACTCAGATCCTGCAGTGCCAGACGTGTCCCCCTGTTTAAGCCAGTACATGTCCGGGCCCGTCTGAAGTTTGCTAGAGAGCATTTGGATGATCCAGAAGAGGATTGGGAGAATGTCATATGGTCAGATGAAACCAAAGTAGAACTGTTTGGTAGAAACACAACTCGTCATGTTTGGAGGGGAGAGAGTGGTGAGTTGCATCCAAAGAACACCATACCTACTGTGAAGCATGGGGGTGGCAACATCATGCTTTGGGGCTGTTTCTCTGCAAAGGGACCAGGACGACTGTTCCATGTACAGGAAAGAATGAATGGGGCCATGTATCGTGAGATTTTGAGTGCAAACCACCTTCCATCAGCAAGGGCATTGAAGATGAAACGTGGCTGGGTCTTTCAGCATGACAATGATCCCAAACACACCGCCCGGGCAACAAAGGAGTGGCTTCGTAAGAAGCATTTCAAGGTCCTGGAGTGGCCTAGCCAGTCTCCAGATCTCAACCCCATAGAAAACCTTTGGAGGGAGTTGAAAGTCCGTGTTGCCCAGCGACAGCCCCAAAACATCACTGCTCTAGAGGAGATCTGCATGGAGGAATGGGCCAACATACCAGCAACAGTGTGTGCCAACCTTGTGAAGACTTACAGAAAACGTTTGACCTCTGTCATTGCCAACAAAGGATATATAACAAAGTATTGAGATGAACTTTTGATATTGACCAAATACTTATTTTCCACCATAATTTGCAAATAAATTCTTTCCGAATCAGACAATGTGATTGTCTGGATTTGTTTTCTCATTTTGTCTCTCATAGTTGAGGTCTACCTATGATGTCAATTACAGGCCTCTCTCATCTTTTTAAGTGGGAGAACTTGCACAATTGGTGACTGACTAAATACTTTTTTGCCCCACTGTATAAAAGCAAAGTCCCATGTTGTTTCTCGAGCTGTTTCTCCATCAAACCTAAGAGGAACAGTTCTGGGTTTTTTTGTAAGTCCAGTTTAAGGATCTTTTGAATATTGACACATACTGTATTTGATCCCAAATTTTTTTAGCCTTTTCACAAGTCCACCAAAGATGGTAAAAAATTCCTTCACCAAAAGAACCTTTATAGTTTTTCTTTTTTCTTTAGTTCTGTACTCTAGCTTTTCTATATCCTATATTTTGTATTTTAACTATATTCTGGAAAAAATAATAAAGTTCTTTATAAAAAATATAACTTATACTTTATTGTCCTGTATATTGAACCATTAGTCATTTTTTTAATAACTTAAGATATTTTAAAAAGTTGTTCATGTGAAAGTTCCTCATATTCCAAGCAGACTAGATAAATTGTTCTTACACATTCTCTTTGAATTATTTTAATAATTTATTTGTAGCTTGAATCATGTCAACTGGATTTCTATTTTCTCAGTGGAAACGTTTCGCTCCTTATCCAAGGAGCTTCTTCAGTCTGAGCAAAGTTGGTAAGGGAATCCTAAATATGTTTCTAGGTAGCTGTGTGACCTTACACCTGGGGTCATGGTTATATTGAGATGTTATTTTAAGTCCTTTTATTATCTAAAGGAGGATCGTTAAGATCACCATGCTGCTGTTGAGCTTGTGAAATGGTCTTAATCTTCCTAGGCACAGAAGACAGAGCCGGGAGAAAGATGGGAGAAAGATTGTGCCTGAGGCCCCCACCTCTATTCAAGGAAGGATTTTCCAAGTTGGCATAAATGGATTCCTTGACCCCCCTCTCAAACCACCTATCTTCTCTGTCTAAAATGTGAACATTAATGTCCTCAAATGAGTGTCCTTTTTCCTTTAAATGAAGATAAACTGCTGACTCTGGTCCTGTGGTGTTACTTCTCCTGTGTTGGGCCATCCTCCTGTACAAAAGTTGTTTGGTTTCTCCAATGTAGAACACAGTATGTATGTATGTACTCCAATGTATGTACTCCAGTATGTACAGTATGTACTCCAATGTAGTACACAGATCAATATCTGATGTTTGACTCCCACCATCCACTGCAGCAGAAACTAGGAGTCATCAGGACATTGTCACACAGAGCAGAAACCATCCCCACCTCCATGGATTCCAAAAAGAATGAAAATCAGCACCTGAGAACAGCTCTGAAGGCCTGTGGATATCCAAATTGGGCCTTCACCAAATCTAAATCTACCAGACCTAAAACAGCGACAGATAGGGCTGAGACTCAGAGTAAAGGAAAGAACCTGGTCATTCCCTACATGGCTGTTGTGTCTGAAAAGATAAAACGGATATTTGGCAAACACCACATACCTGTATATTTCAAACCCACCAACACACTGAGACAGAGGCTTGTACACCCCAAAGATCAAACTCCAAAACACAAGAAAAGCAATGTAGTTTATGCAATCCAGTGCAGTGAGGAGTGCTCTGAACTCTACATTGGAGAAACCAAACAACTTTTGTACAGGAGGATGGCCCAACACAGGAGAAGTACAGGACCAGAGTCAGCAGTTTATCTTCATTTAAAGGAAAAAGGACACTCATTTGAGGACATTAATGTTCACATTTTAGACAGAGAAGATAGGTGGTTTGAGAGGGGGGTCAAGGAATCCATTTATGCCAACTTGGAAAATCCTTCCTTGAATAGAGGTGGGGGCCTCAGGCACAATCTTTCTCCCATCTTTCTCCCGGCTCTGTCTTCTGTGCCTAGGAAGATTAAGACCATTTCACAAGCTCAACAGCAGCATGGTGATCTTAACGATCCTCCTTTAGATAATAAAAGGACTTAAAATAACATCTCAATATAACCATGACCCCAGGTGTAAGGTCACACAGCTACCTAGAAACATATTTAGGATTCCCTTACCAACTTTGCTCAGACTGAAGAAGCTCCTTGGATAAGGAGCGAAACGTTTCCACTGAGAAAATAGAAATCCAGTTGACATGATTCAAGCTACAGACAATTCCACCTGGATGACTGAGAACCTTCATAGACATTAATAATTTATTGTTACAAAAAATGCTATAGTGTTCAGAATTTCAGATGCCAAGGCACTTTAAAACTTGATACCAGTTTGCAGGTTTTACTTTGTATATATACATCAAAATACAACAACCAGAATTTTGTGCAAAATGCTTGGAATTCTGAGCTCAGGATTTTGTTTGGAATACTAGAGTTGGAGTTCATTGATTTTTCACACAGAACTTGACTCTTGGTAGCTCTAAGCTATATTGATTTCATTGGTATAATTTAAAGGCAATATTTTTTTATGGGGATCGTTTTGTAAACTATAGTTAAACCAGAAATGCTTGCTGATCTAGTGCATCTCTAGAGATCTTCTAATGCAGGGCTTTCCAAACTTTTGCCGTTGGCAACACACCAACGGCCGGCGCACAAAACCCCGGAAGTGCTGCCGCTGCGGTGTGCAAAACCCCAGAAGCACCGCCGTCGCCACAGTGCGCAAAACCCCGGAAGTGCCGCCGCTGCGGCGCGCAAAACCCCGGAAGCCACTGCCACGCTTTCGGGTTTTTGCACGCCATGGCAGCGGCGTCCTGGTTGTCGCGCAACAACCCGGAAGCGCTGATGGCCCGCTGCTGCGCACGGCGGTGGTGCACCATCAGCACTTCCGGGTTGTCGCACGACACACCTGGGGCCCCCAGGCGACCCAGTATTGTGTTGCGACACAGTTTGGAAAGCCCTGTTCTAATGGATCATATTTACCTTTGTCTACCCCTGTTTTAGATAACTAAAGTTGTTTAATCAGTCATAATTTCTTCTGTGGCTGTGTGACCAGCAGACTATTAAGAACTGACAAAATAGAGCTACTGAGTGTAAAAACTGAAGTCTGTGTCTAAGACATAGCTTTCCAAACTCTGTCGCGACACAGTGTGTTGCGATAAAACCTGGAAGTGCTGATGGCGTGTCACCGGCGGTGCGCGCAGCAGCGGTGCGCAATCAGCGCTTCCGGGTTTTAGCGCGACAAACGCCGCCGCCGTCGGTGTGTCACCAACAGCGGGACTTTGGAAAGCACTGGTCTAAGGTTTTATATACACTTTAGTGTACTCTTGTGCATACTAATTTATTGTAATATATGAAGCTGCTTTGAAAGGCTTGCATTACTTTCAGATGATAGTATATTTAAATTAAAAGTGAAGCTTTTGATTCACAGTACTGTAGTTAAGAATATAGTGCTAAAGCTGGTTCTGAGTTTTTTAGCGTGTTTCTGCTGTACCATACTCTTAAAGTTGCTTATTTTTCATCTTAATGTCAGGGAGGGTAGCAGTCTGCAGGTACAGAACAAGAGGGCAGAGGGAATGCGCTCCAAAGCAGTAAGTGCTGCAAGAGCTACACAAGATTAGGGGCATCTGAGGAAGAATTTAGGGGGAGAGGCATGCAGACCATGGATTATTTATCTTCTAGTATAATCCACCGGCTTTCTTTTTTTCAGCTTTAAACATACATTGAGTTGTTGAACAGACATCTGCAATAAAATTGTTAATGCCAGATTTTAGGTTGATATAAGTTGTGTTACAGTTAAGACTTAATTTACTTTTTATAAGAAATATATTCCCTCTCTTTTCTTAGATCTAAGGTAGCTATCAGCTGAGATACACACATAATCTGACAAATAATATGATGAAATACAGTAATATTGTGAAATAGAATCTCAATTCGAGTTCTAGCAAAGGCCTTTTTAAAGATCAAAGCCTGCAACAGAATGCATACTTTATCAGAGTGGCATAGGCCACTCCAGGGCATCATTTTAGAATGTTGGCACCATAATGAGAAAGCTGTCTTCTTCATGGGCACCTGCTGATCACATTTGACTGCTTTTAAAGTAGAAAAGCAGGATAAAAATATTTAAAATAAGTAAATTTGACAGGATGATCCAAGGCAGGGCCTCTAATATTGAATGGAATGTAAGAGAGAAATACATATACCCTGATTATTTAACTTTAGCAATTTCCTGAGGTGTGCTGTATATCCAGATGCAGATTAATCATGACTTTAGTAAGTAGTAAGCTTCATTAATTAGGTATACTTTGATAATGAGGGTGATTTAGATAAGTAGTAAATTCTTAAGCAGTCTTCTGAGCAGGGTTTTGGGAATGGCTTTCAGTGAGGTAGCTGCTAATACAGATTTGCTATTTGGACACGCCTAACTCCCCCCCCCCCCCCAAATAAACAGTGTTTGCTTTAGGTGACTTTCAGGAAGGCACTTGTATTAATTCAATATGGGTGAATAAGCCTTGACCCAAGATTTAGATACTGTGTACTTCATTGGTGAATGGAAAGGTTTTGCCTATAGGAAATTTCATGGTTCTGAATTTGTGGCTTTAAAAATGCTTTGAAAGAAAAAAAAAGATACATCAGATCTGCCTACTTTTCTTGATAGGGTAAGATTCAGTGTTGTGTAAGAGTTCAAGATCTATAGACCTGTCACAGGAATGAGATATTCTTGAAAACAGCTTTATGTTTTGACTGAAAAAGTATTCTGTTCTGCAGAATCCCAGGTTGTGGGGGAGTAGTCAGGCAGTGAAGATCAAGAGCATACAAATCAATCAAAAAAATTGGCAAAAAAGTGATCCACTTCCAGTCCAACAAGACCAAAAACCATATCTGAAGAGGGATGGGTGAAATACATGGTAAAGGTGAAAGCAATGATTATGAAATCTGTGCGGCAAGCTTAGGGTTCTAGTCACAGAGGACAAAGTGGGCTGTTAAAAGTGTTGTCTAATTATCTGTATGTGTTTTTGTGTCCTACTGGTTGAGTTCCTCCTGCATACGGTCAGCAATTTTCTCTGCAATGGTTCTTGACAAGACTGTTGCTTCCAACCTCCTAGTCTAGTATTCCTGCACCTCTCAGCAAACTCCTTCTCTAGCCAATGGGGTAGATACTGCTTAGGAGTCAGACCTTGATGCTTCAGATCAGAATGATAAGTAACAGAATACATGCAGGTGGTAAGAACAGGATCCTGTTCTGGTGCAATGCTAGAGCATTGATCAATGGACGAGGGAAGTGTTATGGCTTCCACTTGTATGCTTTTCACACATATCACTTTGTACTTCCTATACTCCTTGGAATCCAAACTAGTAATGACCAAAAGTTTCTGGACTGATAAATCACAAACTTTTCTTCTTTTTATTTGGAGATAGCTTTGGTGTCCACAATAATAGCTTTTATAGTTAAGATTTTTAGAACAAATGTATGTACCATATTGCATATTTGCATTCATTCATACTATGCCTGAGCACAGTAGTAAAATAAAAGTAGGAAAGAGATATCAGTTTGTTTGATGGGGAATGGCTAATGTTTGCTCCTAAGAGACGTAAGCAAAGACTGGCAAACACTTCATTAAAATTATGTAAGAAAGGCTACATTCCAATAAATGTGTCAACTTGGGAGCAAGTACTTGGTTTTGTTGAGCGCTGTTCTATGTCCAATTTTGTTTTACCATTCCCAGCTCCATCCACTGTAGGCAATTCTTCCTGCTTCAAAAAGGTATGTAGTTTGGACCACATTTCTTATATTGCAAATTGTGGTGTATACATAACTGAAAATCTATGTTATGGTGAATTGCAGGCATCATTCCTCAGTAACTATATGAGGACTCTCCATTAATTTACCAAAGTGGGGATGGTACACTAGTACTGAGCACAAATACTACCCTTGTTAGCCTATACTGTTTCATTAGAAATAGATACCTTATAATGTGTCTTCGATAATCCTTTTGGTCATTTTTATGTTTACTGATAGGTGGTATTATTTTTCCCTCTTCACAGAGTACTTCGTGAATTCTACTCATTTTGATGGAAGAAGACTATTGCCCCAATGTGAACTCTTCATTAAAATACAACCATTTTTTTCCTCTGTTTCTAAAAGCAGCAATTCAACTACAGTAGAAGGATAGCTTACTAGCTTGGCCCTTTACTTTTAGCTTTAATTGAATGCATAATAGGAACAGTAGAAAGACAGTAATAATTGAATCTTGTATCTTCAAGTTTCTTTTAGTTCCTTACTGAGGAAACTTAAGTGACATTATGTGAAAAGCCTTTCAAAATACTGTTTTTAAGAAAGCTAATTTTTAGCAACTCTTAAAGATGAATCCTGCATTTTAGCACTTATAAGAACAAAGGTTTAATACACCAGAATTTGCAAGACACCTCAGAATCTGTAACCCTCCTTTTCCCCTGCCCCTTTGTTTCAAATTCATTTGTTGCAGAAGATGAACAAAGTGGATTTGTGAAATTCACCATTAATTACGGTGCTTTTCTGAATGCTGTGCAAATTTGACAACTACTTTTGTAATGTAATAGCTGAATTACACAGCATTGTGACAACAGGGAACAGTTTAATGAGGTGAATGTAGTTGTAGCTTTCCAAAAATGCACACTGCATTTTAGTTTTTTTTCCTCATATGAGTTCAGAGAGCATTTAAGATGAGCAGCTAGAGGGGTAAGGGGTGCAGTCAGCACGAAGTGCGGCTTCTCGTGCTTCCTTTGGGACTCACCATTGCCACACAGCTGGCATAGGTGCACCCTGGCCAAAGAAGGAACCTGGAAATCAAAGAAAGTATTAAAGTGAGAGTGGACTGCAAAGGCCAAACTGGGTAAGTCACTGTGGGACACTGTTTGCTTATAGCTACACAGACTTGTTTAAATCGCTATATGAAGGAATTGTTTAATACACTATATGAAGGAACATCTCACAAAGCTTTTAATATGTGCCATTGTAAACAAATTAGTGAACTATTTCTAGATAAGTAGACATCAAAGTAATTTGAAAAGGAAAGCCTGCTAGTGAAATACTATTTTGGAGAGGAAATGTATACTAAATTATTCCTCAGTTTTATTTAGCTCCAATAGCATCTGTAGGTGATGGTAGAACCTGGTTTCTGATTATTTTGACTGAAGTGGCTTGAGGGAGTTGGAGTAGACAGGAGCCATAAGGCTACATTAACTCAGCCTGGTGCTGAGTCAAATTAAATAAATTTCCATTAGCTCCTAGAAAGCTGGTAAAGTGTTTTCCAAACTCTTGGGAACATGCCCAGAAGTATCTGCTCTTTTCCATTGTTTCTAGAAGGGCTGACTGTGTGTGGTGGTTCTCTTGTCTTAGATCCTGGCCATGAGGTTTGATGCCTCACTTTATTGAAGAGAGACACTGGACCTAAATGGCGCAGCATGACTTTGTTCCTGCCTGGCTTAACTTCTCTACGCCACAGTCTGCCAAGGTAATTATTAAATCTTAGATCAACTGCTCAGGCAAAGTTAGGTTAAATTGTCATTTTGATTATCAAATGCATAACTGACATTATGCTGTATAGTTACTAATTTGAAGGGAAATTTGTCTTATAACTTAATCTCTTAATCAAAATACCTCTTTGTGGTTTAGGTATATCACTGAAAGATTTGTGCCTGTGCATTAAAATGGTGAGCTTTTTGGCGGAACCTTATCCTGTATTGTGCATACTCCTAGTATGAGTAGTGCCATGTACTCCAGTGGCTGCATTGGGAGTAGTATCTGTTGGCTATTTCTCTTGGTCATTGCTGAGCTTTTTCTTTTGTTCAGTGTTTTCCTTGATTTTGCTTCCCTTTACTACTCTTCTATTAAATCAGTATTTTTTAGTGTTTTATGGATGTATGATGTGCAAAATATTTTTCTCTTGGTCTTTTGACTGTAGCTTGAATCATGTCAACTGGATTTCTATTTTCTCAGTGGAAACGTTTCGCTCCTTATCCAAGGAGCTTCTTCAGTCTGAGCAAACGTTTCCACTGAGAAAATAGAAATCCAGTTGACATGATTCAGGCTACAGACAATTCCACCTGGATGACTGAGAACCTTCATAGACATCTTGGTCTTTGACTTTGTAGGTTTTCTTTTGAAAGTAATTTAACTGAAGAATAAAGATCTGCTACAGATGAACATTCTCTGTTGTTTATGTTAGGGCCATCAGGTAGAAACCTGTGTCTGCCCCACAACTTTATCAAACAGGTACATTTGCAATTGGTTCTCATAGTGATTATGAGGAAATTCCATTTCAAGAGGTTTGGGTACTAAATAGTTGGAAGGAAAGCAGCTAATGTGTCAGTCCAAATAATGGGGAGAGAAAACAAAAGACTGAGAAGATAAAATGTTGAGGCAATCAGAAGGATAGGTTTCCCCTGTCATGTGTGCTTTTACAGGAGGGTAGAGCAGTCTCAATTTTTGTTTTGATATTTTGGTATTTGTTTTTTTCTGTCTGAGGTTGGCTATAAGCCAGGTATGGGCAAAGCCAACCAGGCTGGAATCTACAGGTAGTCCTCGACTTACGAACATTTGTTTAATGACCATTTGAAGTTGACGGTGCTGGAAAAAGTGACTTATGACCGGTCCTTGCGCTTATGACCGTTGCAGTGTCCCCCAGTCACGTAATCGAAATTTGGGAGCTTGGCAACCTGCATGTATTTACAACGGTTGCAGCATCTCGGGGTCACATGATCCCATTTGCGACCTTCCCAGCTGGCTCCTGACGAGAAAAATCAGTGGGGAACTGCGTGATTCACTTAACAACCACGGCAAAAAAGGTCATAAAATTGGGCACAACTCACTTAACAATTGTATCGCTTAGCATCGGAAGTTCCGGTCCCAATTGTGGTTGTAAGTCAAGGACTACCTGTAGTGAATTTGATCAGCAAGCTAGGATCAGTGAAGCTAGTTGCTGTATAGGTTCTGTTTTATTTTAGGGTCTAAGATGTGGGCTGTGTGAATTTAGTTTGAAGTGTGTAAGATTCTGAATTATGGGAGCAGTTGACTGTTGAAAACAAAAGTTCATTCCTTTGCCCTTTTCTTTTTCTTTCCAACTTTTTTTTCTAGGTCTGACTCTGCTATATATAATATTGATTTAGAACTCTTAATAATCCAGTGATGCTCATTCTGGGAAAATTTGTAGCCTTTACCGTATTCCTTCCTCTCAGGTCAGGCTCCTGAAGGAAGGGGGCTACCATTTACCTCATCTCTGGTAAACCAGTGGCAGACAGAGCTTTCTCTGAAGAACAGTGGCTGGTGGCAGTACACTTAGTTGGCTTTCCCCAGGAATTGTAGGGAGGATGCAGTAAGACGGGGGAGGGGAGGGGGGGAGGGAGAATTTAGTCTCAAGTCAATCCTCCAGGAGGATTGTAATGGGTACACAAGATGTGGTCCCATTACAATCCTCGGAGTCAGCTCTCAATTTCACAGTAAGCATTCTTAGTTATAACTCTGAACACTATTTGACCTCATAAAACCTCCCTCCTAACTACAGCCAGCCATTTCTCAAGCTAATGCACTGGCAAAGTAAATATGATTCCCATCACAATGTATAGTCAGAGTTTCCGCTCATGCCATTTATTTACTTAATTTATACCCCACTGTTCTAACTAAAAAAAAGTTCACCTTTTGTGAAGAGGTACACATGTCCATGTAGTTTTCTTGGTAACTGTGTATATGTAGTGTACCATTATGTAAGCCAATCTGATCCAAGGTAAGGATGTAAAATATATTGGGTATTGTGGTTTGTTTGTTTTTGCAGCAGAACAATCTAATCTGCCTTATTAAAAACAAATACATTGTTGATTTGACCATATTTTTTATTAAAATGAATTAGTTATAGAGATTGCTTATTTCATGTTTATAACAGTCCAACACTGAAAGATTGGCAGAAGCTTTTAGTCCTTAAGGGAGAATGTAGGTTAATTTCTAAGTCAGTACTATAGAAACAATATATAAAAGAGTTAAGATTTCTAAATACCATTTATTATGCAGTATAACAGAATCCATTATGGGTCGGTGTTAATCACTATTTATATTCATATTGAACAAAGTTGTATAATGATTTAATTAAGAATCTTTTGTATTCTCCAGACAGTCATGCTTAAGTATAAAGGCAATATTAAAAGTATAAGATAAATATAGAAAGAACATAACCCCATATATTCCTTTTCTATATCATTGTTGTAACTTAAATAGTTGAAATTGAGAACAGAGATCCATTAAGGTCTAAAAAGATTCATGAAGGGATTTAAAATACAGCTGAGGTTACATACATAGATTGGGTTTAAGCACTGGACTTAGTCATAGTTTCTTTAACCATATTTTATGGAATAAATCACATTTGACCAAAACCAAAGAAGCCCAGCTATAGAACAAAAGGCAAACAATGAGATTGGTTTCAATGTTTACAGATATTGTTGAGAATAAAAACATTAAAGAATTAATAAAAGTTGATAGCATGTTAACTCAACAAGGAATATGGAAAATGCCCCATACATGGAACATCTAGAGTCAGGTGTTTTAATCTGGCAGGGCTTGAAATGGGCTGTTTGATTTGGGCAGAAGTGGTGGGGGAACAGGAAAAAGTCAAGAGCATTAGAGGTTCAGGGGAGGGAAGGTGTTGGGAATCTATGAAGTATATAGGCTGTGAGATATGCCACTGTGGGACATGTGAGGTGACAGATGGAATGTGCTGCAGAGATAGGCTACAAGCAAGTTGGTGGGATATGCCACATTGGGACAGGGATGGCAGCAGTTTCCCCAAACTCATCTCTGATTCTTTGACTGTTTTTACTGGAGCATAACATGCAGTTACCACAATTTATTGATTTATAACTGTTCCATTTAGTGACATGGATTTTAGCCCTTTCATTCATTATTAAACCTACCACTTCACTTTCATACGTGTATTCATCAGCTCCACTACACAAGATCGGATTACTATCATTTATATATATTGCATTCTTCCCTTCCCTTTCTTTTTTCCTTTCATTCATTAATAGAAGCTCTTTACTATTTACATATTCTTCTTGCGTACCAAGTCACTATCATCCATATAATATGGCCAGCAGCAGATGGGGCCAATACAGGTAGTCCTTGGGTTATGATGGCAATTGGGACTGGATTTTCTGTCGCTAAGCGAAGCAGTCATAAAGCGTGATGTCATGTGACCACATTGCTTAGCACCCGCAATTACGGCAGTCCTGGTTCCTGTTGTTAAGCGAGGACCACACCAGTCATTAAGTGAGGACCTCACGTGACTGCAACTTCTACTTCCTGCTGACTTCCTCATTGACTTTCCTTGTGGGAAGTTGGTAGGAAACATTGGAAATCGTGACTGTGGGGATGCTGCGACGGCCAGAACTTCTAGGACTGGTCATAAGTCCCTCTCGTTCAGGGCCGTCACAGGTTTGAACAGTTGCTGAACGAGTGGTCATAACCCGAAGATCACCTGTAGTCACTGACCTCCACAGCCCATCATAATTTTGGCCAGTTGAGGCTTTCTGATAATTCTTTTTAGTAAGACAAAATGTAGACTATATTGTCATTTGTTGTATCCATGCCACATGTGGCATTCCCTCTCATTAAGAGAGTCTACGAACATTTTGGCTACAAGTGCAACCAAAGCCCAAATTTACCCTAACAATGCTCATGCTGTTCTATGCAAGCTGGCATCTCTAATCTTGGAACTACCCTGCAAGCCAATGTACTGTAGACTGCATCTCAATGCAGAGAGTAATAGTAGTAGTAATGTAGTAGTAGTAGTAATTTTTATTTTATTAAACTTGTATGCTGCCCTTGGTGGCTTACAACAATCAAAGAAATTACAATAGCATCAGTAAAAGATAAAAGATGGCAAGCATGACAGACCAGATGGAATGAAGCTACACAAGATCAGATCACTATCCAAAGGCCTGGTTGAAGAGCCAGGTCTTCACTCTTCTGAACAACAGCAGTGTGGGCCATCTGGATCTCGGGAGGAACCTCATACTAGAGGGCAGGTGCTGCTGCAGAGAAGGTGTGCTTCCGGGGTCTCGACAGATGACATTGTTTAATTGAAGGAACCTGGAGTGTGCCATCCCTGTGAGATTGAAGTGGCCTGCCTGGCAGATACTATGGGAGTTATATGCAGCGTATTGACACACACACAATATTTTGGTAAAACCACGTAATACATTTAGTTTAAAATGGAAACCTGATAGGAAAACATGACATTATATTCTGACCTTCAGGATAGAATTATATTTTTCAAAATATTAGCAATGTTGGAAATATATGAGAAACAAATTGATTTCTGCCATGTTTTATGATAAAATAGACACGTTTTACAGTAGGTTGGTTTAATCTGAGAAGTAATTTAAAATTTAATTTAATAAAATATGATGGTGCGTTTGTATGAAATAATCATTTTTGTTTTTAGTATAGTAATTTGTTCTGGACTATATAAGTTATATAGGGGGCATGGTGGCTCAGCGGGTAAGACGCCAGGCTTGTCGATCGGAAGATCGCAAGTTCGGAGGTTTGAATCCCTAGCCCCACGTGACAGAGTGAACTCCCGCACTCGCCCCAGCTCTTGCCAACCTAGCAATTCGAAAGCATGCAAATGCAAGTAGATGAATAGGTACCACTTTGGTGGGATGGTAACAGCGTTCCGTGCGTGTCATGCTGGCCACATGACCGTGGAAGCGTCTTCGGACAACGCTGGCTCTTCGGTTAACAAATGGAGATGAGCACCGGCCCCTAGAGTCGGACACGACTGCACAAATGTGCGGGGGGAACCTTTACCTTTACCTATATAAGTTCAACAGCCATTCTTTTATGTAGGTCCTAAACTGCTTGAGACTGATCAATTTAGTGTGCTTTAGTAATAAATACTCTTTTGCTATATTGTTAAAGATTTCAAATGAATTCTGAGAAATGTTTTAAAGGTTGCAAAATTATATTATTAAACTTGGTGCATAAAGTTGTCCTGTGTGTCTTACATGTGTGACTTTGTTTACTTTTAAATTTGTTGTTGATATGCTCCTGAAAGCTCATGTGGTATTCATGACTGTATGTACTGTTAATACAGGCACAGCAGTCTTTACATGTTTTCCCTTTGTTTATAGGCTCCTGGAGCTACTTTTGAAAAGCATGGAGAGCATCTTCCTCGGGGAGAAGGCCGCTTTGGTGTAAGCCGGAGACGCCACAACTCTTCCGATGGTTTCTTTAATAATGGCCCCCTCAGAACTGCTGGAGGTATATAACTCATTGTTGGATTAATAAATATCATGGGAGAAAAAAATAGGCTTGACACTGCAGCTAGAATGCCCCCATTTTGTAGCTCTCCACCCTCTAGTTTATTGACTATGGCAATGAGCTATATGACGCACTGTTTTTGAAGATTATTCAGAAGTTATGGTTGTTGCAAAATGTAACATCCTACTTGCTAATTTTGTGAACACTGAATTGGTTCTGGGTACTGTATAATATAAGTGTTGATTGGTAACTATAAAGCATTTTATGGCTTTGCATCTAGGTATCTGAAGGACTATTTATTTATTCATCACATTTATATTACCGCCCATCTCCCCCACAAGGAGGGACCCTGGGCGGTTCACAATAAAACAATTTAAAATTCAATAAAAGTCATAAATAAATACCAATAATCAATAAAAATATAAAATACAATCAAATTCAAGTAATGGCAGTTCTACTTCTACTTATTTACTCAGGTAGAACTGACCCATCTTGTATATTCAGTCAGTATGGGGTTTTTAGCGTGCCACCCCTAAATGAAATCTGAGGAGGAGGAGCAACTTCTCTGCATTATGGAACATTGCCTCCTGAGATTCAAATGGCACTGTCCCTGATATCTTCTAGAGGGCCCTTTAGAAATGTTTCAGAGAGATTTTAATAATTGAGGAAGAGTTAGAGGACCTCCAGGTTTAGCATGGGGAGATGTTTTTATGTGATGCATTTATGATTTTTATTTGTTAACCACTGGGAGTCTTTGGAAGTTAGTGAGATAGCAATATTGTTAATTAATAAATAATATTTCTATGCATGGAGATCAGAGATCATCTTTCTCCAGATAATGCAAGAGCCAAGATAAATTTGGTTACAGATTCTGCCTTAGATATAATTTAACCCATGTTATTAATTTTAACAGCATACTGTGCATGACCACAAGTTGATTTGGTATGACATGCAAATGAGGCTTTAAAATATTCAAGTGTTAATTTCTTATTGATGTACAGGTAGTCCTCGCTTGCCGACCACTCGTTCAGCGATTGTTTGAAGTTGCAATGGTGCTGAACGAGTGGTACTTACGACTGGTCCTCAAAGTTCTTGCCATCGCACTACCCTCGTGGTTACGTGATCGCATTCTGGGTGCTTGGCAACCAGCTCGCACTTACAGTTGCAATCAAAATTATTCAACCCCCCATTGCAAATCAGGTTTATTGTCAAAATTTACAGACTTTCAGCTGTTTGCAATTAACAAATCAAACAAAAGCAATTGAAATAGCTCAACACAACGAATGCTTCAAGTGGTGTCCCCAAATTCAACTGAAAATGCAACTTATAATGACTTCTCCAATCTCAAAATTATTCAACCACCTGAATAGAATCCGTCACAACAGCACACATACTGTACAGTATGCAGAACAGGTGTTGTCTCAAACACACCTGATGCAACTAATCAAGGGCTTCATTAGTTGCACCAGGTGTGCTTGAGCTGCAACACATGAAATACCTGAACTGGCTAGGGGTTTGCTGAGTGTCACGTTTGACTGCATGTTAGAAATATGGCTAAGTCAAAAGAATGGTCCAAAAAGGTAAGAGAAGAGATCATTGCCCTTCACAAACAAGGAATAGTATACAAAAAGATAGCGAAGGCACTGAATGTACCTAGAGACACCGTTGGAAGCATAGTTCGCAAGTTCAAAGTTAAAGGAACAGTGGTTACACTTACACGGCAGGCTCGTGTGTCACGCTAAAACCTGGAAGCGCTGATGGTGTGCTGCCGCCGCACACACCACCACACCATCAGCACTTCCAGGGTTTTGTCGCAACACACAGTTTGGAAAGCTGACTTAGTGTGAAGTAACAGTGAGGGATTTAAGATCAAGACTATCTCCAAACAGCATAACTTGTACTTCAGGGGGAGTACCTTGTTTACCCCAATAACATAATTTAGCCAAATATACCCTCTAACAATATCTGTGACTTCTCTCAACTGAATCTCAGTTTATTAGTCAGTAGGTGCTTTATAATGATACTGTATAATAAATTGTATCTAATCTTTTGCAGTAGATCTTGTATACTGTGGCATTTTTCAGATGATAACTAGCTTTGTTCATGTAACTACCTTCACCTTATCCAGACTGCTGGCATCAGCCTTCCCTGCACCGCCATGATTCTGTGGATTCTGGTGTTTCTAAAGGAACTCATGTTGGGCTAGCTGGTAGTCAGCCAGGTTGGCATGGTCCTTCACGTGGCCATGATGGCATGAGTCAAAGAGGAGGAGGAACTGGATCTCATCGCCACTGGAATGGCAATTTCCACTCCCGAAAGAGTTCAGCGTTTCAGGAAAAGCCATCTGCTGAAGCTAGGGAGGAGAAGGAAGAGAAGGAGAAATTGCAGTTTGAGGAGGAAGATTTTGTAAGTATACTGTACTTTGAATGAAATTTCAGACCATCTTCTCATCAGCACTGGAGGATTTCTAGCTACATCAAGTATTAAACAAGAAGACTCTAATTTCTATAGTAAGATTTCCCTTAGCTTTCCCTCATACTCTCCTGTGCATGCCTCACATCTGCTCTACAAGGTTCCCAGCTATTTTAGAATGGAAGGTGGAAGGAGAGGAAAAAATTCATTCTGCCACTGAATGCCTTTCCGTTATCATAACATGTATTTTGTTGTACTACGCTGAGTATTCTTTTTGCACTGTAATTGATTACTGAATAGTCTGCTGTTTTGTACTCACTAAGACAGGGGTCGGCAAACTTTTTATGCCGGGAGCCATTTTGACATGCTTGTGCACATTTTGAAATGCTCGAGAGCCAGGGGGCGGGGTTTGCGGGCGGGGGCCAATCGCGTGGAAGGGGGCGGGGTTTGCGGGCGGGGACCAATCGCGCACACTTAGGGCCTGCTGCCGCCATGCCCGCCACGCCCACTGCATTGCCCGCCGCTGCCATGCCTGCCACACCACGTCCGCCACTGCACCTCCCCCGGGGTCCGAGTAAGCCGCGACAGGCGGGCGGCGAGCAAAGCGTCGCCCCGCCTCCTCCCCCGGGGTCCTTCGTGAAGGCCTTCTCCATCCTCACTGCTCCCGCCGCCGCTCCTTACTGCCTTCCTTCTTCTCTCCCTCGCTGGCACCCACCACCCCTGCCCCACCTCCGCCCACCCTTCTCCTCCCTCCCCCTCACAGAGATTTCGTCTCTGTCTCCTTTTTCTGTCTGCCTGTCTCCTTCGAAGCAAGCAAGCGCCCAAGCGAGGGAGAAGCCGCTCTTTCTTTCTTCCTACGGCGTAGGACGTAGGAAGAAAGAAAGAGCGGCTTCTCTCTCGCTTGCACAGTTTAGAGGCAAGGAGAAGGGCCGCGAGGGGGCTAGGAGAGAAAGCACGGAGCCCAACGCGAGGGCAGGCGGCAAAAAAAATAGAGCCTTCCTTACAAAGCGTTCAGTAAAGTGGACATTAGAAAGCCCGCCCGCGCGGATGTGTGCAGTGTCCTGAGGGTAAAAAGACTCCGAGATCTGGGGAAAGAAACAAAAGAAGCTCAAGGCAATAGACGCGGCAGGGCGGCGCATGGGTGTACCTGCGTGAATTGACCCTGTCAGCCTTACTCGCGAGGAAGTAGACTTGGGCTCTCGAGAGAACAGGCTTAGGATCCCTTCCAACCTCAGCTCTGTCAAGAGTTGTCCTCCTCCTCTTTCCCGCCCTGATTTGGAGGAAACGCTGCCCCCAAGTTCCTTTAGGTTTCCTTTTCTATTCCGTTGAAAACCAACGAACTGCTGTTCCTTTCTGCCCCGTTTGCGTCCTTCTCATTAATCCTCTCTTCTGTACGCCCGGCTTAGAGGGGACGGCGGCGAGGCGAAGCTGAGTTCTTCCTAACGTGGCCTCCTCCCTCCCCCTCACAGAGATTTCGTCTCTGTCTGACCCAGGTCTCGGCCTCCGCTCAGCCGAAGCCTCACGGCCGCCGAAGAAGGAAAAGGCGACGGCGGGAGGGAGGGAGAGTGGCCGGGAGGGAGGCGCTCCGGCCCTTCCATCCAACCTCCCCGCCATCCCGCCTCATTCCCCGGGCGCTCGGGCTTCCTCGGTGGCGCTCAGGGATAGACGCGCGGGCCCGGGTAGGGCTCCCCGCCGCACCAGAAGTCGGGCGCCTGCGGCGTCTCCAGCAGCCAGAGCGGGCGCGGCGAGCGGCGGCAGGCTCTGTCCGGCGGGCAGCCGGTAGTAGTGGCAGTCGCGGCCGCGCGCCGGGTCGTAGGGCGGCGCCAGGATGTCGAGGAAGGCGGCGGGGCCGCCCTCAGCCGCGATCTGGTGCAGGTTGTCGCGTTGCGGGGACAGCAGGCAGGGCGGCGCGGCGGCCGTTTAGAGGCGGTGCGAGCGCAGCAGGGCGCGCAGCCGGCGGGGTTTGATGGGGCGGGAGCGTGCACCCGGAGGGCCTCCCGCGGCCGCTTCTCCAAGGCGGGTTGCAGAGCGCGCGCTGCGCCCACGGGAACACCTGGTCCCTCCGCTCCCTCCAGCTCCGCCACCAGCCCCAGCAGCGCCGCCCGCCCCGTCCTGCCGCCCGGCAAACCTCCGCCGGCTCCGTCCCGCCCCGGCCAGGCCCCCTGCGCCGCCCTGCCGCTCGCGTCCTGGGCCCGCGCCCTCGCCCAGCGCCTGGATGCAGCGGAGCAGCGCCATCTCCAGCCGCAGCAGCCCCTGCAGCCGCTCCTGTGCCGCCTCCGACAGCGCCGCGTCCCGGGCCAGCAGCGCCTCCCTGCCGCGCCGGGCCTCGCTCAGTGCGAGAGCCAGGGGGTGGGGTTTGCGGGCGGGGGCCAATCGCGTGGAAGGGGTGGGGGTGAGTTCAGCTGCGGAAGAGCCGCACTCAAGGGGCCAAAGAGCCGCATCTGGCTCGCGAGCTGCCATTTCCGACCCCTGCACTAAGAGGTTCCTTAAATGTAGTAATGTGTATCTTTTTTCTGGAGAATGGTATAAATAAACCCATGACTAGCATATGCATTATTAAAAACAATCACAAAACAATAGTTATTTCATAGCTACAAAGGATTCATATAGATTAAATCTGAAAGAAAATAGCAAAGTTCTTCTGAATTTTCAACTGACTTCATAAAAGATAAATCTTTCCAGCTGTATTCCATAACTAAGGAGGAGTACTGTAATATTTAATTTCCAAATGTAACTTAGGTTAAATTAAATTTTGGGAATATATGCACACTTGAAGCATTATACTACGTCGTGTGTTGATAAACCTTTATTCAGTTATGTTAGTATCCCCTGAAATCTGGCACTCTAGAGAGCATATGTTTCTACTTTTCTACAGTTGGAAGGTAAAAATACTGATTAAGTGATTCTCCAGTGTTGCTGGAGATGCTTCCACAGTCCCCAATTTCTCTTATTCAATAGATCAAGGAATGGGCAATATTCTTTGTTTTTATTATTGCATTCCACTAGGTCTAAATACAGTTTAAAGTAATACTGGAATTCAGGTACATTATTCATACTTGCCCTGTGAGGTAGGTTGGGCTGAGAAAAAGTGGCTGGCCTAAACTCACTCAGTGAGCTCTGACTGTTGAGAAGGACTTAAACATGGTTTCCCCAACATCTTAGTCATAATGGGATGCTGGTTTTCTCCATAATGTATGAGACAACCTCAGTTATTCAGGAAAAGCGCGAGTTTGGTCTAGTGGTTAAGGTGCTGGGCTAGAAACCAGGAGTCTCTGAGTTCTAGTCCCGCCTTAGGCATGAAAGCCGGCTGGGTGACCTTGGGCCCGTCACTCACTCTCAGTCCAACTCGCCTCACAGGGTTGTTGTGGGGAAAATAGGAGGAGGAAGGAATATGAGGTATGTTCGCCGCCTTGAGTAGTTTATAAAAAAAAATAAAGGGATAAAAATAAAAAAATGGAAAGCTGATATGAAGAAGTGGCAGCTAATGGAGAAATTTGTTTACATAGAATATTTTTATTGTTAGTTGCTAGAACTTAAGGATATCAGTCATCAATGTTGACATCATCCATTAGTATACTAACTTGTTGAGCAAGGAAAAGAAGGCTATAATAGCTGAAATTATAAGTTTTAAAAGCTTTACATCAAGGGAGGACAACCTTCTACTATCCAGAGGTAAATAGTACAAGGGGCCAGGACTTCCTGCTTATTTTTCGGCGGGAGGGGGGGCACTTCATGTTTCTAAAAACGATGTCAAGATCATATTATAGGGTATGTTATAGTTTCTTGCATTAAAGTGATAGGAATCAGCATTGGTAATTTTGCAGTCGTAATTAGAGGTGCCAAAGATTTCCTCCCCTAATTGTGCACCAGTTCACCAGACTTTTCATTTCAAAACATTTATGATTGTTTATTGTGCAACACTTTTCTCCTGTCAAAATCCATTACAAAACAAAGGTTAGATTCTATGTGGGTAAATTGTCAGAATCTTAATATATGTGGAGAGAGAAAACGTTGGATGAAACATTTATTTCTAGCTAGGAAATTTAATGAAATTGAAACTAAAACATGAAATGTCTGACTTTTTGGTGTGCTTGTTACAGCCATCATTGAATCCAGAAGCTGGAAAACAGAACAGCCAGGGTAAACCAGCTGGAACTCCATCTGGTGTTTGGGGTAGGTACTGAGGCATTGGCAGAGAGGTATTTTCTGTAATAAATTATAGAAATAGTCTAATCTTGTTCTATATAGTCAGTTTATATAAACAACCACCAGGTAAAGTTTTTCTTCTGTTTGTTGCGTTATATTAGAAATATAATAAGTAATAAACTGTGTATCTAAGTGGCTTGTCTATTTTTAGGAATACTGCACAGAAACTTGATACAGGTACATTGTCCCATTCCCCCCAGATGTGGCATTAGTATTACTATTGATTCATACACCTCAGGCATTTATGTACACTCAAGAAATGCATGAAGAACCTAAGCACCAGAAGTTGTAAGAAGTTGCTTTTAAATATCATGCTTATTTAGTTGACATTGAATGATGTAAACCCCAATAAATCCCAAACATTGGGAAATTTAAATATATTTCTAAGATACCCATAGCAGGAGAATTGTGGAAAAGCATCTTGCTTAGAAAGGTCCTTAGTGGTCAATGTAAAGATTTTCATACTTAAATACATGTAATTCTGTCCATTCCAAAAATGAGATTCTTGTGACCTTCATGTGGAAGTTCATGTATTATCATAAAAACATTCCCCTACTGCCCAAAATAGTTAGATCAAAATCACCAGATACATAGCACAAGGTGAGCTGCTGTATCAGTAGCTGCATGGTGCTTGATTCATTCAGAAGTGACAGTGCCACAAACAAAAATGTGAATTGACATTCCATTGCTGTTTGTTTTTTCCCCCCTACTTGTATGTATAGCAGGAATCCTATATTCCAAGAAATACTGGTTTTGCTACTCCAAAAAAATGTACCCTTACCCTTATTGAATTAGGTTCAGTACTATACCGATATATACTTCCTTAATAGACTATGAAAAACTTAATCTCTTGAGCATGCTTAGCTTGCTTGGGATTCTCTTTACCAATTCGAAACTGCTTTCCTGAAGATGTATTTAATGTCTACTCCCATAATTCCCAGCTTCATGAAGTCCACTACATGAAATAAACCCTGTTCTATACAAAGAAAGAGGCATTGATTGTAATACAACAGTGCCAGTTAAAGGGTCTACTAAGAATTTTTATTAGCCAACCGAGAAATCCAGTCTAACCTATGTTCAATCTATGGTGTTTATTCATTCAATTTATCAGCGTGAATATTAACTGAATTTATATAATTCAAGGGTTTATTTTATATATTTTAATTGTTTTCTGTCTTAATCAAAGAATGTGAGGAACATGCGAAATTTGCATATTTC
The DNA here is from genome assembly GCA_023362775.1 of Charina bottae. Taxonomy (NCBI): domain Eukaryota; kingdom Metazoa; phylum Chordata; class Lepidosauria; order Squamata; family Charinaidae; genus Charina; species Charina bottae. Next base: position 60,276,776 of record JALMGJ010000003.1, read on the forward strand.
AATCTTCTAAGGATTTTTACTAAAAATCTAACAGAATTAAAGACTTTCAAATAGGAATTGTACTTTTTGTGTACAATTTTTTTAGATCTATTTTTCAGCTATAGGTTTGTTCCAGACTCGATCACTGAAACTCTGTTCCATGAACTTCAGAAAACCTATAATAGGTTTTATTTTTAATTATCTTAAAATCAGAATTCATATTAAGAGCAAAATTTGGTAGTATAAGCTTTTTCAGCTAGGTTCTTCTAAGTGGTGAATTGCTTTCTCTAACAGCCTCCATGATCTAATTCAATCATTTTAGTATAAATATTCTAAACTAAATGCTTTGATTCTAAAACTAGTTGCCTTGCAGCTTCAGAGGGCTCTGGATGAAGCAGATTATCTGGACCCCTTCCAGTCAGGTTTCAGGTGGGGGTATGGGACTGAAAGAGCATTGATTGCACTTTTGGATGACTTCGGGAGGGAGCAAGATGGGGGTAGCATATCCATCCTTGCTCCCTTTGATCTCTCAGCAACTTTGGTACCATCCACCATGGTATCCTTCTGGACCAGCTACAGGGTTAGGTGTCGGGGGCACAGTGTTATGCTGGTTTTCCTCCTTCCTCCAGGATTGGTTCCAGTCAGTGTTGATGGGGGGGAAACTTCTGCCCCACAGCCCCTCTTATGTGGGGTGCCTCAGGGCTCCTGTTTGAAGAGCAGGTGGCAGCTGTGGCCAGGAGGGCCTTTGCACAGCTTTGTGTTATGAATTAATTGTGTCCCTTCCAGGATCAAGAGGCAATTCACATGGTCACTTATGCTTTGGTCATGTCCTAAGCATATTACTGCAATGCACTTTACATTGGCCTGCCCTTGAAGAATATTCAGAAGCTTCAATTGGTCCAGAATGCAGTGGCCTGGGCAATTATGGGTTGATATTGTTACAACAATGTTGCACATTTGCTGTGCAAGCTTCTGGGTGCAATTCAAAGTGCTGGTTATTACTTAAAAAGCTCTACGTGGCATGGAGCCAGGGTATTTGAAGGACCACCTTAACTCCTATCATTTCTACGCATCCCATTAAGTTGGGCAGCAGGGGCATGCTCCAGATCCTTCCTATCAGGAATGGTCATCTAGTGGGACCCAAGAAGCAGGCCTTTTCCATAGCTGCGCCTGCCCTCTGGAACACCATACTGCCCAAGGTTTGGCTAGCCCCAATTCTGCTCACTTTTCATAAAACCTTGAAGACCTGGCTGTTCTACCAGGCATAGGGGCTGGGAATGTAGTTGAGCCCATGTTATTGGTGAATGGTGTTCTGGGGAGCCACTTTATAATAGTTGGCTGGGAATGGTGACTCTGTGTGTGTGCGTGTATGTAATATTTTAATTCTTGTTAGCCTCCCAGAGTTGCATTGGTTGTGTGCGTGTGTACGCGCACACACAGACAACTAGTACTCACTTAACGATGGTTATTGGGACCAGAATTTCCATCGTTAAGCGACGCGATCGTAAAGCATGATGTCACATGATCACACACTTAGCAACGGCACTTCCTGTTGCCATCGTTAAGCACAACACGTGGTCTCCATTCGCGACCTCCTGCCGGCTTCCCCATTGACTTTGCTTGTTGGAAGCCAGCAGTGAAGCTTGCAAATGGCGATCATGTGACTGTGGGACGCTGCGATTGTTGTAAGTATGAGGACTGTTGTAAGCAAGGACAGGTAGATTAGATTAGATTAGATTAGATACTAGATTAGATATTAGATTAGATTAGATTAGATTAGATTAGATTAGATTAGATTAGATTGAATGAATTTTAATTCTTGTTTTAAATCTTGTTAGTCACCCAGAGTCCCATTAAGTGGGATGGGTGGCCATATATCACTCACTCTAGTTCAAAGTATTTCTGCTCATAAGCTCAGTTGAATTATTTAACGAACATTTCAGCTATTGAAATAGATTTTCAAAATTAAATTAAAAATATAAACCATCAGAGTCATCATATACGAGTTGGGCGGTCGAGAAGTTTAATAAATAAAATCTTACAAAAGAACTAGTCTGTAACAGGAACTCCAGAGAACATCCAAAATCTGATTATTTGTCTCATTCCTCCTTATATTTATTTCAACTCAGTCCTTGGCGCTCTAAAGTCACCCAGCGGGCTTCCATGCCTAAGGGAGGATTACAGCTCATGGTCTCTTGGTTTGTAGTCCATCATCTTAGCCACTACACAGCAGGCTCTCTAATGATGAATATATACTAATAATGGCTGACAGTTGGAGATCTCTAAAATTCTGTATTATATAATGTAGTAGATGGTCCTGGCTTACTGGCTAATTTCCAAGTGTCTAATTATCACGTAGCATATGACTTCAGTCTAAAGTTTGATATATACTTAAGAGTATAAGCACCATTGAACACAGACACATTTCCAAATAAATCTTTATATGATTGTGTCGTTGAACATGGATCAAACAAATGCCTAAAGCAGCGTAAGACTTGCTTTGTTCAGATTTGTAAGATTAGGTGTGATTTCATTATATTGACCAACACTTGCAACTAAACTTCCAGCTGTGACTCACATCAACATATAATGCCCATGTTTCAGGTAGCCCTTAACATTGGTAAGCAATAATATGCATGATGGTAAGAGGAGAGGAGAGGAGAGATGAAGAACTAAAAGTGAAATTAGGATTTTAGTGAAAGCCTTACACAGTTGCTAGGTTTTCAGTACTCAACATCACTTCATTCAGTTGGGCATAAAATTAAGCTTATAACATGTAAAAATATTCTTACAGGATCTCTTTAAATAACATAAATTGATTTGTTTAACATTTAGAATATTAATTGCTAATTCTCAGCTTCCAAATTCGTCTCTGATCACTTCCTGCACTGACTTAACATGAGCAGGTATGAGAAATGGCCTGGGGTAAACTTGTTCTTTGTTGAAATACTAAGTTCCTTCCATGCTGTTTTATTAGAAAATCCTCCTAGTGCCAAGCAACCTACCAAGATGCTGGTCATCAAAAAGGTTTCAAAAGAGGATCCTGCTGCTGCCTTCTCAGCTGCATTCACATCACCAGGTCCTCAGCTTTCAAATGGCAACAAGGCAACCCCCATTGTCCCAAGTGTCTACAAAAATCTGGTTCCTAAGCCTGCAGCACCCCCATCAAAGGTACACAGAATGTCAGTGAGTAGCTATTATAGTAGTAACAGAGACAATTGAAATTCTGTTAATAACTGTATCAAAAATATTTGTGCTATACTAAATCAAGTGCATTCTTATATGGAAATAAGATATTAACAGTATAGGAAGATCCATGTGGTCCCCCATACTGACTGTTGGAAACGTGGCTCAGTTCTCCTTTTTAATGTTTTCAGTTAGCATTGCTTAGACGTTTAAAAGAAGATGGTCTTCTTTTAAGGTGTCAATCGGCAGTTACAGAGGATCTTGGTGGCAATGGATTATCTGGACCCATTTCAGTTTGAGTTTCACACCAGGGTATAGTACGGAGACAGCATTGGTTGCACTTAACAATGGTCTTTGGCGGAGCTAGGGTGCGGTGGTGCATCAATCCTTGTGCTCCTTAATCTCTCAGCCGCTTTTGATACCTTCGGCAACAGTATCCTTGTGGACTGGCTACAGAGGCTGGGAGTAGGAAGCACTGTGTTGCAGTGGCTTGCCTCCTTCCTCTGTGGTTGGTTCCAGTCAGTGTTGATGGGAGGAGAGAGATTGCACCTGTGATCCCTCACTTGTGGGGTGCCTCGGGGTTCAGCGCTCTCTGCCCTCCTGTTTAACATCCACATGAAACTTCTGGGTGAGGTCATCTGCCAATTTGGAGTTTGGTATCATCAGTATGCTGATGATACCCAGCTTTACATCTCAACCCCTGGCTGTGTAAGTCAAGCTGTTGAGGTCAAGCTGTAGACCCAGTGTCTGAAGGCTGTTCGGGTCTAAATGGGGAGGAATAGATTTCAGCTCAATCCTGACAAGACTGTGTGGCTCTGGCTGTTTGGCCCCCCTGAGTTGGGGATATTTCCATTGTTGGTCTTGGATGGGGTTGCACTTTGCCATTCAAGACTGGTGTGCAACCTGGGGCCCCTCCTCGACTCACAGCTACTGCTCAAAGAGCAGGTGGAAGCTGTGGCCTGGAGGACTTTGGCACAGGTTCATCTTGTGTGCCAGTTGTGTTCCTTCCTTAACTGGGAGCTCTTTCAGTCACTCATGCTCTGCTTGCCTCACACTTGAACTATTGCAATGAGTTCTACGTGGGACTACCTTTAAAGACTATCTGAAAGCTACAGCTGGTTTAAAATGATGTGGCTTGAGCAATAATGGCCACTACTCACTGTGCTCATGTGTCACCATTGCCACACAAGTGCATTGGTTACCACTTGGTTTCTTGGTGCAATTCAAGGTTTTTAAAGCACTTCATGGCATAGGGCCTGGTTATCTGAGGGACCACCTCTCTCCCACTGTTTCTGCCTGCCCGCCCAGTACATTCGGGCAGATTGGAAATGACTTAGGAAGCATGCCTTCTCTGCAGAGCCCCCACCCTCTGGAACAGCCCCCCCCCCCGAGATATGGATGACAAACCCATTCTCCTCAGGTTCCAGAAAGCCCTTAAAACCTGGCTTTGTTCCAAAGCCTGGGGTGAATGTGTTGGGAGGGGGTGGCTGTTGTGATGTGTTTTATTGTGGCTGTTTTTAATCTGGACTGTCCTGTTTTGCCTATGTTTTTCATTGTTTTAACTGGTGTTAGATTTTGCAAGAGTCTACTGGAGTGGGTGGCCATGACAAATTTAATGAAACAAATTAATAAGTAAAACATTTCCCTTCACTTTCATTTTCTAGCACTGTTTTTCACTTTGACCTTGGGCAAAATGTATTTGGGTTCATTTGGTATTTTTCCAAATCATTTGATATTCTGTGGGATTTTATTGTTAGGATCTGGAATATAGCCATGTCAGAAAAATGTACTATAGGGATCCCAAAAGGAACATTTTAAATAAGCGTAGATTTTCAGAAGAGAAGAGTTTACTAAGTCAGTGTTGGTTTTATGCAGATTTATTGCTATTGTTGCTGCATGTTTCTTTATTATAGCCAAATCAGTGGAAAGCTAACAGAAGTGAACATAAACCAAGCTCACTAACCTCCAGCCGTGATTCAGCTTTTACCAGTCCTGTGTCTGTAACCAAACCAGCTGTATTAGCCAGTGGCTCTGTTCTCACCTCTTCCAAAGAGGTAAGCATGTGTGGTGGAAATAAACACACTATGAATCAGAAGGGACTTTAAGAATCAACCAGTTTCAGCTCCCTCTAGCAAACCAGTGAATTTTAATAGATTTACAGTACAATTACTCTATCCCCAGAGTCCCTCCAGTACCACCCCTCCTATTGAAATAAACTCCTCTCGCTTGACAAAGCTGATGCGCCGCACCACAGATAAGAAGAGTGAGTTCCTAAAAGCTCTGAAGGATGACAGGAATGGAGAATTGCCAGAGCGCCATGAGAACAACAAACTGGAGGACGTAAGGGTTCTGTTTCTTTAAAATAATAATGTTGTCAAGAGATGTCTTAAGTAAAATACTTTCCCAGTATTTTAGAATAAGACTTGTAGAATGAGTTTGCATGGGTATTTAGTAAACGTGCTACTTTCTGAGAGCACTAGCATATTTATGTTGATCTTGATTCTGTTTTTTGTCTTGTATAAAACAGAAAACAAAAATAAAAAAATATTTGTAGCAAGCATTAATGACAGCTTTGAAAATATGAGGAGCAGCGCATAAGCAAAAGCTATTTGTCTTCATGTACTGTGATTGCTGTATATAATTTATACAAATGTAAACACTTTCATTCTGGAGGATAAATTAAAACAAATCAAGCTATGCTTAACCCTAGAAATACAAAGTACATAGCAAAAACACTTAATTTTTACCATTGTGATAGATAATTGGAATTTCTTTTCACCTTTCAGAATAAAGAATAGGTACCCTTCTTTGAAGAAAAGGATCTGATCTAGGCTGACCATATTTCAGGATGGCAAAACAGGACAGGGTCTTATGTAATATTCCGTATTCATGAAAAAGACAGGGATCCCCGCCCTCCGGTCCGCGCGATTGGCTCCCGCCTGCAAACCCTGTCCCCTGGTCTGCGCGATTGGCTCCCGCCTGCAAACCCCGCCCCCCGGTCCACGCGATTGGCTCCCGCCTGCAAACCCCGCCCCCCGGTCCACGCGATTGGCTCCCGTCTGCAAACCCCACCCCCCCGGTCCGCGCTCCAGCTTGGATCCTCCTTCCACGCCATTCCTTCTGGGTTTGAAAAACGGGACAAAATTGAGATTTTTATGAAAACGACGGGATGGTTGAAAAATGCTAAAAAAACAGGACTGAACGGGACGTATGGTCAGCCTAATCTGATCTAGATACAGTTTTCTTTAAGGCTTCATGCATTTTTGCAACAGTGCATAGTTACTTTCCCATACATTAGCTCAACAGATGGGAATCCTCAATCATTACAGTGATGCTAAAGTCTGTTATATGCACAAACTATTTTTTCTTCTTGATCCTGTGTTATAAACTCATACAGGTAGTCCTTGCTTAACTATGGTAATTGGGACTGGCAACTCCATCGCTAAGTGACGTGATCATAAAGAGCAACGTCACATGACCATCCAATTTACGACAGCAGTTCCAGTTGCCGTTGTTAAGTGAATCCTGCACGGTTGTTAAGCGCAACATCAAGCAATCACCGTTTGCAACCTCCTGCCGGCTTCCCCGTTGACTTTGCTTGTTGGAAGCTGGCAGTGAAGGTCGCAAACCGCTATCGTGACCGTGGGATGCTGCGACTGTCATAATTGTGAGCCGGTTGCCAAGCGCCCAAATCACAATCGTGACCGCAGGGACGCTGCAATGTCCACAACTATGAGGACTGGTCGTAAGTCTCCTTCAGCGCCATTGTAACTTCGAGCGGTTGCTGAATGAGTGGTCGCTAAGGTAGGACTACCTGTACACAATCCTGATTAAACTTGAAAACGTTTTTTTGTTTATTAGTAATTCTATAATTTATATTCCCAAGTAGGAATACAAAAAAATTTTAAATTACAATATACGTATTTAAAGCTTTTAAAAATCCCCACATTTTAAACTATAAAACAGTTTAAATACTCATAATATGTCAGAGCAAACAGAATACCAAATAGCAAACAGAAAGCATAACAGTACAAAATTAAACTGTAAAATGTCAAATGTAGAACAAATTTTATCTGACAAGATAGAGATGGTATCGAAAGTGGATTTACAACTGACAGGCCAAGAGAATGATTTAGAAAAGGATGTTTCACTGGATCTACAGAAGAAACTGGTTGAGGTTTTAAAATTTAAATGACAAACCAAGAGAGTGACCTGGATAATTTTTTCCTAGTGGATTTATAAAAGAGGCTTGTTAAAGCCTTGAAGAACTCTGTGTAATGGGACAAAGAAGAAATGAAGAGAAATCAAATCCTATGACAATATTTGAACAAACTAAATTCGTTAAGATTAAGAAGTCTTAATCTAATTAAGATTAAGACTGTTAGAAGTAAAAGGAAGGAATATAAAATGGTTAATCTGATCAAGGTTAAAATAAGATATGTTACTTCTGGCTACCCTTTTTGGACTTTCTGCTGACACCAGGACTGAAAAGATTGTTTTATGGATTTGTTTATAGATAAGAGATGGAATATGGGATGAAGAGATAAATGTTTGTAACTTTAGAGGGGGTGAAGAGTTACTAAATTTGTTTATACTTGTTGTGATGAAGGTTGGAAGTAACTTCTTTATATATTTTTATTTTTCTTTATTATATTCTTATGTTTCTCTTCTTTTTTTTTCCTTGCACTTTTTACTCCTCTCTATTTTTTCTTTCTTTAAGTTTAGTTTGTATTAGATTTTATTATTATAATCAAAATTCTTAATAAAAATTATATTCAAAATTGTAGAACTAGCTATTATTAACACTCTTGGACAGTCAATTGCTTCTCAGTGTTGGTTTGAGGAAGTTATTAGCCTCATCTTAAAGCCTATACCTCCTGAGCATGTAATTTAGAGAACTTTATGAAATGTCATTGATGAATGCTAAAAGAACTATTCTACAAGTGTGATTTTGATGTGTCTTTTGTTCCTCACTAGGTGGATGGTGGCAGTACAGCAGAACCAAAGGAAAACTGGGAGGAGAACTGCCATCAGAATGGCCTTTCTTTGCCTTTGGAAGAGAGAGAATATCTTTCTCACTCTTTAGAAGCAGAACACAGGTGAGGGAAGAGGCAGTTGCCCTGGAAAATATTGTCCCACCAGAACTGTGTAGAAATCAATATAAGTTTAGCCAGCTCTAAAACAAGAACCTCTGATTTCTTGAGGTGACACCATCACTCCATGATGATGGTACAGTACACCAGTACAATACAATAAACATTTTTGGCTTCTCGTTATGAACATTCTTCTCTTCCAGTACCCATGATACCCTGCAGTTGATGCATTCTGATGGAAGCATTGCCTTTTTGCCATTTCTTACAGAAATGTTTCACAGGAGAGGGAAAGGAATCCCACTCCTTATGGAGAAGGCAAGAATGATTGCATTGGAAGCAGTCTTTCCTAATCATAGGTTCCTCAGTCTTGGGGCTAGATCAAGCTTGCATGAACCCCTCTGGTACAATTCAATCTTGCTAAGGAGCTGCTTCATCAGACACAGCAGAAGGATGACATTCACCACCTGCCTTTACACAATCCTTTTTAGCAAAGTCGAATGGGGTGAAAGTAGATGATTCTCCTTTGTTTGCTGTCAAAGAACCAAAACAATAAAGACTTTGTTTAAAAACTGCCTTCCTGTTCCTTCAATCCTGTCAAGCATTAAACAAGTGTACAATATATAATATAAAATTCAAGAAGGATGTAATTTTCCAGTTATTTGAGAATAATAGTTTTATTCTAGTTAAAGAGGACAGAAAATGGATTTTTTTAACTTAATGCCTTAGTGCAGGGTTTTTCAAATTTTGTACTGCTCTTCCCAAAATATTTGATGATATTCTGTGACATGGGCTCACCATGAATAGAACAAATTATTTCACTGACAAGACATAAGCAATGAATAAATTTTAATATTTAGATACAGGGTCCTCAGACTCTGTGGTCCTGCAGCTGTCCACTTGAGCTTGCACAGACAAAACGAGCAAAGCTCAGAATACGTTTTGACAGTGCTCCCACTCTGTCTGTACAAGGCTGATCAATTTAAAAAATTGTGACCCCCCCATTGTTCATAACCCCCAAGGGCACACAATTTGAGAACCTTGCCTTCGTGCTTTTTTTATCCCCATCCCCATGTTTTCTGTAAGTGCTTCATTTAACACTTAGCCTAACTTATTTTATTAATATTCCTCTCCTACAGAACAATATTGTTCTTACCAAAATAGCGGTAAGCAGCAGTAAAATTGTTGTGAATTTTGTTGTTGTTTATTCGTTCAGTCGCTTCCAACTCTTCGTGACTTCATGGACCAGCCCACGCCAAAGCTTCCTGTTGGCCGTCACCATCCCCAGCTCCCCCATGGTTGAGTCTGTCACCTCCAGAATATCATCCATCCATCTTGCCCTTGGCCAGCCCCTCTTCCTTTTGCCTTCCACTTTCCCTAGCATCAGCTTCTTCTCCAGGGTATCCTGTCTTCTCATTATGTGGCCAAAGTACTTCAGTTTTGCCTTTAATATCATTCCCTCAAGTGAGCAGTCTGGCTTTATTTCCTGGAGTATGGACTGGTTTGATCTTCTTGCAGTCCAAGGCACTCTCAGAATTTTCCTCCAACACCACAGTTCAAAAGCATCTATCTTCCTTCGCTCAGCCTTCCTTATGGTCCAGCTCTCGCAGCCATAGGTTACTACGGGGAATACCATTGCTTTAACTATGTGGACCTTTGTTGTCAGTGTGATGTCTCTGCTCTTAACTATTTTATCAAGATTTGCCATTGCTCTCCTCCCAAGAAGTAGACGTCTTCTGATTTCCTGGCTGCAGTCAGCATCTGCAGTAATCTTTGCGCCTAGAAATACAAAGTCTGTCACTGCCTCCACTTTTTCTCCCTCTATTTGCCAGTTATCAATCAAGCTGGTTGCCATAATCTTGGTTTTTTTGAGGTTTAACTGCAACCCAGCTTTTGCACTTTCTTCTTTCACCTTCGTCATAAGGCTCCTCAGCTCCTCCTCGCTTTCAGTCATCAAAGTGGTATCATCTGCATATCTGAGATTGTTAATGTTTCTTCCAGCGATTTTAACTCCAGCCTTGGATTCCTCAAGCCCAGCACATCGCATGATGTGTTCTGCGTACAGGTGGAATAGGTAGGGTGAGAGTATACAACCCTGCCGTACTCCTTTCCCAATCTTAAACCAGTCCGTTGTTCCGTGCTCTGTTCTTACCGTTGCTACTTGGTCGTTATACAGATTCCTCAGGAGGCAGACAAGATGACTTGGTATCCCCATACCACCAAGAACTTGCCACAATTTGTTATGATCCACACAGTCAAAGGCTTTAGAATAGTCAATAAAACAAAAATAGATGTTTTTCTGACACTCCCTGGCTTTCTCCATTATCCAGCGGATATTGGCAATTTGGTCTCTAGTTCCTCTGCCTTTTCTAAACCCAGCTTGTACATCTGGCAATTCTCGCTCCATGAATTGCTGGAGTCTACCTTGCAAGATCTTGAGCATTACCTTACTGGCATGTGAAATAAGTGCCACTGTTCGATAGTTTGAACATTCTTTAGTGCTTCCCTTTTTTGGTATGGGATTATAAGTAGATTTTTTCCAATCTGATGGCCATTCTTGTGTTTTCCAAATTTGCTGGCATATGGCATCCATCACCTTGACAGCATCATCTTGCAAGATTTTAAACAGTTCAGCTGGGATACCGTCGTCTCCTGCTGCCTTGTTATTAGTAATGCTTCTTAAGGCCCATTCAACCTCACTCTTCAGGATGTCTGGCTCTAACTCACTGACCACACCATCAAAGCTATCTCCAATATTATTATCCTTCCTATACAGATCTTCCGTATATTCTTGCCACCTTTTCTTGATCTCTTCTGCTTCTGTTAGGTCCTTACCATCTTTGTTTTTGATCATACCCATTTTTGCCTGGAATTTACCTCCGATGTTTCTAATTTTCTGGAAGAGGTCTCTTGTCCTTCCTATTCTATTGTCTTCTTCCACTTCCGCACATTGCTTGTTTAAAAATAATTCCTTATCTCTTCTGGCTAACCTCTGGAATTTTGCATTTAATTGGGCATATCTCCCCCTATCACTGTTGCCTTTTGCTTTCCTTCTTTCTTGGGCTACTTCCACTGTCTCAGCAGACAGCCATCTTGCCTTCTTGGTTTTCTTTTTCTTTGGGACGTTTTTTGTTGCCGCCTCCTGAACAATGTTGCAAACTTCTGTCCATAGTTCTTCTGGGACCCTATCTACTAAATCTAGTCCCTTAAATCTATTCTTCACCTCCACTGCATATTCCTTAGTAATATTAGTGAGCTCATATCTAACTGATCTGTGGGTCTTCCCTATTCTCTTTAGTCTGATTCTAAATTTTGCAATAAGAAGTTCGTGATCTGAACTACAGTCAGCTCCAGGTCTTGTTTTTACCGACTGTATAGATGTCCGCCACCTTTGGCTGCAAAGGATGTAGTCAATCTGATTTCGGTGTCGACCATCTGGTGAAGTCCATGTATAAAGTCGTCTTTTAGGTTGTTGGAAGAGAGTGTTTGTTATGCACAGTGAGTTGTCTTGGCAAAATTCTATCAGCCTATGTCCTGCTTCATTTTGTTCTCCCAGACCATGCTTGCCTGTAATTCCAGGTGTCATCTGACTACCCACCTTAGCATTCCAGTCTCCTGTAATGAAAATAACATCTCTTTTTGGTGTATTATCCAGTAGGTGCTGCAGATCCTCATAGAACTGATCTACTTCTGCTTCTTCAGCATCTGTGGTTGGGGCGTATATTTGGATCACTGTGATGTTAAATGGCTTACCCTGAATTCGAATTGAGATCATTCTATTGTTTTTTGGATTGTATCCAAGCACTGCTTTAGCCACTTTATTATTAATTATGAAGGCTACTCCATTTCTTCTGTGGTCCTCTTGTCCACAGTAGTAGATCTGGTGGTCATCTGATGTGAAGTGGCCCATTCCAGTCCATTTCAGTTCACTGACACCCAAAATGTCTATATTTAATCTTGACATCTCACCAATAACCACATCCAATTTGCCCTGGCTCATAGATCTTACATTCCAGGTTCCTATGGTGTGTTGATCTTTAGAACATCGGATTCATCGTTCACCACCAGCACCGTCGGCCGCTAGCCGTCCTTTCGGCTTTGAGCTAGCTGCGTCATCACATCTGGGGCTAGTTGAACGTATCCTCTGTTCCTCCCCAGTAGCATTTTGACCATCTTCCGACCTGGGAGTCCCATCTTCCGATGGTATACCGACATATCTCTGGTTGTACTGATCCATTTAGTTTTCACGGCAAGAATATTGGGGTGGGTTGCCATTACCTTCCCCAGGGATCGTATTTAGTCTGACCTCTCTGCCACGACCTTCCCGTCTTGGGTGTCCCTTCACGGTTTAGCTCATGGTTTCATTGAGGTGCTCAAGCTCCAGCACCACGACAAGGTAACGATCTCCTTTGCTGGAGAGTTGTGAATTATCTTGTGCTTAATAAGGAATAAAATCTCTTTTCTTCCACAATGACATCTTAAATCTAAATCTTTTCTGCCTATTCTTTATCTTTTCCTTGCTAGATTACTGAAAGCAATGGGATGGCAGGAATATCCTGAAAATGATGAGAATTGCCTTCCCCTCACAGAGGATGAGCTCAAAGAGTTCCAAATAAAGTCAGAGCAGGTATGTTCAACTTCCTGTCTTTTAGCAACATTTTACTTTGTAACTTAAGTTGTGTGTACAAATCTCTGAGAACAATGACTATAATAAACCATGTGGTCCAAATTAAATGATTTTGTTTTGGTGCATCTGACAACAAATAAAATTTGAGTTTATTCTGAATGAAAAAGGGAAACAAATATGAAAACTTTCTTTTCTCTCTAGCTAAGAAGAAACGGCTTTCGGAAGAGTGAATTTCTTCGAGGCCAGGGCAGCAGTCAACTATTCTCCCACTGGAGAAGCACTTTTAAGACAGAGTTTGAAGAGTCAGATACAGAAACAAGTAGCAGTGAAACTTCTGACGACGATGCCTGAAAATGGGCACCAAAAAATCCACAATATAAAACCAACCAAGCAAACTCGGTTTGTAGTTCAGCACATAAATGTTTGGGGTTCGAATGAAGCAGAGTTTATTCTATCTCAAGTCTGTTCAGTTTTTTATTGTTGAAAACTTCATGCACAAGGGAAAGAAATATATCCCAAAGAAGAAAGCTATTGGCTTACTACTTTTTGGTTTTGCCCTTCTGTGCTTCATAGAGAACAATCCATTCCGCCTTCTGGAGCAAGGCATGGGTTCAATCTCATCAGGAGCAGGATGCAAAAGACTTAAGTTGGGCAACCACAAGCTTCTCATACTGCCGTCCACATTGCAAAATGTTGCACGGCAATAATGTGCTAAAACAATCATTGTCAATGACAAAATGGCTACGGAAGTTCTAATTGTGTTAAATTAATGCTAATAACATGGAACTTTTTTATTTTTTGGCGGCTCGGGGAGCTTCATCACTTAACCAGGCGTGTTTGGTTTTTCTTTTTTTGGGGTACAGCTGTAAAATATTTGGATATAGGAATTGTTTGTGTTCTTGCAACCTTGATATTCAGGGTGGATTGTTAAAATATAAATTTTTTGTGGGATTTCAAAGATTAAGATTATTTTGATAACATTATTTACAGATTTTAAAAAGTGACTATCACATTGAGTCTGTATGAGGGGGAAAACTACTGCATCAAAAGATAACTAACTTGGAATAAATATTTTGCATCAGTTTGCCAATTCTGAGTCTGTCATTTCTCAAATTACTAGTTTAGATTTCTTGAATAAGACTTTCTTGTACTTCAGTCTTCACATAGCAGTAATTTTTCAAAAGCAGAGTCCTAATTTGCTTGTTTCTTGATGAATAAATGAATCATTCCAGCCCTATATGTAGGATAAGTTTATATCAAAAAAGGATATTTATAAAACAATATGAGTATCTCATCAGTAATGGAAATGTTCACATTAAGTATAAAATAAGACTGATAAATTGGGCAGTGATTATCCTATACATCTAATGTTTAATTTCTGGTACAGTACATGAGGAGCATGGAGGTATGGCATGTGTGTTGCTTTTGTCAAGATTCTCTTAACTTTCAACATTTTAAATTTTAGCATTTGGAGGTTTCAAAAATTGGTCTTCCATCAAGTGAAGATTGGTTTCTGGTGAGTTTAGGGACATGTTCATATAATTTTATTGGGAACAATATAGAAACCATTTTTGCCTTCTTCCAGGATGTTTTTTCAACTTTTCAATCTAGCCCATAATCCTGGAATTTCTTGGTAATATCCCATCCAAGTACTACCCAGGTGCAATCCTACTTAGTTTTCAAGATCAGTCAAGGTTGGCTGCAATTAAATTCCCACAGAAGAGACCTTTATGAGCACACAAGCATACTTTAGTCTGCCAAATCTCACAGATTGTACTGGCATATATTCATAAAGTGTAGCATAACTTTATATAATGGCTGGCATCCAAAGAACTACATTTGTAATGTTCAAGGAACAAGACACTTCCTAGAGCCCACTGTTTGTTTTAGGATACCAATTCTGCTGAATAAAAAGTCATCAAACTTGCCAAGCTAGAAGTCATTAGGATTAAAGCAACACAACCAACCTACATAGTATTTAGTTTGCAGAATCAGTATGACTACATTAGTAGAAACCAATATACCTCAACTTCATGCAGCACTCTCTTTGCCACCTAGGCAAAAAGCATCTGCTGTGATGCAAGTATTTCAAATTGCATGTTAAAATTATAGTGGGATGCTGGGTTTGGAAAGGATACATTCTTCTGTAATTGTCTTTGGACTATAGTTTTTTTTTAATGTTGACAGTGCTGCATTAGTAAACATTTCTGTATTCTAAGATCATAATAAAAGCATTTATATTCATGTATTCTTTCAAGTGTTCATGGACTATGTCACAAGGATTGCATAGTAAGCACTACACACAAAAGCTCCTCAAAGTAGTTAGTCATATTCCTACAAAACATTCCTGTAGCTGAAAAACCTTTAACAGGCAGAATGCACAAGCTACTTCCATGACGTAAAAAGTGTAGAGCATAACTTAGAATCTTTCTGAGGAACCTGTTTCAGGAGAATAACAAAATGCCTCAAGGTTGGAGTTCAAATGCTTTTCTCTGGTTAACAATGAGCTTCATGTTCTAAAACAATATACAAGTTTTCATACTTAGGTTCTTTTCTTCAGCTAACTCCTAATCAATTCTAGATTTTGTCTATGGATAAACTTAAATGTATGGATAAACTTAAATGCAGTGCTTGAATTGAGAACAGTGCTGATCAGCAAAAGACAAATTACAGTAGAAGAACAATCTTGTTTGAATATCTGAAAGTACATGTCAGTGTGAGAGAAAAAGTGACTCATGACTAGGAATATTTTAAATGATTAGGAACATTTTAAAAGGTTTTCTGCACCAACTCTAAACAAAAATGGTCAGAAACTTCATTATTCCACTTTTTAGAAACAATTATAAAACTGCCTTCTCTTCAGAATAGTTAAAATACTATCTCAAAAGCTGATAAAGTGCTGTACTTTGTCTATACACTGGCTCTTGATTTTGGTATACTGAGATGAAAATTACCAGGAATTGTAATTAGTAAAATACTTTCTTTGCATCCTAAACATGGTAAAAAGCAGTGGTTATGATTTGTTTAGTACATGAGAAATAAATTATACAAGGTGTGTGTGTGTGTATACACACATACATACACAGTATATGTTAGGTTTTTGCTGATGCCTAGCTATCAGAGATACTAACAGTGAATTATGTCCCTAGTTAAGCAATAGTGTGTAAGAAATTTAGGGACACTTCAGAGGAATATTGGCATCTCAGACTAGAGAAAGTGTGCATCAGCTCAAGGTATATCAGCTCAACTAGACCAAATCACATTCTGTATGCAGTCATATGGGAGGCTCCAAACATTACAGGATCTGAGATAAATTTCCCTGAATTAAATCTGGCAAATGATGAAAAAGGACAGGTTCTGGAGAATTGCTGTTTAAGTATTCTGCAGGAAAAATGTTCCAGCTTCACAATATAGTCCACAGCTCCTGATGTCTCCTACTTAGGTACTACCCAGGTCTAACCCTGCTAAGCTTTTTCACCATCAGACAAAGGCATCTACCCACTTGCACTTGCTATGACTTATGCCCTAGTGATGGCTTGTTATAAATAGCCATTTTAGATTTAGGGGCTGTTTGATGGCAAAAGAAAACGGATACAGGTAAATTTTACCTCCAAGACATAGCCTAGTGTTAGGGTTACCAGAGCTCAGCTGCAAAAATCCTGTGGCCTACTAGATAGCAGCGAACAGTTGAGTCTCTCTCTACCGCCATTAGCGATCGCCTGAAGTCTTGACAGTTCTGGTGTGATAGTCCTAACGCACTAAGCTACACTGGTTTCTAGTTTAGCTTTACAGCCATCTATATCTACGCTTCGTTGCACAGGTACTATAGTTTTTAACTATTTAACGTCTCTCTCTCGCACTTAATCTTGTACGTTTAACCACCGTGTAGAAAACAAGAGGTTATCAAACCGCTATGGGAAACCTCCCTTTCCAAGTAGCACCTGCAGCACGTTCATCTAAAAAAACAAACCTCTGCCAAGTAGCAACGCTCTGAAACCATAAAGAATTTGCAGCCCGCTCCTGCTCTCGTTCCTGTGTTGAGCGATCGTCTGAAAAACAAGCCGTAGTAACAGCTGAGTACACCTAACTAGCTTCTTTCTAGCCAAACCATAAAGAAAACCTCTGCGCGCACATTAGTGTTAATGAACAACCTCTTTCCTCACCCTTGTCCTATTTTAATGACGTAACGATGCGCGTCAGCTGAGACGAGAGACTTTTGCCGCGAGATTTCCCGTAGAACAAACCACCCCGTGATGCTTTGCGCCTTTCTCTTTGCAGTCGGCGCCTCGGAGAAGGATGGGTGAGTGTCTAGAGGGAGAGAGGTGTCGTGGTTTTATCCGCTACCATCCGCCCCGGTAGACATCCCCGCGGAGCTGCCAGTCGGGTAACGGGTAGAAAGATGTTTACACCGTCGAATGCGTGTGATATTCTGGGCGGTTTTGTGTAGCAACTGTGATTAGGCCTGCTTTGGGTCCGAGTGCCTATTCGGCCTCTGCTGCGTTGGCGCACTAACGACCTCTTCTTAATGGGAGAGGGACGTCCGTGGAGCGAAAGTGTTTCCTCGCCTAAAACCCCTATTTGTTCCTTTGCCCGACGTTGCAATGATGAAACTTTTTCCACTGCTGCATTAGGGCCGAGTATGCCATGCGGAGACTTCTTACCTTGGAGAACTGAGTAGCACTGGGCATAAGGAACTCCTCCCAGCCATGGAGCGACAAGTTTAATGACCACGTTCCTGTGTTTATATCGCTTGATTTTTTTTTTACCCAGGTATCTCCAGGGATAATTGGCACAAACGCCGCAAGACTGGGGGAAAGCGGAAGCCCTACCATAAGAAAAGGAAGTATGAGCTGGGGCGACCTCCTGCCAATACCAAAGTAGGTGCGCTTAATTGTTTAGGGGGAAAATGTTTGGGAAGCGATGTCAGTTCAGACTACTCTCAGTAGGACTACAGTATCTAAGAGGGTGCATGTTTCCTGAATAATGTAGGCCACCTGAAATCCTCCTTTGGGGCAAGGGAAACAGTTGGAAACTTTAATTCAA
Organism: Charina bottae; assembly: GCA_023362775.1. Classification (NCBI taxonomy): domain Eukaryota; kingdom Metazoa; phylum Chordata; class Lepidosauria; order Squamata; family Charinaidae; genus Charina; species Charina bottae. The sequence goes on from JALMGJ010000003.1 coordinate 60,294,701, forward strand.
GAGTGCTTTGTTCTTTTTTTTTTCTTTTATTTTCAAGATATAATTAAAATATAAAAAAGAAAAAACTAGAATAGATAGAAAACAGAACTAAAGAAAAAAGAAAAAACTATAAAGATGTGAATAGAAAGAGAAAAGGCGACTTCTGACTTTTTCCGATACAGATCTAGGTAAATATACAAATCTAATCTCTTACAATTAATTAACCTATCATAACATTTCTATTACAACAAATCATTCAATTTCTAAAACCCAAAATCAAAACATTTTTTTCGATTACAAGCAAATATTCCAAAAGTGGTTGCCAAATTGATATAAATGTAGAAACAGAATGCTCTCTTATTAAAGAGTGCTTTGTTCTTGAGTAATCCAGAATGCTGCATTAACAGTGTCAGATAATCAGGAGTTTATGTCAGTTCCAAAATAATCTCTAGGTAAAGGATAAATGAGGTTTTATATGATACGTCTGTAACAAAACTGTTTCTAAGGTCTGATATAACAATAGCATGGGTTATGCAAACATCTATTTTTAAAGAACTGTTACAATTAGTGTGCCCCTAAATTTAATTGCAGTACCATTTTATGCATGTAGTCAATAATGATTGATGTTTACTTAGGTGTGGAGCAGATAAGAGCTACTTTAGGTACACCCAAGAGTTGGGCATGCATGGTGGAATGCTTAATACAGTGGCACCTTGTGTCATACCACAAATTGATTTGAAATTCCTGTCGTCCTTAAAAGAGATTCATGGTGTAGCAGAGGGAAGTAAACTTAAATCCAAAGTTATTTTGGTCATGTTGAGATAACTGCATTGTGCTTTAGTTTGGAGATACTGTTCCCTGACATGGAGGCAACTGGAGTGATGAGAAGTACACCTTAGGTGGGTGTGTAGACTGTTCTGGTCTTCATCACAGTCACCAATGCTAGGGGTTGTCATAGTTACACTGACCATGTTGCCATGTAGGATGGATATTTGGGGGAAGATTTTAGTTCTATGAATTGCTGTATTTGAGCAAACCTGTGGTAACTGTCTTGCAGATTGGCCCCAGAAGGATTCATACAGTAAGAGTACGTGGTGGGAATAAAAAATACCGTGCTCTGCGTTTGGACGTTGGGAACTTCTCTTGGGGATCTGAATGTAAGTGTAAAGTGGATATTAGGTGTAGTATTAGCCCTGGGGGTTAGTGACCTAGAAGCACAAACAAGAAAACGGTGATGATAACTTTGACCTTAAGAGAGCTTTGGTGAATTCTTAGCTCTCCGTGATAAGAGTGTCATAGTTACCCTGAGTATGTATGCCTTGTTGCTACAAGGGTTGTTCAAGGGGAGACAAATTAAGCTTGAAAGGTATTGTTCATAAAAATGGGGGTTTGGAACAGAGATACTGAAAAATATTGGCTAACCTTAAACAAGTGGCCAGCATGGATTTAAAGGCTGTGATTCAGTGATCAAGAGACAAGAATGTTGCTGTAGATGGCACAAATCTAAAAAACAACTATGCAATATACAGTAAATTTGAATGTTTGCTTGCATGTTTAGTTTGTTACCCCACTAGTATTTTGGGGTCTTTTGCAGGTTTGCGTAAGAGTTTAGTTTTGTTCCTAGTCAGGTTTACTTAACTTGTCAATTCATAATCTGGTGGTATTATATTTGGTTGGTGAGGTTAATACTCCATTGCAGGTTCTGTATTTCCTTTATTTCATATTTTTTATTACTGAGCTTGGTTATGAGGACTTTTTATTGTATCTGCTGAAAGAGAAGTGGTAATATAAAATGAGCAGGACTGTTTCTATACTTTCTGTTTAAGAGTGCTGATTCTGATGTTTTGCGGACAGACACCCACAGGGGGAGCACTGTTGTGACACAAGCTCTGCCCCTTTTGTATCTTCATAGTGATCTTGCACACATGTATAAAAAGGGCAAGATTGTGTTGCAGGGTCATCATGCTCTTGCTCTTTGGGGGAAAAAATATCAGATTCTCCAGGCATTTTAGTTTGCAGAATTACATACATTAATTAAATTACTATTTATCCTTTCTGCAATGTTTTCTTTCTAAATTGTAGTTTGTAAATTCTACTCTTTATTCTTTAAATGGGGTGACTTTGGAAATGGACGCTGTCAGAATTTGCTCTATTTGTAAAATAGAATTTATACAGATCCTGCACAGAGTTTGAATTATGTTTTATGTGCCCAAGAGATTCTTATGCCATTCAGTTATATTTTACTCTTGAAAGATAACTTAAGTTTCTTTTGTTTACAGGCTGTACCCGCAAAACCAGAATAATTGATGTAGTGTACAATGCATCCAATAATGAGTTGGTGCGCACAAAGACCCTGGTCAAAAACTGCATTGTCCTCATTGACAGCACACCATACCGACAGTGGTATGAAGCCCACTATGCCTTGCCCCTTGGGCGCAAAAAGGGTGCCAAGCTGGTAGGTAACATGTTACTATGCCCTGCTCTAAGACTTAAAATCTTTTTGTCTTCTGATGATGACACTGTTATCCAGTTCTGCTGCTGAAGGAGAGTGATGGCATATCTACTGATCTGAAGGAGACATGAGACCAAGCTGTGTAGGGTCCCTTTCCCATTTAGAGCATCTTAGTACTGAAGCATGGAGGCAGATGTTTTGAATAAAAAAGAAGATTCTATGAATTCTTGTTTGCAGATTCTTTTCTAGCACCGGCTCAGTGGTTTATTATAGCTTTCCTGAACTTGGTTGGCCATGTGAACCAGAAATTTTGGGAGTTTTATTCTCAGCATACTTACAGGAGTCCAGGTTGGAGAATGCTGTAGTTTGTATTAGAAGTACGCAAAAAAGCAGAGAAACAGGTTGCTTCAGAAGTTCTGTCAAACCATTCTGGGCAGGCTGCAGTTTGGCAAACCCAAAACATTTTGATTGCTCCAGGTATTGACTGAAACAAAATCTGGAGGAGTTTTGTGGGATGAGTAGGGCAAAACCTGTGCATCTGTATCCCTTGTTCAAGGTGGCCTATGTATGTACATTTATTTATGCGTAAATTCCTAGCACCTTCTGTCCTTTGCCTTCCCTTAGCTGCCACCATCAGTGTCTTTATTCAAGCACTGCACTTCTAATTGGCTCTCCCATCTTTCCAATTCTTTTCTTTCCTGACTACAAGGGTGTCTGCATTGGTGGCTACAGGGAGGTAGAGGAAAAATGGTGCTTGGAACAGGGGGAGGCAGGCCGGTTGGGTATACTACAGTTCGAGCCATGGAGCAAGGCAGTGGCAGAAGCTAGTACGACTTCACAGTATATGCAACCAGATAGGGTGGTCTCCCCCTACCTTGGTCTTCCCAGTGACTTCTTTTCCCTACCACTTATGCACACAACACATTTCAGTCCAGGCATAGGACAAGCTGTGCAGAACAGTTCATGCACAGACTGCTTTGCACAATGCTAGCTTTTAATTATACAACCCCGAAATGTGCTGTTTTCTTTTCCTGAATATTCCGCTTATCCTTCTGCTTTTGTTCCAGACCCCTGAGGAGGAAGAAATTTTAAACAAAAAACGTTCAAAGAAAATTCAGAAGAAGTATGATGAGCGGAAAAAGAATGCCAAGATCAGTAGCCTCCTGGAGGAGCAGTTCCAGCAAGGGAAGCTACTGGGTGAGAGGCAAAAACGGAAAACTGAGTGAGCTGGACACAGCAGAATGCTTATGCAGATGTGCTATTTTGATCAATTATGTGATGGTGGAAGTCTATGCTCCACTTACAGTTGACAGAAATCTGCAGCTTACTACCTTCTTTATTCCAGGGCAGAATTTACTTGTGGTTTCAGCTCTTAGAATCATATTTAGCTTGGCAATTGTTAGAGCCTTTTCCTAGTCCATACTACTTTATATGTAGAAATTCAAGTGTCAGGTGATCACCATGTTATCCTGCATGATTGACCAGGGATTTGAAGTTGACCTTGTGATGAAAACTTTGTCCAGTTCTGCTGCTGAATGTGAGTGGTGACACTTCAAGTTCTGAAGGTGACTTCATCCGTGGGATGGCTGTTAAGGTTTTTAAAGTAAACCCTACAACCTGTGAGAAGGACCATAGTTGTGTTAATGTGGAGCTAATAGCAAGAAGGGTTTTGTACTTAGAGAAGTGTGTTCTTGATACTTTTTCCTCCTTTAATTTTGTGTTTTCCTTTTGCAGCTTGCATTGCCTCCAGACCTGGACAGTGTGGCCGAGCAGATGGTTATCTTCTGGAAGGCAAGGAGCTAGAATTCTATCTGAGGAAGATCAAGGCTAGAAAAGGCAAATGAACATATTTACTGTATCTAACATGAGGCTTAATAAATATCCCAGAGTCTTGTTATAAATGATTAATGTGGTTATTTATGGGCATTGGGGCAAAGTAGGATTTCAGTGGTCAGTGCTGGATTGGAATCGATACCAATATTGTGGAACATAGACGTCATGTGCTGGGAAGAAAGTCTGGGCTTGCTTCAGTCTGATGCTGATACGTTGTCCTTGTAGGCCAAACTGACACGCCTGTGGCCCCAAGGAAGGCAGTATGGATGAGATTTCTGTCGAAGCCTGATCCTTTCGAAAGCTGTTTAGTTTTCTAAACTTGTTACTTTTTTTATTTTGGAGAGAGCCTGTTCTTGCTGCCATTCCCTGGTTGAAAATGGGGGCATGATGGTGTAGATTTTCAGAAATGCTTGAACCCTACGTGAAATTAAACTCTACAACTGCTGAAGTATAAGTTGATGGAAAGCTGGGCAAATGTGTAAGCTATGGCATTAACCAAATCTAAATGTTGCTCCTTCATTGAGAGAACTTTTATCCTTAGCCTGCAGATTAGTATTTTTCAGTGCCCTCATTTTTCTCCTTAAGTCACAATCTTTAAAAAATTGTGTTAAGGAATAAGCTTCACTTAAGAGTAGTGTGATTTACTTCTGAGTAAACAAGATTATGCTGTTGAATCTTCAAATTGCATGGATTCCAATGAAATAAATTAAGAATGAATCCAAATCACATTTAAGTACACAGAAAGTACCTTCCTAGTTGAATATTCTGGCTCATCTGAATTTTATTGTTCTTCAGATATCTATATAATAAAAAGCTGCAGAATGTACAGTGTTAAAAGGTTATTTATTAATTGTAAGGTAAACAAAATTTCTGTTTGGTTAGGGCATTAAATGTTCACGTTAAAGAAAATATACATCTCTGCAAATATTGAATGTTAGTGTATTGTCGAAGGCTTTCACGGCCGGAGTTCGATGGCTGTTGTGGGTCTTCTGGGCTGTGTGGCCGTGTTCTGTAAGTTGTGGTTCCTAACGTTTCGCCAGCATCTGTGGCCAGCATCTTCAGAGGGCAGGAGCACAGCTTCTAGCTGTGCTCCTGCCCTCTGAAGATGCTGGCCACAGATGCTGGCGAAACGTTAGGAACCACAACTTCCAGAACACGGCCACACAGCCCGGAAGACCCACAACAGCCATTGAATGCTAGGTTAATTTTGGGTGATGGAGGATGTATGACCAAATAAATGGCAGAGTGTTTGCCATAAAGGTGACTCCTGTGGATTGTGAGCTGCTGGGGATGATTGGAAGGAGAACATAGGAGCCCAGTTTTATGTACCAGTAAGTGTTCTTTTTTGGGGGCGTGGTGGCTCAGCGGGTAAGACGCCAGGCTTGTCGATCGCAAGTTCGGAGGTTCGAATCCCTAGCCCTGCGTGCAGAGTGAGCTCCCGCACTAGCTCCAGCTCTTGCCAACCTAGCAATTCGAAAGCATGCAAATGCAAGTAGATGAATAGGTACCACTTTGGTGGGATGGTAACAGCGTTCCGTGCGTGTCATGCTGGCCACATGACCGTGGAAGCATCTTTGGACAATGCTGGCTCTTCGGCTAAGAAATGGAGATGAGCACTGGCCCCTAGAGTCGGACACGACTGCACAAATGTGCGGGGGGAACCTTTACCCTTTTAAAGTGTTCTTTACCTTTCCAGTCGTTCAGAAATGTATCTCACTGCAATTGTACTTGCTTCTCCATATGCTGGTGAAAGTGGGAGGGATCTGTGGTTCATAAAAATACAACTTTTAAAACTATCTCACAGTTGATCAATAACTGCAGCCAGAAATCTTGGTTATCTGTTGATCTTAGCTAGAGGGCAGCTCAGCACTGCTGATGCTGTCATCTAGGGATCCTATCACTGTAACAATGGGTATATCTTTTCTCTCTGCGTTGTGAGGAGCATGGGTCTCGCTAATTCTGGTTTCCTCGTCCTCTGTCTCTTCCTCATCAATGCGGCCAACAGCCTCTGGATCTTCCCTGCGACAGAAGCTGGGACTGGCAGAAGGGAAGATGCCCTCAGATCTCAAGCGCAGTAATTGAGGGTGGGGAATCCGGCTGCCCTTCCCAAAATTTTTGAGGCTAATTGCTGGAGAGGCGGCAGCAGCATAAAAGCGGCTGAGCAAGGGTGTCTGTATGCGGTTCATGCTGGGTGATGCATCGACCTGTTGATTCTGCTCTGGGTCATCACTCATCCTACACAAAGGGGAAAAGATGGGAGTCAGTACATGTAGGATGCACAACTGAGTGAAATGAAAAATGAAATTGTGATAATTCGTGATTTCATTCCAACTGACCAATTGCAGGGACAGCGGCTTGGCATATATACCGTGTGAAGCAATAAATTGGCTGACAGTATTTCACTGATTTAAGTACAGGTTCACTGAATTAAATACACTGGCTAAACCAAATGATGCAAAGAGATTTATGGTGTGTCCCCAGCTAGTAACTCCTTTAGCATACCTCTGCAGGTGCTTGAGATGATTCTCAGAACTAAGCAGGGACAGGTCTAAACTGGACCACCTATGCTGTGGCATACTCCACAGTGGAGTATTCCAGCCACAATTGTTTCTTAGTGGGAATGTGCTGTTAAATACAACAGAGTACATGTGCTATGCACTGCGCCACCTGTGGGAGGTTTCTGAAAGATTATATGAGAAATAATTCCATGGGCTCTTACTGTTGTTCTACTAAATGCAGAATTTGCTCTATGTGCAGGAACAAGTAACATTTGTTACCTTATGTGAAACCTAAAAACATTTTTACCAGTTACAGCATAAAAGGCTTAAGCAGATTGGCTCCAGGCCTGGATCTAGCAAGGATCTGCATCAGTGTAAAGTAGGTTGTTTATATCCAAATGTATATAACTTGTTTTCAGTATGAGCTGTATTTCTGTGCCAGTTCAAGATTAATTGGACAGCTAGTGTTGTGGCATCCAATTAGCCTTGTGGCATTTAATTATTTGGTATAATAGTATAGTGGCTAACTTAAATAAGCCACCTTTATCGCATAGTATTATAAACTGCTCTTTTTTTTTTCCTTCAAAAATGTTTAATTTTTGCCTGGCTTTAAACTAGTTCCTGATCCCTAAGCAAACCCATCTTCTTCCATGAGTGACCCACAAGCTGCTCTTGGGTTATAATTCCCATTATCCTGGGACATCATGGATATGCTGGTTATAGCTTATGAAAGTGAGAATCCAATGATACCTTGGAGAGAAGATGTTAATGGATATATGGGATTGTAGGAGGAGAGCCGTGTTAGTCTATGGTGGCAAAAAGGAGGAGTCTGGTGTATCAGTTAAAGCGAGCTGCAGCTCATGAAGGCTTATGTCTTTTAATAACATTTATTAGTTGGAAAAGTTGTTACCAGACTCCTCCTGGGCATATAGGAGAAGCTTTGTTGCATCTTTTTAGTTCCCAACTATATCATCAATAAATTACTATTACTGTGCTTGTTGATGCTTTCATGGACGCCAATCACGCTGTTTATTCCTCTTCAATTTCCTTAAAGTTTATTTCAACCAGAACTTCGCTTGTCCCTAAATTGCTTGTCCCCAAATTGCCAATTTGCAGTTCTTTAGAAAATTAGATATTTTCCGGAGTTGGAAAGAATAAATTATCTTGCTTAGAGACATGCTCCAAACTTTTTATGGAGGCATGAATATTACTATATCGCATGATAAATTATATCTGTCAATCAAGCTACTTTATCTATTTGGATGAGGAGGTTCACAAAGCCACAGGCTACGATGCCACTAGGCATTTGTCGTATTTTTTAGCTTCAATGGGTAGCTGTCTGGGGACAAATGCATTTGGCAGCTGAACTTACCGCATATCAAAAGTGGAGCCCATGAAGAAAGGTTTCAAGGTCTCTGCCACTGTGGCCATTGTGTAGGGTAGTTGAGCTGTAGATTCATTCCAGTATTTGTCCTTCGTGGTTGGAGGCAAGTTCTGGTACATGTCATCCACTGAAAGCAAAGATACCTAACCAAACCAAAGAGAATTGTTCTGTCTTCAGGGGGTAGCTGGTGATACTCCAAATTGATTACTCTGCTTTAATGTTAGATTCAAATCTTTGGTTTGCATAATTCTTACTTTTATGTCTGCTTTCACAGAATTGGAAAAAATGAAAAGTAGATGTTGGAGCTCAGGGCTATTGGTCTGTCCTAATCCAATGCCCTCCAGATGGTTGAAATTATTCTCGTGATAGGCTTTCAATGCCATTTTGCCATACTGTCTAAAATTAGACATCTGACAGCATCAGGTTGAGTAAGGCTGGATTGCCCAGATTTCGTAGACTTAATTTCATGCTCTTGTAGCCGCCATAAGGATATTTTAAGTAAAATCATCGGCAATAGTTAATATCCCTGGTGCACCAAATTCTAAGCCAGATATAATTGGTGCCACATGCAAGTGGCATATTTCCTATCTTAAGCATTTATATAAGACTTACCTGAAAGTTTCTGTCTATCAGTTTATTAGTTTCAAAGTCGTCATCATCCTCTCCAAAGGGATTAATTATTTGTTCAGCCACCTGTATGGAAGGGAAGACTTACTCAATATTTTGAAGATAGCTATGAATCTGCATAGAATGAACTGCATTTTTGTAAAGCTTAGTCTGTAGTTATTCATAAAGTCTAGCTATTTAGCAAGAACTTTAGTTTACCTTAACATTTCAAAGGCATTCTGTTAAACATAAATAAATGAACATTGTATAGATTTTGATGCAACTTAAAAACATTAAAGAGCTGAGCTTCACCAGCCATAGCTTGATGCCTGAAGAGGAAAGGATAGTTGATAGGTTCAGCAAACTTTCACCTGGGAAGGATGCAAGATAGACCGACTCATGTTTTATTCAGTATCCTGACAGTGTTTTAAGCTTCTGGTTGGTTTCATACTGGTTTATTCAACAAATGGTGTCACTAGACTTTAAGAATTGTACTGTGCTAGATAAACTGTAGGGCAGGTCATATATTCCACATGGTAAAATGCAGCTAGGAAGAGCATGGCAGAACTACTTTGAGCCATTAATTTTTATTAAATTATTACTGTAATATGAAAAAAGTCAAACCATCGGCTAGAAGCTAACATTCTCACCTTCAGCCATCCAGCATAAAAGAAGAACTGTAGGAGTGTGGGCAAGGGGACATACATGTCTAGTTCTCCACTACGAGCTGGGTCCAGGAACTGACGGCCAACCACACAAAATGCAAAGAAAGAATAGACCGCGATAGTGACCACCTGTGGAGAAGGTGTCATTCATGTCTGGTTAGAGCATCACTGGACTGCAATTAATTTTTTTAAGCAATCAATTTTCCCATTTTATACGAGTTTCCTAAAACCCCATTTCATGCACATCCAGCACCCACTTATAAACAGTGCAACATTCCAAAGATTGAGGCTCTTGATTATTTTTTGGCTTTGGTAGCTGAAGCAGCAGACACAAGCTATGTTTATGTTTTCTGTTGCACTGACCTGTGTGTACACTAGGGGGATACTGATCCAGTCATAGTGAAAAAGCATGCTGCATTTGGCACGGTAGTGGTTCAGCTCCTGCATAGAAAAAACCCCAGAAGATTCAGAATATGCAGCATTGACAAACAGCTTGCTGTATTGCAGTACCTAGCTTTTAGCCAAATGCAATTTGAAGCTTTTAATTTTCCGTTAGGCTCATAGGTAAGAAAATGGATAAGTTGTTCAGCGAATTCATGGAACCCTTCTTTTTTTGGCCGCATAGCTGGGATGTGTGAAGTTAAAACAACACAGGAGGCAACAAACTGAAGTTGCTTTTATATAAATATAGAATATTATTTAGATGTATATAGGTTCATTTTTTTTTGCCAGATACTGAGCCTCAAGAAGGCAAATATATCCCAACCCTGACAAATGTTGTAAAACAAGAAGCAGAATGGTTTAAACTTGGGTACTTGGAACCCCCTCGATTGTTCCTTGAACTTACATCCATGAGTAATCTGAGTGCCACATCATCGCGGATCCTCCCATCTCGTCGTGCCTGGGCAGCTAGATTGGTGAACCACACACACGGGATCCAATACTTGTTGAAGTCTGAATGGAGACTCTCGTATTTCTTACGTTCATCCTGTGTCATAAAACCTGTAAGAGCGGTATGGGAAAGTTGGAGAACTTGGCTTGAAAGCAGGCTGCTATAAAATATGTGCTGGCTGGGGAATTCTGGGAGTTGAAGTCCACAGAGCTTAAAGTTGCCAAGGTTGAGGAACACTGGTTTAGAACATGATGCATCATAAATAGCTTGACCTTTCTATGCAGGGATTATTCTGCATTCCCAAATCTCAGCTATTAGCAAAGCAGTTCTAGTGATGCCCCTGAGGACAGCCTTACATTCAGATAGTTTTATAGAGATGCTGGTGGAAAAAAAAAGATTAAGCATTAACATAATATAAAAAAGTTGTCCCTAACCTTGTACCCTCTGAAGGCCAGTTGCAGTCCTAATGTTCTGGAGGGCACCATGTTGAAGAAGATTGCCATTGAGTAGATGGGCCAATAGTAGGACTGACAGCCTTGCAAAAATAGATCAACATTAGCTTTCCCCCAGATTCCTGCTTTTCTCTGGCCCCTGGGCCATAGTGAGAAGCTTCCCCTCATCCCCTCTCGCTCCCTCAGTCTTACATCTTTGCTGCTCAGTCAGGCTCACCAGCTTCCACGATGTGGTCCATAGTGGGGAATCTCTTAAGCACTCTGGTGCTAACTGAACGCAGGATAAGGACAGAAGACAGGTTGGCGTAACGGATGAGAGTGCGCCGCAAAATACGACCCTTGTCATCCTTCCCATGGACATTGCTGGAAATCACGCACATCAGCTGGTCTGGCAGGGGAATGCTGGTGTATTGGGCCCACCAACGGTTCACAATCAGTGTGACGTAAAAACCTGCCAAAAGAGAAGTTCAGTTGTCCTAAGACAGTGTTTCTCAACCTGTCCTAAGAGCATGAGGGCTGGGACCTGTCCCTTGTGCAAAGATGAGGGACAGTAATCAGTCTTAGTGAGCGGCTGTTGTTTTGTTGTTCAGTCGTTTAGTCGTGTCCGACTCTTCGTGACGTTCCACATATTTCAACTCCAGAGGCTACTTTACTGATGTTTTAAACCATTGCTCTATGTCTGATCTGAAACAACCTACCTTTTTAGACACGCCTTGCTCTTGTGGTCTTAAATGATGCCAAAAAGGGGGTGAAGACTCATTAATAAATCAGTTACAAAAATTAAAGCTGGAGATGTAAAGCACTGTTAGATCGTTGGTTAGTTTCAATATGTGGTAGCAAAAATACCAAATAAAGATATATTGTGCAATATGTAGATGGGTATATTAAGTTGATAAATAATTAAATATACAATACAAGCATGCATTTTAGGCCTACCAGGTCTGGGCTACAAAACTCACGTCCTCACTACATGGCCTCAAAGACATTCCCTGTACATTTGCTGCTATCTTATGGTCATCTGGGTTTTTGTAGCCCTGATACATTTTTCTAGCCCCTATGCAATGAAATGTCAGAGGCCAACCACCAAAGGTCTTCGGAGTCAGAGCACATAAAGAATGAGATCTATTTCCCAGTTTAGTTATCAGAACACTTAGGAGGGTCGGAAACTTCAGCTGGTTGAAAAATCATAGCCATCAAAATCTCACTTTTCACTTTTCTAGAGTGAGCACTTTCCTGTTTCAAGAAGAAATAGAAGAAATTCAGCCTGTCTGACTGAATCAGTAACAATCAGTATTGTTTGTCAGCCTGTCTGACTGAATCAGTAACAACCGTCCAGAGTTCCCTTGCGGGGAGATGGAGCGGTATATAAATTGAAACATAAATAAATAAATAAATAAATAAATAAATCACTGTTCAGTTACTGACTGAATCAGTAACAATCATAACCAGAAAAAACAGGGAAGCCTGGTGTGTTTTAAGATAGCCATTTTGGCAGGGACTGATGCAAAAATATTTGTTCTTAATATTTGCTCAGCTTCAGGCAAACCCATCGCTGGTTTCCTGAAAAAACAATATATTTCCTGCATTTTGGAGCATGAGGTAGATTCTTCATTTCTTAAAAGAAAGAAAAACTGCTGTGCAGAAAGAGTTGTTGTTCATACAGCCTGACTCATTCTTTTTAGGAATAACAAACTAGTCCCCAGGAGGTCCACATGATACAGTCATGGTCCACAAGATGGTGGCCACTACGGTATGATTGAAGCTCCCCCATTTTTAAGGTGCATCACAGGCAGGAGCTTTGATCACACAATCTTGGGCACCATCTTGATTTTTTTCACCATACCCACTAATATTTGAAAACTTACCCTTCATGTCCTTTTTAGAGCAAAGCTTGCAAAGGAATGTCCTTTATCGAGGAAAAACTAGATCTGTCAAGCTATCAGTTTGCCCTGAAAGGTTGGATATGTTCATTCTGCATAATACAGTGGGGTAAAAAAGTATTTAGTCAGCCACCAATTGTGCAAGTTCTCCCACTTAAAAAGATGAGAGAGGCCTGTAATTGACATCATAGGTAGACCTCAACTATGAGAGACAAAATGAGAAAACAAATCCAGACAATCACATTGTCTGATTCGGAAAGAATTTATTTGCAAATTATGGTGGAAAATAAGTATTTGGTCAATATCAAAAGTTCATGTCAATACTTTGTTATATATCCTTTGTTGGCAATGACAGAGGTCAAACGTTTTCTGTAAGTCTTCACAAGGTTGACACACACTGTTGCTGGTATGTTGGCCCATTCCTCCATGCAGATCTCCTCTAGAGCAGTGATGTTTTGGGGCTGTCACTGGGCAACACGGACTTTCAACTCCCTCCAAAGGTTTTCTATGGGGTTGAGATCTGGAGACTGGCTAGGCCACTCCAGGACCTTGAAACGCTTCTTACGAAGCCACTCCTTCGTTGCCCGGGCGGTGTGTTTGGGATCATTGTCATGCTGAAAGACCCAGCCACGTTTCATCTTCAATGCCCTTGCTGATGGAAGGAGGTTTGCACTCAAAATCTCACGATACATGGCCCCATTCATTCTTTCCTGTACATGGAACAGTCGTCCTGGTCCCTTTGCAGAGAAACAGCCCCAAAGCATGATGTTGCCACCCCCATGCTTCACAGTAGGTATGGTGTTCTTTGGATGCAACTCAGCATTCTCTCTCCTCCAAACACGACGAGTTGTGTTTCTACCAAACAGTTCTACTTTGGTTTCATTTGACCATATGACATTCTCCCAATCCTCTTCTGGATCATCCAAATGCTCTCTAGCAAACTTCAGACGGGCCCAGACATGTACTGGCTTAAGCAGGGGGACACGTCTGGCACTGCAGGATCTGAGTCCCTGGCGGCGTAGTGTGTTACTGATGGTAGCCTTTGTTACATTGGTCCCAGCTCTCTGCAGGTCATTCACTAGGTCCCCCCGTGTGGTTCTGGGATTTTTGCTCACCGTTCTTGTGATCATTTTGACCCCACGGGGTGAGATCTTGCGTGGAGCCCCAGATCGAGGGAGATGTATCAGTGGTCTTGTATGTCTTCCATTTTCTAATTATTGCTCCCACCGTTGATTTCTTCACACCAAGCTGCTTGCCTATTGCAGATTCAGTCTTCCCAGCCTGGTGCAGGTCTACAATTTTGTTTCTGGTGTCCTTCGACAGCTCTTTGGTCTTCACCATAGTGGAGTTTGGAGTGTGACTGTTTGAGGTTGTGGACAGGTGTCTTTTATACTGATCACAAGTTCAAACAGGTGCCATTACTACAGGTAATGAGTGGAGGACAGAGGAGCCTCTTAAAGAAGAAGTTACAGGTCTGTGAGAGCCAGAAATCTTGCTTGTTTGTAGGTGACCAAATACTTATTTTCCACCATAATTTGCAAATAAATTCTTTCCGAATCAGACAATGTGATTGTCTGGATTTGTTTTCTCATTTTGTCTCTCATAGTTGAGGTCTACCTATGATGTCAATTACAGGCCTCTCTCATCTTTTTAAGTGGGAGAACTTGCACAATTGGTGGCTGACTAAATAATTTTTTGCCCCACTGTATAGGCCTTAATTCTCTTATATGCCAGGCTGTCACTTCCCTTTTCTTTTTAGTTACCTGATTTCTCATCCTTCACTTCCCTTTTTTCACGTCCTGGCCCTGATGACATTTACCTGGGGTATAGCAGTGGCTACATCCCACTTCCCCATCTCTTCCTCTTTAATCAGCCCTTACCCCAGCCGGGCAGTTTCAAAAGGACACCTTATATGCAAAGAGGTCACTTGATATCAGTGGACTGTGATTCCAGAGCCGCAGGGGACGTCTCCTTGGGAGTGGAAGGGGAGGGGCAGGGGAGGGGAGGGGCAAAGTTCCCTACGACTACGGAAGGAACTATCCTGGAGATGGACATTCCTTCCTAGCTTCAGAGGACAGTGAAAGAAAATGCTTGGGAGTCACATCAGAAAGTAGGCAAGCAGCCAGAACTGCAGAGTTTCTTCCCATCTATGGAAGAGGAATGTCACTTAGAGGGCCAGAAAAAAAAATTGGGGAAGCAAGATGCTCAAGGTTTTGCATTCAGCTCTTAAAGGAGAGCATGAAAATGAAGCAAGGGAATTTGAACATTTCTACCTAAGTTCTGTAATGGGCAGCATGGAATTGTAAGGATATGGGACCTAAAATCCTATTCAACATTTTTCTGATTATGAAGAGGCAAGTTAAGGGGATACTATGTGGGGAAAATTCAGAACTCTAACATTCTAATCCGGATTTCCCCAATCTAGTGATTTCTAGATTGCAAAGGAATTCTGGGTCTTATAATCCCAGCACATCTGGAGGGCACTAGATTGAAGAACATAATTCTGTTTTTTTACTTTGACATGCCTTGTTTATGATGATTGATTGATTGATTGATTTAGTGCCTTCAAGTCAGTGTTGACTCCTGGTGACTACCTGGACAAGTCCCTGCAGCTTTCTTGGCAAAATTTCAGAAGTGGTTTGCTGTTTCTTCCTTCCTAGGGCTGAGAGAATGACTGGCCCAAAGTCACCCATCTGGCTTTGTGCTTAAGGCGGGACTAGAATTTACAGTCTCCCTGTTTCTAGCCTGATGCCTTAACCACTACACCAAACTGGCTTTCTTGTGATGATTACAGAACTAAATTCAAGATAAATTCTTAATTTTTAGGCTGATAGTTAAACCTAAGATAAATAAACCGCCCAGGGTCACTGGAAGTTGGGCAGCGTATCAATAAATTATTATTTAAAAATTAACAAAATATTTTTACAGATAAAATATTTACATGAGAGTTGATGGATGAGTTCAGATATGAATGAAGTTAGATTTCTGTTACAAGGAAACCGATTTTCTTGGATTCTACTCTTGGTAGCTATAGGATACCTCATCCTTCAATTTGTCTATCTTTGAAATGGGAATCCCAGATTCAAAAGTTCATTGTGTAATAATCTTGTATTTTTCATCTGGACTTTTAAGCTCACATTTTCAGGTAAGAACATATACAGGTAGGAACGTGTAAAGTGCCTTACAGGAGGTTGGAGTATTTCTCTGCCTAGTTCAGAATTATCTCTGAGGTCTGACCCCAATACTTCTGTAGCCTGGGGCCATCTCTTGTTAGTGGACCCATTCAGCTGAAGAAGACAGAAATGGTTGTGGCCCCTTTTAAAAGCAAAGCATGCACTCTCCCTTTGACCTACAAGAAGTAATATAGGACCCTAAACAACCCAGTTACTTTTATCATATATCTGCCATTTCAGCTGACCAACAAAAGCAAACCAACAAGAAGCCATGGCAGAGTGTGCTATCAAGGGTATGTAAATAAATCCTACCTAGGACAAAAGATAGAGGGATGAGGTCAGTAGAGCGATTGCAGTATCTAGCCACCTTTTCAAAGAGGCGTTTCTGATCTTCATTGAGAAGGTACCTGGGGATAAAGGAAAAGAGCATCAGGCTTGGACTGTATCGTACTAAGGATTCTCCTTTAAACTAACAAGAGATGAGGTTCTTTTGTCTGTCCCTGCCAAAACAATTTCTCTGTTAGTCTACTTGGGTGATGATCTTACCATAGACCTGGCTCCACTGTAGCCTATAAGCTATAGTTTATGGCTTAGCATCATATGAGAGCCGGGTTCACACTATTCCACAAACCACATTACTGTACATATATTCTATTGTCGGGGATATGAGATATGTCAGTCTCTGTAGGCTCTGTTAGATGTATTATTTCTTGGGTTGAACAATGTTCAAGCTGAGCATTGATATTCCCATAGCTGTGCTATTGCAGGTTGCAAATCTTGGCACATATTCAAGATTTATAAAGACAAGATATTCAAGATGTATTAAGACAGGCTGCTTGAAGCCTTTTCGCGTTTTGCCCAGTAGTGGCTAACAAATGAAGTTAGTTTTCACTTTCCCAAAGCAATAATTAAACATCTATCTGTTGATGTGAATAGAGTCTGAACTAGAGGCTCATAGTTCATTGTAGATGAACTATAGTGAAATATTAAGGGAATGCATATGTACCACAACTAACCACCACTGAATGGAAAATGGTGTGCCATGGGCTAAACTAGGACTTTACTTAATAACATTTACTTTAAATTTGCATTTGCCTAGTAGGGGTTCCGGGTGAAGTCCCTTCAGCTGCTAGTTAAAGTAAAGGTACCATATAGGCATCTGAGGGAAAGCAGTTCTGCTGTTTCCATATGGCACATTGAGACTGTTGGTGCAAGAGGAGGAGAATAAGCCTCAAACGGCTGCTGCCACACCCATTTAGACCAGAACGCATCCCCTCCAGCAGCCAATGCCCAGGTAAGCAGGGATTAATACCAGACAAACAATCAAGCAGAAGACAATACCCCAATCAAGGAACTACCAAGGAGAAAACCACACCTTCATCAACACTAGCAGGGCAAGTTACTGTATATAAACAGGGAGCAAATCCCACTCTCACTCGCACTGATGATGTTACCTAGCCGGGTAATGAAATGTCTGCAAGCAAACAACCAAGCTCAGAGAGCACCAAGGACTCCATACCATTTACTTCCTTGGTTTGATATTTTATTTTGAGAAATTACTTTGAGTGCTTGGTTTGGACTGCTGAGACTCCAAAGAGTCTGTTTTTGATGACAACTCCTGACCCTGAATGCTTTAGGGTCTGGGGAGAATAAACTACAGCAGGTTTTCTATGTCTTTGGAGAGTCCAGTGTTTGTTTTCAGGTGCTCGCTTGTCAGCTCCCCTCCTCTCTGCCTACAAGGGTCTGTGCCACACAGGCTTTCAGTGCAGCATTAAGGCAAGAGTGTGGAGCAAAATCTTTCCTCAGTTGGATGCTTCCCTGTTTTAGATGCTTCATTTTGCCCTTTTGAATATGTCTTCCCCTAGACGGATGCCAAAGCCAAATGTAACCTTGATTGTGGAAAGTGACCTCAAGATGGGTGAAGTTTTTGCCTTCCTGTAAAGGCCCCCATTCATCGTGCCCCGCCAATCATGGGAATGCATGCTGTAGCTATGCCACGAGGGCAAACAGCCTGAGGTGGAGATTTTAGGACTAAGCCTTATAATCTGGGTGCAGAATGTGGGGTTTTCCAAAAGGACTGGAAAAGGAATTCTCTTTTGCTTGGTTTTCATGAGCATCAGCCTTGGAATGGCTGTGTGAGGAAACAAACAAAATTGGAGTCTTGCCATTCATTGGCATGAGATGACGAATAGGATACTGGACTCTTATTGTGGTATAACTTCATATTGATATTATGATATTGTTTTTTTGAGGATGTGGTTTTATTAATACACACACACACAGGTGTGTGTGTACAGTATGTGTATGTATGTATTGTTGTACACCGCTTTGGGCCACATGACTAAAACAGGTTACACGCTAAACCAGTGTTCCTCAACCTTGGCAACTTTAAGATATGTGGACTTCAACTTCCAGAATTCCCAAACCAGCCAGCCATGGTGGCTGGTGGATTCTGGGAGTTGAAGTCCACATATCTTAAAGTTGCTGCATTTAGAAACACTGCTCTAACCAACCAACCAAATCATTTTTATGCGTGTACAGAAGGCTTGGAGGAGAAGCAGGGGCATATTTCTGTGCTTTAAGATCCCAACATAAACCATTCCCAGACCACTGGAAATTTATACTGAGTTCCCCACTCCATTTTCAGTTCTCATGACCATTATCCACCTAATTTCAAACCGAGCTTCACAGCCTTAAGGGTCAGAAAGTTATTTCACAAAACCTGTGAGTAGGCATTACAGTCTGCATTTCCTATGAAGTTAAGGGGAATTACAGTTCACACCGAGTTCTGTTTAGCATAGGGCTCATTTGCAGAAGGATGCTTACAGAGGTGCAATAATCTGTTCTGCAAACTTCCAAGTTTTAATATTCAACTAACCATTGTATTGGCCAACCTACCGGTAAATGGCACTCAGTCCTGCGTATAGCGCAATGAAGCCCACAAACTCCTTGTACAGCAGCTTGTAGATGCTCCCTTTCCAGCGGAACAGCAGCTTAGAGAAGCCCCCAAAGCGAGCATTGGCCACTTTCAAGGTATATGAGACAGTCATGGCTGCTCTGTCTACCTCCCATGCAGACACAGACTAAGACACAAAAAGAGAGAACGTTCAGGGTGAAGAAAAAACCCACCCCTCCTTTCTTCCTTGCCAGTTTGATGATGGAATAGAGCTAAACGTAAAGGAAGCTGGTGCATAGCAAAGAAATCCTGTATTGTTGCCTTCACAGAAGTTGTGTTACAACCCAGATACTCTGAAGGATGGGAAAACAAGTATCACTGTACAAGCACTTGCCACAGCACAGCTACTCCAAATAAAGTCACTGTGGACGATCAGTGACAATCAGATTAAAAAGGCTATTTGGTTCACTATGCAAACTGCTGCAGCAAAAATTAAGGGAGTTATTCTACTGCTGGGTTCAAGGAAAGTGCCCTGTGCCCTTTCTTGCTCAGAGAGGTTGATACTTAGAACATAACCTATGAAACAGAAACTCATGCTGAAACAATTAAGAGAGGCTCAAATTGCAATCTTAAACCTATGGTCATTGGGAAGCAATCAAACAAAATTGAACCTGCAGAGAAAAATTGCTCCATTAAAAGCATAAAAGCCCTTAGAAGCTCCAGTCTTGCTTTGCTTCTCAACACATCTTAAACAATTTGTGACTCATGATAAAAGAAACAGCTAGAACAGAGCTTTCCAAACTTTTAATGTTGGTGACACACTTTTTAGACATGCATCATTTTGCGACACACCCTTACAGCAAGGCACAAGGCAGGCACTAGGACCTGTGTGGAATCCTGGCAGGGCTTGGAGGCAGCAGCAGCCGCGACACACCCAGACACTGCAGCCGACACACTAACGTGTCCCGACACACAGTTTGGAAAGCTCTGGGCTAGAAGAATAAGCCAAGGGAGGGGAGAGGAAGGGAAAATTTGCCACCAACAGAGGAGCCGGGAGTTAGGACACTGAAAAATGAGACCACAACTTCCCAAAATGGCAATTCCAGGAAGGGGAGAAGGAGGAGAACCAATCCAAGTTCCACCTTAGGTGACTTCATACTTTTAAATGGAGCAGCGTTGCTCTGTTTTAGTTCTGAAAGCCACAAGACATCACACTTTTAGAGACACATTGAAGCTTCTCTCTTCTCTTGCAATTTTAAGCAGAACTGGATTTTGGAGAATGATGGTGTCCCAAGGAAGAAAGAGGACAATTGAGGCACTTGGGAGGCTTACAAAAGTGGAGTGAACTGCAGGATCTTGTTTCCCACAGCCCACAGTGTGATGGATTGGACAAATCACTTAAAACCAAGGGGCATTACTTTTCAGCAACATGTTTAAAATTGCACTGAGCTTCCCAAAACAAATGGATTATTGAACAGCAGGCAATCTGGAGAAAAGGGTTTCTAAGCATGCCGCTACAGGGTAGCATGTAAGCCAGCAGGAGTGCTTTTAGAACAGCTGCACCACAGACATAGTCGTTATAGGGGTTACACTGTTCCCAAAGATGAAGGGTCCCTGCCAGGAAAAAAAAAAGACTTGATGTACCCCAGTGAAGAGAAATTAGAATAAGTTCTTACCTGCCATAAGATTTGGACTGCAGCTTGCTGTGATTTTCCCACTAATTTGGAGAGAGCAGAAAATCTATTACCAACTTCCTTTAAATATCTTCCTCATGGTCAATAAATCAAAATGCTTAGAATGATAGATTGGAGGCTATCAGTAGTCCAAGAACAAGGAACTATAGAACTTCACACGGGATAAGTGTGATTAAAGTTACTTTCGTAAAGCTTTCGTGTAAACTTAACTTTAAACAACTCAGAAGTAAAAAAGACTAGAAAAGCAAGACACAAAGCTGAGTTTTGGTTCAAATTAAGTCAGGAACACATTTATTTTAACATTGATTTATATTTATTCTGCTTTTTCTGAAAAGCCTTCAAGGGGATGAGTGCACATGGCTTTCTTACTACTATCCCTGTTCCTGCTATTAATCTCATCCCCCCTCCCCCGGCAATCCCAGTTTAGAGTGGAACAGGCCACTCGAGGATTTCACTTACGTTCATCCAGAATTAGTATTCTTGAGGGACATGTGTTTCACTACTTCTTCCCTGATTCCTGCTAGTTCAAATGGCAGATTGGAGAAATAGCAGTATCAGGGACCGCCCAGGGTCCCTCCTTGTGGGGGAGATGGGCGGGATATAAATGTAATAATAATAATAAATAAATAAATCAGGGTTGGGGGTTATAATGCCAAAGCAGGGAAATTTCCATGGATAATTACAGTTGGGCACCTCATTCCCCACTACTAATAATCCTCTCCACAATTGTAAAATACCACAATGCACACTCTGGGAAGCTGCTGCCTGCAGGTAAATTTAAGGACATTGCACATTTCACAAGATTTGCATATACCTTTATGTATCAAGTACAGAGCTATATGTAATGCATATAATTAATGATTGTGAAATTAGCTATCGTTTTTAGTATTCATGAGTGACAAAATACTTCTAATGTTCCTAGATAGCTGGGAAATTATTTTCAGCTTCTGGATTATATACCTGCAAGGCTTCTGTTCTAGGCTGTCTGGAAGCATAAATAGGATCAACCTTTTAACCTTTCTCCATTGCTGAGTTGAACTACTATTCACCTATCCACCTACCCTTGGGTTAGCAGGAAGCTACATTGCATGAAATTTGTTGTCCCCATTGCCAATCTCTGTCCTGACCTTGTTTCAAATCACTGTAGCTATCTGATGTCCCTCCAAGCTTCTGGGTGACAAATCCTAATAGATTTGATACACCTTGAAGCCACAGGACTTCACAAATGCCCAGCCTTTCGTATTTGTGTTCTGACATCTGATGCAAGTGATGTGGTTTGTAATGTGACATCATGATGATGTTTTGTCATTTGCCCACTCTCCTCCCCCCACCGCCTCCTCCAGATGTCTCTGTGTGAAGCTGCCATTGGATGGTATTGAAATAAGGGAGGTAACACTACTTAATCATCAGTACTGCTAAGGATTGTCTCACTCATGGGCTGGGAGCAAGCTGGAGGCAACATCATGGGGATCTGGCAGAAAAAAGATGTTGCCGGGACATTTGTGCCATGGATCTGGAAAGGCCCTGGAAGACTGGGGACATACTGCCATGCATTCCCACTGTCTTTCTTGAAGGCATATGTTCTTCCTTGTTTTTCCCCCTCTGCTATCTACTTACCTCCATATTTACAGGTGTATCTAAGCCACACTTGTAGTATCCCTCTCCTAGCCATATATATTCATCTGAAGCTTTGAACAGAGCATGCATAATAAACTTGAATAAATTTTTAAAAATAAGACACAGGCAACTGGTTTTTTTCTTCTTCTATGTGAAGTAGGTGCAGGGATTTTCATTGCCGCAAGACCTGGAGGAGCCCAGGGCAGGCCAGTGATTTTTACTTATTGTTCTCCACGTGTCTAATAATCATAAGTGAAGACAATCATGGATCATCATCATCACCTTCAAACTGCGTCTGAGAGTTTAGGGTAGAGAAGTGCAATGTGTTTGCCCCTCTTTTCAGGAAGCATAGTTCTTACTCTTTGCACTTACCAATTCCACACTGGGAAAGCAGAATTTTCCCAGCATTATGGATTTGATCCAGACTGATCATACTGCAAGCTGAGGAATGGAATGCAATGGAGTCTCTTCACTGTGGAAGAGGAAACCATCTCTCTTCATTTCCCCTTCATCATCTCTCAGGATGTTCCAGTATTCCACAACAGTTTTTCTGAAGGCAGAGCAGAGGAATTGCCAAGAACACATCAGCACGAGGCCACGCCATCATCTACTATGAGCCTAAGTCTACTAATCATCCTCTTGGTCCAATCTTTTAAAAATATTACCTTACACTAATGATTGTAGAAGAGCAATTCTCACCGGGCCATTTGACTGAAAATACATGTTATATTTTCAGTGGCCCTTCTCTTCTTCTCTCAGACTTTCCCCCTGGTCTCTGAATTTAAAATGTGGTATGTTATCTTTATCCAACGATGCAACCTGATTACTTGGTTGTTGCATTTAAGTTTATATAGTTTTGTTGTTCTGATTTATTTTGGTCATCTTTTTTCTGAAAACTTGAATAAGGAAAAGGTTATATATATATAGGACCAGGATGGTGTATGGTGAGAGAAGCTACAAAATATAATCATTGTCCACTAAACAAATGGAGAAAAAACTGAAATGGATGTGAACTGCACTGATACTCATATTTTTCAGTTCAGTCCCACTGGTGCTAAAAGTTGTCCCTGAAGAACAGTTTAAATATTTTCTCTCTTTGAATTCCCCTGGGAAATAGATGGGATTTTGGGCAGGCAAGAATTTATAGCTCTACAATCTCACAAGATTATAAATTATTTCACAGATGATGAGCACTTGGCCTGCAATGTTTATTGATGCCTGTAAATCATCACTGCACCTCTTGTCAAGGGCCACTTACACTCCCATTCAACTGGAGGAAACTTTTAAAGTGTTTATCATTGCACACAGTGCTTGCTGATCTGAACCTAAATATTTAAGCTGCCTAAGGCAAATCCTGTTTTTCACAGCTGCTCCTCTTGCTCTAGACTTACCTTCATCTATCACAGAGCTTTCCAAACTTTCATGTTGGTGACACACTTTTTAGACATGCATCATTTTGCGACACACTCTTACAGCAGGGCATCATTTTGCGACACACTCTTATAGCAGGGCACAAGGCAGGCACTAGGACCTGCATGGAATCTCAGCAGGTTTGGAAGCAGCAAGGCACAAGGCAGGCAGTAGGACCTGCGTGAAAGCCAGGAGGCAGCAGCAGCCGCGACACACCCAGACACTGCAGCCGACACACTAACGTGTCCCGACACACAGTTTGGAAAGCTCTGATCTATCAAATGACAGCTGGGCTATTGAAGTGATGCCTTTCAAAATAACAGTGAGAAAAGGGCAAACAAAATTATATCCACCATGGTTATAAAATAATATAATAATAAATAAAATAAATGCCTGAGTGAATAACCAGGTTTTCCAGAAGGTCAGCAGGATCGGAGCTTTGACTGTATCTTGGGGCACTATGGCTCAGTGGTTAAGACATCAGGCTTGTCGATCGGAAGGTCAGCGGTTCGAGACCTGAGCGCCGCGTGACGGAGTGAGCTCCCGCACTCGCCCCAGCTCTTGCCAACCTAGCAATTCGAAAGCATGCAAATGAAAGTAGATGAATAGGTACCACTTCGGTGGGATGGTAACAGTGTTCCGTGTGCGTCATGCCGGCCACATGACCGTGGAAGCGTCTTCGGACAGCACTGGCTCTTTGGCTAAGAAACGGAGATGAGCACCGGCCCCTAGAGTCGGACACGACTGTGCAGGGGAAAACCTTTTTTTATCTTGGAGGAAGAGGCTGTTCCACAAGACAGACATCATGAAAGAGAAGACAGGCTTTCTAGGACTCAATAAGTGACATTGCTTCGCTGATGGGGCCAAGAGCATGCCTACTCTGCCAGATGTGGTGGGATGGGCAGAAACCAGTGGGGAGAGGCGCTCCCACAAGTAACCTGTCCCCATGCAATGTAGGGCTTTATATGTGACAACCAACACTTTGAATTGCACCTGGAAGTCTATTGGGAGCCAGCAGAGGGCAGTGTTACATGGGTGTACTGTGCATCGCCCAATACTACATGTGCCACTTAATTTTGGACCAGCTGCAGCTTCCAAATGCTCTACAAGGACAACTCCATGTACAGCCTATTTCAGTAATCCGAACTGGAGGTGACGAAGGCATGAATGACCCGTGAGCACTGCCTCCCAATCTAGGAACAGGTGCAACTGGCACAGAAGATGTACTTGTGCAACGGCTGTCCTGGCCATGATGCCACCTGCTTCTCAAGCAGGAGCTGAGAGTTCAGGAGAATCCTCAAACTGCACACCAACTCTGCCTGGGGGTCTGTTATCCCATTCAGAATCCATGAGGAAAGTTCACTAGATGCAGGGGACCCTAAACCCACAGCTACTCAGATTTGTCGGGGTACAGCTGAAGCCGGTTCTTCCGTATCCAGCCTCCAGGCACTTGGAAAACACCTTGACAGCATCACTTGGACAGCCCAGGGCAGGGATGTGTAATGGAGTATCATCAGCATACTGATACCTGACCCCATGCTGACAGATGACCCCGCCCAGAAGTTTCATGTAGATGTTAAATAGGAGTGGAGAGAGTCGAGTTCTGAGGAACCCTGCAAAAATGAGGCTGAGGGCTGGATATCCAAACCAATTATTGGTGCAATTAAGATTTATAAACTAGTACACACAAGCAGTGTACCTTTGAATGTCCTGCCTTGCTTGCATCTTTCAATATGATACCATATTGAAAATCGTGCGGGCGATTTTAGGTGCGCCAAGATCCGCACATATAACACCTTTGCTCCGCGAGCTGCATTGGGTGCCGGTCTGCTTCCGGGTACAATTCAAGGTGTTGGTTATCACCTTTAAAGCCCTACATGGCATGGGACCAGAATACCTGAGGGACCATCTTATCCCCATATTATCGACCCGCCCCACCCGATCGTTCAGAAAGGGTCTGCTACGAGCCCCATCAATTAAAGAATGTCATCTGATGGGGGCTAGGAGGCGGGCCTTCTCTGTAGCAGCACCCACACTATGGAACATCTTGCCCCCAGAGTTGAGACAGATCCCCTCCCTCCTGACCTTTAGAAAAGAACTGAAGACCTGGTTCTGCCGCCTGGCATGGGAAGGAGGAAACGATAGTTCCTCATGGAGGTGGTTAATCCCGTAATTTTATAATGCCCTTCTTTTATTAATACTATCTCCCACTTGGATTTTTATTTTATTTTATATTATATTAATTATATAAATTGTTGGTCTATATATTTTATATTTTATGTTTTATCCAATTTTATTTATTGTAAACCGCCCAGAGTTCCCCGTTGGGGGAGATGGGCGGTTATATAAATTAAATAAATAAATAAATAAATTCCCTATGTTGAAAAAATCAGAATAAAAACCCGTTCATGGATACAGCTTTCTATTTAGAGAAAACAGTGGTAACGCTTTCTGCCTCCTCCACTGAGATGATTTTTGATTAAATGAAATAAGCAAATTGTCAGGATGGAGCATCCTGCCAGCGTAGTTATAGGGGGTAGTAGCAGTCTGGCATTCCTGCAGGGTCGTTAGGAATGTTGATCAGAATTGTTTGAACGGGCTGGCCCCAAGTCAGCCCGGATGGGCTGTCAGCTTGTTAGCGAAGGATTGTGGCTGGGAAGTATGGAACCTGTAAGAGCATAGGGAGGGGCTGTCACAGAGTGACTCCCCCAATGGGGGGGCTGAAACAGGGGAGAACGTAAATGCCATTCGGCGTGGACTGTTTCTCATTCTAGTCTTTACATTGGAATGGATCACTTGCTTTAATAAAGAACTCTTTCATATCCATGATGGTTTGTTATAAGTGTCTCTGAATTAATAGCTGAAGGATCAGGACCATCACACAAATGGGGGGGGGGAATTAAAAGACCATTGTAACATACAGGTGTACTTCTCAGTTGAATACGGAGTCTCTTTCATTCTTCTTAATAGTGGTAAGATGACAAAAGCCTCTTGCACGCAATTAGTTGCAGCAGACTTGACATGAGTTAATTAGTGGAACAACGCTGGACTGTACACATTGGTATAGTAAGCTGCCCCGACTGGGCCTCAGATCTTTCCTCCTGCTGCACTCTGTCTCCAACGCAATCCTGAGCTAATAGGGCCAAATGAAAAGTACCTTCCTTGACCATTTTTATATGTCCACGTTCTAGGGGGATAATAAAAATAGGACTAACTGATCAAGGAACATGTGTAAGATTCCAGAGTATGATAAACGCAATGTGAGACTGTAGACTGTGTGGCTTAAATGTTTTAGACCAGGGGTCCCCAACCTGTGGTCCGCGGCCTGTTAGGAAGTGGGCCACACAGCAGGAGGTGAGCGGTGGTGTCAGGAACGAGCCTGTCCCTGCCACCATGAGTCGGAGGAAGAGCAGCCGGTAGCAGGAAGAAGCTGGGAAGGCGCAAAGACACAGCCTGAGCCAGAGCAGCTGATTGGTGGGGACCCTGAAGGGGAAACACCTCCACCTATCAGCGTGCGGCAAAGAAGGGTGGAGAGGCAGGCCGAGGAGCGCGAGGCCCGATTGGCCCCTGCTCACAAACCCTGCCCCCCGTCCGCGAGATTGGCTCCTGCCTGCAAACCCCGCCCCCGGTCCATGCGATTGGCTCCCGCCTGCAAACCCTGCCCCCCCCCCGTGATTGGCTCCCACCTGCAAACCCCACCCCCCGGTCCATGGAAAAATTGTCTTCCACGGAACCGGTCCCTGGTGCCAAAAAGGTTGGGGACCCCTGGTTTAGACAATAAGGCAGGAGCCACTCATTAAAATGTTCATGCTATGAGGTCATCAATTTGCCATAAATGTTTTTTTTTATAAACCAGGTATTTTAAAAAAACCTACAGTATTTATTTAATAGCAAGGAAAAATGAAGTACTACTGTAGTTTCTTTGTAGTTTTTAAAAAGTTTATTTCACAACAATGTATTCAATTTGTTATTCAATTAACTTTTCCTTTTTAGTAATATTCTTTTTTTCTTTTTTTGAGAGAGACAAGGTACAATAACAGATAAAACAGTTTAGTACAAAAAGTACACATACATACGAATCTACATGTGCACACACACACACACACACACACACACACCCCATCTTCACAGTGTGTCAGTATCAAATGATTTCTTACAGTTTAGATTTAAAAAATCAGACTCTATTATTTGGAGCATTACTCTACCATACTGGGGTGTGTGTGGGTGTGTGTATGTATGTGTGTGTGTGTATGTATGTGTGTGCATGTATGTATGTATATATACAGTGTATGTATGTATGTATGTGTGTGTGTGTGTGTGTGTGTATATATATATATATATATATATATATATATATATTTCTGATTTTGTGAATATCAGATGCATTGAGAAAATTATAAAAATAGCATTCCTCTTATTTTCTCTAGATTTGAACTAAATTAATTGAACCAGTTCTTAACTTTGGAACTGTTTAGTTGCAAATCTGTAGTAATACAGCAACAGTGCTTGTGTAAATGCAAGTCTTCTATAATATAGTTTTGAAGCATAATTAACTGTGATGCAGATCCTACATTGCAGTGTGCTAATAGCAGTAAAGTTCATGGCACTAAGTGATTCAGATGGCGTGATGCCACAAATATTCCAACTACTGGAGAAATAAAGGGTTTGCATTTGTAGGGAGTGGAAACTGGCCCCTTTGGCTGGGATTAAAAACTCAGAAATGTCCTAGAGAAAGGAGCAGAGGAAAGAGACATGAAGCCAAGAAAACTAAGAGGGCAGGAAACCCAAAAACAAGCAATGGACTCTGAAACAGAAGCTTAGGAAAGAAGAAATTTAGGAAGAGGGGACAAAGAAAAGATAAGCGATTGGTATTACATGAGAGAGGGCTTTTTCGGACTAGGGAGCAGAAAGTTGTTAAGTTTAGATCCTGACTGGGTTGCTGTATTTTGAAGAGATAAATAGAAGGGAAAGAGCACCAACTGCAGCACAATCTCAAGGCATCATGAAACAAGAAATAAGGGGTGTGCACACACATACACAGGCAGGCACATATATGAAATTTCACATGTTGATTTGGACCAACGGTCTATTATTGTTCCATTAGCGTTCACTTAACTTCTGTCTTATGGAAATCAATCTATTACTCAACTGTTGGATCATGAAAGGTGGCCAAAAAAGAAGACTCTTTCAGGAATTTGCACAGGCCAAGCTATATGTGTCCAAACTCTGTGAAAGCAAAACAAACTGAAGGAAATTATATGTTTTTCGGACAGGTTAGAAAACGTGCTAATTAAATGAGGATATGCTAAGAGTTTGAAATATTGTTAAAAATGGCCCCCAAAAAGCCTTTGTTTTAAGAGAAGGGGTTTGTGCCATCCTTTCCAGTAGGAGGCAGTGTCTCCACCTGCACAGGAATCTGAAATAGGAGTTCTTAAACAACTGGAGATACAATCCAAGACTGATGTAGCTAAATATGTAGAGAGGTTGATTAGAAGGGCTAGCTCATATGCAAGAACAAATGTCAGGTTACAGAGTATCTGAATTCAGGAGGTAGACTTAGAAAAAGCCATGCAGGAAAAATAATGCAAAAGAATACATACATACATACATACATACACACACACACACACACACACACACACACACACACACACACACACA
Organism: Charina bottae; assembly: GCA_023362775.1. Taxonomy (NCBI): domain Eukaryota; kingdom Metazoa; phylum Chordata; class Lepidosauria; order Squamata; family Charinaidae; genus Charina; species Charina bottae. The sequence goes on from JALMGJ010000003.1 coordinate 60,323,793, forward strand.
CACTGAATTAATGAATGGGAAGCTGTTTTTAAAGGGGAATGAAAGCATTTTGTTTAAACCTTCAACTGCAATTTTGGGCCAGACGACGCCCCCTTTCTCATTCATATGGGGTTGGTAAGCCTCAGGTTTTGATAGAAGTTTTTATTTTGAGCCTTTCCTCTCAGGAAAAGTTTAATCATGAGAAGTATTAACTTTTATCAGAAACTAAAGTACATAGTTAAAATGCATAGTATTAACGGGCTGGAAAGGAACTTCAGTTAGACAGCCCACATTGTCCCACTATTCAAACTAGGGTAGATTCTGCCATACCCTAATATTGCTTTTCTTCTATGCTTAATTACAGTGGATGTCCCCTTTCAAAACTGCCTATTCCTGCAAAATAGAAAAAGCCACAAAATGGTCTCACTTTTTATATAAGTTGGGGTTGCTGATCCTCCACCTCTAATAGATCAATTTAAGGTTATTAAAGCACAGTTAAATCACATTCTTCTGACAAGCAGCCTCAGCAAAGATTAACATTCTCATTCTCCGTGTGGTCTGAATCCTCCAACTCAATCCCAGGAACAAGGTTGTAATAATCTACTGACTGGTTCATGTAGAGCTTCTCACGGTCTGCTGAATCTCTCAGAACATCTGTTACACTCAATGTCTCTGCTTCAGGCTCCCCATCTATCGTCCCTTCCTCTTCCATGGCTGGTTTTGTGGTTCCCAACTTGTCTTGGTCAAGACTTCTATGTGTCAAGGAATCATCAGAAGCCCCCAGTTTGATCTCCACTTCCTCATAAAGGTCTCTGCTGCTTCCCAATAGTGCAGTTGAAGGCTTAAGCAAAATTTGGTCTCTCAACAAGTTATTCTTCTCGCTCTCCGCAGCACCATGGATAGGCATGACATGTGGGATAGAGCACTGACGATCATCTGATCTGTTGGTACCATTCTTCTCCACCGTAGCCAACTGGCATTCCTTCCTACCATGAAGAGCATAGCCTGTCTTTCTCTTCTTCTTCTTTTTGTGCTTGCAAAAGTAGCAGGTGACCAAGACAAGAACAGCGACCAGAGGTAGGCAAACAAACAGAGCTGTGAGTCCATGAATCTGGCACAGTTCTGTCTTGGAAATGTTTTTGATATTTATGCCACGGTAATGTTCTGGGGTGTGACAAACAACATCAAATGAACTAAGGATATGTTTTCTCAGATGTTCAAGGAAGTTGCAAGTGCAGTCCCAATTATTGTGAGAGAGACCAAGTGTGAGGAGAGAAGGTTTGAAAATCCCAGAAGGAAGGGAAGATAAGTTATTGAAGTCAAGGTAGATCTCCTGGATTTGGTTAGATGTTTCCAGAAATGACTCAGATAAATTCTGGAGTTGATTGCTCTCCAAGTGAATAACACGCAAGCTGGGTGCGTATCTCAGAAAATTATCTGGGAGCCAATTTAATTGGTTATGGTCCAAGTACAGAATCTCCAGGGAAGTAAAATCAACACTTACATTCTTAATGTGTGATATACCACAGTTTGATAGGTACAGCTCTTTCAAGCCTACAGTTCCAGCAAAGATGCTCCAGTCCAAAGTATCAATTTTAGTCCTTGTGAAATTCAAACAACATATCTCAGGAGCTAATTTGGTCCTAAATTTCTGGAAACTGATATCTGTGCTGCAGTTGCAGGTCTTTTCCACTGCTCCTAATGTAAGTTTTGTTGCTAACAGCATCCCAACGAAGAGTATGACTGTCCATCTCTTCTGATCTAAATCAAAAAGAGAGCAAGTATTAAACATTTTGCACAGATTTACATTATGAATTGCAGCTAGAAGACAACACTTTCTTTAGTTAACTCACAGACTTAATGAACAATGGTCTGCTAAATGCAATTATTCTAAACTAGAATGCAATAATTTACTTCACTAACAATAGGTTATATCCAAATTAACTCTATTGATAATGGAAAGTCTCCTTCCATTCAGGGAAGACACTGGGATCCAACTGAGGCAAACATGGCTGCTTCTCCCATTCCACTGCAGCCCCACTCCATCACTTCTTTCATCAGAACGGAGGTGTCAGAAGTCAGATGAGAGTTCTTTTTTTAAAAAAAAAATGCAGCCACCAAGTGGGACAACAAAATGTTTGTATTATAACCTGAATTTGTACTATAACATGTATAAGATGTAAAATGATGGTTTAAAATGGTTGCTTACCACTTTCTGGGAAAATCTGCTAGTTCTTAGGGTTCCCTGTTCGCTGTTGGCAATATACATCCAAACAGCGTATAGTCCAAATTCTTCAAAATGGGCTTGGGATGCTATGTCGCTATATTTGTTCTTTTTGGAAATGTAAACCCTGTCCAATAAAACCTTAATGAGTTTCCATCTCACTGGGAAGAGAGTGTTAAACAGGGATGCACCCATTTTTCTGAGATGAGTATAGAATTTGGCTTTTGAATAGTATGTCAAGAGCCACCCAAAAGTGGTGGGTGAGGGCAGGACAATATGATTCATTTGCATTTAATTAAAGTTAAATAGTGTTAGCATAACTATTTTCCAGTAATGTACACAATATTCCCCCCATTGCTTTGAAAATTAAATTTTATAACAACTTTTAGAGATTTCAAGAAGCTGCATACATCCCCAAAGCATCAAGTTGTGAGACTCTTGGTAAAAAAAAAAGTAACATGGATGTCTAAATTTCATTTTTGTATGATTGTAACTAGACTTTCTCCCTAGAATATTGGTTTCTATTACAGACAGATATATTATTAACTGAAGAGAAGTCAGAAGACACGATGAAAACACCTTAATCTCACGACACATGGACATACTTAACCATACTTTCAACTGGGAAACTGTGAGTATCTTAAACCAAGCCAAGTCCAAAAACACTAGAGAATTCCTGGAAGCTTGGCACTCAGACAAAGCAGCCATCAACAGACACATAGAGGTAAACAACATTTACATACCATTCATAAGAGACAATGGAAAAGCCAGAAGACCAGAACACCTCCTTGCCAGCAATCATCACCCAGATATGAAAAGATTAACACCAGGATTAGCACCAGAGGAACAATCAAACAGCACAATATACCCTAATCAAGGAACTATTAACTCAGTCAATCAACCAAGCAGCAAACAACAGCCCAATCAAGGAACTCCTAAGGAGAGTACAAGACCCCCACCAACACAGGCAGGACAAGCCAAGGTATATAAACAGAGAGCAAGTCCCACTCCCTTTCCGCACTGAAGATGTTGCCTAGCCTGGCAATGAAATGTCTTCAAGAAAACAACAAGGTTCAGAGAGCACCAAGGACTCCACAGATACATTATTTCCAGCCTAGGAGTGAACTTTGGGCAACCCTATTCCAAGGAAGGGGATGTTGCTGAATTGAATCCCAACACACATTTGGAAGATGTCAGTTTGGGAAAGACCTAAGTTATATCTCTGTCAGCAGCATTATCCAGCTGGGGTGCAGCATCATAAAACACTGTGAGGCTAGTCTGTCTATAATGATTGCTGCTATCATGGGCTGTGTCTCATAGTACATCTTGCAATGCCAGTGGACAACTCTCAGAGAAGCTCAAAACTGATCAATCCAGGGGACTCATTGCCCTCCCTGCACAGGTCCCTCCCCCGTTGACAGCTGTTCCTCCTTCCTCCTCCTGAGAAAGATATTTTTTAATGCTAGTGATTTGCTTCCTCCACTCCTTACCCTGCTATAGATACAAGACAAGTCCTTTCCTTCAGAAGCCAAGTAACTGAGCTCTGAAGGAGGCAGGAAGGGCAGCTGTGAATTAATGAATGGGAAGCTGTTTGCTGGGAGGGAGGGAGATACTTTAAAATGAGTGAATAAGTAAACAGCAGCCTGGCCAGGGGTTTGCAACTTCACTATGAAGGGAATGTCCTTATCTTTGATTGATGCTGCAAATGGAGTGTTTATCATGAAGAAAAAACCCCTTTTTTTACATTCCAGAAAAGGTGTAGCAAGGAAGCATTTTGCTTGGGGAATGCATCATGTGGATGGTGTACAATTTTGATATCAATGAAGTGTTTCAATGCTACAGCATGCCACTTGCGCAGAAAGGCCCTAAGTCGTAATATAGTTTGTTTTATTTTGACTTAGTGTGTCAAGTTAATGTTGCCACTAAGTGTCTTATAAACCGTAGCTTACAGTTTAATGTCTTGCACAAATCCAGTAATAGGTAGTTCATTTAATAAATCATAGCTCAGATATGAACTCTGCCAGTTTGGGCTGTCCATAGCTGGCTCTGCTACTGAGCAGAGTAAAATAGCTGATTCGTGTTGTATTTGCTAAGAAAGAGAAGAAAGAAAGAAAGAAAGAAAGAAAGAAAGAAAGAAAGAAAGAAAGAGAGAGAAAGAGAGAGAGAGAAAGAGAGAGAGAGAGAGAGAGAGAGAGAAAGAGAAAGAAAGAAGAAAGAAAGAAAGAAAGAGAGAGAGAGAGAGAGAGAGAAAGAGAAAGAGAAAGAAAGAAAGAAAGAAAGAAAGAAAGAGAGAGAGAGAGAGAGAGAAAGAGAAAGAGAGAGAGAGAGAAAGAGAAAGAGAAAGAAAGAAGAAAGAAAGAAAGAAAGAAAGAAAGAAAGAAAGAAAGAAAGAAAGAAAGAAAGACCATTCCAACAATTCCCCTTATATTCTCTGATCACTCCTCTCTTGTTGAAGGGTAGAACTGTGCTGCACAGACTGCCTTGAATGATTTAAGTTGACGTCCTCCCTCAGATACATTGGAAAAAAATTCTCCTACCTGTTGAAGGAAGATTCAACTTCCACTTCAGATCATTCACCCTGGCAGCAAAATGGCCCTGCTTTCTGTTGCTCATCTCTCAAATGTTGAAGGTTTTGGAGCAACCTCACCTAATGTCAACAAATAGTGGTTGTATACCAAAGGAGCTGTGCTGCTTTGCAAATAGCAACCAGTTCTCTCTCGTTGCTAGGAAATAATCACATCATGATTAAGTTGTGGTTGGTTTAGGCTGTGGTTGGTTCCACAGATAGCATTAAGCCATAATGTGATTTCTGTGACTTTGACTTAAGATATTATCTGAACCATAGGCAAGCAAATTTATAGGCATTTTTCCCATGAGGTAAACTCCAGCAACATTTAAAAGCTCACAATTAATTGAGAGCAGATTAGCTCTTTAACCACTATATTTCTGCAATATAACAATATAAATTATTTTAGAGCCTGCATCTAGGAACCTACAGAGTACAACCGGATGAAATATGAAAGCATTTAACACTTTCAAGTACTGTATATACAGAATGCACTAGCAGATGAAACAGTAGCTCAAACACTTCAAAAGACATTGCAGGCCTATGTAAGGTAAATTGCTGGAAAGTTTTGTTGCAACATGCAGGAAGGTCTAACCTGCTTTATGTCAGCATCTCCCAATAACTTCCACCCAGTTTTAAAGCAGAGTCAACCGCTGCTATGATTCTGTGATGTTTTCCTTCTGCCATTGTGTTGAATCGGAAGCTGTGCTACATTGGTCCCTGTGCTGGAGACACTGATTTAATCTAGGCACTGCAGGAACAATTAGCTGGCCTTGAGCCAGAATAGGATCCCACCCTGGCTCTTCCTGACCGATGACATCAGCTTTTCCTTCCCAGGCATGATCCTTAAACATCCATGACACTTAAAATAACATATTAAGATCAGTAATAGTCATTTGGAGTTAGGCGGCATCAAACTGAATGAATTAATGAATAAATAATAGTTTCCAGAAGAAATTACAACATAGAGGGAGAAACCAATGTCACTTTTAATGTGAAGTCACATCAGTGTTGAAGTTAATGGAAACTGAAATACGTTCAGGCTAGATGTTTTGGATTACAACACCCATTAACACAATTAAACATGGCCAAAGAAAGAAGCGTTACGAAAGTTGTAATCCAAAAACTTCTGGTAGGTACCGGTTGCCTACCGTTGAAGAAAGAACAGATAACCTGACATGAGATTGTATAATTCAGCACCCAAGGTATTGCACCAATTTATGGTAGTCAGACAAAAATAAATAATTAATGGGAAGGTTCTTGGGGGGGAAGGTATACCCCTCCACTGTCTGGCTGTTAAAATCATGGGTTTTAAATGGATAGTTTATTCCACAAATGTGCTTTTGCTGTACAATTTCTTTTGAAGCACCTGATCCAGGATATTCGATTAGATCAGTGATGCTCACAAGGCAGCCTGTGATCCCTTCGTTTACAGTTCTCTCATAGCTAGCACTGCCATTATGTGGAGCCAGCAGGTGCTGGCATTGGTAACAGTTTCTCTCGAGCTGCTATCCTAATGTCAGTGATGTTTGCTTGTTGCTGGAATGAACCTCTAGTGTCACTTGGCTTCTTTCCAACGTATCACTGACAGTGCTGTTGAGAAAGGACCCTGACTGAGCAAGCAGCAGAGAAGCAGTCCTATGCCGTGTGTTGCTTCTGCTGTGTAACACATGCTGATGTCTATTGCTGTAATTGCACATTTATTTGAGCAGAGAGCATGCAGGTGATAGATAATGAACAGCTGTTAAAGGATAGTTTCGCCTGTGCTACATGCTCTTCTCCCTCCTGTCCCTGCTGTCCTTGTGTGCCGTGACAGGGTGGTATCTCCTCACTACTATTGATGACAGAGTCAACTGCCAGCCAGTCCGTTTTTGCATGTACAATGGGGACCCCAAACTAAGTAGAACTTGTCCCCCAATACTAAGTCTTCTGAAATATTTGTGTATCCCAAGAAGCACAAACTGCCTTCAGGTAAGCAAATGACTCACTGATCCACTTGTCAGTTTCCTGTAAAGTGAAAAGCTTCCTCAATATGTTTTCTGGTTATATCTAGATGGGCAGGAAATGTTTGCCTTCAAAGCAGAAACAAATACTCAGAATATTCATGTCATACTGGGTTGCATTATTTCATGGGGTAGGTGACTGAATCATGGCAGAACAACCTGATCCCTACTGCTTAAGTTATGGTCAAAAATTCTTCTGCTTTTGAAAAGCAGGTTAGGGTTACACCCTGAGAGATTGCACAGGTCTTGTGGGTGGTGGCCAACATCTCCAACTTTAAAGCTTTAAAGCAGGGGTGGGGAACCCTTTTTCTGCCAAGGGCCATTTGGATATTTATAACCGGGGACTGGGGTGGGGTGGGGGGTTTCTGGGATTTTCGCGGACCGGGGGCTGGACCGGGGGCTGGAGTTTGTGGGCGGGAGCCAATCACAAGCACTGGGGGGTGGGGTTTGCGGGCGGGAGCCAATCACGTGGAAGGGGCGGGGTTTGCGGGTGGGAGCCCCGCGGGCTCCTTATACGGCCCGCGGGCCTGACGTTGCCCACCCCTGCTTTAAAGAGAAGAGAATGAACAAGGAAGCTTTTAGTCTCTCAGTGCTCCTCTGAGAAGACAGGAAACTCCCAATGCTGGGCTCCAGCTCTGAAGCCAACAATTGGGGGCCTCCCTAATGACAGATTCCATGCCACCAGCCCAGACCTTTTATCTGGGAAGAAAGTTGACACCAAAAAAAAAGTATCTCAGTGGATGCAATTATTTTACCACAGTATTGTGAAATGCAAATGCAGCTTCACTGAACTTTGTGCTGTTCTGGTTATAATCGTTCCATTGCAAACTATAAAATAGCCCCACATCTTGAAGAGTGAAAAATACCGCCGCCGGAGATCTGCTGCCCTCTACAGCACCGGAAGTGCAACAGACCGGAGAGCAATAGCAAGTCAGAGACTGTGGGAAACAGCAGAGAGAAGTGACAGCAATTGGAAAGGGATATCCTTTTTACTTGCGCAGACTTTATTCAGCCAAGCAGTAGCAATGGGAGATTCGATTTCTTCCTTCAAGACTGGAGCACCGTCCTGAAAATTGGCCCGGCCCGTGGCATCTTTTTATTTTACTTTGTTTCGTCTCTTGCATTTCCGTTATCATAAGGTGCTTTTAAAGCACGTTTTTTCTCGTCCACCACCCCCCGACCCCGATTTTTTTCTCTCCCCCCGCCGCCAACTTCGCCCGCGGGAAATGGGTTGGGAATCCGTGAGTGGTTGGCTGGAAGAGGGAAAACGGATCCCATCCCAGGGATTGTGGAGCGGGCGGAGGAATAACTCGAGCTGCCCTGCAATTGCCTTTTCTTCGCAGGGACCACGACGCAACAATTGCTCCCCTGTTTCTTGAAGAGTCGCCTGCAGAAACTCGGCGTTCTTCTTTCTCAAAATAACTGGAGCGAGGAGCCTGGTCTCCCAGGATACAAGATTATAAACAGAAGGCATCTGCTCAGCCGCGGCCTGGCAAATGTCCTCGTGCCGCGGGAATGAAGCCCCGAAGCCCAGCGCGGTCCTCCCCGCGTCCCAGCCAGGCTCCAGCAGGGCCGACTCTCCCGCCCATCCCAGCTCCTTCACGTTATCTCCGTGTCCGGAAAGGAGGAGTTTGGTTTCCCCCGGACTCCTAGGGCGAGAGGGAAGCTGCCCCCCAAGAAAGCAAGGAACGCCCCCTCCTTTCCTTCTTCTCTCAGACACCTGTCGACCTGCGCGAGGAAAGGGAGGGCTCCCCGAACAGGTCCTTCCGTACAGGGTTGCCGAGGCTCCGCGCTCACCTCCCAAGAAGAGCCAGAGGCGCGCTCCGGCGGGCAGGGGAAGCCTGAAAGCTCCCTTGACCGCCCCGGATGTTGGGCGACGAAGGGCCAGCCTGGAGAATCTCCAGCCACTCACCTGCCCCCGGTGGCCTGTCCCGTCCCATTCTCCGGGCGCGTGGCGGGAAGCCCGGTCAAGGCTGTTCCATGCCTGGCTCTGGCTGAGGCAGGGACACTCCTCGCTGAGCCTCGTCGGGCAGCGCCGGGCTCTGCCTTCTTCCCCGGGGCGTGGCCCTCCCGCCGCCCGAGAAACCGTTGGAAAAGGCACCTCGCGGAGAGGAGGGAGAAGCAAGCCGGCGGGCGCCTGGACGCTTCCTCCTCCTCTGCCTGCTTTGGAGGCCTCCGTCTGCCGCGAGAGCCCATCTTAATCCGCGTTCTCCGCCTGAGTTTCTGGCTGCCGGGCTTTGAATCCAGGAAGACTCGCCTTCTGGATCCCTTGAGAGACTTCAGGGAGAGTCGAAGGTGCGCTGCGTCCTACCCTATACCAGGAGTAACTAACCTCAGGACGCATTTTCTCATTTTCTCTTCACCTTTCACCAGTAAATAGTCTATAATTGTATTGTGCAGCATTTAAAGACTGTATGCTTGGTTCCATTTGTGTGGATACTATTATCATTGTTACTGTACTAATCAGAAACAACAATCGGCTTCTAGTCTTTTCTTGCTAGTTTGAGACATTAATCCTATTTCCCTTAGTTTGTACATTTCATCCTCTTTCTCTGGTGATTATTAGATAGGCAGCCTACCTCCATAGATAAATACCATAATCAAACAATTAGGATAACTTATTCTCCATAAACCGCAGTGGATAAGTGAAAGCAGCTTACACTGAGGGTTAGTTTCAAGCTTCTGGAGGTTATACAGTTCTGAATTTGGTTCCTAACTACTATTCTTTATTTGTAGACATACATAATACATATGTACCCATCGTGCTGTTTCCTTTCAGGCTGGGCAACTTTATGCTAAATACGGGGGGGGGGGGAGAAGTAATGAGCCAAGTAAATTAAAGTCAGGAGATAAGAAAGGGAAAACTAAATCTAGTTTACACTAACATCAGTCACTAAACCTTTTTGTAGGATTCTATCTAGCATTCTATCGTTGCAAACCATATTTGCTTCCACTATATCATACACTGATTCATATTTTTTTTCTTTAAACTTCACCCCTCATTTTTTCTGAAGGTCTCATCAACTCCATCCAATCTAACGTTCTCAGTCTTCCCCTTCCTCTCAACCCCTTCACTCTTCCTTCATATATTTGTTTCGCAATTCAATATTCTTTCCCTCTGTACAATCCAACCACCTCAGTGTACTTCTGTTCTTGTCAGTTACTTTTGTATTCAATCCACCTTCATTCATCAGTCACTCATTCTTGATCCTATCCTTGTTTTGCCACACACACTTGTTGAAGCATGTTCTTATAGACCAGAGCTTTCCAAACTGTGTGTCGGGACATGTTAGTGTGTTGGCTGCAGTGTCTGGGTGTGTCGCAGCTACTGCTGCCTCCAAACCTGCTGTGATTCCACGCAGGTCCTAGTGCCTGCCTTGTGCCCTGCTGTAAGAGTGTGTCGTGAAATGATGCATGTCTAAAAACTGTGTCACCAACATGAAAAGTTTGGAAAGCTCTGCGTTAGTGTGTCGGCTGCAGTGTCTGGGTGTGTCGCAGCTGCTGCTACCTCCGAGCCCTGCCAGGATTCCGCACAGGTCCTAGTGCCTGCCTTGTGCCCTGCTGCCTCCAAACCGGCTGTGATTCCGCACAGGTCCTAGTGCCTGTCTTGTGCCCTGCTGTAAGAGTGTGTCGCGAAATGATGCATGTCTAAAAAGTGTGTCACCAACATGAAAAGTTTGGAAAGCCCTGTTATAGACGGTAATTTTCCCTTCTGACAAACATTCATATGTGGAGTCCTCGGTGCTCTCTGAGCCTTGTTGTTTTCTTGCAGACGTTTCATTGCCAGGCTAGGCAACATCTTCAGTGCGAACTGAAACATTCATATCTTGCAACAGACCACATACTGTCCACTACCTTACTCCCAGCATTTGTACATCTTAATATTTATTTGTGTCATATTTATTTCATTCTCCATCAAGGCACCTGAATTCCATTACTAGCTCACTTTTTAAAATGATTCTTGCTAGTCTATGACCATAATAAAGATCTCATTTGATTTGTAACTTGAAATTGTTCATTCTTTTTCTTTGCCAAATACAACTTCCTTGGCTTTCAGTACATTAATTGCAAATTCATGTTCCTTGTAACATCATACAGTCTAAAATTCACTGCAGATCATTTGGGTTCTCAGCCAACAACACAGCACCATCTGTATATAAACCTACACACATTCATGTTGCTGATCAAAATGAATCTAATTTCACCACCAACATTCCTTATACATTTTTCCATAAGTGCATTACAACCAAGGGGGCATGACACATCCTTGTCTTACTTTCTGCTCAGTGGTGAACCAATAGCTCAGCATTCCACTTATTCTCTTGTTTATGTTCCTTACACACCTCTCTTACTGCATTCAGCAACCAGCCTTCAATTTCATATTTGTACATTCTTAAAAGTAAAGGTTTTTCCCCTGCACAGTCATGTCTGACTCTAGGGGCCGGTGCTCATCTCCGTTTGTTAGCCGAAGAGCCAGCGCTGTCTGAAGATGCTTCCGCGGTCACATGGCCGGCATGACACGCGCGGAACACTGTTACCATCCCACCGAAGTGGTACCTATTTATCTACTTGCATTTGCATGCTTTCGAATTGCTAGGTTGGCAAGAGCTGGGGCGAGTGCGGGAGCTCACTCCGTCACGCGGGGCTAGGGAATCGAACCGCTGACCTTCCGATTGACAAGCCTGGCGTCTTAACCACTGAGCCATCGCGCCCCTAATTTGTACATTCTATGACTGGCTAAAGAGCAAAACTCTGCTCTGCACATCCCCTGTCTGACATAAAGCCATACAGCACTTTCCAAATTTTGCTCATTGTCACCTCTTACAGTCTTTCAATCAGAGTTCTGCCAATTCTTCAGCAATGCTTAGTAAACAAATCCCCCTATATTTTTCTGCATTCACTCTGATTATCTTTCCCTCTGTGGATAAAGGAATATTAATAGCATTCATCAAATGCAGCCTTCACATGCATTAAACAAGGTGTCCTGCCTCTCCAGAAGCATGCCACCTCATTATTTTAACAATTTTCCAGTTACACCATCTATGCTTGCAGCCTTACCATTTTTCTTTTCAATTTACTGTGTTGCTTTTAATATTAGGAGAAGGAGGAGAAGATGACAATTGGGGTGGAGCTAGGATGGTGATGGAGTACTTCCTCTGTGTAAAAAGGTAAAGGTTCCCCCCGCACACTTGTGCAGTCGTGTCCGACTCTAGGGGCCGGTGCTCATCTCCGTTTGTTAGCCGAAGAGCCAGCGTTGTCCGAAGACACTTCCACGGTCATGTGGCCGGCATGACGCACGCGGAAAGCTGTTACCTACCCACCGAAGTGGTACCTATTCATCTACTTGCATTTGCATGCTTTCGAATTGCTAGGTTGGCAAGAGCTGGGGTTTATGTATCCCTTCATAATTCATCTTTTCTTTTTAACTCCCTTCTATTATTTTTTTATTTACTTTATTTTCTTCAAAAATGTTCTATTTTGGTTTTATCCCATTCAGTTTTGTTTTAGATAAGTTTTATTTGTTTGATAATCTTTTGGAAAAGTGGGATCAGCATGGGCAAGAGGAAAAGAAACAAGCATCCTTGGGACCTTGGAAAGTAGCCAAACAGCCCAAAGATTATTATTATTGGCGATCACTCGTAGCCGAGTAAGATTGTCTTCCAAAGGTAAAATTTTAACGGTGGATCCGTAAGTGGCTGTAAAGGCCAAAGATATTGCCACTCTGACTACGAAAGTTTTTACGGAGAATGTAATCTCCAGGCCAAGTGCAAACAGATTTGAAGTTTTCAGCACAAGAGATAGAGGATTCCCCAAATACTTTTCTGTCCCATATAGAGTTGTTTGGGAGGAGCAGTGTTTCTCAACCTCAGCAACTTTAAGATGTGTGGACTTCAACCCCCAGAATTCCCCAGGCAACATGCTGCCTGGGGACGTTTGGGATTTGAAGCCCACACATCTTAAAGTTGTTGAGGTTGAGAAACACTGCTCTATGGGGTTAGCAATAATAATGTGAGACCACTCTTGAATAAAGATATGAAATCTCCCCTTGTAATGATATGTGGGAATGACCTTGGGAGATGGGGAAGAGCCACAGCCAGCACAACAGTTGGATAAGAGGAAGTTTAGCCTGCAGCAGGAATGGGGACATGACAAAGAAGGGGCCCTCCCTAGTTTCTTGGGCTGTAAAGGTGACAAGGGAGAAATGCACCTTCAGACTTGCAAGATTGATGTCAGCCTTGTGAGGTAGTCTGGACAAGAAGCACACCCAGAAGAACTAACTGTACTTTATTGTAAGGTTACATTAACAGAATCTTGTATGTTTGCCACACCCACATTCCTATTGCGGGCTAAGCTGCTTCTTATCCAACTATTGCCTTGGCTGAGGCTCTTCCCCATCTCCCAAGGTCACTCCCACATACCATTACACCCCAACTCACATGTTCATTGGGAAGGACGCCAAGTTTCATCTACTCCTTCCTCATCTATGGCTGAAAATGTCTTGTTTGGGCCATTTGAATATAAGCTAATGAGTCAGATGCTAAAAAGTGAGCAGATTGGTATACAATTCATAATTTAAAAACACCTCACACATGTTGGATACATTATTCCCATCCACCAAATTGTTTCTTTATGGTGCAGAATAAAGGAGGGGTCACCTGGTGTCCTACTTTCCATCTCTATTCTGCCACTGCTGTGCACATAAAAGAGTTAAAGCTGGAACAACCAAAAGACACTCCCTTTGGGACTTTCCATGCTACTTACCCACAGTATTGTTTCCAGTAGCTCTAGAAAGTTCTGTCCTTTCGGTATAGATATATAGATAATATAAAATTCTTGCATGTTGTCCAGCTCTTCCTCTCTCCCTGCCTTTGCTTGCCTTTTATCCCGGTTATCCCAGTTAGCCATTTTTGATGTTTGCTGATACAGGTAGTCCTCACTTACTGACTGCAATTGGGACCAGCAACTCTATCATTAGGCACAACTGCACCCGACTTACATCAGTTCAAGCTGTAGTCGTTAAGCGAATCACCGTGGGTCATTAAGCGCAACATCACGTAACCGCAATTTGTGACTTACTGCTGGCTTCCCCATTGACTTTGCTTGTCAGAAGCCCACTGTGAAGCTCTCAAATGCCGATCATGTAACTGCAGGATACTGTGACCGTTGGAAATGTGCGCTGGTTGCCAAGTGCCCGAATCGCGATCATGTGACTGTGGGGATGCTGCAACAGGTGCAACTTCGAGGACCAGTTGTAAGTCTCCTTTTTCAGTGCCATTGTATCTTTGAACGGTTGCTGAATGAGTGGTCGGTAAGCGAGGACTACCTGTATTACAAGCTAAACAAATGTCCAGCTACATCCTTTTCCCAGCTGAACTGAGTTGTTTGTGTGCTTGCTCTGTTCTGGACATAAGGGTTGGCTGGGAGTGTGCTGGGTGCAAACTAAACTGGAAATAACCCACAGTAGTTTTCTAACATAAACTAGGTAGCAATCTGACTCTATCTCAAAATAGCTTTGAAGAGGTAGAGGTCTCCAGTTCATATGAAGTCTCCCCTAAATGCTTGATCTTTGGCTGGAATGGAGCAACTATGACCTGATGGATAAGCAAATTCAAATGACATCCTGTTTGACCTTACTGAAGATCCTCTGGAGAAAATTAATCACCCCAACCGGGGCTTACTTATCCAGAAGCCTGCTTTAGAGCCCTGAATTTAAATACCAGGGTTTGAGCGGAACCCCTGGATTCAACCATTTTAGACGAAACAAGTTAGTATGTGCTGATACAGGGTCCACTCTTAGAATTAGGAAATGTTTTAATTAGTTTACCTGCCCTAGCCCTCAATGAAGTCTCTGCAGACAGTACAGGTTGATGAGACAACCCCACTTGGTGCAGTCTAATGTGGTGTCTTCTAAAGAAGAAAACCCAGTCAGAGTTAATTTGTTATGGGGAATGGGATTTGAGGATTGACTTCAAACATGAAAGCAGATATTGGTCAAGGCCTATGCGTACAATATTGGAGACCCGTTATACACAAGAGGATACTCAAAGTAATACTTGGGGAATATCCTACTATTCATTCATTCATTCATTCATTCATTCATTCATTCATTCAATCAATCAATCAATCAATCAATCAATCAATTTATATAGCCGCCCATCTCAGACCAGTGACTCTGGGTGGCTTACAATAATAAAAATAATCAGACAATAAAAACAATACAAAAATTAAATATAAATATAAATATTTTTACAAGAAACCCAGGGCTGGAGCATAAATAAAAAGGATAATTTTGTCCATCCCAAAATTGGTCAACAATTTATAACCAGGGGATCTTCCAGGGCTAGGGGAGCTGTACCAATTTTAAATAATACCTTCAACTTGCAAAATGTGAATGTGGCGAGGGACCCCAAGGGTTGCTTCAAACATAACAGTTTTGTTTACAGTGGAGTCCTTGGTGCTCTCTGAGCTTGGTTGTTTGCTTGCAGACATTTCATTACCTGACTTAGTAACATGTTTCATTACCCGACGTTTCATTACCCAACTCCACAGTTCAATCCTGAGCTATATATATTCTCTTCTATTGGAGTTTTGTTTACACATTTGCATCCATTTATTATTCCAGTTGCAAGCTACATAAATTTCTGCATATGTTTTCCAAACTGCCAGAATTTAGTGATGGTCAGATCACCATAGGTGGGGATTTTAACTGTGTTGCAGATATTCTGTTAGATTAAAAACTCAGCTCAAAGTCCATTGGGCAGACAAAAATGTAAACTGTTAAGAAAGCTTTTTATCCAATTCCATTTTATTGCTGCCTGAAATAAAGCTAATCCAAACAGACATCATACATACTACTCTCCAAGGTTTAAAACACATTCTAGAATTGATTATATATTAATTACTGAGAATCTAAAATCTTCAATAATTTTGGCCAATACTGGGGCTATTGGTCTTTCTGGCTGTGCTCCAATATCTGCATCCTTCCAAATTTTAGTTGAGTGGACTAATTCTCAAATCTGATGATTGAATCCATCTATTTTAAATAAACCTGACATAGTTAAGAGACTTAATGCTATTTCACAATATTATCTGGGACAACTATTTGGGAATCCATGAAAGCCACTTTGATGGGTGAATGTATTAAAGCATGCACACTCCTAAACTTTCCCATAGAAAAATAGAATTATATACAAAGAATCTGGGAATGAAAGCCATATACAAAAAACTTGCAGTTGACCACTCGTTCAGCGACTGTTCAAAGTTACAATGGTGCTGAATGAGGGGGCTTACGACTAGTCCATGAAGTTGCGGCTGTCACAGCTTAGCAACTGGCTTGCAATTACGATGGTTGCAGCATCTTGCAGTCACATGATCACCCATTTGTGACCTTCCCTGCCAGCTTCCCACAAGCAAAGTCAGTGGGGAAGCCGGCAGGAAGTTGTAAGTCGCTCCCTGGAAAATGGGAAGACCAAAATTTCACCAGAGGTGAGTTAGCATACTTAATATGAGAGAAATCCTAGTATGTAGTGCTACTGACTTCTAGGTTTAAATGTTTAGAGATGCTTGATCTTGACTCATGCTAATTAGATTGGGCCAGTCACTCTCTCTCAGCCCAACTCACCTCACAGGGTCATTGTTGTGGGTAAAATAGGAGGAGGAAGGAGTATTAGGTATGTTCGCCGCCTTGAGTTATTTATAAAAATAATAAAGGCAGGATATATATATACCTAATACTCCTTCCTCCTCCTATTTTCCCCACAACAACAACCCTGTGAGGTGAGTTGGGCTGAGAGAGAGAGACTGACCCAAGGTCACCCAGCCGGCTTTCATGCCTAAGGTGGGACTAGAACTCTCAGTCTCCTGGTTTCTAGCCCGTTGCCTTAACCCACTAGCCCAAACTATTAATGTCTTTCTCATGTATTCTAATATCATACATACTGTGATATAATATAAACAAATGTTTCTTTGGGCAGGAGGGGAAATCCCAAAGAGTTTAGACTGAACCTCTTTGTACACCTTAATACTGGGCAACCAGTTCTATTCAGGGAGTAACCTGTGTAAATAGTTATTGGAAAGCAGCCTGGTACCAAAGGAATCTATATCTAAGGACTGAATAATTGGCCACTTGGGCTTCCAGAAACTTATGCATATGTCTCTGAGAAGGTCTGTATCAGTCTTTCTCAACTTGCATCTCTGGATATTTGGGGACCAGGTCCTACATTCTCAATGTACCCTATGTCAATGTAATTTGTTTCTCTAGATATTGTGCCCATTGTAGTCAGTAGGCTACTAAATGAGGTTGTGTTTGGAAACCCAGAATACTAAATAACATTGAGATTATATTTTAATTTATTTGTTTTAGGGTCCCTAATGAAAAATCTCAGCCCATCTGATTGTTTCAAATACTAAAACATACCTCAGATGGGCCCACTTCATGTGTGGAGTCACAGCAATTGACCCAATAACCTTCCCTAAAAAAAGTTCTGTTTGTCACTGCCATGCTACTTGGACATTCTGGAAGTTGTAGAAGATCACCAGACTGGGTAAGGTTAGTCTCTATGGACCTCTGTGGCCATATCTTAACTATCGTGCGCCTATTCAGGAGCAGTGATCAGGATAACTACCACCAAACATTAAACTGAACAAACATGTAATGCTAAGTATATTGTGATTCTTTAAAAAAGAGATCTTGCTCAAAACAATCAAGAAATGATATAGAGAAAACCATATTTATCATTACTTACAGCAACCTTTGAAAGTAGGCTAAGTTGGTTAAGGAATTGCTACACAACAGTTTATTATTGCATTTGTCTACCTGTTTGCAAAAGAAAAGGAAAAGGGGGAAAGCAATGGGGGCCACCCTGCAGCAAAGATGCCATTCCTTCTGTTTTATTTAAAAACTTATCCCAGTGGTGTTACAGTGTCATTTGTGGACTATGCATTTTTCAAATGAGGTCCACCTAGGATTGTAGGTTGCTCTGTAGAGGCTCTATATAAGGTGAGAAAAAGAGTAATGGTTTACTTGAGCTCAGAGGTTGAGAGTTGAGAGGAACAAGAGTTTAGTGTCTGCTGTCTATATTAGCAGGGAAAACCAAATCTTGTACAGAGACTGTGCAACTGAATTGAAGGATTGCAACATGTTCTTTGGTAAGGTTGTCTGTATTCCTCCCCTAGTAAAGCTAGTACAGAGAATGCCAATCAGGACTTGCCTGGGCCTAGGAGGAAAGAGGTGTGGTGAAAAGCCAACAGAAAAACAAACCACCCACAAGCTCAAGCATCCACCCCAAAGTCCAGTTTCACTCCAGTTTCAGATAAGCCACTGTGTGGAGCCAGGAAAGCCTTAATTCAGCCTTCAAAACAAGCCACCATCATGGAGTGAGCAGGTCCTGCGCTGCTCTAGGAAAGACGTATGTCAGCACGTATGCAATGCATGTTTGCCAGAGATACAAGCTAACGGAGATGACTAGATTCCTCATCAGAGCTATTCTGAGCACTCCACAGATCAGACAGTAGAAAAGACCACTAGTGAAACAGGGAGGGCCCATCCTCTTTACAGGGAGAACTTCGAAGATCTCTGCAGATCTTAGTTTGTGCCCATAATGAGGGTTGTAGACATATGTGAAATAAGTCAGACCTCCAGTTATGATTCAGGATAGAGAGGCAATAAATCTCTTTCCTCTGTACAACAAACAAAACAAACCTCATAGCAACTAACAGAACAATTGCCTTGAGCCCCAAGGGGTTTTCCAATCAAAATCAGACCAGCAAAAAAGGAAGCAGTAGAATACTGGGATATTGGAGCCATTCTTGGAAGATTAAAAGGCAAGTCAGCACCTGATAGCATTCTGGGTCTCTTCCTCCAGGTGAATCACTGACCTGGGGTCTTGCCAGATGGATAATGCCCAGTGCGCCAATTAAAAGTACAACTATTCTAAAGTTTGTTCTTAGTAAATGTTCCATGGGAAGAAAAAAGAAAACATGAAAGGGTTACAAAATGAAGATGTTTTCCGGCTCTCCCATAACATTCTCTGAATGAGGTACTACAGTTGCATACAAATGTTTGCCTGGACTGGAAGCAGCCTTGGAGATACAGAACTCTTGGCAAGGCATCCAGGGTGCAGTGCAGTAAGCAGCATCTCTGTCTTTATGTTGTAATGCCATTAGTTTTATACAGCGCCCAGTGTAAAAGTGAACCATCTGCCCCTCTGATTTCTTTGAGTTGTTTCCCTTCTAGCATGAATCAAGGTCAAGCGTCTCTGAACATTTAAACCTAGAAGTCAGTAGCACTACAGACTAGGAGTTCTCTCATTTTAAGTATGCTAACTCAACTCTGGTGAAATTTTGGTCTTCCCATTTTCCATTTCTCCTTTTTTCCCACTGTAGCAGGGGAGGGCAATCTGGGTTCTCCAAATATTGCTGAACTAGCATTTCCAGAGTCCCAATCAATAGGGCCAAAAGTGAGGGATGCCGAGAATTGTAGTTTAGCATTATATGGAGGGCCATATGATCTCCATCTCTGCAATACAGACCAACTAATGTTCCATGATATTGGTTGAGGCACCTATGATTCCTTTATAACAGATTACAAGATTGAAGATCTCTTTGGAAGGCTAGAAGAAAGGTGATGGTCTGATTCATACAACACATTAACCCATGATTTGCTTAACCATGGTTTGTTCAATAAATCAGAATTAGTAAGACATAAAGCAAATTTTACATACTGTATTACAATGGCTGGATTCACACAACACGCTAAGCCACAAAGAAGCACACTACCTTTTAATTCAGCCTTATTGTGTTATGTAAACCCAGACTATGTAGCAGTAAGAGGGAAATAAGAATTCTCCGGAGCCCTGTCCAGTATTGCCAATGGTGAGGGATATCAGGAATTGTAATTCAGCAACATCTGGAGGGACACCCCTGATGTATGATTATCAATTATCACCAAAGACTTTGGGGAGATGTGTGGAGAAGTACCATTTAGAAATAAAGAGATGCAAAGATTGCACACGTAGTTTATGAAAAAGTCCTTCCAGAGAAGCATACTAAGGTTTGAATTCTGACCTTGGCCTGTCTCTCACAAAGAAGTTGCTTGCAGATTGTTGGGTTTCTTACAATGAATTATGTATTCCATAGTTTAATGTAAGGTCCACCCCTCTGGTAACTTTATAATGCCATGTCCTGTCCTTAGAAGCTCTTAAGCAAATGAAATGAAAGGCAACCTGCAGCTGTAAAAAGGCTGGCTTCCCCTGCCTTAATGCAACACTGGGGCCACTGTGCGAGAGATGGCAAAAAGAAGCAGGAAGTTGAACAATGAATCTTCTTTTTGGGTTCATGTTGGAATGAGCAAATTGCTTAGGAACAAGCAGGTCTCTGAATCTTGTGGGCAGGCAATTCAAAAGGGAATCAAAGATGTGCATAAGTTTGATGAGCAGATAGAAATTTGGATATACTAGATTCAAAATGCAGCTATTTGACCTGGGATAGGAACCATCAATCTACCCCACCTTATTTATCTGTAAAATGAGATTAGTATTTATACAATCATGAGTATAACATGTACAGTATTACTAACTGCAGCATGAAGTAATTTATTGCCAAATTTCAGGACACAGAATTGGTTTAACAGTCCACTGCTGATACAGATTAAGAACTGATTTGTAACAGGCTGCCCACAAACTAGTTTGAACCTATTTTTGACAGAGAAACTATGCAAAAAATGTATTTCTTTTAGTAATAATTAACTTTTGAAATTCCTGGCCACAGGACAGTGGGATGACCTCTGGCTTAGATGGCTTTACAAACTAAAACTGGAATCACTGCATTTAGGGGCAGTGCATCTTGGATTATTAGATGATAGATACAAACAACAAATAGCCAGCAATATTAAACCTAATTTATCAGCTTCACAGATAATCTGGCTGGCTGCTGTAGTTTGACTGCTGGCCAGAAAGAAAACAAAATAGGCAAATGTTCTTTCAAAATAAAACCTAGGTTGCATGGAAAAAACTTCATGATGAATAATGCTTTCTTTATGGGCAGCCATTATTAGCGATTAGTGCACCAGGACCATTATCAACACAGCAAATATAGCACACTCACAACGCTATGCCAAGAATAGAAATAAAAAGTGTTTTGTCCAGAGGTAGGTCTCACCTTAGCTACAAGTTATGGCAAACAGAACTCAAACACAGAAGATGGGTTGGCCAATCAAGGATATGAATACTTGGCAAGTTGGAGGAGAGTTTTGAGGAGAGATCCTCAAACAATGGAAGAAGCATTCTTTGGGGCATCACTGGATACTTGGCCAAACACTGAGTTGCTACTGCAACAGACATGCTGGTGGAAAACACTTGTTTAATGATTAAACCCCCTCAACTAGGACCTCTCAGCACTCCTTGAAATACTCCTGGGACAGAAGCCCAACTTGGCAGGTGAAGGAAAGGCAGGGGGAAAGTAGTGAAAATGGGGAGTGTGAGTAGTCAGAGCTCTTTCGTTTGAGTGCCAGGCTGTGCTGTGTTCCCCAAGAAAAACAGAAACGGAAGGCAAAGGAAGAACAAAATAACATCTCTGCCAGAACAGGAATCACAGCTCTAACTTACAGGGCAGGGGAAAAGCAGAACAAACTCCACTCCCTTGGAAGAGATGGCAAGGAGCCACTGCAGGGAGTTTTATCCCCAATCACATACTGTTTGCAGCTACGAAACTCAGAAATAGATTCCTGGGAATGCATTTTCACAAACAGCACAAGGGTGCCATACTTGCCCTGCTGAAAAGTGCAGCTCCAGTGTTGACTGTCTTTCATCAGACATGGTAGGGAAAAGGGGGTCACACGTGGGATGATCTCTGGGAAAACAGGACTAAAAAGTACTGCTTCTCAGAGTGCTGATTGACATCATGGATAGGAACCAGGAGCAGGAACCATGGAAGGCAGGTTCAATACAAAAGCTAAAATTGCACAACTGTGAAGTGACAGGCAAATTACTCCCTCAACCTCTGAACTTGGGGAAGTTGGCATCTGCACCCTAGAATGATTGGGTTATAGAAATGTATTTATTTATTTATCGTATTTTTCCACTGCCCATCTCAACAACAGCTCTGGGCGGTTTACAAGTGAATTTAAAACAGTAAAAAATTAAATATCAATTTAAAAAGATACATTATAAAATATACATATACAAATATACTAAAAACTTTAAACTCTAAAATATAAGATCTAAAACCCAAGATGGTGAGATCGCAATCTTGATAAAATTCCCCAGGCTGCATCAAGGTGCCAGCCATTCCCATGATAAACTATCCACCCTCCCACCCCAAGCGAGATGGCACAGCCACGTCTTGAGCCCCTTTCGGAAGGCCAGGAGAGTGGGGGCTTGCCTTATCTCTGGGGGTAGCTTATTCCAGAGGGCGGAGGCTGTGGCAGAGAAGGCCCTCTTCCTGGACCCTGCCAATTAACAATCTCTCATGGACAGGGTCCGTAACATGCCCTCTCTGCCTGACCGGGTGGGACGGGTCGATGTGATGGGGGTGAGGCGGCCCCTCAGGTAACCTGGACCCATGCCATGTAGGGCTTTAAAGGTGATAACCAACACCTTGAATTGGACCCGGAAGCAGACTGGCACCCAATGCAGCTCGCGCAGCAAAGGTGTTATATGGGCCGTCTTTGGGGCTCCTAAAACTGCTCACATGGCCGCATTCTGGACCAGCTGTAGCTTCTGGATGTGTCAGGGAGATACAGGACAGCGGTGGGGGGAGCTCCCTCAAGGAAGGGAAGCGCATGCGCAGTTCTGAAGCTTTGGCCTTGTCTCCCAAACGCCTCCGGAAAGCCCCGCCCTAAGCCTGGACTTATGTCTCTGGGATTCTTCAAGCCATTTTAGTTTAGCAGGATTCTGTAAGTAGGAAGGTAATAAACACTAGAGACTCGATTCCAAGCCTCGGTGTGTTATTTCTACACCTACACCAGGACAGGACACTCTTCAAGGGTAGCCCCATGTAGAGCACATTGCAATAGTCTATACGGGAGATGACTAGGGCATGAGTGACTGACCGGAGGGACTCCCGATCCAGGAAAGGGCGAAGCTGGCGCACAACATGAAGTTGGGCAAAGGCTCCCCTGGCCACGGCTGCCATCTGCTCTTCGAGCAGGAGCCATGAGTCCAGGAGAACCCCCAGGTTCCGCACCAGATCTGTCTGGGGCAGTGCAACCCCATCCACAATTAAAGATGGTAAGTTCCCGGATGCAGAGGAGCCCCCAACCCACAGCCACTCCATCTTACCAGGGTTCAGCTGAAGCCTGTTGTTCCCCATCCAGACCCCTACAGCCTCCAGGCACCGAGAGAGGGTGGCCACAGCTTCACTTAGGTCACCCAGGATGGAGATGTATAATTGGGTATCATCAGCATATTGATGATCTCATCCCGTGGCAATGGATGATCTCACCCAGCGGTTTCATGTAGATGTTAGAGGAGCGGGGAGAGTACCGAACCCTGAGGCACCCCATAAAGGAGGGGCTGTGGGCCGGATCTCTCACTCCCTATCAACACCGATTGGGACCGGTCCTGGAGGAGGGAGGTAAACCAGCATAAAGCCACGCCACCCCCAACTCCCTGAGCCGACCCAAAAAGATACCATGGTCGATGGTATCAAAAGCTGCTGAGACGTCAAGAAGAGCAAGGATGGATGCACTACCCCCATCCCGCTCCCGCCAGAGATCATCCAAAACTGCGACCAAAGCTGTTTCCATCCCATATCCAGGCCTGAAACCCGACTGAAAAGAGTCCAGATAATCCGTTTCATCCAGGATCCTTTGGAGCTGCAACGCCACCACTTTCTCAACCACCTTCCCTAAAAAGTGGGAGACTGGACGAAAATTGTCCAGCACGGTGGAATCCAGTGATGGCTTCTTGAGGAGGGGGTGTACCAGCACCTCTTTAAAAGCAGCTGGGAACACTCCCTCCTCCTAGGATGAATTCATCATCGCCTGGACCCACCCACATGTCACCTCCCGAGCTGCCTTCACCAGCCAGGAGGGACAGGGATGTAATTGACAAGTGGTGGCATTTACAGTCCGGAGAACCCTGTCCACTTCCTCGGGCCCAACAGGGTCAAACCGTTCCCAGATAATCATGTAAGTACGTTCTCCAGGCATCTCCACAGGCCATGCCTCACGCTTGGCATCCAACTTTGAATGGATCTGAGCAATTTTATCCTCCAGATGCCCAGAAAACTCCTCTGCATGGCCCTGTAGGTGGGTCACTGGGCCCACCTTCCCCAAAAGGGATCGAGTGATCTTAAAAAGGGCCGTCAGACGGCATTCTGCGGATGCAATAAGAGTGGAGAAATATTGATGTTTTGCCCCTCTTATCACCACAAGGTAGTCCTTAATAGTGGCTCTAGCTTGTGTCCGGTCGGATTCGGTCTTTGTCTTCATCCAGCAGCGCTCTAGATGTCTCTTAATCCTCTTCAGAACCCTCAACTCCTCCGTAAACCACGGAGTGTCGGGTTTGATGGGACAAGAGAGGTTGCACAGGCACGATCCTGTCCAAGGCCCCGGCCGCCTCCCTATTCCAGGCAGCAGCCAGGGCCTCCGCTGGACCGTGCAGCAGATCCTCGGGTATAACCCCCAGCTCCCTCTGAAACCCCGTCAGGTCCATCAGTTGCCGGGGGTGGACCAATCGAATGGGTCCTGCCTCCCTGCAGAGGGGGGCGGCGTAGAAGATTCTCAGGGTCACCAGGGCATGATCTGACCATGACAAGGGGGATAGATCAAACTCTCCCCTCAGATCAGATTGCCACTGCTCTGACAAGAAAACCAAGTCCGGCGTGAGGCCACTGTCCCGAGTTGGGTCCTGAATGGTCTGGGACAGGCCCATGGCCGCCATGGTGGCCATGAACTCCCAAGCTGCCTCTGAGGCACGCCCCAGGGATGGTAGGTTAAAGTCCCCCAGAACCATGAGTCTGGGAAACTCCAACGCCAACCCTGAGACGGCCTCCAGCAGCTCAGGCAGGGAGGCTGCTATGAATCATATCAATAATTCTGTTGATTATCTCTGCAGATATCTAAATTATATCTACACCAAATAGTTTCCAGATATATCTTGTGAGTTTAAAGGCAGATATTGAAACTTATTCCCAGACAAATAGGGATCTATTGCTTTCCAGATTTCTGTGGGGTCCAATAATTACCTTGAAATTGAGCCCAAAATGAATTTACATTCTGAAGTCCAGTTTCTAGTCAGTGAGCAAAGCTAGGATAAATGCTGAGTAATGAGCCCCAAGCTATGAAAAACCACCCACCTTTGCCAACAGGTAGATGTGTGAGATAATGCTGGCTTATAGGGAAAAAGAGAGGCGCAGAGTAACAGACAGACACAGAGTGCAGCTTTTCTGGCTAAAAGCTTTACTTGTAATAAAAGCAGTAAGTGGATATACGATTACAGTATTGCAAAAGTAAAAACAAAACTTACAAGCAGTGTTTCCACTGACAGACATGAAGGAGCATATGCCATGGCCTACACACACAGCCATGCATAGCTACGCACTTCCCAGTCTTCATGGAGTAGAACACACACACGAACATGGCTAAAAGACGGACAGACGTCAAGAAGCATAGACCCATAGTTCACAGCTGAGATATACACTTGTTCCAGCTTTCTGATTGGAGGAACCTTAGGTCAGGAGATCACAGAGCCTAAAGCATTAAGCATTGCACATAGTATAAACTGCCATGAGGTGGCAGTGCTGCTTCTACGCAAGCATGTCTCCCCCTCCCAGTTGTTAGGGCATGTTCCCATGGGACGGTTTGAGACTGAGACATAAACATTGCATCACGTGGTGCCTTGGCTGGCCAAGGCTGGCCACCTGCGCCTTCCTTATCTATGTAAAATGTTTTGGGAAAGCTACAGAAGAATAGAAAACAATTTGCTCTCACATGAGAACTCTGACAAGATGTTCTTGCCCAAAAAGTTCATTTGATGTCCTATTAAAGTTGCTTAAAACAATGTGAGAGAATACAGTAAATCAAGGAATCCCTCTCAAAATATAAATTACCTTAGTAATAGAGATTTCAATGCAATAGGTCTCAATCAAATTTACAAAGTACCCTTGAAAAAGGTCTATGAAGGTTCGCAGTCATCCAGGTGGAATTGTCTGTAGCTTGAATCATGTCAACTGGATTTCTATTTTCTCAGTGGAAACGTTTCGCTCCTTATCCAAAAGACTGAAGAAGCTCCTTGGATAAGGAGCGAAACGTTTCCACTGAGAAAATAGAAACCCAGTTGACATGATTCAAGCTACAGACCTTGAAAAAGGTGTATTCCCTAAACATATCAGGCCTAATAATTTCCTTTCTTCTCTAGTACTTGAGACTCCATTCCCCCCCACTCTTTTTTTTTGGCTCCTTGTATATTATTATATACGTCTGGGCCAGTTTATTCTGAGTTAGCCCAAGAACACTAATTAAAAATCTGATGTTTTCAGAAGTTTAATGGCCCTGTAGAAATCCAGTTTGAGCTGGTGCACAATAGTCAGGAGAAAAAACTGGGTCAAAGCAGCAGTCAAAACTTAGCATTCATGTTTATCAAGGAAATAGATGTATCATTAGAACACCCAGTAGAATCCTTTATTGTTGAAGTTTCTCTTTTGAGTTCCATAGCTAAGAACTAAGGATACATTTTTAGCCTCAGTTTCTTAAGTCAACAGGATAATGACAAAATGCTTTTGGCTTTATATATACAGTATGTCTGCCAACCTAGGATAGCTCTTCACGTACGTATCTGATGAAATGGACTCTCATCCCTGAAACTTATTATGGTTTAAAAAGTGTATGTCATTATTGCCAAGTCCATCTACAGCCAGAGCTCATTCCCCCTAATATGGAGGAGCATATGAACAGCCTTCTCACAGCCGTGCTGCCATCAATCCTCAACAAGTTCCGCATCTATCTAAGCTTGTTGAGACTATTGGATTATAGCATATCAGATGAAGTCACAAAGGTATAGAAATAATTTTATGGTAAAGTATTCAGATTAAGACAAATAATTATTTTAGGGCGAAGGTTAGGATGTATGCTGAGTGTAGGAAGCACTCAACCCCCATTCTGACCTAGAATGAAATAGCAAGGAGGAAAAGGTTTGATGGTTGTTGTGGGTTTTCCGGGCTGTGTGGCTGTGTTCTGGCAGTTCTGGTTCCTAATGTTTCGCCAGTAGCTGTTGCTGGCATCTTCAGAGGACAGGAGCATAGCTAGAAGATTCTCTCTGTGCCCAAGTGGAGGGTGTGTGTATTAGGTGATGGTGACCTTTGGGGGTTTTCAGGCTTGAAGTAATCCAAACAACGTGTTGTAAGGCTAACAATATCTTTATTGATAGCATAAGGCAATAATGGATGTATAGTGCATTATTGCAAAAAGGAAAAATCAAAGCATAAGCAGAGTTCCATCACCAGAAGTGAGGAAAGAAAAACATCATGGTCTGTGCAAAGACCAGGCATAGTTACAGTTCAGATACAAGTACATGTAGATAGCAGTCTACATAAAGAAAACATAGGAAGAACATAAGTGAGAACATAAGTGAGAATGAATACCCATGGTTCATAGCTGAAATATACCCATGGTACACAGAATTCTGATTGGTTAAAATGGGCTTTCCAGCTTCACAGTTGTACTTACTATAAAGCGTCACACGATGGCAGTGTGGCGCATTGGCTTTCCCTCGAGATACTTTTCTCTTGGGAAAAACGCTGATAAGATGTTGTTTAGACTAGATAGAAGGACACCTGTTGTTTACCCTTACAGCAGCAACACTTGGAAATTTCCACTTTCAGGCCAGATTCAGTGAAGAAAATGCCATGCGTTTAATTCTGCATAGAATACTTTAACCAAATAACTTTAACAGTGTGTTCCTGCTGGTGTTTATAGCTGTGTGTCTTCTGTGGGTCTCTTGTAAATGAGCAGCTATAAACAGCAGCAGGAACACACACCCTGGAGGGACTCTTGGCGGTTTACAACAAAATAGTAAAAACAGAAATATAAAATACAAAATTATACAACAAGATTAAAATCCAAGAGGCAAGGTGGTAAAGTGATCTTACTTAATCCAGTCTAGGAGAGGAGCTCTTTAGGGTATTAGCCATCCCCAAGAATGGCTGTTCCTTCCTTGGTCCCACGCAAGGCGGCAGAGCCAGGTTTTCAGGTTCTTCCGGAAGGTCAGGAGCAAAGGAGCTAATCTCACCTCCGGGGGCAAGTTGTTCCACAGGGCGGGAGCTACTGCAGAGAAGGCACGCCTCCTGGACCGCGCCAGATGAAACTCTTTTATAGATGGGGTTCGTAGCATGCCCTCTCTGCATGATCGGGTGGGATGGGTGGATATATTGGGGACGAGGTGGTCCCTCAGGTAACCTGGTCCCATGCCATGTAGGGCTTTAAAGGTGATAACCAACACCTTGAATTGGACCCGGAAGCAAACTGGTACCCAATGCAGCTGACGCAACAACGGTGTCATATGTGCCGATCTAGGGGCACCAGCAATGGCCTGTGCAGCCGCGTTCTGGACCAGCTGAAGCTTCCGGATACTCTTCAAGGGTAGCCCCATGTAGAGCGCGTTACAGTAGTCTATATGCGAGATAAAAAGGGCATGAGTGACTGTTCGAAGGGCCTCCCGATCCAGGAACGGGCGTAACTGGCGCACAACACGAAGTTGTGTAAAAGCCCTTCTGGCCACGACTGCCACCTGCTCTTCAAGCAGTAGTCGTGAGTCCAGGAGGACCCCCAGATTCTGCACCGGATCTGTCTGGGGCAGTGCAACCCCATCCAGAACCAAAGATGATAATGTCCCAGATTGGGAAGAGCCATTAATCCACAGCCACTCCGTCTTACCAGGGTTCAGTTGAAGCCTGTTGGACCCCATCCAGGCCCCTACAGCCCCCAGGCACCGGGAAAGAACAGTCACAGCATCACCTCACCCGGGACAGAGATATATAACTGAGTATCATCAGCATATTGATGATATCTTATCCCGTGGTGGCGGATGATCTCACCCAGTGGTTTCATGTAAATGTTAAACAGGAGTGGAGAGAGAACTGAACCCTGCGGCACCCCACAAAGGAGGGGTCGAAGGTCGGATCTCTCACTCCCTATCACCACCAATTGGGATCGGCCCTGAAGGAAGGAGGTGAACCAGCGCAAAACCACGCTGCCCACCCCCAACTCCCTGAGCCGACCCAAAAGGATACCATGGTCGATGGTATCGAAAGCCGCTGAGAGGTCAAGGAGAGCTAGGATGGATGCACTGCCTCCATCCCGCTCCCGCCAGAGATCATCCATAAGTGTGACCAATGCTGTTTCCGTTCCATGTCCAGGCCTGAAACCTGACTGAAAGGGGTCTAGATAATCCGTTTCATCCAGGATCCTCTGGAGCTGCAGTGCCACCACTTTCTCAACCACCTTTCCCAAAAAGGGAAGGTGGGAGACTGGGCGAAAGTTGTCCAGCACCATAGGGTCCAGTGATGGTTTCTTGAGGAGGGGGTGCACCAATGCCTCCTTAAAGGCAGTTGGAAACACCCCCTCTCCCAAGGATGCATTGACCATCGCCTGGACCCAACCACATGTCACCCCCCTAGCTGCTTTCACCAGCCAGGAGGGGCATAGATCTAGATGACAAGTGGTGGCATTTGCTGCTCGAAGGATCCTGTCCACTTCCTCAGGTCCAACCGGATCAAACCGTTCCCACTTCTATTATTTCACAGTATACATAATCGTTAGGATCCAGCTTATATACATCAAACCACTCTTAAAGGAGTCATTAAAGAGGCCTGTTGAAAATTTGGGCAACCCCTCCAAAATCAAAGAAAATTGTAACCCCCCACCAGCCTTTGTTTGCCTTGAAAACAGAGACTGCAGTTGTTCTATCCATTCCCAAGATATCAAAGGACAGGAAAGGCCATTAAACTATGTTAGGCTTCTGCAGCTTGCTGCCTTCCCACAGTGTCATTTGTCTGATTAGCAAGGAAGAAATCCCATGGAAGTGTGACTTTTGCTAGCCTTGCTTGAACTGGATCCTCTCTAGATGGCATTGTCAAGAAATGTTGAGAATAAGGTGCACAATTCTCTTGGTTATCAGTAGATGGCAGTATCTTATCATTACTGTAATGCAGGGCTTTCCAAAGTTTTCCCATGGGGACACACCAACCGCCGTTGGTGTGTTGCTGCGGGAAAACACAGAAGTGCCGCTCTTGCAGCAGCGCGCAAAAACCCGGAAGCGCTGCTGCCGCTTTCAGGTTTTTGCATGCCGCGGTTGGTGTGTCGCCGTGGGAAAACCAGACTGTGTGTGGTGACACACTTTTGTGTCGCAACACACAGTTTGGAAAGCTCTGCTGTAATGCCATTAATTCTTGGGAAGGAACTAGACTTCCTTGCCAGTAGAAATAGTTGTAAAAAAAAAAAAAAAGGACCTGGAAATGTTTAAGGAGAAAATCTTCTCCATTACTGGGGCGTCAGTGATCAAGCTAACTAAACAGAACTTGCACTGGCTATCAATTAGCTTCCAGGTACAATTTCCATATTCCATGAGGTTTTTTTATTCTGCCTTTTTTATATATAACTCAAGGTGGCAAATATACCTGATACTCCTGCCTCCTATTTTATTTATTTATAATTTATAGGGCTGGGTTTGATCTATAAAGCTCTTTATGGCTTGGCACCTGGATACCTACAGGACTGCCTGCCCTAGGCTGACCATATTTCCTTGAGACAAAAACAGGACATTGGGATGGCAAAATGGGACGGGGTCTTATGTAATATTCCGTATTCATGAAAAAGAAAGGGGACCCCGCCCCCCCGGTCCATGCGATTGGCTCCCGCCTGCAAACCCCGCCCCCGGTCCGCCCTCGTCTCCGCCTCTCCGCCCTCCTTTGCCGCACGCTGATAGGCGGGAGGGCTTCCTCTTCCAGGCTGCCTCCAATCGGCAGCTCTGGCTTGGATCCTCCTTCCGCGCTATTCCCACCGGGTTTAAAAAATGGGACAAAATTGGGATTTTTATCAAAACGACAGGACGGTTGAAAAATGCTAAAAAAAAACCGGGACTGTCCCATTCAAAACGGGGCGTATGGTCAGCCTAGCCTGCCCCAACCTGAATCGGCCTGACCTATTAGATCAGTGTTTCTCAACCTTGGCAACTTGAAGATGTTTGGACTTCAACTCGCAGAATTCTGGCTGGGGAATTCCTGGAGTTGAAGTCCACACATCTTCAAGCTACCAAGGTTGAGAAACACTGTATTAGATCATCTAGGGAAGAACTGCTCCAGGTGCCCCATCATTGGGAAATAAAGGGAGCTGAAGCCAGGAAGCAATGCCAGTCCTCTGGAACAAAGTTCCTGTAGCGATCAGGCTGCCACCCTCTCCGACTGTTTTTAGGAAAAGGTTGCAGACTTGTTCTGGAGAATATTAAGAATTTTGGCAGCTTAATTCTCCATCTTGGTGCCCTCTAGTTTTGCTGACTGCAACCCCCATTATCCCCTGTCACTATGGTTGAGGGTGAAGAGGACAATAGTGCTATGCCTCATGGGGGCATCAGGTTGGAAAGACTAGCTTTTATAGCAAGTTACCTTCTGAAAGTTCCTCTGCTTCTCCCTCTAGTCAAACCTGGTTCACACATAATGTTAAGCCATAATATGCTTCATTTGGCTTACCATGTTGTGCAAATCTAGGCAATCATGTCTTATTTAACAGTGACAACATGTGATACATAAATTTATATATGTATTTAAAGAGCAGCCAACATGTCAGCATGGCTTCATCATTAACACCTTATGATGTGAGACATGCTTGCTTTTTATTATTATGTTAATTTCCCAGTTGAAAGCAGGGGGGTGATCTCACCGGATGTAGCCATTAGTATCTTCCACAACTAGAATCTTCCCTGCTCAGATTAAATAACACTGTAAATATGCAGAAGTGGTTTTCAGAGCTGGTGGAGGAGAGAGGAAAATGTACTGGTAAACAGCACCCACTGGTCCAAACTTACTGCAAGAGATGGGATGTTGAGCTGGGATTTGTGCAAGTCTACAGACTTGGGGCTGGTGTTGGTTTGCTAGTCAAATTGTTATACAGTACAAGATAGGTGTTAGTCTGCCTCCCCCATCTTGTAAATACTTTGCTGACTGGGAAAAGGACTTGCATTGTAGTGGCTGCGTTCTCAAAATATTGAGCTCCAACCTAGCCAGCTACACTTTAGCCTACACAGTGGTGTGTGAATGAAGTAAGTGTAGTTAGTTGTGGTTTATTATAACCTTTGATGCTGGAAAATTGGATTGAATTATTTATTTATTTAATTTTTAATCCCGCCTTTATTATTTTTATAAATAACTCAAGGCGGCGAACATACCTAGTACTCCTTCCTCCTCCTATTTTCCCCACAACAACAACCCTGTGAGGCGAGTTGGGCTGAGAGAGAGTGACTGGCCCAAGGTCACCCAGCCGGCTTTCATGCCTAAGGCGGGACTAGAACTCACAGACTCCTGGTTTCCCATTGGCTCCTTCCTAGGGCTGAGAGAGTGAATGACTGGCCCAAGGTCACCCAGCCGGCTTTCATGCCTAAGGCGTGACTAGAACTCACAGACTCCTGGTTTCTAGCCCAGCACCTTAACCACTAGACCAAACTGGCTCACATTTAACACATTTAATAACTGTGAGCAAGCATGTTCCAACACAAGTATGTTTAACCCCATTTTCCCCAGGGGTCTACAGAATTTAGTTGGCGAAGGCTGACCTTGGCTGAGAACTTCTCTCTGACTTACTATAGGGATTAGCAGAAACTAGACAGTTGATGGCCCACTGGCCAATTTCTGATAATTTACATTACTTGGGAATCTTGCAATAGAAATGTCATTGAAGTTTAGTTAACTATTTAATAGGTAAGAGATCTTAAATGCCTATCCTTGTTTTGTAAATGAAAAAAAAAAGTTGATTACAGGGAAATTTGGTTTGAGATGGGGGTCATTCCCATTGCATGTACCATAGGCTTCTATGCCTAAATTAGTTATGGTCCTATGGTAGTCAAGTAGGTGTTAGAAAGGCTATATGCTATGTTAGAGCAGGGCTTTCCAAACTTTTCACGTTGGCAACACACCAATGGCAGCGCACGAAAACCCGGAAGCGCCGCCGCTGCGGTGGCGTGCAAAAACCCGGAAGCGCCGCTACTACGGCAGCGGCGGCAGCACTTACGGGTTTTTGCACACCGCGGCGGTGGTGTCCTGGTGTGTTGCACAAAAACCTGGAAGCGCTGATGGTGCGGCGGCACGCCATCAGCGCTTCCGGGTTTTCTCGCGACACACCTGGGCCCCGCAGGCGACATAGTACTGTGTTGCGACACACAGTTTGGAAAGCACTGTGTTAGAGGAAGGGGAACTGGTAAATAGGTTCCAATGCACTAACTTACTGACCTGGATCACGCAAGATAGTTTAAGCCACATGTGGCTAGACTTAGAATTTATTTGATGCATTCTATGTCTCACATTCCCAGAAAGGTGGCCTGTACTGGTTTACCACAAATATAAATAACAGTAAAGTAAAAAATGGTATCACCTCCACCACCATTAACAGTGGCTCAGCGGGTAAGACGCCAGGCTTGTTGATCGGAAGATCGCAAGTTTGGAGGTTCGAATCCCTAGCCCTGCATGCGGAGTGACCTCCTGCACTAGCTCCAGCTCTTGCCAACCTAGCAATTCGAAAGCATGCAAATGCAAGTAGATGAATAGGTACCACTTCAGTGGGTAGGTAACAGCGTTCCGCGCGCGTCATGCCGGCCACATGACCGTGGAAGCGTCTTTGGACAACGCTGGCTCTTTGGCTAATAAACGGAGATGAGCACCGGCCCCTAGAGTCGGACACGACTGCACAAATGTGCGGGGGGAACCTTTACCTTAATAATACAGTATATTTTTATGCTATTCAGCCATAGATAATCATAATAAAAACAACCATATAAATATACTGCATCAATATTAAATAGTCAAAACAGCAAATTAAAACCAGACTTTATGTGAAGGGAAGCTAAAATATATAAGCAAGTTATTATATTTTTCTTAAATGATGGTCCTTAGGGTAAAGGAATTCCACTGTTGGTGCCACCACCAAATATCAACCAAACCTGGACATTTTTGCAGACAGCAGTTAAAGCACAGAGACCATCACAGTCTGAAATCATGGCTTCTTTTTGGCTTACCTAGTCTTGTAGATTTGCATGTTTGAACCGAGACTGATGATTAAGGTTAAGTAAGCTAACTTATAAATAGCAGCATATAAAATCATTATGAAAACACAGTGGCTGGGTTCATTTTGTTGTTGTTCAGTCATTAAGAACGGAAGGGACTCACTGTCACATATCATTCTGAATCTAGTGAGTATCACCTTCAGACAGTCCCAAAAGCATATGTTATTTTAATCCTTAGGGTTTTTTAAATCTAAGTGTTATGCCTAGAACATAATATTCACACTGGTATGTACCACCTTGCAGTATTTCACTTACACAATTTTGTGGTGTGAAGATTACATATTTGGAGGTACGTGTGGCTTTAAAAACTTTCCCTTACAAGGAGGAACCACTTCCCTTTCTCTATCTCAATTCCACAGTACTGTTGCTATAGTAATTTGTGATGATTCTGTGCTGCACTGATACAAGAACCAGTTGGAAAAAATGGAGAAATGACACAACTAGAAACTTACTCACCTACTAAACACCATTCCTGAATTCTTCTATTCTCTGTTACCCTTGAGACAGTTACAATTAAAGAAAACAACCATTAGCTATATTTTTCTTTCAAAAGAGGAACTTATAAAACCCATATTAAAATTCTAAATCGTTCCCACAGCAAACTGTGGTGAGACCTTTCAGACAAAAAACTATTTTCTATTCATCTCCAACCGCTTCATCTTATGCCTTTACATGCAAAAAGGTCATCTGATCAGGAGGGGAAAAAGTATTCTTATTTGTAGTTTGTCTTTCAGGATAAGTCTTCCCAAGGAACTGATAAGCATTAAATGGTAGTTAGCAGCATGCCAATTAAATAAGTAATTAAAAAAGGGAGGGGGAAGACTATCATCCTTCCCACACTGTGGTTGGTGGTAATGACCAGTGGGAGTTGAAGAGAAAATCCAGCTTGTCTCCCATTTTCTCCAGGAGTCCTTCCTGTAAATTATTTGGTGGCAGAGGTGTCCACAGCTCATGGTCAAAAAAGTCAAGATGACGGCCGTCAGTGTGACTGAAGCTCTGCCTGTTTTGTATGTGCATCAATCACACTGTCATGGCTGCCATCATGATGTTTTTGACCATACCCTGTGGACACCCCAGGTGAGTGATAACAACAATTAACAACCCATCAAACTTTTTTTGACAGAAGTCTTTCTCACTGGCATACAGTACATCTTTTAAAACCCTCTCACAATCTATTTACAAAAGCCAGGTCCCTCCTAATGTATCCTGTTTGCTACCAGTATATAAATCAGCACTAATTAAAATATATTTAAAACATATTCTTCAAAAAACACAGCCCCATTTTAACCTGTGGTTAAATAAACTATGATTTCCTTAATCAACCTAGTTTTCTGGATTTCTACCACACTTGGATCCAAAAGTTGGTTTTCAATAACATGCTAGATTCAAAATGTGATTGGCTTGTGGTTCAGTTTGTCATGTGAAGGCAGCCAAATGAGTGCTTGGCAGGGGTTGGGTGACCTTATTTCTTGTTAAGGGCCAGCTTTGCTTGGAATAAGCTGTAAGGGGCCACCATGCAGAAGTGGGTGCAGCCTAAGCAATAGGTAGTGGGGCAAGAGCCCAAAGTGGAATAGGCCTCCTGTTCTTTCTTTAACCACTGTCTCTCTCTCCCTTGCTGTCTATCACAATACCCATTTGGGGGCTCTTAAAAAAGTAGTTATGTATGTTGTGCAAACCCAGATGCTTAGGTTGAATCAGTCAACCACAGTTGGTCAACCATAAGCAGGCTCAGTCAAGGTAGACAAGAGAGCCACTCTTCCAGTGCCATAAATTTGGGGGGCTCAAACAGAGGGTACTGTGCCTTATTAACTTTTTAAAAATATTCAAATAATGTCTTTTGCATGTTGTAATTTTTTGTTTTAATTTTTATGATGGCTAGGCACTTCAAAGTTGGAAGGGACCTGGGGCTTCCTCGATCAGGGCCTGATCATGGGCCAGCAGATTGTGCAAAGTTGACCTTATTTAAATTAGTCAACTGAATGTACCAAACAAACAATATTAACCTTAAGATAACGTTAACATGCAAAGCAAATGAGAATATATATATATATATATTAAATTTATATATGTAAGTATATATACATACATATATACTTTATATATATATATATAAAGTATTATATATTATTATATAATATATAATTATATATACATACATACATACATACACACACACACATACATACATACATACATACACACACACATATATACACACACACACACACAGTAGTGATTTTCCTTGTCTAAAGTTGTGGAGTAAACCCATAGTTCTTTTAAGATAAACTGAAAAGCAATGAAGTGTAAAGCAACAGAGGTACACATCACGTAATTAGGCTCCAGTTCCACTGCCTTAGTCTACTTCACAGGGTTGTTGTGATGATTAAAAGACTGGGGGATCATTGGTACCCTAAGGCAGAATGGTTGTGTTTGCATGACTTACTAAATTCACGGGGGCTCATTGGGCTTTTAGTTCATGCCAGTAAAGAGTGAGGTGAAGCTTGCCCTGCCCAGCTTCTATCCTCTTTCCCACCTCAACAGCATTCAGGAGAGAGACTGTTCAAAAGACAATGGATAGAGTGGCTTAAACAGTCCCTTTCTCCTGGAACAACTCATCTCGGTGATAGAGGTCAGAAGGGAAGACTAATCTTAAATTTTCTTCTACTCCAACTATGTGTGAATCCTAAAGGACAGGAATTAACAATTAACTTTGTGTACAGAATGTCTGCATTTTGGGGTTCAAACAACTTACTGGGGTTACAGTTGACCCAGTTAAGTAAGTCATGCAACCAAGACTAATTGTCTGGGCCCCAAACTAGCCAACTGCATTTTAGTTTAACATGTTGTGCAAACACAGACCATGCAATTCGTCTGCAACTCACTGTGTGGTATGAACTGAGAAAGTTGGGATAATTGAGTAGACCATGGTTAAGTTAACCATAGTTAAGTATGCTATGCCAATCCAACCACTAAGACAATTGCTTTGGGCAGCTAATAATTGAATTAACGACAGGGCAACAAATTGTAATTATTGATAGGAAAGGATAGTGGTACTTGTGGGATTTTCTGATTCAGTTGCAAAGAACTTGGCAAGCTTCAGGTACTACACACTTCATATCGCACAGTAACGGAATCACTATTTTTGTTCTGCTTCCATCTGCAAAAACCTTGCAGATTTTTGAGGAAAAGTGGGATATACATGCAAGCAACAACACAAAGAAATGTGTAGCCAATGGGAGATATTTCCAAGTAGCAAACCTGGGTTGATGATTATGACTATTAAACTTTTAAACAGGCTACAATTCTAATCTCATGGCATTTCTCCTTCCCTGGCTGATGTCTTCCAATGCTAGTAAATCATTGCTGTTCTCCCCTTATAAGCAGAATTTCTATGGATTTTCGCACTGCTAGGAGATATTGTACTTTTGCTTCATGAACATCTTATATTTGGTCCTTACTACAGCCCTTACACTAGTTTTCTGGGTTTTTCAGAAATGCATTTTGAAATGGGTACTGATTTACTGGGCAGTTGAATCCACCACTGCTCAGAACACATTCATTTAATATTTTGCACTGGTCACCGGTTTTATTACTTTTTAAAGTTAATTATTTAGGTAGTATTAAAATATTGTGGCTACATTTAAAAAATTGGTGCATTTCAAAATAGCTAAAATGGCAGTAACTCAGAAGGAGCTTTTGCCCTTCTAGTGTTTTTACACACACAAACATATAGTATATACCGTATAGCATTCCAGGGGTACTGTGTTAAGTTGCATTTCACACATACACAGAGAAAGAAAAGAATCCTAGTAATAGCTAAATGGTTAAAATGGTAATAAAAATAATACTTACTGCTATATTTAAATTGAACATTATGTGCTGAGTGTTTTTTTTAGTATACACATTTACTCCTTACAGCAAACCCACAAACATAAGCAGAGAGCTAAGATGCGTTGAGATGGGATTGGTGTTCTGTGCTTTTCAGGCCTTTTCTGTTGAGTAAAACAGTTAAAAATAGAACTTGGGAAATATAGTGGATTACAAATAAATACCATCATATGGACCCTGTAAAATATGAGTGAATGAGCAATAGAGATCCCACTACAAATGCTTATCTGGAAACAGTTGCACATCCAATATCATGCTCTTGTATGTTACGTGCTATCCAGACTAATTATTACATTATGATTCTAACCTGTATCTAATGCAATTATTATCTTCTGGTTTCAAAAACTAGCTTCAGTTGGTTGGGCTGAGAAGCAGTAAATGGCTCAGGGTTATCCAGACGTGGGTTCACATAACTCATTGAACTATCATAGACTTGCCAACCCCATTTTAGCCTAGCCTAGTGGGTTTTAGCCATAGTGTAATCCAGCCAATGTGAATAGTTTATGATTCAGTGTTTTGCTAAATCTAGCCAACTGATTTGAGTACACCGAAGTTAACCATGGCTCAGTATATGATGTGAACACAGCTGTTTATGACTTAATGGGAATCAGGTTCACAAATTGTGTGACTCTTTAACCATGCTTACTTGAATAAAACACAATTGAGTCACAGCAGTTAGCCCAACACTATGGTTTATTGTTTATAAACCACAATAGCTGGGTTTCTGGAATACACAAAGCTAAAATCAAAGAAACTACATCATGGCTTAGTGTGATGTGCGAATCCAGTGTGCCCATGTGACATGTTATACTCTAAATTTGATTAATAAATACACGTACATGATTATGTTAAAGGTTTTTGCATCTTGCAGAATCAAATCAGCAGCCATCTTGGATATGCAGAAATTGGTTTTGTAGCTTATGTCTGCTTATAAGTTACAAAGTCTGTTTTTCAGACCTCGAAGATGGCAGCTGTTTTTCAGCATGAAAACAACGCTCCTAGAGGGAAAAAGAAGTAGACCTACACTTTCCGGGCAGCAAAACTCCGGAAGGCCACTAGAGGGCAGCCATGGGATGCCGGAAAACGAAGTCTTTATTGCCTCCTAGTCCTCGACGCATTTTGCAGCCATCTATCTATTTGAGCAGAAGCTGCAGATGTTAATCTGACAACATTTTCCCGGCGACTGTAAGCGCCACGTCTACTTTTATCTCTAGTTTCCGTCTACGCATCTTTCCGAATTTCATTTTGCTCTTCCAGAGAACGAAAATAATCGATGAAGTATTTCGTATCTCTCTTTTGTTTAGGAAAGGCGGCGGGTTCTTTAAGGGCTAATTCCCGCCCACTAGTTGGCGGGAGGGGTTTCCTATCCGATGACGTCAGACGCACTCATTGATAAAAGTACCGGGATTCCCTGACTGTAGGCGCAGAAAGAGTAGATGAAACTTCCTTTGCCGGCGCGGCACGTGTCTGCTTGGGGGAACGCGCCGGGACAAGGGCCGACTAGTTCCCCGGTCGAAGGGAGCGAAGAAGCCGGGCTATCATGGAGCCCGCTTGTTTCCCCCCCCCTCATCCTTTCAGCGACCACGTTATGGCCTCGGATCTGTACAAACCTTCGCTTCCTGCGATCGCGCCGCCTAAATCCACATGTATGGAGCAGCCTAGACCGGCCGAACCCACCCGAATCATTAGCGACCCAGTCACGGGCAGATCCTACAGCAAAGGCCGCCTGCTCGGCAAGGTACGTGCGGTGTCTTGTAGGCAGGGTTTCGCTGTATGGAGCGATCGTGATTCCTCCGTCGCTCTGCAGTCCACGTCCGTGACCGAGGGATGATCCAAGACTGCCTCTGTTCTTTGCGCGCTCAGGGCTGAAATGAGCCGCGTCCATGACTGGGAGAATGGATTTAAGGAGCAGTTTATTATGGTTTATACTGGGAATGATTGTACGTGGTGATAATTGTGGCACTTGAAGATTGCTACCGTGATGGGAAGCAAAAAGCTTCTCATCTTCGCGGGTTCCCTCCGAACGGCGCTTCTCTTCTCCCGGCCTGTGTTTTTCTCTCCTAATTGAGGCTCTGCTCTTCCCTCCCCGCGAGATCCGATTGATCCGAGACAGGCCTGTCTGGGCATGACTCCTACTGTGCTCTCCCCATTGGGTGGCATGGGATCTAACATGATCTGGTTCCTCTACCCACCCATCCACCCCGACCGCCAGGCATGAGCCTGTGCGTTCTTCTCCCTTATTCTCCTTCCCTTAAAAGCTTGAGAGATTCCCCATTACTAGAAACCAATTCACTCGCTCTCTCTATAAGAGGGTTCTTTTGAAGAAGTTCGGGTAGTAGGACATTCAGCCATGATCTGAGAGGCCGAGTTGGTTTGCTAGTCATGATCGTTTGTCTCTCCATCCCGCAAGTGCTTTGCTGACTGGGAAAAGGACTTGTATCGTAGTGGCACAAGACACTGAGCTCCATCCCCACTTTAGCTTTGTGTGAATCAAATGCGGGTGGTTAAGCAGCCTGTGGTTTATTATCTGATGCTGGAAGATTGGATTGAATTTACTGTGAGCAAGCAAGTATGTTTCCCAGGGGTCTAAGACATTCAGTTTGTGAAGACTGAGCTTGGGTGAGAATTTCTCTCTTGACCTGCTATAGGGATTAGCAGAAACTAGACAACTGGTGACCCAGTGCCCAACTTCTGATAGTTTACATGACTTATGGTTTAGTGTGTTATGTGAATTAACCGACTGTAGTTTATTTAGTAAACCATGGTTAAGCAATATGTATATGAAGGTTCTCAGTCATCCAGGTGGAATTGTCTGTAGCTTGAATCCAGTTGACATGATTCAAGCTACAGACATGGTTAAGCAAGCAATGCAGTAATGTAAGCGGTCACAACAGTTAAACAATAAACTGGACAACAGTTTGGGGGTCTTTAAAAAAACTAATGTGATCTAATACAGTGTCAGTAGAAGGTGGCTGGGTGATGGATCCAAGGAATGGATTTCTGTGTTATGAAGATCGACAGCTCTGTACAGCTAAAATACATTTCTGGGTTTAGGATTCTTCAGTTCAAGATGTGTGTTTCTTACACTAGGCCTACAATTAATGGGTTGTGAGTTCTGGTAAAAAACAAAATAGATAGCTGTCAGAGAAATTGGACTTGGAACTGGGTGGCCTTGATTTGAATTGTGCTAGTATGGAGTTTTTTTGAATTATTATGAGCTTAGCCTAACCCTCATTATAGAGTTCTGAGGGTTATCTCATTATGTGCTACCCTGAGCATCCCAGAGCAAAGGCGGGGCATAAATGCCAAAGGCATTTAGAAGGCTGTATCCTGACATGACTCTCTCATGCTCAGACAGGTATATCAAGTTACTCAATAGAAATGGCTTGAATCTGAAGGCAGCCCATTACGTTTATTCTTCAGTTGCATTGGCCTTCGAGCCGTGTGACCTACGGTAGAGCTAGTATGGCTGAAAACTATGCTGGCTGGGAATGTTAGGAATTAGTTTCCAGTGCATTTAGTGGCATCACATTGAGCAAGGCTGTGCTGCCTGCTGGTAATTCACAAGTGTTTTCTTCCATTAGAAGCAGATACCTAGCTCTTAAAGGGCTGTGAAGCCATATGGCCGTGTGAAAATAGAACTAAGCATGAATTCCAAGATTAAGCAAAGAACCTTCTGTATGTTGCTTTCTTAATCTGGTCTTCCACGACAGCAGAGTTATTGGCAAAACTTGTGGAAACATGCATTTATTTAATTTTTAAAGGATGTACCTAAAAGTGGATTTAACAGGATGACCAATACAAATATGTCTGTGTCACATTCTACAACTGTTTTGTTAATAACCATTACTGTATTTTCCTCCTCCTAACAGAGTCAAGAGTATATATAATACTATACTCGTGTGACAATAGTACATGTATCTCATGAAGCATACTGTGATCCACAGGAGCTTATGCAATAAAAATGCATTTGTTAGATTTAAGATGCCACAAAGCTGTTATTTAACTATAGTATATGGTTGTGACTGCTGTTGGGTTATATATTATTTGATATACACAAAGTTTATTTTCCCAAGATATGTATAAAAGCCAAGAGCCTTTTGATTAAAGTGCATTTTTTTTTGGTCATACAAAATTGGCATGGTATGAGTAATATACATAACCAGCTTTCTAAATGGGTTGGAGAAAGCAGCAGCATTTATGCTGGAAATCTCTGCTCTCTGCCAGGGAAGCTGGCTCTATCATACTTGAGGGAAGGAGTGCATCTCTTGGTTGCATTTGCTCTACATCATACAAAGCAATGTGTCATATGGAAAGTCTGCTCATTGGCTATGGTGACGCTTTCATCTAATATCGAGGGAAACGGAATCTTTTGCATTGAATCTACAGTGTGTGAACTCCATGTTTTCTTACTGCTGTCTATTGGGAAATCTTTTTGATGATACTAGCCTAAGTTGCTTCTGTAAAGCTGATACCCAAAATCAGGATTCTCTGGTGCAGAGAAACTGGTTTGTCTTGGCCAAAATGTTGTTTAGGTGTGAAGCTATTTCAAGCAAAGGTGTATGGTGCAGCCAAGCTTCTACTTTCTATGCTGCTTGAAAAACCTGTCTAGAGAGTAATTTTGTACTGGGTGTCATATGAATAGGGCTTAGCCATTCTTTGCTGAAAAAACATGCTAGTGGGTAAAGGGAAATCCAAAGGAGTGAATGTAAACTCCAGAGTAGTAGGCAAAACTGTACCTTAAAAATTATATAATGGAGGAAGAATAGTATATTTTAAATTGTTGGATCAAATTTATCAAATTTGTACCTGCACACTCCTGACAAACCTTACAAGAAGCAATGAAATATTTCAATGGTCAACACATCAAGCATGTTATTTTAAAATTTGGAAGAAGAGCTTGAAGATTTAAGATTAGGTTATGTGGTCTCAAGGGGTGCGGTGGCTCAGTGGTTAAGACGCCAGGCTTGTTGATCGGAAGGTCACATGTTCGGAGGTTCAAGACCCTAGCCCTGCGTGACAGAGTGAGCTCCTGCACTCGCCCCAGCTCTTGCCAACCTAGCAATTCGAAAGCATGCAAATGCAAGTAGATGAATAGGTACCACTTCAGTGGGAAGGTAACAGCGTTCCGCGTGTGTCACGCCGGCCATGTGACCGCGGAAGCATCTTCGGACAATGCTGGCTCTTCGGCTAACAAACGGAGATGAGCACCGGCCCCTAGAGTCGGACAGGACTGTGTGGGGGAACCTTTACCTTTTACGTGGTCTCAGTGCAAGAAGCTGCAACTACAGCATCCCTAACTACCTACCTCGGTTGAATTCCTTCCAGCAAGCATGTTATCTTCTGAACTTTCTAAAATTTAACTTAAATTTGCTTTTTTGCCATTTCTATCAATTCATTCTAGCTATTGAAAGTCCTTTGGATACAGTATTTCAAGAAGGCTGTCTTTTCTCCAAGCCAAATAATCTCAATTATTTTAGCTATTTTTCGTAGAATTTGATTTCTAGGTTTCTTACCATTGTTTGCTGTTTATAAATAACTTTGTTTCCAATCGAAGAGAATATTTGTAGCTCAGGGTTGAACTGTGGAGTCCTTGGTGCATAATTGTGTTTGTGGTTAAAATTTGAATAACCATCAGCTAGAATGAGTACTGAACTCCCCTCTTTGTCTCCAACTGATTTAAATTTGCTATGCATTTGAGTCATAGGGGACAAATATTGAAAATGAGGGGACAAATATGGGCAAAAGTTTTGGACGTGTTTTCAGATCTTTCTAACACAAAGTATCAGAGTTGACATAAAACATGGGATGGATACCTATGTCTAGGTGACCTCATCCTAATTATGACTTTATCCAGTTCTGTACTCATGTCCTTTGCGCTATGCTCTTGACAAGTTATTTACCTTGGAGTTTTATCTGTTTATTAGTGCTCAGTGCTGTCAGAAAGAGCAGAGGGTCTGAGAAAATGTGTTATATTATAAATAGGCTATTATGGACACTAGTCTACTTGGCAAAGAATACTCCTGTCTGTTATTCCTCTCTAAGCCTTTTAACTGAAGATCAGACCTG
Source organism: Charina bottae (assembly GCA_023362775.1). Lineage (NCBI taxonomy): Eukaryota > Metazoa > Chordata > Lepidosauria > Squamata > Charinaidae > Charina > Charina bottae. The sequence goes on from JALMGJ010000003.1 coordinate 60,367,785, forward strand.
CAGATGCTATCGATCAATCGATCGCCCATTGGCTAATTTCACAAATTAGCATAGGACATGGAGGGGGGTGGCAATTGAACAAATATAAGAATTGCCAAGGACCCTGACTATAGTTTTATGTTCAGAATATTATGAACGAATATTATGTTCAGAATAATGTGGGTATCTGGGAAAAGTGTCTTCCAATCATTTACTTGTGCATCAAGGGAAAACGGGAAGTTTCTGCAGCATAGACATGTAACTTCTGCTTCTTCATTGGCAGGGGGGATTTGCAAGATGCTATGAAGCGATGGACCTCTCAAGCAACACAACGTATGCAGTGAAAGTTATTCCTCACAGCAGAGTGGCTAAACCACACCAACGTGAGAAGGTATGTGACTGAGACCTGAGCAGGCTGGGAATAAGTGGGGTGATCAACTTGTGCTTGATGTTGGCTCTCAACTCGCTGGTTGTAATTCTTGTGGTGGCTCTTGCAGATCATCAATGAAATTGAACTACACCGAGACCTGCACCACAAGCACATCGTGAAGTTCTCACATCATTTTGAAGATTCAGACAACATTTATATTTTCCTTGAGCATTGCAGTAGGAAAGTGAGTACTAAGTTATATTCTGTCTATGAACCCTGTGTGTTCCCTGAGAAATGTCTTGCTATACTATAGCCTTCTCCTCCTTTTAGAAGTATATAAGCCCTATGATGTCCCAACAGTCTTTCACCATGATTGCTTCATCAAAGCCATAGAGTTAGAAGCTCATTGCTGGGCAAACCAGGGCTGACACATGAGCACTTGGAGCAAAAATATTTTATAGCATTGTGAACACAGGCTAACAAAAATGGACCCTGCAAGATGATAGCACTGAACCGTTGTTTCAGACAGGGCATAACCTATAAGCCAGAGCTTTCCAAACTGTGTGTCGCAACACAAAAGTGTGTTGCCACACACAGTCTGGTGTGTCGCCACACAACCCGGAAGCGCTGATCATCATCAGCGCTTCCGGGTTTTCCCGCGGCGACACACCAACTGCAGCGCGCAAAACCCGAAAGCGGCAGCAGCGCTTCCGGGTTTTTGCGTGCTGCCGCAACGGCGGCACTTCCGGGTTTTCCCGCGGCGACACACCAACGCCGGTTGGTGTGTCGCCGCGGGAAAAACTTTGGAAAGCCCTGCTATAAGCTATAACTATGTGATCCATGGGAGAAGGCAGATGTGATTTTTCTCTTATGGGTTAGAAATGATAGGATACTGTATGCTTCATTATAGGAGCAAAGCAAAGGGGTCAATGCTAGATTTTAACAAATAGAGCAGTGCTTCCCAAAGTGCCGCCGTTGGCGACACACCAACGGCAACAGTGGCGGTGCAGGGGTGCGTGTGGGGGTGTGCATGGTGGTGGCGGCAGCGGCCTCCACTAAAACGCGGGAGCGCTGATGGCGCCGCCATGCACACTCCCGCTGCCGCTTCCGGGTTGTGTGGCGACACACCAGACTCTGTGTTGCGACACACGAAAGTGTCGCGACACACAGTTTGGAAAGCTGTGAAATAGAGCAAAGAGGAGGGGTGGCAATACTGTTGGCAGCAGATATCTTAAGAGAGTTGCGAACCATAGAGATTCAATGCACCCTTGAAAATTAGTAAAGAAGTTCATTTCCAGGTTGCTTACCAGTACAGGAGGTGTCGATACTTACTGCTTGTTTTCCTCAATTCCTTTCTCCTTGAGAGTATATTTAAGTGACAAAAATGCTCTTTGTAAGAATCTGTCATAGAAGTATTCTCAGTGTAGACATTGGGGCTGCCATGAGTAGCACTTGTGCTATTTTAGTTACTTGTTCTTTATTTGCAGTTCAATTCCTTATAAACAATATGTCAGCTTCTGGCATTTTAATGGCTTCAGTTGCTCTGGGGTAGATCAAAGTGGATATTAAACTGTCCAGCAAGGATTACTTGTTGGAATAGTGTTTGTAGAGGTTACATCAGAATTCATGCCAGTACTTAAGACAAGAATGACCTCTGCTAGAATTGGCTATTAGTATTTAAAAATTTCCTTGGTGAACCTTCTTAATGTTTAATACCAAATTTCCTTCATGCAGTTCACATACATTTTAGCATATTTCACGTACCTACAAGATAAAATTTCTAGTCACTTGACTATTTTGTATTTTGGAAAGTGGGCAATTTGGAAATATTGCTTGGACTTTATTTGGAGTCTGGGGAAAAACAGCAGAACATGCAGATACCATCATAACTTCATTGAGAAGGTTAAAAGATGGGAGTGTAGAGTGGGGATTAGGATCAAATGGAAACATACTGGGATTAGAACATTTTGGACTGACTTTGAATGGGAGCATGTAAAAACATGGATGAGCAATATATGGACATCCAGACATAGTGTACTCAGTTCCCATCATCCCTAGCTAGCATGACCAATGATGTGGATGAGATGTTACAGTATAACAAAGTCTGTTGTACCCCAGCTTGTCCATGCCTGATATATAAAGGACTGACAAGCAGCCCGTTGTACCCCCTTTATCGGTCATGAGGTTCATGGGTAACTGGGACAGTCATGTCTCTCTCATATTTGTTCATTGTATTTATAGTTCTTTTTCTGCCACCAAGGACTTCAAGATGGCTTAAAGTTCTCCATCTCATCAAATTGCAGAATTGTGGGGCAGATTAGATGGAGGCAGGGTAATGATTGGCCCCCATTTACTCATGAATTTCATGGAGGAGTGGGGATTTGAACTTGGGTTATGTATGCAATGCACCAAATAGTAGTCTGTATACAGCCTCTTTATGGTTAAATGTGTCTTGTTCTAGTCTTTGGCACATATCTGGAAGTCCCGCCATACCCTCCTGGAGCCAGAGGTTCGGTATTACCTCAAACAAATAATCTCTGCTTTGAAGTACCTCCACCTTAAGGGCATTTTGCACAGAGACCTCAAGTTGGGTATGTACAGCACAGCTGCTCTCTTATTCAAAAGTAAAATAAATTGTGCCCAAAATATATCTGGCATATTAACATACTTGTTTGAGACTGAGGCTGCCTTAAGGAGGCACAGTTTAATCTCTCTGAATTTGCACGCTAAAATCTTCTACTCTTCAAAAAAAAAAAAAAGGCAAAAACTAGGATTCTAGATGCTAAAATGTATTCAACGTAAGGTTTTTTTTTTATTTACATGGTATTTAGAGAGGATTAGGAACTTCTTGGCCTAGAGGCAGGGAGGTGAAATCTCTGGGAATATTTTTGTAATGTCAGATTTTGAGGCAGTAAGACAGGAAATAGGTAATAAAAATTCAGCAAATAAATAGTACTTCTGCCGCAGGTAACTTTTTCATCAATGAAAATATGGAACTGAAAGTTGGTGACTTCGGTTTGGCTGCCCACCAGGAGCCTGCGGACCAGAGGAAAAAGTAGGTGGCTCAACTTCTTTATGCCAGGCATCAGCAACTTTTCAGACCTTGGCTGTATTGCATAATATCTCACAGTTGCCCAACCCCTCTCTGCCCCCTGCTAGACTGAAACATCAGGAGATTTGTAGTGGATGTTCTAAATTCTCTTTCTTCACAAGGAGGCTATGGATGCCTCTTGGAGGGGGTGGGTTGATGCAAACACTGGTGTTTGCAGGCCCATGTTGCCAGCCCCTGCCGCATTTCTCCAGGACTGTGTTCTTGTGCTGCCGTCTCTAATGTGGTCTTTATGCTAGAATAAGGGTGAAGGATCTTCTTTTACAGAGCTTTATTGTCCTGGTGCTTCATTCTTTGCAGCTGTGTGTTGGGGGAGGAGAGGAATCTGAATGCAATAGGGACCAAGGGACTTGAAATAGACTCCTTTGCATCAGCCTGGAACTTGGTCACCGAAGAAACAATGTGGTGTCTGTAGTTACGTCTAAGGTTGAGGCCTGGTGTTTGCTCAGTAGAGAGAAACAATGGGCAAGCTTATCTTGTGTTAGGCTTCATGCTTCATGCAAATGTTGGCGGTTGGAATGGGCAATTGTACTGGTCAGAAAGGAGTATGAGAGGGGAAGCAGTGTCAGTCTACCAGCACAGGTTGCTAAGTGCAGAAGGCCCAAACTTCCTCACTGGGAAGTTGTGAAAGAAGCTTCTGGCATGTCCTGTTCTTTGAACAAGGCAGTGGGTTGGTATGACTTGTGACGTGGCTGGAAGAAGGAAGGCTCTGAAGCCCAGCTACAGAATAAAAGAAATGCCAGAATAAAAATGCCAAATCGTGTTTTGTTTTCTTGACATGCTTGTTGAACCATTTAATTTCTCCTAAGAGCTAACGGGGAATGGATCAGGTTATGTTATAGCTAAAAAGAAGTCATCCCTAGCAATAGTGCTAGTTCAAAATAAGAAATAGTGTTGGTTATAGATTTTTTTTCTTAAAAGGCCAGTTTTTGATTTACTGGAACTGTGCTTCTTCCTGGTATTGACAACTTAGGTTTAGCAAGTGCCTGGCTAATTTGGGAGAAGATGATGATGATTTTGGACACTTCAGTCCTATTTACTTGGCCTGCTATGTGGTGGGGGCAGCAGCAGAAGCATTCTCCTTAGTTACCTTTACCCTCTAAACCAGTGTTTCTCCACTTTGGCAACTTTAAGACAGGTGGACTTCAACTCCCAGAATTCCCCAGCCACCCGTCTTAAAGTTGCCAAGGTTGAGAAACACTGCTCTAAACTTATACCTTTAAAAAATACTGGCTGAAAATTCTAGTTATCCTGACCACTTGAAGGATTCCAACTTGGGAAAAGCTGTCCCATAGCATAATAAGTATTTTGTCCAGATGAGTAGAAGGAAGGAAAGGGAGTTGGAGAAATGTCAGGTTTGGTTCATTATCTCATACTGTGTACTCCTGTTCCCTAGGACTATCTGTGGGACTCCAAATTATCTTGCTCCAGAAGTGCTAGTGCGACAAGGACATGGGCCAGAGTCAGATGTATGGTCTTTGGGCTGTGTCATGTAAGTCCAGAGCTTAAACTTAACAATCGATTATTTGCTTCTGCAGCATGGCTTTTGCATGCTGCTCTTTCATATGGGTAAAGAAAAGAAAATAGTAATGCATTAATGGGCATTAATGGGTGCATGCACATGTGCACATAACACCATTTAAAAGTCTGCTTAAGTTTTGTCATTTAAAAGCACTGAAGTTAGACCAAAGTTGATAGCCGGTCCAAGAACCTGAATAGAAACTCTAGTAAAATGGATGGAATATAGCAAAAGGCCAAATTCTAGAGCTACTAAAACCAGTTTCAGCAGATTATTATGGGGAAACTGCAAACTGACCACAGAATAGCATTATATGAGCCTTCCCCAAAGCTCTAACTAATAGATGGCAATGGGATGTATAAGTCAGTTACTTCCTTGAGTACTATAAGCCCAAGTTAAAATGGGCTTCATGGAGGCAGTAGCTTGCATGAGGCCTATTTTAGTTCTCTCTTGATTTCTGCAAATCTTAACACACCTTCCATCAGTGTTCTGATGAAGCTTCCAAAAATGTTTCCTTGAGGGCATTGAAAGGAATTGATGAAAAAGTGCATCAGCTTTCCCTAGTTAATGCAAAATATGCCAGGTCTCCATAACGGTCTAGTTTCATTGTACCTGCATTGCATAAAGATTAGCTTCAAGGAGTAGCTAGTTGATTAGCTAGATTGTGTGTAGATCACGTAGTTTAAACTATGTGTAATTCATGTACTTTAAGCATAAATTTGTATAACTGCTTAAACTCATAACATTAGTGCTGTTGCTAAGCTTTAATGATCTGTTTTCAGTTTCTTCAAAACAAATGGAAAAAAAAGGTGGCTTGCTTGTGGTGCACAGGGTAACTGTTTAACTCAGGTGGTATTCAGCAGTTTTCCGGAGCATCTTGAAAAATACTCTGAGCCTTTAGATTGCTTTGCTTTGGTTACCCACAGTTTCCTGTTTTCATAGCACATATGGAAAATATGCTTTCTAAATGCTGAGAAAGGGGAGAACGGTCTTCAATGAGAAGCTGCTTAAGGGAAGAACTCCCTGTGCTTCAGCCCAGCCCAGAATCATTCCAGAAAAGTTGAGTTCCTAAGAGGCTCTTAGCTCTGATCACATGGAGAAGTGCTGTCATCTGCCATCCGGATGTGCCTCCGGTCTGCAGGCACTTGGAGCAATAGCAATGTCTCATGAGCTTGATTACAAAGAAAACTTAAAGCTGGGTGTTGTCTAGCATCAACTTCCTCCGTGGTTGCTGCTGAGTCAAGTACTAATAGAGAGCCTGTCAGTGCTGACTGCAGAGAAGTGGTATCCTTCAATCTCCTTGGCATTCATCATTTGCCCTCTTCTTTCTCTCCCTCCCACACCTTAGGTACACTTTGCTGTGTGGAAACCCGCCTTTTGAGACTTCAGATCTCAAGGAGACCTATCGCTGCATCAAACATGTTGTATATACGCTTCCAGCTTTCCTTTCTGTGTCAGCCAAGAACCTTCTCACTGGCATCTTGAAACGCAATCCGCAGGAGCGCTTCACACTGGAGGAGATCTTGGACCATGAGTTTTTCACTAAAGTGAGTGGCGGTCCCTTTAAAAATACACCACTTTAGCTTTGGCAGAATAATGCCAGAACTGCAAACTGGGCTGCTACAAAGCATAATCCGTTGGCAGTTGTATCTCTATCTTTTGCTTGGACACTGTCCTCTTAGAGGCAAAGTCTTCAGGTCAAGCCATCATTGGGGCCCCAGCAGTGTAGGAACATCAGTGTCCCTATTACTAAGGGTGTGAGCTCCTGGAATCTTGCCTGGATTGTAATTTAGATAATTACATCCTGCTTCTAATTAACACGCTCACATGACTCGGCTCTTTGCTCTGGCTTTTGTTTTCTGGACAACCCGATTATTACATTCTTGCCTCTTAAATCAGAACCTTCTGCAGAATTTTAAAAGCCTTGACTGTGGAGGATTTGGTGAAAATGGCCAAACCTCATAGAGGCATAAGAGAGCTCTGAAAAAGCTGGGAAAATCTAATATAATGAATGCTTTCTGTTCTGATGTTGAGTTTAATTTTACTAATAGCTTTAACTTTCTAGGCATACACACCTGATAAGCTCCCACCCAGCAGCTGCATGATGGCACCCGAACTGAACCCCCCCAACCCTGCTAAGAGCCTACTGGTAAAGGTCACAAAGACACTCTTCGGAAGAAGAAAGTCCAAAGGTGAGTTGTGCGGTGTGTCCTAGCGTATGACTGAAATTCCTAAAAAGGTATTGGACAAAAAGTAGCAGCATGCCTATCCTATCTAGTTAGTCTGGAGTCTCTTGGTTGCAGCCCTTGGACCAAGCACCAGAGAATATCTGTTTAGTTTTAATTGGTTTGTGTGTTGCCTCTGCATGTCTGGGAAATCTGAAAGCATTGGAATTGACAACAGGCTAGTTACTCTTACAATTTACTATATGATATTTAAAATATAAATAAGGGAGTTGTAAATTTTGGGCTCCTAAATTGTCATCCTTTGGATAGATGTCTGTCACTTATTGTAGGATTGCTTATACATAACCGCTCTGGATTTTTTTTCCACAGTTAAGAAGGCTTCTTCTGAAGAGAGAGATGACATCTCTAAGCTAGTATCAGGCCTTGTAAAGACTTCTATCTGTAGGCAACTAAGTCACAAAACTGTGGAAGGAAATGAAGTAAGTTAACTTCAGGAACTTGGCTGATCAGATGACCCTTTCAGAAGGGGAAGAAGGATCCTTAATTGTGGGTCTTGAAATTAACAGGAAGTAAAAGATGTGATGGATAGAAGGAAGTGGGCTGAAGTGGCTTTGTTTTTCAGGTCACTCCTCTGAATGGTCAGAGTCCTAGCTCTAGCCCTGCAGAGACTGTAGCAGAAGAGGGTTCACAGAAGTCCATCTCAAGGTCCATTCGTGGGACAACGGCTAGTAGTTGTGAAGGTGAGAACTGACATTGTCTCCAATAGGATATGCTGATGTTCAGAATACATTCATCTGATGAAGTGGCTATCTGTTAAAACTTGCTCAAAGTTGGTTAAGTGGATTAAACCCAGTAATTAGGAGTTCGCTGGTAGCAGCTGGGGGTTGCAAATAATTGAGGTCACAATTGTAACTTGAACAGATGACCTTGTAACATTGGAGATTCTGTTTCAAGATGGCTATTAGTCAAACAGCAGGAGCAAAACTACTTATTTCTGGCCTTTCCTAGATATGGAATAATAATAATTTATTAAATTTGTATGCTGCGCAACTTCAAGGACTCTGGGCGGCTTACAACAATCAAAGAAATTACAATAAAATCATGTAAATGTAAGATTGTTACTATTATATATTTTGATTGTATCTGGCCTTAGGGCTATAATAAACTTGTTGTTGTTGTTGTTGTTGTTGTACAATAAAATCACTAGAACATTAAAGATAAAAGATGGCAAGTGCGACAGACCAGATGGAATAAAGTGAGGGGTCTCGCTCTCCCTTGCCAAAGGCCTGGGTGAAGTAGGTCTTCATGGCTCTTCTAAACAACAGCAAAGTGTGGGGGCCATCTTGGCCAGATGGACTTCTGGCTGGGGATAGCAAAAGATACAACTTTAAGAAGCTTTAAGAACCTCAACCTAATTAATTTTCCTAGCTTGGTAAACCAGAGATTTAACTTTTCCATCGTCTTCTAATAAAAATGAATTTCCCTATCACATCTATTCAGATGTTTAGCCTGGCAAGTGAGAAGCTCCATAGAAGCTGGACTAATCTTGTGTCATTTTTCTTCTTGTCTAGTATTTGAAGACTGTGTCACAGCATCAGCTATTATTGAATCTGCTATTGGGCTCCTGAAGAACTGTCTCTCTCTTATGCCACCGGGTAAGTAAGGGATACCCTGAATGGGATAGGTGGCATGATGTGGAAGAGCTTCTCTCCTGAAAGTTAATACCAAATAGGACTGGAAGAGAGAGCATAGGGATATACAAAACTCTATATTGTAGTCTCAGAACATTGTTTCCTCTCCCAGTCCTTTTTAACATTAATTTCCAAGTGATGTGTATTTCCATGATCTAAACTCTGTTCACTAGGAGGGGGAATGTGGACCAGAATACTTTAATCATCCAGACCACCCCCTCCATTTGTAGTGGCTGGGGTACTGGGGAATTACCTTTACCTTTGGGGCTCTCATTGTGATTTAGAACCCTGGTAAATTGTAACCCTATTCAATAATAAAATTGACCATGTAAGCAGCTAGGATGAACCCTGTTTTTCCAAAGTTATGCTTGTGACATCTAAACTGGAAAGGTATCTAATATTCCTGCACCACAGAAGCCTTCTTGTACATGCAAAGGCTTCCATGTGAGCTGAAACGCTCTTTGCAAAGGATTTGAACTTGTGTGGAAACTAAATCATACAGAGCTCTACATGTGGGATTTCCCTGCTGAATGTGCAAATGGCTTTTCACACTTCATCATGACTTGGAAGAATGGGACTCATTCCCACTGCTCACATGGTGAATTCTAACCATTTTTCTGCTGCCTGAACAGGTCAGGATCACAGAGTGGTTCTTCATAAATAAAGAACATTTCTTGGTTCACATATTCATCCTCTGTACATAGAGGTTGATGATAGGAAAGATGAAGAGGAGTCATCTTAGCGTGCTCCTTCCTATGTTTTCTCTCTTTGTTAAGTACAATCCTTTAAAGAGGATTATTTCATCTAATACTAACAGTTTTTCCTAAATTAACTAGTATCCTTGTTCATTGTCTAGCTGAGACAAATCCAGCTTCCCTGGCTTGCCACGAATATTTTGTTTGGGTGAGCAAGTGGGTTGATTATTCCAACAAGTATGGATTTGGTTACCAGCTCTCCAACCACAGCATTGGTGTCCTCTTCAATGATGGAACTCATATGTGTCTCTCAGCTGACTGGAAGTGAGTGGAAGAAACTGATTGTTTGAGGAGTTGGGGAGGGGGTATGGGTGGTAGTTGAGGCTGGTAGTGCAGTTGGGTTAGCTTTTCGCTGCAGCTGTAGACCTGCTGCCCAGCCTTATGTGCTGAAAGATAATGACAGGATAGAACATGCAATAAAATATTGGGTAACTGAAGGTATGGGCAAGGGGATTGTTTTAACAAAGAGAAAGCCTGTAGTAGTTGTATCTATATGATTTTGACAGTGAAAGTTTCTGCTTGAAGTAGCTCAACCATTTGTGCTTGCCTTTGTTTCCCCCTTGGGATGCTCTAGTCTAGAAGACCTGATACGCTTTTTAAAAACACCTTTTAACATTTATGGCTGTATTAGAAACCCTCTTTAGGGGCTATGAACTTCTACTTCAACTCTCCATTTCATTCTGCCAAATGTAGATCAGTTATTTATTTATGTATTTATTTTCTATCCCGCCTTTATTATTTTTATAAATAACTCAAGGCAGTTAGTACATCATAATAGATCATAATAGATCCAAAGTACTTCTGGCTACTACAGCTAACTACATTCTCTTGCCTTTTAGGAAAGTACATTACAACCTGACAAATAGTAAACATTTCTCCTTCCCGACTTCAACAGTCCCTGAACAGCTGCAGGAACAGATGGGGATTCTGCAGTATTTTGCTTCATACATGGAGCAGCATCTCATGAAGGTGAGATGGCTACTGGTGTAGAGTCATGTATATTCATGCTTAGGCTGTATTGGTTTCTGGATGCAGACTGAATTGCCAACCTTCTAACAACTTCATCCAGAAGTTGATAGGCATCTTTCACAAGACTTTCAAAGAGAATAGTTAAATGCTCTCTCCCTCCTTCCCTCTTTGATTAGCAGGTCCCGTTGTCTGATCTGTTCTCAGATGCTATGCCTTATCCTTCTGGCTATGCCTATTCCATGTACATAAGGAAGCTTTAGCTAAAATTGTGCAGGATGCAGTGAAATCTTGTTAATCCCTCTTTTCTTGAATATGGCTTCTACTATTGAAGTACCTGAGTTATTGTTTTGCAGTGGAAGCTGAGGGATTATTTATTCTCATCTGGGTAGAATGTTGAGAATAGATTGGGGATGAATGTTAGGAATTGGTCATTCTGTTGTCCATTCTTCTAACTTTTCTGTCCTCCTTCAAAGGGTGGAGACTTGCCCAGTATAGAAGAGACTGGACAGCCACCTCTGCTGCTGCTACAATGGGTGAAGACTAATCAGGCCTTACTGATGCTCTTCAGCAATGGAACTTTACAGGTGGGTAATGCATTAAGTCCCTTATGTAAAAGTATCTATCACTTGTGACCTCTTCTATTTAAGAGAGTTCTGGACAGGCTCACAAGCTGGCTTCTCATGCCAAGCACCTCCAAAGCTATTTTATCATAGAGAACTCTGTTAAGTGACACGAGAAGTATTTTTATTTACAAGAAGATGCTATGCCAAGGGTAAGGTATCTTTTAAAGTTGGTGGGCTTTCATGAAAATACAAGTCCATGTCTTCAGTGCTCCCTTAAAAACTGATTTGCAGTGGAAAGGGGTTGCCTGTGGGGTCGTTTGTGGGGGACCCCTCAGTCTTATATATTGTTTTGAGGGTAGAATGAGTATGTTCAAAAAAACCATGTTCACTACTTTATTGTACTTGGAGAAAAGGCAGGATATAAATACATACGTGTTTGTTATAGAAGTTTAACATACTGTATGATGGATACCTGTAGACCCATTTCTGTATATCCGGTTTTCTAGCCCTTCAATTGTTCAACTTCTGCATTTTGTTTTCTTCCAGTGTTTTAACTGAAGGGAATAGAGGAAGAAAACTACATCCAAAGTCACACAGTGTCCTAGCCAATACATAGACCAGGGATGTGGCATGCATTTTCTTTGCAGTCTCCAAAACCACAAAGATCATATAGCCAGAATTTAGTAGCAAACCACTAAATAGTAGCTGTTCAATTTCCTGCCAATTTTCAGCAGGAAGTGAAATACAGTAAGTCTAGCAAAACATAATATGCTTTATACACACATAAAATATAAATAAAAGGTATCCACCAAAAAGCAGGTCTAAAATTTCAGGCCTATTTCTGCTGAAGTCATAGAATCATTGCTCTTCCTACTGCAGTCCGCAACTGTAGAAAAGTTCTTTGTGCTTAATCTAGAGGCATGCGATATAAAAACCAGTGGAGATTCCAAAAGGGCAAGAAATGCTAGACATTTAAATAGACATCAATGATGAATATTAAGAAAGGGGTTGTGCTGTCTTTTTTTGTAGGTGAACTTTTACAATGATCATACCAAGGTGATCTTCAGCAAACCTGACCACTCCTGCCTCCTTACCTATATAAACCGTGACAGGAATTCCTATACTTACAAGTTGAGCAGCATTGCAGAACTGGGCTGCTCACCAGAACTTCAGCGTCGGCTCAAGTATATTCTCAAACTACTGCAACAGCGAGCAGATGCTTAAGGCTGCGAGTGGAGGGGTCTCACCATTACTCCAAGGATGGATATATTAATAGCGTAAAAGACAGCAGCTCTAGGCATCCACTGTGAAAGCATTCCGGTGTCTAATTTTCTAGAAAGGAAAACTTCAAAACTGCACACGTATAGCTCCAAACCACTCCTCAAGACTCATCAACGTCTGGATCCCTTGCATCATTGTGTTTCTTGTTTTAAAAAATCAGCTTGATGTGAATGCTTCAGTTTACAGGAGAAAGGTGTGGGGACAGATGCCTTAAGTTTTACCTCTGTGCAAGTATTGCATGGTTGGTTATGCACATGGTTTCACTGGGTAGAAAGGGAGGGGAACTTGTGCTCCATACACTATACACAGGGAACAATACAGGGTAAGGAAAGTACAAATATTTTTTTATGGTGGTTTCTAGGCTTTTGGTCCAATGCCTAATGCCAGATATTTGGTGTGGAACGTGGTGTACCAGAGCCTGATGGAAAGAGGGGGTACAAATGTAGAAATTAGTGGCTTTACTTATGTGTTGTCTCCTTGCAACACTACCATTGTCTGCTCAGGAAACTGGCATTGCACTGCTGGGAGTTGCGTTACTGCCCGAGCTTCACTTGGCTCTGACTCATGGACCAAAGCTGTGAATTGGGTGTGGCTACCTAGAGAAGAAAAGGCCTATGCAAAGGAGCAGTGGTGGCATAGCTGACTACTCTACTGTGGAAGCAGATAAATAGCTTCTTGTTCCAGCTATAATATAATTCTAAAGAAAAATGCTTGAGCCACTGTAGTTGGCTAGTGTGCCAATTGCCTGTCCTCTAGAATTGATAGAGAGGAACTCCCCCAAATTTGGGAGGACTAGTTAATGGCGAGAGTTGAATGTTCAGCCTTAAAATCAGGATCAGTTCAGGCTTCTAGTGCTACTGCAAAGCACTTGAAGCTATGAAGGGACATGTTGGGTAATAGAACTGTTACACTAATTAAGCAAATGGAACTCCTTTTTGCTGAAACTGTGAACGCCCTGTTTGCCTCAGTTTCTTGGCTGCTTTTCAGTCCAGGCTGCAGCAGGGGATCCCACAAATAGGTACAGACTTGAACAGCTTAAATAGAAGCTGCCCACTTGAGGTTTTGAACCTGACAGACTGTTCAGCTGTGGGGCCTAAATGGTGTGAACATCAAAGAACTTTATTTATGTATTTATGCCAACTATTTATTTTGCACCCGTGTCCTATCAATCATGCACACCATATTTCCCAAAATGCAGCAGTTTGATTATAATAAACACGTTTTTAATAAAAGCAGAGAGAAATGGTTATTTTGTGTCAAAACAGTGTCTTGTAGGTAACCAGTTGGCTCTGTGGGGCTTGTGGTAAGGCAGATAACCAAACAGATTTCTTTTGGGTTGTAATTTCAGCGCTCTAATGTGCAAATATGCTCTTCAAAATAGGGAAAGTTGTTTCACGTCAGTATCTTGATGCAGGCAACTGTCAAAACATAATGAGTGGTGGACAGGTTGGGTGCTCAGTGCTTCCAAACAATTTTCAGGCAAGTGTAAGCATGGCTGCAACAGGAGATTGAAATGTTGCTTAATTTTGAAGATACTGATATATGAAACAGAAAAAAACCTTACATGCTATGATGAAGCTAGGAAGTACCCATGCTTTTGGCATTCTTCTGCCTGATATCCAGAGGGGCTTACAAAGATGTTTATTGTTTATTGATTACAGTATATTCATTTATATACTGCACACCCTCCATGATTCTAGGCAGTTTGCAGGCAATTCCCATGAAAAGTATAACACAAAAATAGCTGCATTATCAAACTCAAGTCAACAAGATAAAATCCCAGATGAAAAGAACAGCCCAATATTAGCATTAAAATTCAAAAGCTCACCTGAGCAAGATCATTTAACCATTTTGTGGAAGGCTGGTAGTGAAGGGGCCAGGTGTTCCCAGCCTGGAGAAGTCCTAGCCAGCTGGGCATCTTGAGTTTTCCTCTGCCTGGCAAGGGGTCCTCAAATCAGAGGAACTTAGGTGATCAGTTAACTTTGATTAAGCGCTCACCCTCTCATGTAAATGCTCCCTGGAGATTCTTGCCCCCTTTCCTGATATTTTTTCTTTTTTTAATTTAAACATTCTTTACATACCCAATTAACAAAACAATATTTAAACTTAAAGAAAAAAATAGAAGCAAAAAAAAAAAGTAAAGAAACAACCCCAAAGAAAATACAAACTAAGAAAAAAAAAAGGGGGGGGATCTACCTTATATTTTATACTTATCAATAGTCACTGGCTTATTAATACATTAATATAATCAGTACAACACGTTATTGTAAAATATCTCAAAATCCCTGACATAGTAACACATAGCTGCATCCTTTGATTAGTAGAAAATTCTACCTTTTCTAAAACAGATCACACATTTCTGTCAACTACTCCTTAACATCTGGAATAATATCACATTTCCAATTTCTCAATATGATTCTTTTAGCCACCCTCCATGCTTGGTACAACCATAATTCCTGATGCACAGGTTCCAAAGCTTTGGTATATAGTTCAACATCACATTAACATATTTAACATTTAAAGATTTTCCGATAAACCTATTTATGTAGATTAATACACTATCCCAGAAAGATACCAAATGAACACATGACCATATCATATGGGTTAATGAACCCTCACGTTTTTTACACCTGAAACAACACAGAAAACCTGATGTCCAATCTTTCAAATACTTGAAAGATACTTTGAGATACTTGCTCCCTTTCCTGATTTCTTTTTATCTTTCACTGTCACCAGGGCAGGGTGGAGCTATCTGGGTATCTTTACTTGAACAACCAGAATAACTCTATAAAGTGCATTATTTTGCAACTAGAAGCCAGATGTTTAGAATTACAGACCTAATGGGTCCTGGCTTTAATGGAGAATGTTAGTATTTTTAACAGTATTTGTTACTGAGCTGTGTGTTTGGAGTAGCTTCTGATAAAACGAGCACTATCAGCATTAGAATATGTAATGTAAACAATTCTATCAATAGAGAATTAAAACAACTTCTAGCAACAGCAAAGATATTTTAAACAATTGCAGGTGTTTAAGTTCTATGAAAATAAACATTTATTATGTTTAATTAGTTTTAATTACTTTAAATAGTTTAATTAGTAGTTAGAAGATAAGAGACCATGGCAACTAAGTCTTTGATAGGAAACCATGCCTCAGGCAGGCTGACAGCATAAAAGGGTCTTCTATATAAGAGCTATCGGAGTTCTGAGATGAAAGGGGGAATTGTGTTTCTTATGGTAAAGTGGTCTCAGCTCTTAGGGACTTAAAGATTAAAATGTGCTAATAATTAGACTGGAAAACAGTACAGTGGCAAGGCAGAATCTTGCTGCCATTTTTGGTAACATTCTTTGGTGACCAAAATCTCTTCCCAGTGCTAGAACAGGATTGGGCATATACCTGCAATTACCAAAGCTAAAGACAGTGGTAGATTGGCTAGTGTTGGCATCCTATTTGTACTATCCCTATTTTACATGTTCAGGTGCTTCTCCCAATAGTCGACTGGGTGGAGTAAAGTGATGGTACCTAGGGAGAGTAATCCCCATATGACATCTTTAGCATTACATTTAGCATGTTTGTTTCTAGTTGATAGGTGCTAACAGTTTGGCTATCATTAGGCTGAGTGAAGGAAGATAGATACTTTTGAACTGTGGTGTTGGAGGAAAATTCTGAGAGTGCCTTGGACTGCAAGAAGATCAAACCAGTCCACACTCCAGGAAATAAAGCCAGGCTGCTCACTTGGAATGATATTAAAGGCAATACTGAAGTACTTTGGCCACATAATGAGAATACAGGATACCCTGGAGAAGATGCTGATGCTAGGGAAAGTGGAAGGCCAAAGGAAGAGGGGCCGACCAAGGGCAAGATGGATGGATGATATTCTGGAGGTGACAGACTCGACCGTGGGGGAGCTGGGGATGGCGATGGCCGAGAGGCAGCTCTGGCGTGGGCTGGTCGATGAAGTCACGAAGAGTCAGAAGCGACTGAACAAATAAACAACAAACAAAAACCTCCATTTAGCAATGTTTACAGTGATAACAAATTCATATTTGATACATAGCTTTCCCTAAACTAGTATTTTCCCAATGTGTTAAAACATAACTGCCATTATTGTTAGTATCATGGCTATACTGTACTTTTTATTCAAAGCAGTAAAGCTAATCAGTTAAAATATAATTTTTTTTTGTTTAAACTTTATTAATTTTCAGATTATAGCTAAAATACAAAATAGAAAATACAGAAAAGCAAGAAAATAGAACTAAAGAAAAAAGAAAAAACTATAAAAGTGCAAATAAACAGAAAACAAAGACGGAAAAGTGACTTCCGACGTTCTCCAATACAGATATAGATAAATTTACAAAAATAATCTCTTACCAATGATTAAACCATAGTAACATTATTTCTATTAAAATAAACCAATTAATCATTAAAACCCAAAATCAGAACATCATTTTTTCTACCACAAGCAAGTACTCTAGAAGTGGTTGCCAAACAGATATAAATCCAGAAACTGAATGTTCTCTAATTAATGCTGTTAATTTAACCATTTGGGCCAGATCCAATCTTCAACCATAGGTATCTGTGGATCTTTCCATCTCTGTGTGTATAAAAGTCTTGCAGCTGTGATCATATATAAAAGCAAAACTCCATGTTGTTTCTCCAACTCCTTCTAGTTAAAATATATTTTATTTATTTATTTATTTCTCCAACTTATATCACCGCCCATCTCCCCCCATAGAGGGGACTCTAGGCGGTTTTCAAGAGTTATGTCAAGAGTGCTTTGGGTTTTCCCCACATTTGTGTTTATTAGGCTTTTGCCTCAATGGAAAAAGTTACACTGACATAGGATGCAGTGAGAAGAAAGTGTGTGTCTGTGTCTGAAACATTCTCTGAGTTTTTAAAAGGCCTGGTGCACCCAGAGACCTTTTGATATTTTGGTCTTTTACTTGCAGCATGTCCCAAATCCAGCAAGTATTTATACAGCTATATTTTGGGCACCTTTAACATAATCTGCCTTTGAAAGATGCTCATTTGCTCAAGGAATAGAGCTGGGTTTATTTGTTTGCAAAGGAAGTTATATAATCTTTTGTACAAGCAAAGGCATAAGAAATGGTGTAGAACCAAAGAATTCTAACTGCAAATTTAACAAAAGAACTCTTAAGGAGTTGTGTTGACCACCAGCTCCCACTGGGGCAGATTTCCTACTTTTCTACTTTTTGCTACTCTATTTTAACATGTGTTTTAGCATGTTTTAGCATATGTTGTTCCCTTAAACTATATCCAGACACATACCCAAACCTGACAGATCTTAATCTCTAGCAAGATAAAAGTAGGAGAGGGAAGTTAGTCTCTAGAGGCCTGGTTCATTCATAATACAGTCCATGTACTGTGACCACAGCAAAGAGCGATGAATTTGTGAAAGTGGCTGAGGCAAAGCTGTCATTCTCCACATCCCAAAGGGACCGACTAGCAATGTGCAACCCTTGGTTGGCCAGCTGGCCCAGAAAGACGTTACACACAAGTTTGTAGCGTGGTGGGGTTAGATCTTTGACTCTGCTCCTGATGAGGTCTGACAGGTTTTGGACCAACTGCCCACTATTTGCAGGATTGTACTTGGCATCACTGAAGTAGCTGGCCAGAACTGACTCGAGAATCTGCTGTGTCCGTGAGGAATTGAATTTGCAGCCTTTATCTGGCTGGGTCTTGTAGGTGTTCTCATAGTGTATCTCCTGAATGGGTTCAAAGAGTGGTAGCCCAGAAAAGCTCACTCGACCACAATGCATCCAGGGCCCAATAGAAAGGCGCCTTCCTCCGGCAGCCAATGAATTTCTCCTGCTCGAAAATGGGGCATTGAGGAGGCTCACGATGGAGCTTCTCCGGGATGGTGGGAAGGGGGCTTTCCCTTCAGTATTCTGCAGAGGCAGCAATGGTCTGGGCGCCATATCTGTAGGCTGAGAGCTCTGGCGGAGAGGAAGTGATTCTTTCTTTGGGTGGGTGGAATCAGTATCTTCTGAAGCCATTACCTGATCGAAAGTTTCCTGGGATGTTGCCAGAGGCCAATCTACCATGCCTGAACAGTCAAACCCTAGGACACACAGAAAAGAGCAACACAGTAATCACAGTGAAGGGGCGTGGTGGCTCAGCGGGTAAGACGTCAGGCTTGTCGATCGCAAGTTCGGAGGTTCGAATCCCTAGCCCCGCGTGACGGAGTGAGCTCCCGCACTAGCCCCAGCTCTTGCCAACCTAGCAATTCGAAAGCATGCAAGTGCAAGTAGATGAATAGGTACCACTTCGGTGGGATGGTAACAGCGTTCCACGTGCGTCATGCCGACCACATGACCGTGGAAGCGTCTTTGGACAACGCTGGCTCTTCGGCCAACAAACGGAGATGAGCACCGGCCCCTAGAGTCGGACACGACTGCACAAATGTGCGGGGAGAACCTTTACCTTTTTATACCTCCTTAATTATATTAAATGTACGTGGAACTATATTTTTTTTTGCTAGAAGATATGTCCATTAGTAAAACTGAAAGGATTACTGTTCCATCTTCTCCTATTATTTATTTATTTATTTTATTCAGATGTATTAGCCACCCAACTCCAATGGACTCTGAATATTTTGAAGAGTGTCCAAATAAAGCAAAAATCCTAGAAGAAAATATACATGAACAAATCTACGTATTACATAATTTTATTTTTCAGAAAATATCATAGTCCTTAGAAAAGACTACTATTTGCATATTCAAATACCACTTTTCAAGATTCCTTTTCTCTTCATGTTGCTTTCCTAGCCTAGTGTCGTTGCTCTTCAATTGCCTACAATCACGTATTTCATGGACTAGATCTACCTCTCATTTTAGCCCCTCACTGCCTCTTCCTTATTTTTTCCTTTCAGCCTCTTTGTTCTTTATCCCTCGCAAGGACTTTTGCACTCCCTAGGTTTGCAATGGTCTCTACATGAATGTCCGGGGCCAACAGTCTTCATAGCTGTTCCAATTGAAACAGTTCTTATTCTAAAACAATTTCAATTTTAATGAAATACAGTTTGTATTCTGGTTTTTGATCTTACACAGACAATGGCATTTCTCACTGTTTTTCTCTGAGGACAAAAAGAATGAGATACTTCTATAATGTGAGCATAGTAGTTATAGAAACTGGCAATACTTATTGCCAAATCATATATTCAGAATCTGACAGTGTTAGAAACTATATTTGTCTCCTTCCTTCTGGACCAATAGGGGGTCTACCACATGTAATAACAACAGTCTTATATGTTAGAATATGGTTCATTCCAAAATGTAGAGTATTTTAATCTGACGTCTAGTGTAGATGCTACTTTTCATTTAGTAGTGATGCTCATGCTGTTGTTGCTTGCCCCAAAGTCAGGGTAGTAGTTGCCAGGGTAGATATCTGTGTATTTAGCAGATACTACTTGTTGGGCTATAGCTGTAGTATAGGAATGTGGAAAGGTCATCTCACAGTACTACAAGTTCTATATCTATATGAAAAATCCCCGTGACTCCAGATGCTATCTGAATAATGTTAAAAACAAACAAACAAACCTGGAATAAATAGGCTATTGCTAAAATCATAAAGCCAGTGAGAATGGGAAAAATAACACCCAAATGACGATGAGCTTCCTTTAATTATTTTTGTTCAGATGCAAAACAGTTGATAAAAGCCACATAAAAGAAAACAAGAATGCATCACTCTTGTATTAATAAAACACCATTGCCATGTAGAAACAACTAAAGTCTTAATGTTGCCCATATTCTTAAAAATTCAATTTTAAATTATTTTAAAGACTAATTACTTGATATCAAAGATTTATAATAATATTGTAATAAATATTTTAAATGCTCTGCATCCTTGTAGACAGAATGGGTTAGAAATTTGAAGAAATCCTATTGATACTATGAATTAGATTTTTTTTTTCCAATTAGGGAATATTATCTTGATCACCCAACACAAATCATTTGATTTTCAAACTGACTTCAATGCCTTTTTATTCAATAATTGGAATCGATAAATGATAACAAAGGAATGTTTTCCACTCTAGGTTTCCAGCAGGAAATTTTTGAAATACCTTCTTTGTTCTCACCAACCTGCACTTTTTACCCAACATGCATTCTCTTTCTCTGTTTTTAAACATTCTTTGGATGGGTGGAAAAAGTTGTACACAATCTATATTGATATTATTTTAATCAACAATGGGAATATTAAAACAGCATATGAATTTCACAGCATGCAAGAAAATCAGTAACAGAATTGGTTGGTGGTGGTACCCTCTTGTTTTCAGAGGCCCATTTTTCAGGTACCCCCAGGGGGGACATTCTTTTGCATTAGATCCCTTCTTTCCTCTCCTCAGGGGAAATCTCTAGCCAGGCCTGATTAATAACATGTTAGGCTAAAAGGAGGTTGACTAGTTTGCGGCTCAATATGCTGCGTGAACCTAGGCAATGTGGTTAGTTTGTGGATTAGTACGTCACAGGAACACAAGTAGTTGGGTTAGTACATAGTGGAAGTACTATGGTTCAGCTAATCATGGGTTAGTATGGTATGCAAGCATAATCTTATTCTAGCTGTTTCCTACGATTTAATTATTTATATTTTGTTTTCGGCTACTAACCATCTTGAGTGCCCTATGGATAGAAAGGCAGCGTATATGCTGAAATAATAAATAACACAATACCTGGAAGCAACGCAGACTCATGTAGAGGCTAGCAGCTTGCTGGAAGGTGAGCTTTGCTGGATCTATGACTAGAGCAGACTGCAGAGGCTTTTCATACTCTTATCTTGCTAAAGCTGGCTCAGGCTTCTTGCAGAAACCTGCTGAAGCCCTTGCCCTTACTACCCTGTCTTAATAAGTTTCCTCCCTTGGCCGTGGTAAATCATTGGCTCTTTGAAGTGACAGTTCAATGAGAAAGCCATCCAAAGGACTGCTGTAGGGCTGGGCAACCGGCCACCTGAAATGCATGATCCCCATGGAGACTGTATCACTTACATTAGTTTTGCACAGGCTGGTGTGCGTGAAGAGGCACATTAATGCCTCTCTGCATCTTGATGGCTTCTGAGATCCAGTAAGGATCTGGATCTGGACAAAGAACTCATTAAGGGCTAGTTCAGCAGGCTTCCCTGAGGTCATGTACTTTACTTCAAAGTTGGTCTTCTGAATTGGGGGCTGTACTTTCATAGCTGCAGAGAGTTGATGGCCCAAACCAGATACAGTGCACCCATGCTCTTAGGTAGGCGTCCCCTTAACAGTAAGTTTACTTCAAAAAAAAATCAAAATATGGCCACAAGTCTGTGAAATGTGTCCTCAGTTTAAATGGATTTTCCAGTTTTATAAACTGGAAGGGACATATTTTGACACTGCAACTTTAGCTATTCAGTGAGTTTTATTGGTAATATTTTTTTTCAGATGAACCCAATTAGTTTACAAGCTTAATACATTTTTTTTAAAACGATTAATATATTTGTATAAGGTTTGTAACAAAACTCACAAGGTCAAATCCTCAAAGAAAATAGTGGAAGTTTATCTAAACTGGTACCCTACAGCCATGCTGGGACTGCAGTTTCCAACTTTGCCAACCAATTTTGGGTAATGCTTGAAGTTGCGGGAGGGTTAGAGCATGGAGGGATTCTAACTACACCGCTGGCTTATGTATGATGTGGTCACTCCTGACATTTGTTTTCAGTACCAGGACTTGCTTAGAAGCTTATTGTGAACAGCTAGAATTTACTGAGGATCGATGAGAAGAAATTTCTGGCCAAGTTTTTAGAAACGTCATTTTAGATCTTTGTTATAATATTTGCTGATATGGACCTAGCTTATGAAGCCAACTCATTAGGATGCCACTACCTCACCTCAGTGTTGCTTTCTGAGTCATCCCGATTCATTTTATGGTCTCTGTTACTGGGTTGACACATTCCAGGCTGCCTTTTCTTGCCATTTTTGAATCCAGTTTCAAGCTCTCTGCCTGGCTGTCAAAACGTTTTTATGCTGATTGTTCTGCATTTTCACAATCACTTTTCTCCCCACTCAAACTTTCACTTTTTATTCAAGTTCATCCTGATGCACAAATTCTCCTAATTTTAAACACCTGTCGTTTCTGGCCACATATGACCCCTGTTCCTTCCCTAACAATTTGCTGTCTTGAATGCATCGCCATTCCTAATCTGTTTAGCTGAAACTCATTTCTGCACTTTTCTGCTGAAAGCATTGTGTTTTTTTTTCTGACATACATTTATTTGGCTACCCTTTTGCTTACCGTATTTGGAGACCTCATATAGTAGGAGAGAAAGATTCAAGAAATTATGTATTTATTTTGTAGTGAAACATTTTTGTTGCTATGTGACACAAGGTTTCTCCAAACATATCATTCTCTTTTAACTCTTTGTAGCCGTTTTGTGGTTAGAGAAACGGTATCTCAAGATCCTTTGACAAGATCACAGGAATTTGATGTGGATGTTTCAGAACCAGTTCCCAGATTTGTATATCACCGTAAAGTCTGGATTATACAGTATGCTGAGCCAAAATGTGGTTTGATTGGATTTGATTTAGCATGTTACACAAACCAACCTTTGTAGTCTGTGAACTATGGTTTATGGCTTAATAAAATGTATGAACCAGTCAGCTGCAATTTATTCAATAAACAATGATTAAATAAACTCCAATTTAACATTTGCAGATTTTATTCACGTGAAACCTTATGAGAAGGGAAGCAATAGGCCAGGGAAGGGTTCAGTATTCCATTTCCACAGCAATTCTCTCTTCCAAGTTGAACAGAGCTGGGAACAAATCTGACAGCCTCCCTAAGGCATGAGGCCATCAGGATTTCATTACAAATGTTTGTGAATGACATGTAATTAAACATGTACAGTACATATTCAAAATACAAGGCTTACTCTGTGCTTACTGCTGCTGTCTTACAACACCTATTCCACTAATATCTTTGGTGGCTTCCCACCCTGTTTTAGCAAAGCCAAGTTTCAGCCATTATTGTGCTAGGCGTGTATACTGACACAGAGTGATTTGATATTTCAGACAAGGATGAAAAGGGTTTCCTGGATATTTCTTTTTAGACAAAAGAAATGCAAAGGCAGCAGGGGTGTGCACATTTAACTATGGTCATGTAATTCCTTCCAATTAATCTGAACTGATTTCTTCACATACATAAGAAACTCATTTTGACAGGTGTTACCACTTAATTGCCAGGTACAGTTGTATACATTGAACTGCATTGTACACCTTGCTCTTGGGGAAAATTGTCCTTTAATTAGGATTTGATTAGCCAACAGAATCAGCTAAGGGCAAGAAAAATGTTCAGAGTTTAATTAAAGAGTTGCCAGTAGCCAGAGAGCTTTCTCAGTCTCACATTTTTTCAAATACAAAGCCAATGCATGACAGGTCTTCAGCTAACCAAGTAGAGGGTTAGATTACAAAGAAGCAAAGAATTGTAATAAAATATTCTCATATGACTTTCATCTAGCTGTTGGCTAAATTCCACCAGATCGGCTTACTTTCATAGATGGAATTAACTAAGGCATTTTCCAGTGAGCAGAGATTAAGTGAAATAACCTACTGGAAATTCATACAATTATCAGAGGCAGTTACATAAGATGGTGTTTTGTTTTGCCCAGTAGACTGAAGCAAATAGCAGATTGGAAATAATACTTAAGGTGAGAAATGTTGTCAATAAGGATACCTATTCATGCTCCTACTAGCTGTACCTTTCATAATGACATAAGAACTCAAGAACTGCCCATCAAGTCCAGCAGTCTGTTCTCACAGGGGCAAAGGAATCCTACTAGTCTCCCAGCAGATGGCCTTCAGAGGCAGTCACCCGGCCATCAAGGCTAATAGCCATTGATCTCCATAACTTCCATGAATTGGTCCGGCCTGTTTTTGAAGCCAGCCAAGCTGGTAGCCAGCACATCTTGTGGCAGTGGTTTCCAAAGTTTAATTATGCATTGTGTAAAAAAAAAATTCCTTTTGTTTATTCTGGTTCTTCTAGTATTTGGGTGACTTCTTGTTCTTGTTTCCATTTTGGGAAAAGGAAAACAGCTTCTCTTTGTCCACTTTATCCACACCATGCATAACTTTGTATATCTCAATCATGTCCCCTCTCGTTTACCTCATTTTGAGACTAAAAAGCCCCAAGTGTCACAACCTTCCCTCATAGGGAATCTGCTCCAGCTGCTTCGAGTTGATGGCACTAGGATGTGAATGGTAAATAAACATGTTGTAAGTAGCAGAAATTTTATGTCATAGTGTGTGCTTATAACTAATTCACCCCGTTTCAAGCATTAATTCAGCAGTGTGGGATCATAACACAGAAGAACTAACCACACCTCTTAGATTATGTAAGCACTGGTCCTTGGGAAAACAGATAGGATGCTATGTCTGTTTATCCCAACCTAGCACCCTCCAAATATGTTAACTTCAGCTCTCACAATCCCTAACTAGCATTGCCAAAGGCCATTGTGTGGATTGAAGCCCAGTATACTTAGAAGACACAAACTTAAACCAAAGTCTCCTTCAAACTGAGCTCAACCCTTGGAGACTTCACAGACACAATCTTGCAGTTTCCTTGGCAGTACTTCCACTACTTTATTTCAGCATTTATTAAAACTTCCCAGTCTAGTCAACAGCCCAGACATTCCTGGTTATCTGTCATCCAAGTACCAGTCAGACTCTACTAGGGTTAGCTTTTCAAGATCAGCCAAGGTTAGCTGGAAGTCACCATGGAAAGCTGTCTACCAAGTTATCTCCTTTGGATGATGTTACCTTATTTACATTACTTTATTCTAACCACTTTCTCTCTCATAATAGTTCTTTCTCCCATCTCTACATTTGTCAAACTACTACAGAGAAAAGGGGTAAATGAGTTTGTTGCATTTGGAGGTCCTGTTACCTTATCATTCCACAGGTTGACCTGCATGAACACAGGTTGACCTGCATGAACATGACATAGTGTACACACAGATTTTGTGCCCTTGAAGCAGTTTGGTGTTGGAGAAGACTCTTGAGAATACTGTGGTCAGCCATGTAAACAAACCAATGGAACCCAGAGTTCTTACTTGAGGCACAAATGACCAGGTTCAAATTATCCTACTTCGGACACATTATGTGAAGACCTAGCTCTCTGGAGAATGCTGTAATGCTCTAATGCTTATCATTCCACAGGTTGACCTGCATGAACATGACATAGCGTACACACAGATTTTGTGCCCTTGAAGCAGTTTGGTGTTTGAGAAGACTCTTGAGAATACTGTGGTCAGCCATGTAAACAAACCAATGGAACCCAGAGTTCTTACTTGAGGCACAAATGACCAGGTTCAAATTATCCTACTTCGGACACATTATGTGAAGACCTAGCTCTCTGGAGAATGCTGTAATGCTCTAATGCTGGGAAAAGTGGAAGGAAAGAGAAGAAGAGGATGACCAACAGCAAGGTGGATGGACTCAGTTACAGTGGCGATGAGTGCACCATTGGAAGAGCTGAAACACCAGGTTAGGGCCAGATCATCATGGAGAACATCTATTTATGTAGTCGCTAACCTGACTTGATGGCACATAATCTAATCTAATCAGGAAATGATGTGAAATTCCTTAGCAGGAGTTCCATCCCATTCCAGGCTCAGAAAGGCATTGTTTTAATTTTGTTAACAGAACAGTTGGCAGTTAGATGACATCTCAGTCCTAAGCATGAGCTTTTCCCAAACACTGAGCTGGTTCTGAGCAGAAAACCAACACTTGCAATTTCTCCAGGTAAGGAAAAGACCTGCTTGCTCTCTTTATAACAATCCCTCATCCCCAGTCCTGGCTGAAAGGTTTCTTTGGCCTGCTCTTGGGTCTTCCTCCCTGTTTTTGCAAAAGCCTTTTCCTTCTATATTTTTGTGGTCCCTCCCACAACAGCTGGATATTAGGGCCTTGGCAGCTGCCTGTTGCCTAGCAACAAAGTGTTGCTTCCCGCTTCTTTGGCCTTTCTCTGCATTCCTGCCTTGCCGCTGAGCCTCCAGCCAGCCGTGACTTTTCTCAGCATTATCACGATTGCAAGCAATAAACCAAAGCCAAGGAAACTCGGACAAAGCCCCTGCGCTTCGCTGCCCTCCCCTGCCAAAGCCGACCTATGGCCGCTGCCTCTGGCTCGGCTCTCCTGCTAGGGGATCCATCTGCTTTTGCTGCCGCCCTCAAGACTCTCATCAACAACCCCCAGTTCAGGTAAGCCTGCCTGCCTGCCTGCCTGCCTGCTGCGGGAATCAGCCGGAAGAGCCGGCAGGGATGATCATGTGACTGGGAAGGAAGGCAAACCCATTCTAATAGGATTGCTGGGAAAGTTACTCTCACCAAGAAACAAGAGCCGAAGCAGGCTTTGCTGCGGTGTGATTCTAAATAGCTTCCCCGACTTTGCATGGCAATATACGTGCTTGGCTTCTTGAACCTCCCCAGATCACAACTTTGCCTCTGATTTGGCAGAGGGATTCTTTCTGGCCGATGTGGCTTCAGCGTAGAAAGGAATTCTGGGTTTGCAGTAAAATTGCATACAAAGGCAAATGGTTGCTTATTGCACACATATGTGGTCTTTCTTTTGGGCCCTGCTTTGACAAGGAAAAAGATTTTAATAAAAAGAAATGACTGTTTTCAAGAAATGGAGGCTCTCCTCTCCAAATAGCATTGATTTTGTAATTTTTCTTTCTAGTTGTTGTAAGAACGGAAGGGAAAGAGTGAGTCACATGACTGTTTTGAAACAGTTGTCCTCTAGGCTAAAAAGGCTTGGATCAGCTGCTCTTGGGACTGTTTCTGTGGGAAAAGACAACGAAAGTATCTGTTTACAGGTATGCTTTGTGAAACCTGAAATGCAGCATGAATGATCCCATGCACAATTAGGTGAATTTGTTGTGCATTGACAGCCTAAAGCACAGCTTTCCAAACTCTGTGTCGCGACACAAAAGTGTGTCACCTGAAAACCCGGAAGCGCTGATGGCGCGCCACGGCCGCACGCACGGCGGCGGGCCATCAGTGCTTCCGGGTTTTTGCACGGCACACAAGGACAACGCTGCTGCCACCGCTGCGGCGCGCGAAAATCCGAAAGTGCCGCAGTGGCGGTGGCGTGCAAAAATCGAAAGCGGCGGTGCGCTGCCGCAGCAGCGGCACTTCCAGGTTTTCTTGCGTGCCGCCGATGGTGTGTCGCCGCGGGAAAAGTTTGGAAAGCCCTGGCCTAAAGTATGGTATACAGTTAGTAGCTATCAAGTAGTGTTGCTACTGCTTTGCCCTAGATAATTATTTCAAGTCAATTTAGCTACAATGTGTTAACTGTGTTAACACCTCTTATAATCTATTTACAGCACTTGTTCTTGACAGGAAAAAAATGTCTATAACAACAAGTGTCTGTGGGGAGAGGGCAAGTGACAAAATGTGCCTTCTAATGTGACAAATACTCTGGTTCTGATGTACTTGATGCGATGTAACAATGCAAGTACAAAAGGGTGGCGTTTTGGTGATGCACATTTTGTCATTTTGACATAATTGCAGTTAGAAACAGACACTTATAATTATAGCATCAGGTTTTGACAAAACCAACCAATAAGTTTTTCCTAAGCAGGAATTTGAACTAAAATGTAAGTATTTCTCTCTGTCCAGCAGATCAGTTATTTGCCTTATTCTAAGTGGAAGGTTTTTCATGGTGAACAAGCCTGCCACTTAAAATAAGGCAAATAAGCTATGTTGTATACTGTAAACCTAGCTTGTTGTAGTTTATTCAGTAAATCATGGTGAAGCAAAGTATAGTGTAGTGCAGAGCTTTCCAAACTGTGTGTCGCAACACAAAAGTGTGTCGCCACACACAGTCTGGTGTGTCGCCACACAACCCGGAAGCGCTGATCATCATCAGCGCTTCCGGGTTTTCCCATGGCGACACACCAACTGCAGCGCGCAAAACCCGAAAGCGGCAGCAGCGCTTCCGGGTTTTTGCGCGCTGCCGCACTTCCGGGTTTTCCCGCAGCGACACACCAACGCCGGTTGGTGTGTCGCCGCGGGAAAAACTTTGGAAAACCCTGGTGTAGTGTTTTTAGAGTGCTTAGGGTACTGTAGCATGTGAACCACGTTTTAACCTTGGCTATGCCATAATGTGGTTTGATTCTGACTGACATGAAGCCCAAAGGAAAAAACAAATTATATGTTAGTGACACAAAATCATTGACTCCAATACTGTACTTTTGAGATTACTGTATTTTTGAAGTACACTGCATATTGTTAATATCATTGTACGATTAATGTTTTTAACCCTAATTTGTTAGATTTGGAATTAAAGTCATACCGTAACTCTTAACTGCATAGACAGCCACATGTCTCTATAAGCCAAGAGGCTTATAACTAGACCTAGATTTCTGTTAGATGTTATGTAGTTAAACTTCCTGTTTCCCTGTTTGGCAGTGTATACAACAGGGTCAACTGTGCACTCTGTACAATCCAACAGAAAACTGGAACTCCAGTCTATGGCAAGATCAAAGGCCTAAACTGTGATCTAGTACAAGTTTTAAGAATAAGGCAGTTGTTTTCATGATATTCAATCTGTTTATAGCATTGGAGAGAATGATTAACACTAGAACATAGATTGAGTGATCCCCTCCACCTTTTCCATACTGAAAGTATTTTGTCTTGCTCTTTTGTGCTATCTAGATCCACTTTTTCTGACTATGTTCCAAATGGTGTTGCTGATGCAATGCTCGAATTGCATGTGTTTGCTCTTCATTGGTAATCTATTATGATAATTGATATTGTTTCTGTTATACATAACCTAATCTGGTGATATAGCTTTCATTGACTGTATGACACAAATAATCCAAGGTTCCCTTCCCAGGGAGAGTTGGCATAGAATACAAGGCTTATTTCTATAGGTTGGTTAGTTAGTTAGTTAGTTAGTTATTTTCTATTCCACCTTCCTTAGTTTTATAAATAACTCAAGGCGGCAAACATACCAAATACTCCTTCCTCCTCCTATTTTCCCCACAACAACCACCCTGTGAGGTGAGTTGGGCTGAGAGAGGGGGACTGGCCCAAGGTCACCCAGCTGGTTTTCATGCCTAAGGCGGGACTAGAACTCACAGACTCCTGGTTTCTAGCCCTTTGCCTTAACCACTAGACCAAACTGGCTTTATAATTATTTATTTTTTTAATTATATATTTATGTAATTATATACTTATAATTATAAATATTTATTTTAGAAAATCATAATATAGCTAACATTACAGAAAAGATACTGCATTTTCCAAGATGCTGAGTTGCAATACATTGGCAGTGAGAAAATGGACATTCATTGTGAATAACAATGCTGAATGGAATATGGTTCCAGAAGGAAAGCATATATCTCCCCTTATTTTTAAATGAAAAATAAACTTGTTCAGTCTTACTCCCTGCAGCAAACTTGCCCAATTTTAATATGTGTGTAATTGATGCTGGCTATATGAAGACTCCAGTAAAGTGTAGCTATCTGGTGGCTGATTTACATTATTCTACAACAGCTATTGAACTGGTGCAGCTAGGAATTGAGATAATTGTTTTGATTGAGTGGTGTTACATTTCACAGAGAAATTAAAAACACCAATCCATTTTCTGGCCCATAAAAGTGAGAAAGTCATTAGATCATAGCTTTCCAAACTGTGTGTCGTGACACTTTAGTGTGTCGCAACACACAGTTTAGTGTGTCGCGAGGCGGCGGCATGGGGGCGTGCGTGGCGGTGGTGGTGTGCATGGTGGCAGCGGCGGCAGCGGCGCGCCATCAGCGCTTCCGCGTTTTAGCGAGGATGCCGCACACACCCCGCGCCACCGCCATGCACGTGCGCCGCCACCGCCACCATCGCCGTTGGTGTGTCGCCAACGGCGGCAGTTTGGAAAGCACTGCATTAGATAATGAAAAATGAAATGAGTACCAAATAAGTTACAGAAGATACTGCTGTAGTTGTCTAAATTTACACATCCTTGCACTGTGGTTTCTAACTACATAATGTGGTAGGAACATCAACCTACATGTTCTTTGTAACCTGGTGCAACATATTGAAGACATTCAAATGGAATATCTGATGATGCTAAAATATATAATTGCCTGATCTGCAGAACTGCTTGGAAAGCAGAAGTCAGCACATGAGGCTCTGCTCATGACCACTAAGCTCATTTTTATTTCCTCTGCTTGCAGTGTGTTCTGATCTTGTTATATGCACCCATTCCCACATGCTAAGTTATTTATCATTTGGCATGCTCTTGCTACTTCTTATTGTAGGCAGGGAGGGGAAGAGAAGATATGTTAGCAACATGATTATTCCAAGATGTTTTGTTCTCTGATGCAGAGCAGGAAATTTGCTCCTTCTCAAGTTAAATTGCATAGTCTCCAAATTTGAGTATAATATGATCATTTTTCCCAAAGATGCCCATCACCTTCAGTTCTTAAACAATTCCTCTTTGCTGGTAGGGATTAGGTCCAGAATAGCAGATCCTCTTGTACTTTCTCCTACCTTCTGACAAATGAAGTTGTCAACAAGAGAGGACAAGAATTTCTTGGAACTTTTTTTTTTGGATAAATTTTATTAGAATTTTACAATACATAGTTAAAAGTTGGAAAAAGAAATAGAAATACAAAATAAAAGGAAAGAAAAGAAAAAGTGTAGTAAAGTAAAAGAAAAAGAAAAAGAAAATATGAAACATAGGTAACTTCCAATCTATCCCTGGTCATGAAAACAAAAAAATCCATCCTAAGTGCTAGTTTTTAATGCAATAGGTAAGAATAATTATTTGTCTAATATACCCTATTAAGTTTATAGCCTAATCTTCAAATCCCCATGTAAGCTTCGCCCCTCCTGCATTTCGCAAATTGTCCACCAGTGGTTTCCACTCTTTGAGATAACAAGAATTTCTTGGAACTTTGACTCTTGGCAGAGGTAGATTCCCAGCAGATGTCAAAAAAATTAAAATCCCCCATTATCACTATTGCATGTCTCTTTGAAAGTCTGGGCATCTGATGCATTTTATTTGTATCTTTTGCCTGCCCAGGCAGTCTATAATAAACTCCCACTATGGTATCATTTTTGTTTTGGTTTTTCTCACCTTTTATTATTTCAATAAGTCCCCACCTTCAACAGGATTTACATGCTCTGATTCCTTAATTTCTGAATTTTTTCTTTGTATTCAGTGAATACCCCCTCCCTTCTATTGGATCTGTTCCTTTTGAATTCTAGTCTTCCAATGCCGTGTGCCAATCATGAATATCATCCCACCAAGTTTCAATTATGCCTGTCACATCATATTTATCTTCCTGAGGGAAGATGAATTCTCTAATTCTCCCTGTTTATGCGCATGCTTTGCTGTTGAATTATCTGATGTTTTGAGGACCACCTATTGGTGTCTCTGTTCTTGCATCCTGTGAAACTGAGTCCCCATTCTGGCCTCTTGTT
Organism: Charina bottae; assembly: GCA_023362775.1. Lineage (NCBI taxonomy): Eukaryota > Metazoa > Chordata > Lepidosauria > Squamata > Charinaidae > Charina > Charina bottae. The sequence goes on from JALMGJ010000003.1 coordinate 60,399,651, forward strand.
TTTCCTGTTGTATTCTGCTTTCTTGGTCCCAATCTTGGGCTGGATATTCAGTTCTTGGCTTTTGCCACCCTCCATCTTTTATTCTAGTTTAGTGCCCTCCTGATGAGAGTGGTAAGTCACCTGGCAAACACTTTCTTCCTAGGTTGCATCTTCTCTCTTCCCAGGATGCCTTCATGAAGGTAGCGTGGGCCATAGTTGTATAATCCAAACTCTATCTACACCATCTGTGTAGCTAGTTATTGACTTCTACGATCCTGTTTTCTCTTCTTATACCTTCACCCTCAGCTGGAAGGATTGATGAAAAAATTACCTGTTTTCTCAATTTACTTCATCTTTCTGCCCAAGGCATCATAGTTTCCAGAGATTCTTTCAGTGTTTCTTCTGGCTGTGCCATTCATCCCTGCATGAATCAAGAGGAAAGAGTAGCTGCCAGTGGATTTGAATAGTGTTGGTAACTACTCTATCATGTCCCATATATAGGCACCTGGAAGACAGTAGACCTCCTGTGACATAATATATGGTTGCACACAGCTGCCTTGGCTGTCATTATCAGGGAATCATCCACCACAAAAATAAACTTCTTTTGTAGAACAGCTCTTGGTTTTCTTTGAACCATAAGAATGCAAGTGTCTTCTACAATGTTCTATGGCATGGTTTACTTATGCGGTTGTCAATCGTCCTCTAGAGCACAGCTTTCCAAACTGTGTGTCGCGACACAAAAGTGTGTCGCCTGCAGGGCCCAGGTGTGTCGCGTCAAAACCTGGAAGCGCTGATGGCGCGCCTCTGCCGCGGGCCATCAGCACTTCCGGATTTTCGCACGGCACACAAGGACACCACTGCCGCCACCGCTGCAGCGCGCGAAAATCCGAAAGCGGTGCAGTGGTGGCGGCACACAAAAACCGAAAGTGGCGGCGGTGCTTCTGGGTTTTTGCGTGCCGCCGCAGGAGTGGCGCTTCCGGGTTTCTTGCGCGCCGCCGATAGTGTGTCGCCGCGGGAAAACTTTGGAAAGCCCTGCTCTAGAGGAACAGCCTGCTGCTGATTCCTGAGTTCCTTTGACACTGTTTTCTGATGCTCTTGCTTCATTTGGGTCATATTCTTCTATATGTTTGCTTCTGCCAAAAAACCTGTTCTCTTCACTTCTCTGTCCTTCCTAGAGACCTTCAGCTGTCCTGCCCAGAAACCTCTTGTCTTTCCTGATAGTTCATTGTAGCAACTTTCTCTTTAAATCACTTTTTTCTCCAGTGAGGAAACCAGCTTGCACATGAGATTATGAACATCTCTTTTTTGCAGTTGGAGAACCCAGCCACCTTATAGGAGGGGGATTGTTGAGGGGGAGGGCTATTTTGGGGCCTGAACTTTTATCAACTACAAGTAGGTATCCAATATGGCATATTTAGCCAAGCTAGTGAAGAAAGCTATAGCACTGCAATTCCAGAAGGTTTTAAAGAAAACTGGTTATCTAGATCATTTGCAGCCTGTAGAGATCTGGCCTTGATTGTCTTGATGTGTAGTGGGGTTGGGGGCTGGCAGAGGTGGGGAATGCAATATTGTTGATTTTTGGTTTTGATACCATTGACCACAATAATTTTTGGAGTGATGGAGGCACTACTTCTATAGCTTTATGAGTTTTTTCAGAAGATGGTTTTGCAAGATACCTGCTTGATCTGCTGATGCCTTTCTGAGTTCAAATGAAGGTATTGACAGGTACAAAGACTTACAAGACTTACACCCAAGTATTAGAAGAACTTTCTTTATAGTCCACCCCTTCAACAGGGCATCTTTGGCAGGTCCTACCACATGTCTAACATGGGTGGTAAATTCTGTTTTTCCATGGGGGGCTTCATTATGAAACAAATTGCTGTTGAATTTCAGGGAAGCCTCATCCTTATTGCAGTCTTTTTACAGAGGCCTTTTAGAGTTTAAGGATTTTATGTAGTTGGTTTTTAAATGTTTTATATAAGATTTTTAAATATTAATACATCTGCCCAAAAATATTTCCTCCCCTCCCTTCACCACCACATTATGCTATATTTTTGGAGCCTGGTTAAAAAAAAAGGAGTTCTGGTACAATGTGGTGGCAGCAAATTAATCACAGCCTTCTCACTGCTTTACAAATTACCAAAAGCAATTCTTGTTTTAAGGGCACTTCCACACTACCACCACTTCTACACCTGCAACAACAATTTGAAGAACCACAATCTTCTTCAAACCTGAAACCCTTAAAATGCTACAAAGGAGCAGCAAAAATCAGTGCCCTGCCCCCAAATGGCCAGAGGTCCTATCATAACAAAAATCAAAGAAATTGGCTGCATCCTTTCCTTGTCTTTATTTCCTGTTCTCTATATTTTTCTGATTGTTCAAAAAGAAAACAAAACTAATGGTTTATATCAGGTGTTGAAAAAATGTCAAGCCACTTTTCCCCTTGAAAGTCCCAAAGACCAGGATATGGAAGGCATGGCCAGACACATCCCTGCAAATGAGAACAGAGATTGTTTACAAGTTCCAGCATTTCAAAAAAACAGACCACCATAAGCTCCAGAACTTTTTTTTAAATCTTTTTAGTTAATTAAAAAAAGAGAAAGACCAAAGTGTTAAATAAACACATAAACTAACAAGGCTCAGCAGTCAAACACTGTTGATGTTGTAGGATCAGAGAAATTCAGAACTGCTTTCAAACATACATCCTTGTGTGGAAGTGCTCTCAATCAATGGGTAGTTCAGTTTACCAAAGGACATCTGAATTCTGCATGTTGGTTCTCAGAAGGAGGCATCTAAAGAAAGATGAGAGAAAGCAGGGTAGGAAGCTGAGCCATCTCTATGGTAAACTCTGCCAATTATACTGAGATCTATGTGGCCTGTCTTTCCACAGTGATGTAACATTTCTGGTTGGCAAAGAGAAGCAGAAAGTCTTTGCCCATCGCTGCCTCCTCTCTGCCCGCTGCCAGGCATTCCATGCAATGCTAAGCCAGCCCCGTGAGATACAAGCCCCGCTGATCCTGAATCGCATGCAGCCGGAAGTGTTCCTTACCATCATTGAGTACCTGTACACCAATGGAGTCTCTCTCAACAATCTTACTGTAAGTATAACTTATACTACCAGCTGGGTTGGGCTTCCAGAGAAATGGATGGAGGAATGGTTAAAATTAGTAAATCAACTTCGTGTTGTGCGCCAGTTACGCCCTTTCCTGGACCGAGAGGCCCTTCAAACGGTCACTCATGCCGTGGTTGTCTCCCATATAGATTACTGTAACGCGCTCTACATGGGGCTACCCTTGAAGAATATCCGGAAGCTACAGCTGGTACAGAATGCGGCCGCGCGGGCAGTTTTAAGTGCACCAAGATCGACACATATAACACCTCTGCTCCGTGAGCTGCATTGGGTGCCAGTTTGCTTCCGGGTCCAATTCAAGGTGTTGGTTATTTTATCTGAGGGACCGCCTCATCCCCATTACATCATCCCGTCCCACCCGATCTTGCAGAGAGGGCATGCTGCGGACCCCCTCTATGAAATAATTCCATCTAGCGGGGTCTCGGAGGCGAGCCTTCTCTGCAGTGGCACCTGCCCTATGGAACACCCTTCCCCCAGAGATAAGACAGGCCCCTTCACTCCTGGACTTCAGGAAAACATTAAAATCTTGGCTCTGTGATCTCGCCTGGGGCAAAAGGGAAAGTGGTCAAGCTTGGGGCTGATTTCTTAGAGCCGCCTCAAATATTTTAAATATGTTTAGCTTCACTGTATGAACCACCTGCTACTTGGTTTTTATTGTATTTATATTGTGTTTTTATTGTATTTTAATTGTGTTATTGTGGCTGTGAACCACCCAGAGTCCCTCCTTGAGGGGGAGATGGGCGGTCATAGAAATTTAATAAATAAATAAATAAATAAATAAATAAATAAATGGTTAAAATTAGTAACCATTTTTAACTTGTTTGTAAGTAGGATGAAATTACAAAAGGCCTCTGAACTAATCTGATAGATGAATTTTGAAATCTTACCAGCTTTTTAGTGACAGATAAAAACATTCAATTTTTTTCTTATCTTTTCCCGATGTTGATTGATTCTACAGTTTGGAGATTTGTTCATATTATGTAGTCTTTTCTAATTGCGAATTTACTTTGCTGTTTTTATCGTCTTTTAAAAATATTTTTACAGAGAATCACATTAAGTATAGATTTTTTCTGTAGGACTGTAAGGTGTGCATTAAACAGATGATAATGAGAAAAATAATATGAAGATGATAATTTTAAAAAGACCACGGTGAATTAGTTGCCTGGAAAAAAATCAAGTATATGTCCAGCTGAGTGACTGATCAATAGACCCTTTTAATCCACAAAACTGACAGGTAATTTAGTTGCTGCATGGCTGAATTCAGCATTAAGATTCTGGATGTGTCCAAATGGACCTTTTAATTCGCAACATGTATGATTCATTACCATATTTTCTTTGAACATCCAGATAATGTTTTCTCCTCTTAATCATCAGCCAAGTTTTATGTCTCGTTCATTTTTTTCTCTTAATGGAAATAATGCACTGACACAGAAAGTCCTGGAACAGAACTATAAATCTCTAAAGATGTGGATGTTCTATAAACCTTCATTCCTATGAATTTGGGTTGTGCGGCTGTAACTTTACAGCCGCGGAACCTTCTCTCATTCCTCTCCTCCTCGCTCCCCTGATTTGCCATTTCATACATCTGTGGGCTCAGCATTTTTCTTTTTGTTCTTACTGTTGCCTTTGTATCTGCATAGTTATATCTCAGTTCTAGAATTTCAAAACACAACCTTATCACCTCACCTCTACCTATCTTTTCTCATTTGCTGTTCCAGAAAGAATGAAAATTCTCCTATGTGTATGGCAAGTAATATAATCTATCCACAATTAGTATTTTTTAAAATAAAATAAAAAAGTATGTATGTGTGACATTTCTAGCTCTGGAAGAAATGTGGAAAGTAACTGCTACCCTTCTAGCTCATAATATACAAACAATTGCAGGTTTAATTGTAATCTTTACAGGTTTAGTTTTTTTCATTGTTTCAATAGCAAGTGAAATTATGGTAGGCGCATTCAACAGAGAGCAATGAATAAGCAGGAGTATTTTGAAATTGTCAACTTCTAGGGTGATGTTTTAAGGGCTGTGCCTGCATTCATAATCCGAGCTATCATTCATAATCCGAGCTATCATTATTTTTCAGGGGAGTAACGAGAGGGGTGGAAGGTTAAAGAGGCTGATATGAGTAAGACAAGTATGTAGATGTCATGATATGCCCACTAGTATGGAGGGTATATATTTAATTTTTGAGCAATAAAAGCATTTAGCAGGAACAAACTGTGTGGATGCTGTATTGCAATTCCACAAGCAACAGAAAAGCAATGACATAATGTGAATGAAGGCTTAGTTCTGGATGCTGCACTTGTGGTAGTGATATGTGAAAGATAGGTACACTAGTGCTTTCATTGGGTTTGATCCATATTCATATTAACAATTCTTAATATTTGAAACAAATCTTTTCCATGGAGTCTTGAATCACAGAACCTTGAGTTCTAGAAGTGCTATCACCACTGCAGCAGAGAGAAGCTGGATGAGGATGGGAAGGAAGGGTGTTTGTGCAAGAATGCTGGCTTAAGCAACCATTCTGAATAGCTTCCAGATAATAAGATTTGTTGCTTAGCTTTTTGTTAATTTAAAGTTGTTGGCAGCAACCCCAAAATCATGGCACAGATCTGATTTAAGAAAGCAGTGAAATGATTTTTGAATAACGGGTTTCAAAACTACACTCAGTATATAAGGTTGAGTCTTGTCCTTTACTAGCATGGAGGAAAACTCTCTTGGATACAGGAAATTAGACATTATGATCCCAGCCATTTATCCCCCATTATGAAATTCCCTTTTTTAGCTGTCACTTTTTTATTAGTGTTTAGCTCTCTTGTTCACTTGCGCTGTGTAATTGTAGAATACAACAACTTTACCTTTCCCATCTCACACTGTCAGCTGTGTCATCTAGGAAGCCCACTTTTACAGAGGACTTTTCTGCAATAAAAGGTCCTATTTGGATGAAGATGACCATCGATATGGCCCATGCAATTGATCTTGGATTTTAAGGCAGATATTGTCTTTATCATATTGTTTCTACATACGTTGTGGAGGATAAGGTACCCTATTAATTCTCCTGGATCTCTCCCTGCTTTTTTTAGTATTGATTACTTTCACTGATTGGAAATGAAAAGGTACATTTTCCCACATATGTACCAGAAGTAGTACTGTGGTTATTATTTCAATGTATACCAATTATCCTTACAGAGATTTTTTGGCTCACATTTGTTTCCCTTGGTTTTTAACATCTACAAAAATCTTCAGAGTGGAGTTGTCCAGAGTTACAGAATGTAAAGTCATTGGTATGCACTTTTCAAATCACCAAGGCCCTATAAATTCAAATATTCTTTCACAAATCAGAAAATAGTGTATCAGTAAATCTGCTTCATCTACCATTTCTTTCCATTTACTAGAGGAGCTGAATGAATATGCAAATAAAAATCTGCAGATGTCATCTTAAAATAGAGATGGGCAATCTGTGTCCCATTATATTTTGTTGAGCTACAGCTTCCATCAACTTTAGCCAGCATATTAATTGCTGAGGGATGACGAAAGTTGCAGTTTGGCTTTCCTTCCTTTAAAAAAAAGTGGCCATACTAATAGAAAGAATGCATAGTGGGAAGAGATGGGGTCTCCAAAAAATCCTGAAGACATCAGTCTGAATAATTCATTATTCTATTAACAATATATGGTATTTTTGAGAAGAGCAAAATAAACAGTGAGAAGCCTCAAAGCATAATGAAATTTATTTATTTTCTATCTTGCCTTTATCATCTTTATAAATAACTCTAGGTGGCGAACATACCTAATACTCCTTCCTCCTCCTATTTTCCCCACAACAACCACCCTGTGAGGTGAGTTGGGCTGAGAGAGAGTGACTGGCCCAAGGTCACCCAGCCGGCTTTCATGCCTAAGGTGGGACTAGAACTCTCACTCTCCTGGTTTCCTATTGGCTCCTTCCTAGGGCTGAGAGAGAGTGACTGGCCCAAGGTCACCCAGCCGGCTTTCATGCCTAAGGCGGGACTAGAACTCTCAGTCTCCTGGTTTCCTATTGGCTCCTTCCTAGGGCTGAGAGAGAGTGACTGGCCCAAGGTCACCCAGCCGGCTTTCATGCCTAAGGCGGGACTAGAACTCACAGACACCTGGTTTCCCATTGGCTCCTTCCTAGGGCTGAGAGAGAGTGACTGGCCCAAGGTCACCCAGCCGGCTTTCATGCCTAAGGCGGGACTAGAACTCTCAGTCTCCTGGTTTCCTATTGGCTCCTTCCTAGGGCTGAGAGAGAGTGACTGGCCCAAGGTCACCCAGCCGGCTTTCATGCCTAAGGCGGGACTAGAACTCAGTCTCCTGGTTTCTAGCCCAGCACCTTAACCACTAAACCAAACTGGGAAATCACATAGAAACTTTTCAGACTGCTGGAAAGTTAGAAAATAAAAAGTTCAGGTACAATTTATTTCATCTTTAACAAGATAGAGGATGGAGCTAATTACAGAATACCTAATTCATTTTATTTGCAGGCCATTGAGGTTTTGACTTCATCCATGGAGTATGGGCTGGATGACCTCAGAAAGGTAAGGATCATGCACTGCAGTGTATGAATCCTGATCTAGGATTTTACAATCTATGGATGTACATAGCCAATGGTATTATATTGCAAGCAGTGGATACTGGCTTATTTGATTCAAAGGCTATAAAGTTTGTATCCACTGATACTACTTTTGACACACAGGAAGGCATGCCTTTTGCTGCTCCAAATTGGCCTACAGATAATTCAATCCAAACTCTTGAGATCCCTGTTTCTGTAGACCTTACATAAGCATACCTGCTACTATGAGCCATTCTGCCATTCCTCATTATAAAAGAGAAATCCTGTAAGTACTGTACTGATACTGGCAGGACAGAACCATGCATTGATTTTGGCCTGTAATCAGGATGTTCCGCCCTGCTACTTTTCTTCCTTAGTTTTGTCTGTTATCAAGGTGTGCTATCCTGCTAAATCTTATCTCCTTCCTGAGAGCGTAAGGAAATGGTAAGTAAATTATTATAGTTTTGCAAATGAATGACAGAAAATGATTATAGGCGTTCCTACCAGTACTAAAGCTGAGCTGGTTTAATTGAATAAGTCAGAGCTTTCCAAACTGTGTGTCGGGACATGTTAGTGTGTCGGCTGCTGCTGCCTCCGAGCCCTGCCAGGATTCTGCGCAGGTCCTAGTGCCTGCCTTGTGCCTTGCTGCATCCAAACCTGCTGTGATTCCGCGCAGGTCCTAGTGCCTGCCTTGTGCCCTGCTTGTAAGAGTGTGTCGCGAAATGATGCATGTCTAAAAAGTGTGTCACCAACATGAAAAGTTTGGAAAGCTCTGGAATAAGGACTTTTCCCCACTTGAACCCAACCATGGCAAAAACATGCCCTGGGAACATCTTCTTTTCTCCCCTGATTGAATTATATCAGCTCAGGTCTGGTACTGGTAGTAACTGTCCTGTCCCTCTTCATCTTTATCCCCAGAGCATTGAGTGGGGCAGCCTTAAGTCATCTTTAGTAGAATTGGTGTCCCCCTTATTCTAACACCTTCCAAGGGCATCCTCAAGTAACTAAAAAACAGGCATTGTCACCTGTTACCTGGGGGAGGTCAGATGACTGCAGTGACTTTCAACAGAGGCAATATGAACAGTGTATGAATTGGCAGGGGGAATTTCATGCTGTTGTATTTTTCTGCCAGCTAAAGGATAGGTCAGTGTTTCTCAACCTTGGCAACTTTCAGATATATGGACTTCAACTCCCAGGATTCCCCAGAATTCTAGGTGTTGATGTTCACACATCTGATAGTTGCCAAGGTTGAGAAACACTGGGATAGGTGGATAGCACTTCAGCTCAGCAGTGGGGAAAGGGCTCCAATTAAGTGGAAGCAAAGTAAGGTCTGTATTTAGAAGAAGGTTTTGTTGAAAAATTGTCATAGCTCATGGTTTAGTGAGCAGAAATGTAAGATCTAATGGTGGATTTTAAGCTTGGGCCTGCATTATATGTTGATTTTTCATTAATTAGGACTTACCAACCATTGATTGAAACTCACAGTACCGCTGACTTTGTTAATTTAATAATTAATTTAAGTTTTGTGTATTGAAAACACGTTGCCTTTCTCACTTATATCAAGGACCCAGGGAATTGCTGTGGGAACAGCATTAGGGAAGTCCTATAATCTAACTGCAAACTAGAAACTCTACTTTGGAAACTGACAATCCTGCATATATGTGTACACACACACAAAGTAACTGCTGGTGACTTGGAGGAAGCAGCGTATATTGGCTACTTTCAGATTTGAACCTGTTATATAAAAAACAGCAGCAACTGTCACATTATTGATGGCACCACTGAGCTTTGGCATGGCATGTGCTGTTTAACAGAGGAATTGCTGACACTGTAGAACTCTGTTCTGATAACTTTATTAACATCTGTCCTATTTAGGCAAATCTAATTTGGATAATTCCTATTATGTGAAGGCTTTGTGTCCCCAGTTGATTTGCTTCTATTTTGGACAAAATCCATGTTTTCCCTCCAAGTGGTTAGTTGTAGACTGAGCAGCTTCTTTCTTTAAATCCGTAGCTACATATAGTCAGTTTCCTGACAGACTGATAATCAGTTCTTGTACTAAAATAGCCATATCATGGTTGAGAGCTTTTTCCCATCTAGTGCCAGTCCTCTGGAATCAGCTTCCATCAGAACTGTACCTAGTGGGCATTAAAAATGTTTCTTTCTTATGGGCCTTTGTGAATCTGCTTTAAGTATTAATTGTATGCAGTAATATGTCTATGAAGGTTCTCAGTCATCCAGGTGGAATTGTCTGTAGCTTGAATCATGTCAACTGGATTTCTATTTTCTTAATGGAAACGTTTCGCTCCTTATCCAAGGGGCTTCTTCAGTCTGAGCAAAGTTGGTAAGGGAATCCTAAATATGTTCCTAGGTAGCTGTGTGACCTTACACCTGGGGCTAGGTCATGGTTATATTGAGATGTAATTTTTAAGTCCTTTTATCATCTAATGGAGGGTCGTTAAAAACACCATGCTGCTGTTGAGCTTCTGAAATGGTCTTAATCTTCCTAGGCACAGAAGACAACACGGGGAGGAAGATGGGGGAGAGTTTGTGCCTGAGGCCCCCACCTCTATTCAAGGAAGGAGTATGCAGTAATATACTAATAATTTAATGTAGTTTTTAATGCTTGTGTTAAATCTTATGGACCATTCAGATTACTGAGGCTGTTTAGTTGTGATTTTAAATTGGATTGTAGTGAGATACTGCCTTTTTGATGTTATGTCTTCTTATTTCGATGGCTGTTGTGGGTCTTCCGGGCTGTGTGGCCGTGTTCTGGAAGTTGTGGTTCCTAACGTTTCGCCAGCATCTTCAGAGGGCAGGAGCACAGACAGAAGCGAAATCTCTAGATATCCTGTAAATGTGAACCCGTGGGTTTCTGAACGGCTTGTGCGTGGATTGCAGAATATACCCTGGCGTTACCTGGCTTGTTCAAACTAGTTACCTCCTGTGCTTGTATGTTGCACAGTTCCGCACCGCGGAACTCTAGACTGTTAGCTCTCTTTTTATATACATAAATGATATACTGTATTTCCCCTTTTTACATTTAAGAAATGTCAAAGCAACATGTTATGTATGCCCTTTATGTCTTAGTATTAAAACTAACCCTGGTAGAGATTTCTGGGGAAACATAAAAAGAGACTTTTTTCTATCCCCTTGCATTTTTGTTATCACAAATAAGAACATAAATAGGGCTGAGAAAAATGCTATGTATTAATAAGAAGATATTTACATGTGAGAATGCATCTAAAGATAATAGTTTAACTGGCAATATTAACTGTTAGTTGATTTTTTTGTAGATATGTATATACAGTATAGGTAAAAAAGGTAAAGGTTCCCCCTGCACATTTGTGCAGTCGTGTCCGACTCTAGGGGCCGGTGCTCATCTCCGTTTGTTAGCCAAAGAGCCAGCGTTGTCCGAAGATGCTTCCACGGTCATGTGGCCGGCATGACGCACGCGGAACACTGTTACCTTCCCACCGAAGTGGTACCTATTCATCTACTTGCATTTGCATGCTTTCGAATTGCTAGGTTGGCAAGATCTGGGGTGAGTGCGGGAGCTCACTCCGTCACGCGGGACTAGGGATTCGAACCTCCGAACTTGCGATTTTCCAATCGAGAAGCCTGGCGTCTTACCCGCTGAGCCACCACGCCCCATATACAGTATATACGTATATAACTAGATATATTTTCTCAAATCTGTAACAGCGTGAGATTATTCAGAATTTCTCTGTCCTCTGAATAAGAATAAACATACTGTATGTTCCCAGAAATAACATAGCAATGAAAAGTCATAAAAGGATGGGAAAGCTGGATGAGAGAGAGCTAGGTCTTGACTATTAACATGAACTAGTGACTTTTGGAGGGAACTGATGACTTTCTTTCTTAGGAAGAGAATCTAAGGAACAGTGATGGAAATAAACAAAGGAGAAGTGACAGCTGGCCAGGAACATAAACTTACCCATCTGCTTTCAGAAGGCTTGAAAGCCTAGGCACCGTTCACTGGGGAATTGTCATAACCGTCATTTCCTTGCTGACTTGGTGATCCAAGAATAGTCTTATGTGACCATCAGGAGTTTCCCAATTGATACAAGCATCTGAGAATGTGGGAGTAGCAGGAAACTACATTTTGATGAGTGCATACATACAAGACAAGATAGCTCACAAAGGCAACTAAGAAGGAATTAATGCCATGACTCTGGCAATTAGGAGGAAATATTGAGGCTGGACTATGTCGGGATTCTTGGAGATTAAACAAAAGAGAAAAAAAGATTTAGAAAATGTGATGGAATGGATTTGAAGATTTTACACAAGATAACATTGTAATGCAAATATTAAAAATTGTGAGGAAAGAGAAAAATAGGAATAATAGTATCTGCAATAAGACAATAAGACTGCAGGAGAAGAGCCATGTTGGCTTGTGGTAGCCAAAAATCAGGAGTCTGGTACCACCTTTTCAGGCTAACAAATTTTATTAAAAGGATTAGCTTTTGTGAGCTACAGCTCACTTCAACAGAGACTTGGAGTAACTAAAATGAGGTAGGATTTAACTGGAATGAGGTAGGGGGAGGGGGGAAGACTGTGGTTATGCAGATGCAAGATACATGGGAGGCAGATTGCAAGTTGTTATCCATTAACAATTGTAATGTGTTAAAACCTGTTGTGTTTGTCAAGACCTTCTGAGAAAGCCTGAAACCATTTGATGCATAGGAGTTCAGCAGTCTCTTGCTGAATATTGCTGGTGCAGTTTTTTTGTTCCAGAATAGCTGCTCTGAGATCTGTAACAGAGTGTCTGGGGAGGTAAACATGCTTCGCTATTGCTTTGTCTTTGTTCTGAGTTCAAACTTGGGTCTATTAATTCTTTTGTGCAAAGTCTGGCATGTTTGTCAATTGTATCAAGCTAAATCCTACATCATTTTAGATATCCATGTATCTGATGAAGTGAGCTGTAGTTCATGAAAGTGCATGCTTTTAAATTTTTTTGGTCTAAAAATATGCTATCAGACTAATTTCTTATTGTAAAGGTGTCCATAGGCTGCCCACCCTAGCTCAAGGATATCCCATATGTATGCTTTTCAATAATGCCGTTCTTAAAATTAAGTTCTTTCACTAATAAATATTCAAAAAAGACCTTTACATCAATCATCCCTGGTAGCAACTACCACACTACAGCTTTATTACTGTACTTCTTTCTGATTCCACCTCTCCTGTTTACCCCCCAGAGTTAAATAAACAAGAATTGAAATGTTTGCAAGGTCTGTTTAATTTCAGAGGGATTAGAGTCTCCCAGAAGCCTCAACTCTATCTCATTTTGTATAGATTCAGCATTTTGTAACTGCATAAGCAAGCAAGTCCTTATTTGAAGATAAGTGAATACACTTTGGCAAGTCAATATAGTGTTTCTAAATGTAAAAGAACAGATTGAGGACACATTGATTCCTTTTACTACCAGTTTAATAAAAATGGGTAGTATGATATCAACAGCTGGTCCTGCCAATAAGCATTGCTGAATGCTTTGGAAAGGAAACATGAGACAAGTTTGGGGCTTATTGCAATCAAATACTTCAATTGCTCTTCAATAGAAAGAAGACAAACCAGTCAAATAAAATATAAGATTGTTTTATTTTTATTTATCATATTTATATCCTGCCCATCTCCCTCTCAAGGGGGGACCCTGGGTGGTTCACAATAAAATAGTTTAAAATCAATAAAGACCATAAATAATACAAATAATCATTAAAATACATAGTTACAATCAGATCCAGACAATGGTAGGTCTTAACCCATGAGCTGGTAGGGCTGGTCAAGGGAGATCTAAGAAACCAGCCAACCCCAAGTTAAATAAATCACAAGGGCCAGCACTGAAGCCTTAATCAATTAAAAGTCACACTTATATGTCATAATTTACTGGGCAAAAATACTTCCCAGCCAATTTGAAGTAATTTCTCCATTTTTCAGGGCCAGCTGGAAAGAAAGTGCAAATCTATAGGGCAGGATTTTACAACCAATGCATTGGGCTGCAATTCTTATAAAGTTTGGCCAATACCATGATGGTTGGAGATGATGGGAGTTGTTACCTGCAACCAAAAAATTCTAGGGTGGGGGTATACTGTCTCATATGATGGGCCCAGAAATGTTTGGTTTCTGTCAAGGGATATACAATACTGGGTCCCTTAGCTTATCTGACAATGCAGATAGTCTAGGACAGGGCTTTCCAAAGTTTTTCCCGCGGCGACACACCAACTGGCGTGTCACCGTAGGAAAACCCGGAAGTGCGGCAGCGCGCAAAAACCCGGAAGTGCTGTTGCTGCTTTCGGGTTTTGCGCGCTGCAGTTGGTGTGTCGCCACGGGAAAACCTGGAAGCGCTGATGATGATCAGTGCTTCCGGGTTGTGTGGCGACACACCAGACTGTGTGTGGCGACACATTTTTGTGTCGCGACACACAGTTTGGAAAGCTCTGGTCTAGGACAAGATATTCAATGAACTGTGCAACAAGACATCACATCAAATCTATTATCACTGTGGTGTGTTTGCCCTACAGCTCTTCTAGGAATTGGACAGGAAAAGCATTAAGTGTATGTAATTTACACTATCAATGCTATTGTCCTTCAGAGATCTTAGAAGAACAAACATATGGTCCCAGAGCATCCAGTCCATAGTCAACTCTTTAGCTTTAAAGAGAAAATGTCTTTAAAAGATGGAACTGAATTACACTGGGGAGTCAGATTCTCCCAAGGGAACAAGGAAACAAGCATCAGTGAGATTTCTGGGGAGATGCCTGAGTTCCTCTTGCCCTTTGATTTTTAACACTAAATGTGACTGATTTACAACCCAACCTGCTGGGAGTTGGTGGGAATGTATGCCGATTCCATTCCCCAAGAACCCCCGTCTCTCCTAGCAACATCTGAGTTTGACTTTGAGTGAGTGGGACAGGGTTGCTAGCAGCCTCTGATGGATCAGACAAGGGGTGGAAGAACCCCCCCCCCCTTGTGAGAGCCAAGCCCTTGCAGATGTGCAAATGTTTTGACAAAGAAACTATTTGCAGATCTTTCTACACTGCCTTACATAGTTCTTGGGGCTTTTCTCTATATCCTTCAGCTTCTTGTACCCTTTGGAGACCTAAAAAAGATTAACCCTTTGTTATGTGAAACTTTACATGCTGGGTTTGGACCATGAACCTGGCTTTGCAGTAATTAAATATTTTTCTGTTATTTAAATAAGCTTCTAACATTTCTTTGGTTTAGCATAAATCTTGAGATTGATATTAATGCAGTTTCTAATCCCAGATGGAGCAACATGACTAGCCACACTACCTGATTGTAAAAAATCAGGAATCTGGTAGCACCTTTTCCAACTAATTCATTTTATTAAACGGCTTAGGCTTTTGCAAGCTGCACCTCATTTCATCAGATGCATTACAACTGCTAATTGATAAGGTACTTGTAATCTGTCTCACATGTAACTTGCATCTGCATAACCAACCTGTCTTCTCCTCCATTTCCCGCATCAATAAATCCTACATCAATCTAACCCCTCTATGCATCTGTTGACGTTAATGCTGCAGCTCATGAAAGCTTCTAATAAAATTGTTAGCCTGAAAACAGGCTACCAAACCCCTTCTGATTTTTTGCCACCATAGACTAACACAGCTCTCCTCCTACAGTGTCTACTTAATTGTCAAATGTTTTTTGTTGTTGTTCAGTCGTTTAGTCGTGTCCAACTCTTCGTGACCTCATGGACCACAGCATGCCAGGCCTTCCTGTTCTCCACTGTCTCCTGGAGTTTACTCAAATTCATGTTCATTACATCGGTGATGCTATCTAACCATCTCATCTTCTGCCGTCCCCTTCTCCTTTTGCCTTCAGTCTTTCCCAGCATCAGGGTCTTTTCCAGTGAGTCCTCTCTTCGCATTAGGTGGCCCAAAAGTACTGTCATGACAAACCACTTCTATATTATTGCCAAGAAAACTGTATGGTTATATCCCTGAAGTCATTCAAAGAAGGCTTTATAGTCTGCCATCCATATACACTATATATATATATATATATATATATATATATATATATATATATATATATATATATGTGTGTGTGTGTGTGTGTGTGTGTGTGTGTGTGTACACACACACACACACACACACGTCATTAAATTTTGAAATTCATAAGAGGATGGTTGTTCACATCCTTATCCATATAGACACATAAAGAAAAAAGAAGATTCCCCCTCCCAGAAATGCATCCTTATTAAGAACATTTTTCCCTTCCTTCATAGAAGTGAATTTAACAAACCAGAAGTTGCTGTCAATTCACCATGGGGAAATTTCAGCATTCCATTATGCATGAATAGGGTGCCTAGAGAGTCACTGCGCCACTGCTCCTGTGGAGTGGGCTGAGTTTCTAAATGCCTTTTTATTTTAGAACTTATTTGCTTAATGATTGTGAGAGTACCTTAGTTTGGTTCATACACTGCATAAGGCAAAATGAAACAAGTCACAATGTGTGAATCCAGCCTCTGTGATTTTACTCACGGGTTTTTCAACTTCCTGCAAACATTGAAGAATTCTTTCTCTGAATTGTTCTAAGAAACAAGCTAGTTCAGAGGCCAGGCCCAGCAATCATGGACTGAGCTGTAATTTGTTATCCATGGACACAATCAATTTGCCTCATAATGCTCAATTCACTATCTGGAAGAAGACATGCCAGCACAGATTACCAGTGGCTAGTTACATGAAATAGGTAAGATAGGAGGCCATGTATATTTCAAGACTATGCAGGTTCTGCCTCTTTACAATATCTGTTCTCATTTATTTGCTATAACATTGGCATGACAAATATTGTTCCATATTATTTTTTCTAAATTACTAGGAAAAGTTAGGAACCCTTAAAGGTCAAATAGTTGAGGAACATTCTGCTCTTTTAAGCTATGGGGTGATGGTCATAAAGCTTCATTAATCACTGGAATCCACTGCAGGAGGAAAGAGTCCTTTATCACACTCAGGATAACCAGGTGCTCTGCCTCTGTTTTTAGTCTCCAGTTTTGGAGACTCCTTGTAAGAAGTCTCACAATGACCATTTCAAGGGAATGTTCACTTCCAGGAAGGAAGGAAGGGAGGAAGGGGGGAAGGGGGGAAGGGGGGAAGGGGGGAAGGGGAAGGGGAAGGGGGAGGGGGAGGGGGAGGGGAGGGGAAGGGAAAGGAAAGGAAAGGAAAGGAAAGGAAAGGAAAGGAAAGGAAAGGAAAGGAAAGGAAAGGAAAGGCAAGGCAGCAATAACTGCAGATAACCTGTTGGCAGATCCTCGCTCCCTAAACCTGATTTTCCAATTTTGTGCATAGAATAAAACCCCAGAGCCTCCGTATTCTAACCTGTAAAGGCTGGGTGTGATGATGTGTCAACTGAACTCCCTCATCTAGGCACTATCCAGATCCAAACATGCTTGACTTTAGCAAAGCTGTTATATTATGTGCTTCCAGGCCAAGCCCTATATAATAGCTCTAGGTGGGCTACTATGGCAAAAGGCATTTTGAGTCATTTCCTTTTATACTGCATGCTTGTGGTTTATACTATTTACACAGCTTTACTTAAGAATCAGAGTAATACATTTGTTCCTGCCTTATCCTCCTCACTGTAGAGTTAGCAGATCCAATATTGAAGAGGGAGACTGCATTTCTGATTCCTGAGGGAATCAATTAGGGAGAGAGCATTCAGGCACCTGGCCTTCATCTGAGAGCATATGGGTGTGGTTTGCTTTCTCTGCCACCCATCATCTTTCCTTTCAAATTCTCTTAGAAGAAATGTATCAATACAGATTAAGGAGTTTATAAATAAGGAATGGTTTTATAGTTTAAAAAAAGTATTTCATCCACCAGTCTGGTCTGCAGAATTAGCATGATTGTTAAGGATAATCAGGAATGTTCACTGTAAATGTTGTCCTTAGAACCAAGAGGAAGGTACAAAAAGATTGAAATAGAAGTGACAGAAGGCATAATGATGCCATGGATGTCAGCCATGGTTTCTAATTATAGGAATTTCTATTCCTTCATATTAATTAGCTTGGGTAAACTAAAGCAGGTACAAATAGACATACGTCACATCCAACCAACTCTTCTCAGCATGGAAATGATGCACCTCAATTAAAAAAAAAATTCCTGGGATTCCCAGGGATTATATTAAGTACCCTAAATCATATGCATATTGCAAAGAGCCTCCAATTAGCTCTGATTTACCAAACTAGATGTGATCCAGTTGAGGATCAGACTTCTTCTGAGTCACATGGGTGAGGGGGGAAGATAAAATCAAGATCATGGACCTCAGGGGAGAAGGTTTAATCTTTTCCCTCTGCTTGACATATTTCCCCCAATTTCAGATTCTTACTTCCTAGACTTCTATTTGCCTTGGCATTCTTCCCCTAAGTACATTCTTTCCATCCTTATTGGAATTCAACTTCCATCAAACTCAGACAAAATCTGTGTCTGAATTTTTTTCTCAGCCATTTGCTGACAGTTAGACCCTGGAGTTCGGCCTGGAGTTACAGCCCTGCAGGTTAGGGAAGGCTAATTTAGGAACAGGCAGTAGCTGGTTCATGTTTTGCACCATGGAGAGAAAACAAAAAACAAAATCTACCCCCTGTTTAAAGAGACCCAGTTGATTGTCAAAGATGCTCTGGGCAGAATAACAGAGATCCCATTAATCCATTCAACTGAGAACTGATGCAAATCTTTGTTACGGCTTTTCCCAATAACAACTTTTGGAAGTGTATGTTGTGGCCCACAAATCCAAGCTGCTCATTGTCTATAAATCAGCAGCTGCACAGAGCTGGCTGGGGCCCATGTGCTTTGTGGCAATTTCCTGACAGCCTCATTGCTTTTCTTATCTTCCAAGTTTTTGCTTTCAGTAGAATAATTTCCTGTTCCAGGGCTAGAATAGACTAGCAGTAGTGATAGAGGAATGCAGATTGCCGTTCCCAAAAAGTGCAAGGGGTTATCAGAATGTTATTTTTAGGCAATGTCATCAACACAACCAGCCTGAAGGGAAAAAAGGCTAAATAAACAAACTAACATTCCTAAGATAGTAGGGTAAATCCATTGGAACTCCCACAACTGATACAGGGAGCATTTACAAGCCTGCAATAACTCAATTTACTCTCTGACTCTGAGGGGCAACTTTACTTTTTCTAAAGTAAAAACTCTGTGTCTTTATTCCATGTGCAAATTTGCTCTCAGACTCTAAAGAGGTTCAGGTATTTAGCTTTGAGGACTGCAAGTAGAAGAACCTTCAGTGCTTATATGTGACCACATTTCAATTCCTGTTAATGTATAACTGAGAGTTGAAGAAACAAAAATTCCCCAAAGGTTTCAGGAGGTTGATTATTTATACAACACTGGAGACACTTGCTGGTGATAATCCTAGGGTCAGAGTCAAGGTTTGATCCTAATTCTAGAAGAGGAGTGATGTGGAGATTAGCATGAGGGAAAGCATTCTGTGTATGCTAAGAAGTGCTATGCACCTGACAAATATTGATTCAAATTAAGCACTGGAGCTGAGAATTTCTTGTGTTTGTTTCTGTTTGGGAGAACATGCTTGATTTTCAATAAGAAGGAATACTTGGGGTACAACATAAAGGCCTGAATTATGTTCTATAAGGCTGTCATGTCATATAGAAAGATATACTATTTAATATGTGACTTTTTTTTAAAAAAAAGAGGAACACCCTTTTCAACTATGCATTTATTACATTATAACAGGGATATTGAGGTAAAACCCTATTTGTGATAGCAATTTGGTTTTGTAGCTTAGCTTGTTATGCAAATCCAGCCAATTGTACACTATTGTGGCACTGAGTATGTGAACCCAGTCAGTATGTTTGAATGAACTAATTCTGTGAGAATCATAGAAATGCATTCTATCCATTCTTATTCTTCTTGCATTCTTATATCTCAAGATTTAATATAAAGCAAGGGAAATTTTTCAGTCTTAGTTTCATGGGTAGCCTTCTGGAGGTCACATGACAGTGATGAGCAGTGTCATCTTTACATATCTACCCCTTTCACATTCCACTCAGAAATGCAGAATACTGTTTCCTGTCAGTCAGCAGAGCAGGGAAAGAGGGAAGGGAGACTGCAGAAACCGGAAGTTAAACATTACCTCCTCCATCATCTCTTCTCCCTGCTCAGCAGTTGAGTAATGGAGGAAATGATTCTGTGGACTAGAACAAATAGATGGAAAAAGTAGGTGAAACTTACTGCAGGCTATATGGGAAGCTCACTGGCCATGAGGTCCCACTCCATTATTTCAAATGGTATAAGAACCTGAAAAGATGTTATTTCTACATGGGCCAGCCATATATCTCTTGGAAAAGGTGAACACAAGCTTTCTTTCAAGTTTGCCTTCAGCATCCTGATATTTAAGTGAGATAAGTGGGATCTATAACAAAGCGCAGCAGGGTGGATTTCTCCTATTCAGAGTTCTAGCCAACCAAGATCCTGCATTGCATTCTAACTTTTTTCTCCAGTTTTCATTTCTCATTCCTCAGTTGCTAGTATTCTAAGCCTGTTCAATGTACTAATTCCTCACTAATCTGTTTGTTTGGATTTATCAGAGATGTTTGTCGTCTTGGGACTTTTTTCTTCTTCATAACGCTTTCTGCTTCAACGGCCTTTCACTTTTTCCCAAGCATGCTGATACTTCCCTCTTGTTTCTCAGTAGCCCTATTTTGGTTGTATAACCATCATAATTCATCATTTGAATTCACTTTTAGAGGTCCAATTTCTGTTACTGAGGGAGCATGATAGCTACCCAAAAAAAACTCTACAACGAGGTGGTTTTACATTGTACTGAATAATGGAATTTCCAAACATAATGGATCAGCCATGTGTTTTTGCTCTCCCAGGCTGTGGGGGTAGATTTTGCCTTGTGGAGAAATATGATCTGAACAAACCATATAGACTGAAATTTCCTCATCATACCAATGGGACACAGAACTGGACCACTGGACTTTCTTCAGCAGCAGCTACTCTATAACTCTGATAACTAAAGAACTGCAAATAGATCACATATTACAAGAAAGGAAAAAGACCAAGCTAGAAATCCAGCATACCAGGAGGAAGCAAAGCATGGAAAGAATGTTATCAGCAGTGTGGTCCTGAGGTACTTGTTATGGGAAAGGAATGTAGGCATGCTTGGGCAAAGGGACTTCGGGAAATAGAGGAGGCAATGAATGTCCAGCTCAGAATACTACCTAGGAGAAAAGAATTGTTCCTGGAAAACTAAGGTAAGCAAGGGATTGGAATTGGGTAGCTAGAGTCATCTGACTTCATTCCATCTCTTCCTCTGGAAGCTGGCTGAGTCCCAGACTTGGCAATGGGTGGGAAGGGAGGTGAGGTCATCTAACCTCAGCTGCCATGTGGCAGGCAAGGAAACCCCCTGTACTACATTCCTGAATGATGAGTCTAGCGTGACTTCAGATATCCAAGTTAACTGTTCATCATGACTTTTCCCCTAGAAAGTTTATTTGCTCTCTATAGTTGCACCATCAGAAATACAACTTCATGGTCAAGCTAAAATGAGACTTCCATATAGCATGGTGCCCTCAGCTATTAAAATCTTAAACCACAGATAAACCCATCTTTTTTAGAATCAAACAGCAGCAGGAGATGGCAATTACAGTCTAGGGAAAAGATGCAGCTACTTTAAGAACAGTGCTCCAAAGTGCCTTTCATTTCCCCTTTGAATCAAAGCACTACATGTATGTGTATTTATATAGTTTATTTATTGTACTTCCAAGTCAGTTGATAACTGTAGTTCTTTAGCCAGCAGAGGATAGCTGATTCCCTTGCAAAAATGATCTGTATGAGCTCCTTTAGAGCTTTGTTGCTTCTTCCTGGGCCTGGCATTGCTGCTGCTGCTGCTGCTGCTGAAAGACCCCAAACTTTTCTCTTTGCTTTTTATTGCCCATTTGTACCTGCATGGCAGCTGTTTATGCATATGGTTTGTACTCTGAGCTGTTCAGAAACCATTTTTCTTTGCAGAGCTCCAAAATAAGCTGCAAAGTAGGAAAGAGCAGGACAAATGTCTGCGAGTAGTGATAATTCCAAGGGGTTTCTTTTAGATTTTTTATCCCACCTTTATTATTTTTATAAATAACTCAAGGCAGCGAACATACCTAATACTCCTTCCTCCTCCTATTTTCCCCACAACAACCACCCTGTGAGGTGAGTTGGGCTGAGAGAGAGTGACTGGCCCAAAGTCACCCAGCCGGCTTTCATGCCTCAGGCGGGACTAGAACTCTCAGTCTCCTGGTTTCTAGCCTGGTGCCTTAACCACTATATATGCACACTTTTTGCATATGGTTCTTTCCCCTATCCCCACCCCTTGACCACTTTGGTCAAGCAGCTTGTGCAACAATAAAGGTAGGAATAAGGGATGTGGAATGATGTATATCACTGAGAAGGAAGGCCTCACAGATTTAATTATGGGCTAATGACTAAAGGCTGAGGACCATAATTTGGATGCTCCAGGAAATTACTACAATAAACTATGTTCATTGCACCTTAAAAGACTCTTGTGAAAGCAGATTGTGTACTCCCATTTATATTTATTATTTCAAGAATCGTTCCTTAATTTTCTGTTATTTGTCAGTAAAGATTTATGTTGAAGGGTTGGGTATGATTTCCCAAAGAAATTAGGACTGCAGAAATAGGTACTTGCCATCTTTATAACAAAATTAAACACTCTTCCATTTTTGCTTATTGTGTAGAAAAGGACATTTCTATACCTGCTGGACACCCCTTTTTTTCTTTTTTACATCTATCAAAGGATCCCAATCTACTTTTATGTCTATGAAGGTTCTCAGTCATCCAGGTGGAATTGTCTGTAGCTTGAATCATGTCAACTGGATTTCTATTTTCTCAGTGGAAACGTTTCGCTCCTTATCCAAGGAGCTTCTTCAAGCTCCTTGGATAAGGAGCGAAACGTTTCCACTGAGAAAATAGAAATCCAGTTGACATGATTCAAGCTACAGACAATCTACTTTTATATTTGCCTATCTATTATTTATTCTGTGCTCAGTTGCAGACCCATAACAGCTTGGTTTGCTGTTGTCACCATATAGCTTTCCAAATCCATATTTCTAATTGTACTTTCTACATGGAGACATGGATGGAGCCAGATCTCAACTCCTGAATTGTTTCACATGTCAAATAACCTTGATTTGAATTATTTGTCCCTGCTTTATTTAGCTTTATTAACTATTGTTAACCACCCCACATGAGTAACTGTTTACTGCCCTTATGTCTGTTGTCTCTGCTAAAGGCTTTACACACTGTGGTGTTGTGTAACTTATCCTGTCTTCCAAAGCAGTAGTGCTGCTGAATGCCCTTCTTGGACACTCCTTGCCCATATTCATCCCTCATGGTTAATTATTACCTCTTCCTTATGGCCCTTCGGCTAGTGCTGCAGCCCATGTGACCGTGTTTCGGTTAGGTCTCTTTGAACAGGGGTGAATTTATTGATTGAAATTGAAACACATGGATTACACATAGAATTACATTCATAGGTTAACAAGGCAAAGGACAATAGGACTTCTGTACTTGCAGCCATGAAATTAAAAGACGCTTGCTCCTTGGGAGGAAAGCTATGGCAAACCTAGACAGCATATTAAAAAGCAGAGACATCACCTTGCCGACAAAGGTCCGTATAGTTAAAGCTATGGTTTTTCCAGTAGTAATGTATGGCTGTGAGAGTTGGACCATAAGGAAGGCTGAGCACCGAAGAATTGATGCTTTCGAACTGTGGTGCTGGAGAAGACTCTTGAGAGTCCCTTGGACTGCAAGGAGGTCAAACCAGTCAATCCTAAAGGAAATCAACCCTGACTGCTCATTGGAAGGACAGATGCTGAAGCTGAAGCTGAAATACTTTGGCCACCTAATGCGAAGAGAGGACTCACTGGAAAAGACCCTGATGCTGGGAAAGACTGAAGGCAAAAGGAGAAGGGGACGGCAGAGGATGAGATGGTTAGATAGCATCACCGATGTAATGAACATGAATTTGAGTAAACTCCGAGAGACAGTGGAGGACAGGAAGGCCTGGCGTGCTATGGTCCATGAGGTCACGAAGAGTCGGACACAAGTAAACGACTGAACAACAACAACAACTTTTAATTGTAACCATTAATAATTAATACTAAATTAATAACTATGTGGTTGTGAGAAAAGCTATTCTTGCTGAAATTTCCCTTAAAAGTTTCCTTTTGAAGCTGATCATACTATGATTCATTATGATTATAATCCCATTCTTCCCAACCTGGATATGTTGGATTTCAAATCCCATGAGCTCCAAATCCCTGGCCATATTGGTTTCAGATTATGGTAGTTGAAAGCCAGTGCAGTGGGCACCAAACGGGAAGGAGAGTGAAACACTGCAGTTAGTTTCCTCTATGTAATTCATAATTCTACAACAAGGACTTCTCCACAGCAACTTTCTTTTTTATTCATTATTTTTTTTGCTATGAGCACATCAGAAGTGCTGCTGTGGATACATGCATAATGCTTGCTAGAAGACTTAAGAAAATACAACACAAAGTAGGAACTACTGTATGATGTTTCTTATAAGGCAGCCAAAGTTATAATGTGCCCTTAAAAACAATGAGGCACAGCTTGTGTAATATTAATATCAGCAACAACAATAATGCCAGTACACAGTTTGGGAAAACATTGCATACCTCATTTTGAACTAGCAATAACATTTATATATAACTGTTGCTATAACATATCCTGATTTTTGATAAAGAACTGCCAAATATCCTGTTCTCATTTATTCTTGAGTACTTTCTTTCTGATCATTGAGTTATGCTGAACTGGCCACCTACACATATTTTTAGGCTAACATATTCCATCTTTTATCAAAGCAACAAGTCTGGGTTTTCACACTTATTTACTATCTTTCCTTTTTACTCAACTGAAACATCTGAGGCAACTTCTAGTAAATGCATTTCATGTGTATTGACCCTCTCTTTACCGGTAAGACGTCTGACTGCTAGAACTAGCTGTCTTCCTTCCCAGGAAGGATTATCACTAGCAGTACTGAAAAATATGCTTTATATAAAATATCCCAGGTTCATTTCCTGCATCCTCAAGAAGGACTGATAAAGATCCTTGTCTGAAATCGTAATGATTAGTGTCAGTCAGCTAATGGTAGTGAATCAAATGTTAACATATTCTGTACAGTTAACCCAATCTATTGATTTAATTTATGGTTTAGCATGATGTGAAAATTGGATTCCTTGAATAAGATATGACTAGCTTAACAGTCAGTATGTCATGTGAATACAGTTGCATTTACATGTTGCACTTACCTATGGCTAACTTAAGCACAATTTATAGAATTAACCCAATTTTCTAGGATTGTAAAATAAGCTAACTGCATGGGCTGAGTTCATATATCATATTAGGTTATAACGTGAGTTTTTTGGTTTTAGAATAACATGGTGTGTGGATAAGAATTATGGTATATTCAAAACATGGTTAAACATGGTTTAAAGTAACATATGAACCCAGCCCCAACGCATACTATATTGATCTTGATAGAGTTATAATTTGCTATGATATATTTCAAATTTTTACATGCTTGATAGCGTGAGGTAGAACTATCAACATCATTTGTTCTTTTATGAACTGTACATATAGAACTGAATGTTGCACTTTTTATGTTAAAGCAGTTATTTATAATGCAAGTGTGTTTACAGTAAACTCCAAATATTCAGAGAGCTCTGGAGGAGGTTTGATTTCTTTTCCTTTGTAAGTAGTCAAACCCGATTCATTACTGGGACATCTCATGTTTATTTAATAAATTCTGTTAGCAGTAGATGAGTGAAGTCACTGAGTTGTTTTGCAACCGTATTTTGCCCTGAGTCATTCTAACTCCAAAGGGGCAGAGGGTGTGAATGCAACTTCCAAGATTAAAACAAATGTTTTGCCTTCAGGCCCCTTCCCAGTTCTCATTGTTCTCATGCCACCTATTAATAAACCCCAACAACTTATTGTGTTGTGGTTTTTGATGCAGAACAGTAAGTAGTGGAGTACATAGAGGGAATGGCTTGGGCAGTGGTATGGTAGCTGTTGTTTCCAAAGGAGAAAAATACCTAGCTTGGAAGTAATGAAACAGAGATGTAAATAAACAATTTACTGTATATTAGGCTTCATTTCAAAATAGCTTTACATAGAATCCATATGACTGTTGAATGTTTCCTTGAAATTAATGAGGCTTGATGGTGCTAGTAGTATAGGTGAAATTTGGAAAACAGTAGCAGGTGGAGGCAGGAATATATGAACATTTCCACCTATTGCTTTGGCTTTTTGCGGGACTGATGCAACCCTTCAGATTTCAGGTGTAGACTATGAATTTTACTAGACATGGAAAATAAGAATCTGGGTGAATCCATTGTAGCTACCCCTACAATGAGATCAAGCAGCTCAGGAAAGGTTGTTGTCACGCAGTTGGGAGGACTGTACAATAGCAGCACCCCAAGCTTGTCTCTTTAACCCACTTCACAAATATGGCCTCACAACTAGTCACTGGAAGAAGAGTGCCCCTTGCAATGGTACACAATTGCCATACTGCCTCCCCTGCCCCAAGATCAGGACTGATGCAAGACCTAAAACCTGGCTGGACAGATCTCACTGAGTAGGATTCTCACTTCTTTGTCCCACCCAGGTCTCAGTAACACATGCCGGGTCGGCCATCTTGTCCATGATGAAATCATGAATATGGCTGGTTTTACTGCAGCCAGACCTGGCATTCAAAAGCATCAACCTGTGCCCAGCAGTTCAGCTGCCTGGGTCTTGACTTGAGATGGGAGAGCCAGCAGCAGATTGGCAGTGAATTTCCAGTCTCTCTTCCTCTGGCATCTCTCATCGTATTTCCCCCTGTTCATCACTAGTGTTATCCTTCCCTCCATCTCTACTTCCCCTTAGCTACTGACCCTTTACCGCCTTGATGTTGTTTAATCAAATCAATACTATTTTTTTCACTATCCAAAATCAAGAATGCTGAAAAGGGGAAGAGATTTTAACTTTACCTCCTGACTCCATCTTCCTGTAATCACTGCTTGCGGTTGGTCCTTTCCCTTTACTTAAATTAGTGAAAGTGGGCAAATAAATTGACAAGGAGAGTTATAGGAAGAACTTTTTTCTATTTGTACTGCAGGGTGAATAAAGCCCAGTGTGATTCAACAAAGGCTAATTTTGGCTTCTTCCACGTCACATTAAAAGGGTCTGTCTTTAAAAATGATCAGGATTCCACTTTTGAACTAGAATGAGTCATTTATACAGTAGTTGGCATTGCTCATAATGGCGTGTGGGTGGTTATTCTGTTCTTGGGGAAACCCCTACAACCCCATATAATCCTGAATTTATTTCTTTTCCAATCCATTGGTATTCTGCTCATTACTAGAAAAATATTTATAGCTCTGAAATCAGAGACTGCAAGTAGGGGTGAAAAGCCAAATGAAATTCTATAGAAACTTTGAGTAGCAGGAGGTGAGTGAGTGCAAAACAGTGTCTTCTTCCATAAATGAGTAAGCAGCATGTGACTCTCTGTAAGAGGACCAGCCTTCTGGTCCAAGATAAGTTTTTTTTCCAGTCTTTCTGTTTTACCTTTGCTAGACTGAATAAGCATTCATAATCTGGCCTCAGGTGATTGGTATCTATTGGCAAAAGAAAACCAAAACCAAGCTAGAACAGATTTGGGTAAAAGAGATATTTTCTCTTATACTTTCCAGTCAAGGATAAACCCATGTTATTATTGACATTTTATTCATCATTCTTAAAATTCATAATGTTAAATGTTTTAAATTCATTATCAATAAAAGATTTAATTTGTCCTAAGTTAAACTCATTCCATCAGTATGTCCACCTAACATTTAGTTGTTTCTGTTATTATCACAACATACAAGCTCTATTACTTAATACTAAGAGAATATAGGCGTGGTGGCTCAGTGGGTAAGATGCCAGGCTTTTCGATCGGAAGGTCGCAAGTTCGGAGGTTCGAATCCCTAGCCCTGCGTGCAGAGTGAGCTCCCGCACTAGCTCCAGCTCTTGCCAACCTAGCCATTCGAAAGCATGCAAATGCAAGTAGATGAATAGGTACCACTTCGGTGGGTAGGTAACAGCGTTCCGCGCGCGTCATGCCGGCCACATGACCGAGGAAGCGTCTTCGGACAACGCTGGCTCTTCGGCTAACAAACGGAGATGAGCACCGGCCCCTACAGTCGGACACGACTGCACAAATGTGCGGGGGGAACCTTTACCTTTAAGAGAATATTTAGTTCCAGATTTTGGATCATCCACAAGTATACAGTACATAGTGTATAATAACCCTGAATAGCTTCTGTTTAGTTGACTTCATGGTACCAATCACAGGTGGAGAACTTACTTGGTGGTCCAGTGAGAGAGGACAGGGAAAGTCAAGAGCTTACCAATTACACTCTTAACAGACATTTTAACAGTGCAGGTAGTCCTTGTTTAGCAACTACAATTGGGACCGGCAACTCCATCATTAAGCGAAGCTGTCGCTAAGTAAAACTGCAACTGTGCTTACGATCTTACTTCAGCTTTCCTTTGCTTTACAGACCTGTGAAGGTTGTACACGCTTGTACTGGAAGTTACTTTTTCATTACTGTCGTAACTGTGAACGATTGCTAAACGAGGCAGTTGTTAAACAAGGACTACAGGTAGTCTTCACTTAACGACCATTCATTCAGCGACTGTTTGAAATTATGATGGTGCTGAAAAAATGGATTTACGACCTGTGCCCGAAATTACGACTGTTGCAGCGCCCCTGCAGTCACGTGATCAAAATTCGGGCACTTAGCCCTCCCACACTTACGACTGCAGGGGTGCTTCAACTCCCCCACCCGCCTATCTCCCCCCCATCTCTGCCCTTTTGGAAGCCCTGCACCCTGCCTTGTGGGGCGGCAAGCAGACACGGAACCTCTGAGAAGATAGTGTAAACTTCCAAAGACAGTGTTCTGAAGGGAGCCACGTGGAGGAAACGTTTGCCAGAGAAGCTGCATCCGAAAAGGACTCAGCAAAGGCAGCCAGGCGCTTTTGCTTCTCCCGTGGGGGCTGAGTGAAAAAGGTGAAAGGTAGGTGTGGGGCACTGGGAGAGAAGGCAGCTGGATGAACGAATGCAGGCTGGGGAGGCTGGAGCTTGCTATGGTGGCTGGGCTGGGCTGGATCTTCGCGCGGGTCAGCTGGGATGAGCTAGGCTGGATCTTCGCGTGGCTGGGCTAGGGAGGCTGGAGCTGGCTGCAGCCCCAGAACCGTGTGGTTCTGGGTCTGCTTGCCTCCCCGCAAGGCAGGGTGCAGGGCTTCCAAAAGGGCAGAGATGGGGGGAGATAGGCGGGTGGGGGGAGTTGAAGGCAGTGTTCGGGGCTGGGAGGGACCAAGCCCGGAATGGCTTGGGTTGGGGTGGGTGCTCAGGCTAACGACTGGTAAAATTCACTTAACAACGGCAAGGGGAGTTGACAGGATTGCCGTCGCTAAGCAATGCCATCTTGCTTTACAATCACATTGCTTAGCGATGGAAATTCCGGGTTCGGTTACCATCGTTAAGTGAAGACTACCTGTACCTGTATTGCACAGCATTGCAGAAATTTTTGCAGTGGCTGGCAGGCTGTCCTTTTCTGTTTTGTTGTTGTTGTTGTTACTACTTTAAAAATTCCATATTTAAGTCATACCTACCGCTTCTTGTGCTCACACCTGAACTTTGAATTTATTCTGTCTATGCAAATTTAGAAATCAATCCATATGGCAGCAAAAAAACAACCCATTTAGCATAATTTTAGCTTCCTGCAATATTTATTTTTATTTTCTGCTATTTTTTCTTACAAACCAGAAGGATAATTGCTATCCCTTTCAGTTGCACTTACTGCCTGCAACTCTGCTTTCTGTATACAAAGCCTAGCAAACAGAAGAGAACCTCTGCACTGCTCTTATAGGAGTGGCACGTTGTATGTATGGCAAGTTGGCATATGGCTGATGAACTGGGATTTGTGACAAGGGACGGAAAGTGCTGTTTTGGTCAGTTTCCTCTGTAATACTGTATGAAGCAGCTCTCAACGAGCAGTGAGAAAATCTCAGTTTGAAAGAGACTCTGGAACAGAGGCAACATTCAGAATTGGATTTCAAAGCAGAAATGTGAGCCCCTCGTTCCACATTTAAAAGATTATTCCTTTGAAAATGAAATATGCTGCAGTTTTGCAGCAGTAAGAAACGTGATGCCCACCAGATGTTGCTGAACTACAGCTCTCAGGTTCCCTTGCTATTAGTTAGAGCTGCTGGGAGAGGGCCTTTGTCCTAGTTTCCTATCCCTGTTGCATGGGAAGGTGCTGAGTTATTGCAGCAATACACGTCTCATTCATTCTCGTCTCTTTTATTTCAGCTATGCATTGAATTCATCAAAGACACACTAAACGTGGACCAAGCATGTGAAGCCTTTCAGGTAAGTTGTGATGTTCCTGGTCTTGCCCGTATGCCAGTCCCTGAATTACTTTAAGGATAGGAGCAAGAGATCTTTCCCAGACAGCCAATGCTACAGACATATGTTGACAGCTGTCTAATTCCATGCAGATTCCTTGTTGCTAGGTTGAGTTCAAAGAAATGCATAGTCTTAAGTGGTAAAAACACATGAAATCAGTTGCGTTAGTTGTAGACAGACAGTAGTGGTAGAAATCTTCATTATAGAATACAGATGTTGAGCAACTGGTTTGGAAAGACTGGCACTACTGAACTCGCAATTAATCACTTTCCTGATAACCTGTGATGATTAAGCATTGCCTCCATTCTACCAGTTGGATGGGGATGGTGAATAACGTTGAAATGTGTCCGTAAGTGGGTTAGCAGACAAGCAAACAAGTAAATACCACTGAAAGGAAAAATGCTGTAAGAGAGATCTGTTTACCTGATAGTGAGGCCCTATGCTATGAAGAGCTTAACCAGAACCTTGAATTGCCTCCAGAATTCAACTAACTGGCAACCAGTGCAGCTCACAAAGCAGAAGTGTTAACTGCTCATTACTACCTGTGCCACTGCATTCTGGACCAGCTGCAGCTTCCAAGCGGACTTTAAGGCAGTCCCACGTAGAGTGCATTGCAATAATCCACACATGAGATGACTGGGGCATGAGTGACTGTCTGGAGCAGAGCTTTCCAAAGTGTGTGTCGGGACACGTTAGTGTGTCGGCTGCAGTGTCTGGGTGTGTCGCGGCTGCTGCTGCCTCCGAGCCCTGCCAGGATTCCACGCAGGTCCTAGTGCCTGCCTTGTGCCTTGCTGCCTCCAAACCTGCCCTGCCAGGATTCCGCGCAGGTCCTAGTGCCTGCCTTGTGCCTGGCTGCCTCCAAACCTGCTGTGATTCCACACAGGTCCTAGTGCCTGCCTTGTGCCCTGTTGTAAGAGTGTGTCGCGAAATGATGCATGTCTAAAAAGTGTGTCACCAACATGAAAAGTTTGGAAAGCTCTGGTCTGGAGGGCCTCTTGGCCCAGGAATGGGAGCAACTGGCTCACAGGATGATGCTGTGCAAAGCCCCTAGCTGTCCTAGCACTAGCTGCCAATTGCTCTTCAGGGAGGAGCTGCAAGTCTAGGACTGTCTCCAAATTGTGTACCAATCCTGAATAGAGAAGAGCAGCCCTATTCGTGACTAAAGATGGACATTCTCCAGAATCAGGTGGTCCAGGTATCCAGTCACTTGGTGTTGCTAAGGTTGAACTTGAGTCTGTTCCTTCCCATCCAGACCCTTACAGCCTCCAGACATTTGGGACAATAAATGAATCAGTATAAAAAGACTAGATAGTGGAATGGAGTGGAGCTAAACAGGGGCTAGTTTTGCTTTCTGGTAAATGAGTCTATTTACTAGAAGACTCCTGATGCGTGCCTCAGGGTTTGGACAAAATAAAGAAATTTCAAAGATTCTGATTATAGCTATTACAGTTTTAACTCTGAGGGAAAAATTGAATTGTTGGGAAAGGATCTGGAAAAATAGTGGCCATCTGGTGGTGAGAGAAGCATTGGAAACCCATCACTGCTGCAATTTTTCAGTATTGTAAGAAGGGGTTTTCCAATTCAGGAGAAAGGAATGTATAGCCTCTTTCACATTTGCTTCCCCTTCCTGACGCAAGGCAGTGGTGAAATGGTGCTGTCTTTGAGCTTCCCCAACTTCTGAGTTCTTATTCAGGGATTTTACAAGGTATCCCACTGTTCCCTGGCTTTTGTTCTGCAGGCACTGGCCCCTTCAACACTGACATGCCTTTGCCCTGGCTGATTTCATGCCAGCTGACATGCAGAAGCCATTTTCAGACACTGAAATTTAAGAACAAGCAGTGTATGAAATGTTGGCAGCTTTCAACATGATTTCCCGCTCTCTGCAAAGTCATCAGCTGGTGAGAGAACATTTCCCAGTCATTCTCCTCTATAGGGATAGAGATGAAGGAGATCAGTTCGACAAAGAGCTAGATACCAGGTTTAGCCATCTGTCAAAATTTGCTGGTTTTGTACAAATGTTTTGCACAGGTGTGTTCAAAGGAGGCCTCACCGTCAGCTGGTATCAGCTGCTGGTTGAGCTCCCTTTGGACACAGATTTATGGCTATTCCAGAATAGCTCATTCTGGAATTATGCTAATCCTGTGTTCAAAAGAGCATTATACCCATATTCAAAAGAAGCCTGAACAACCGTTGACAGCAGTGAAGAGATATGTTTCACTATGCAGATTCACTTTGTAG
The DNA here is from genome assembly GCA_023362775.1 of Charina bottae. Taxonomy (NCBI): domain Eukaryota; kingdom Metazoa; phylum Chordata; class Lepidosauria; order Squamata; family Charinaidae; genus Charina; species Charina bottae. The sequence goes on from JALMGJ010000003.1 coordinate 60,432,090, forward strand.
CCCACTGCCACCATTGCTGCAGATTAGCTGTTATTCAGGTGATCCTGCTGTCCGAGACCTGATGGGTACAGGAGGAAACCCATTTTAAACGACTTGGACTCTCCCACGGCCCTTAACAGAATGGCCCTGGAAGGTAGTTTCCAGGAACTGGAGGGGGGAGGGTATGTCTGCACCAGTGCAAAGTGGCCAATAGGGGCTGGGCTAATTTTCTATTGATAAAATAGTGTGATTAAATAAATCCATAGTGCTGTATTTTGGACCTGGCTTAAGTGATATTAGCATATACAGCTTTGTGTTATGCTGGGCAGCTGGTGTCTCAAACTGAGAGCCCTCAGGACCTTTTTTTATAGTTTGTATTGTAATGATGCCCAACTATGGTAGACAAACACTTCTGTAATATGATAGTTATGAAGAAATTGCAAAGAGAAGTGTTTTAAGGTGGCAGTCCTGAATCATAGTCATGTGATTCATATCCAGTGTCCCCAGCCCCTGGGTTTCAAGTATACCCGCATTCCATGCTTGTCCCTCATCCACTTGCATCATTCCACAAAGCAAGCGGCAGAGGCTGTAGAGTTACTGTAACTATGTAGTTTCCCATCAGCATAATCGTGTCATGCTATAAACCTCATAAAAGATAAGCAATGACAATCTAGATAGGCTTGTTTATTTCTCACATTCCTAAATTAGTACGTAAGCACCCAGTGTAAAATTACAGGGAAATTCTGTTTCAGATGTGAAAATCCTATCATCGTTTCACAGAAAGGGGTTCTGGTTTGAATTCTGCCTGATCCTGTTCTCAAAGAATGATTTCCTCTGCTAAATTTGGAACTAAGAACTTGTCATACCAGTCTGTTTGTATGGTTAGTCTCTGTTCCTCACTTCAAGTATCAGCCTCCCTTAAAGCTTTAAATGCAAATACGTTTAGGTCTATATGTATGTCTGCATGCATGTGTGAATTTATTTTTTAAACATAGTTTATATATTGTAGAGATTTATAATCGACAGGTATCTGTTAATAAAATTCCTTGGGGAGTTTACAAGATTTAAAATGCAATCAAATTAAAAATCTACTTTGAAAAAAACACTGTATCTTGTGTTTCCAGATGCATGTTTTGTTGCTGTAATTTTCTCAAAAACATTTGTGAAATAATGGTGGAACCAAAGTTGGTTAACTGCCTGCTATTTTTAGTGTTGTTATTTTTAAATGGTCCTTAACTGATATCTCTGTAGCCTAAGGACTATAGTGATCATAGAGGAGAGGAAATCCTCCATTCACTTCAGCACCTCCTCTTATTCAACCTAATTGAGTTTAATTGCGCTAACAGCACCACCAGCATTGAAACAATGATCATCCAACATCAACTTCGCTGGACCGGTCATGTTGTTCGAATGCCTGACCATCGTCTTCCAAAGCAGCTACTTTACTCCCAACTTAAGAATGGAAAACGGAATATTGGTGGACAGCAAAAGAGATTCAAAGATACTCTCAAAGCTAATTTTAAAAAATGTAATATCAGCATTGAGAACTGGGAAGCCCTAACTCATGAGCGTTTCAATTGGAGGTCATCCTTTATTAATGGCGCCATGGACTTTGAAGAAGCACGAGTACAGGGCGAAAGGGAGAAGAGAGCTAAAAGGAAGGCACGTCAGGCAAACCCTCATCATGACCGTCTCCCACCCGGAAACCTATGCCCTCATTGTGGGAGGTTGTGCGGATCCAGAATTGGCCTTTATAGCCACTTACGGATCCACCGTTAAAATTTTACCTTTGGAAGACAATCTTACTCGGCTACGAGTGATCGCCAATGATCTTGGCACCTATCATTCGTTGGGGTGGGGTTTAATGGGAAATGAGCACTGATGTAGTTCCTACACTGCAATTACCCTCCAGCCTAGGCAAACACTGTTAGCATACACTGCTTTTTCCTATATCTTTATGCAAGCGATATCATAGGCTAAAAGTACTATACAGAAGCTACCCCAGATTACTCAATACATAAAGCCATTATTTTTTTTCCTTCCACTATAGAAAGGGTCGGAAACCTGCAGCCACTTTTTATGGCCCTCTGGAGTATTAAGCTTGGTTGCTAAAAACTGATGGCGCAGTTCTCACCATCTTCATGTTGGAAACACAGGAACAGTATTGCAAAAGCTGTAAAATAGGCATATCAGAGTGAAAAATATAGAAAAGAAACTCAAACTCCTCCACTACAAAATTCAAACCTCACCCCATATGTAACGTGCCTCCACTCAGTTTGCAACTTTTGGCATCCTCTGTGTTAATTGCAACTCTTGACCACCAAATACGGCCCAGCCCTGCACTGTAGCTTACTTTCGCCCATCAGGACCATAACACAGTAGACAACACTGCCCTACTTTTATATTGTATTTGTATTGCTTCAAGGGCTTTTTTTTTTAAAACTAAAAGCAGGATAAAATAGAATATATAAATAAAGTAATAGGTCTGAGGTTATAATTCACAATATACATTTTTCTTAAATCATTATCAGGATCACATTTATACAGCATGAGGTCTTAGAGCAGTGTGCAGTCTCCAGCCCCCAGCGGCCTTCCTTCCAAAATTTCTGGCTGAGTTACTAAAAAAAAAAAGGAAGGTAAAGCTTTCAGGGCATGATTTCTAGGACTCTGTAATACTAGCTCTGCTCTGGGTCATGTGATGAGGAGGGCTGAGAATGGAGGCTTGGCAACTTTCTAAGCCACAGCCCAACTGCCTCTCCCATAGAGAGAAATTGGGGATTTTTTCTGGATTTTCTTCTCTGCAGCCTATGGCTTGATCCAGCCCATTTTTAAATCATTATTTCTTTTGCCATCTTCTCTTCCAACACCAGAGTTGGTCCTGTTCTGTTGCATTTTTGGAAATCATTATTCTGCTGCTGAACAGAGTCCTGAGACCTTTATGTAATTTCTTTTCAACATTCTGTAGGATTGAAAAGAATAGCAAGGTAGGGAAAGCGTGCAGAGCATGGCTTCTGGAATTTCAGTGGTGAGTCATGTGACCAGTGGGAAGGGGAGGGGCTTAGAATGGAGGAATCGGCTGACCTGCTGCAGAACTGCCTTACATAAGGGATCACGGGGGAATTTTTCTGTTTCTTTCTTTGACTTTGCAGCCTTCAGCTTGCCCTGCCCATTTTCAAACCCAATCTGTCTTTTGCCAAAAGAAAACAAATTTGGGCAGTTCAGTTTTCAGTTATCTTATTGATAGATTGGTACTGGTGTCCTGGGGGGGGGGAAGGATTTCAAAACAGGCAGGATGGTGGTCCTGGCATTGTGGTCAAAGCCCTGTCGTTTTATACATGCATGCAACATTGATGCACGTATGAAAGGAGTGGGGCTTCTACCATGATGCTGCAACCACCATCTTGCCTGTCTTAAATCACCCCACCCAGCACACCTCTGTAGAGTCCTGAGCCCCTTTACATAATTTTGTTCCAGTATTCCATTCCAATCTAATCAACTTCCCTGAAGAAGAGTTCTTGAACTTCGAAAGTTTGTATAACCTCAGTTAGCCTAATAAAGATCTTAACAGACAGAAGGGGGATTCTTTTAATACATGGGGAGTAATTATATTAATTCATTTATTTTATTTTAATTAAATGTAAATGACATGATATCCAATTTAGTTTTCGTCTTGGCCCTACCTACTTTTTGGAATGTAGCCCTCAGATCAAAGCAATACTTTGTACTATCGCAATCCATACTATACATGACTTTGTACAGTATGTAAGAACTTAGAAGAGGATGAGATGGGTCTTCCTTTTCTGGCCCCATTTTCCAACATATGAAGTACCTTTCCTACTCTCCCCAACTATCCACAATGAGTATATGCTGAAAGACAAAGACTGTGTCCCAAACAATAACAGCTCATTCTGTGCAGAAGTTCCAACTGTCTCTCTTTGTGGATTTCCAGCCACCTTGCCAGCAAATGTGGGGTGTCGTAGGATGGCCTCCATCCATTTACCTTATTACATGCACCAGCAAGCTTATGAATAAGCCAGTAGATCATTTGTAAGTGTAATAAGAATTGGGTTTTATGTTTATCACAGATGTTTACAATGCCAGTTTTCATCAACCACGTTTGTCCTTCAAGTGATTAAAAGGCATATATAGTGCAACACATAGCCTCTTTCATATTCAAATTCAGGCTAGCTTCTTTAGGGTCTCACAGACATTTGTAGGTCAATGGGAGATTCATGAGTAATCCAGGAGCAGGGAATGAAAGTAGTGGTTAGAGCTGTGGGCTCACAGGTGCATTCTCTTTCTTGTTTTCTGCAAAAAGAACAAGTCATATGGAAAAACCTCTCTGTATGCCATTGATGAAATTTGTGGCCACCGTATCAAATTCTCGTCATGATGGTGTTTGCTAAACTCCCCCTTTGTGCCTCTCAGGCTTACCACCCACACATTTAAAAATGGATTCCCCCTTTGTGTTCCCCACAACCACCCCCATCATCAAACCTACAGTATAGCGAATTCTGGTAAAGGAGCATTTCATCTGTTTGTTTGTTTGTCAAGCAATGTGTATTTATTGATGAATATTTACATTACTTGGTTAGCCCACTTTGGAGATCAGAGGAGGATGGACTGGGGTTACCGAAAACCACGGTCTATGTTCTATTTTCAGTAGATATAGGTGCCTGATCAAGGCACAAAAATAACACAGCTGTGGTCAGATGTGTTTTGAATGATATTTGGTATTTACTGTGATTGTTTGAAGCCGTTACTAGAATCGTTGGTGAGTTGCATGCTTGCCCTAGGTGGGACTGGTGTATCCTGAGATCAACTGGCAGGATAATGTGGTTTGCCACAGTCACACTGTTTTCACACATATACTCTGTAACAGAAATTGTTTATATCTTGCAGACTGAATGTTTTATTCCTTTTCGCTCCCAGCTGCAGTTCTGCTCACTGAACCTGGAATATGTTGGACAAAACAGTAGTTTTATTCTGATGGGGAGCAGTAGAGCAAGCAAAATGAGATGTAAACATGTCATATGGGGACTGAAACTCTATTCAATCTAGCCATAAGATACCTTCTCTCCACACTTTCAGAATGAACTCAGCACTACACCCACAGATGTTTCCATGACTCTAGAGGATCCAAAGCAAGCACGGGTGACTTTTTAAAAAACTGGGTGATGCACTTAAAAATAAAAACGAAATGTTTGACCTCCAGCGGCAACAGAAGTTGTCTGGTGATAAAGTAGTATTGTCAGTGATCGGGGCTGAACGTTTTCTGCCTTTTTCCAGTTGAGGGAGTGAAAAATTGACAATAGGACAAAATATGGCAATTTAAAAAAATTGTATAATTTTGCTGCCAAATTTTGCCAGTGTAATCTAGGTACCAGGTAATGAGAACTGGGAGCCACAGGCCATGCTTGTGTTGCCCACCTTGGACCTACAATATTTTATTTATTTATTTATTTATTTATCATACTTCTATCACCGCCCATCTCCCCCCATATAGATGCAATTTGTATTTTCAGATAGTGAGACAAAAGACAGATTCCACAGAAGTTTGTTAGGATGGGATTTGCAGATTTTACCTTTAGAGATAGTTAGATTTGAAATTTCTTTCATAAAAGAAACAAACAAAAATATGTTCCTGTTAAAATTGTGGACAATATTAGTTCAACAGTAAGCTGTGTTCTCAGCTACACATAGGACATAATGTATCTGTCAATAGTACTAAATTATACACTCAGTTTATCAAGGCCAGCTTTCACCCATCATTTCACCCATGTATCTGTCAATAGTACTAAATTATACACTCAGTTTATCAAGGCCAGCTTTCACCCATCATTTCACCCATCTAGATACGTCGAGACTGTAACTTCAACCATTCTGAGCAAACAGTTCTGAAAGTTACCAGCCGGGAAGACTAAACTAGATATTATAAAAAAGACAAGTGGAGTTGGGAAGAGAAGAGACTTCAAATGATTGCAACATTCTCTGTCTCCTTATATAGAGTTGCTAATGATTACAATGTATAATCATTCACCCATAAATATACACTGAGAAGGTGGAATAAATATTTTATTTATTTTACCCTTTCCCACGGGAACGTCTTCAGAAATATAGGTCTATAAATGCAGTAGCACCCCCTGTAGTCATTTTATCCATTTTTATTCTTATTCTCTTTATGACAGGCAGCAGTGGCATATGGACTGCTAGATTTGCAGATGTATTGCTTGGCTTTCATTGAGAATTACACACAGGTAAGATTAGGGTAGGTATTGAGATCTCCCATGCAGAAAGGATGCCAAATACAATACTTCCCATTCTAACCCAGACACGAGAGAATGAAGAGAGTTCATATTACATCAATGTAATTTTCTTTCTATTGGACTTTGGATATATACATACAGGTGTATTTATTTAATTGATTAATTTATATAGCCACCCACCTCACAGCAGTGACTCTGGGAGATGTATAAAGATTAAAAACCCAACAGTTAACAAACAATGCAAGTAGTCCTTGACTTACGACCATTTGTTTAACAACTATTCGAAGTTACGACAGCGCTGAAAAAAGTTACTTACGACCAGTCCTTGCACTTATGACCATCGCAGCGTCCCCGCATTTTAACGTGATCAAAATTTGGGCGCTTGGCAACCGGCATGTATTTACAACAGTTGCAGCATTCCTGGGTCACGTAATTGCCCTTTGTGACCTTCCCAGGGGGCTTCCAACAAGCAAAGTCAATGGGGGAAGCCAGATTCGCTTAACAACCGTGGTGATTTGCTTAATGAACGGGGCAAAAAAGGTTGTAAAATCAGGCACGACTCACTTCATGACCGCATTGCTTAGCAATGGGAGTTCCGGTCCCAATTGGGGTTGTAAGTCGAGGACTACCTGTAGACCATAACGCCCAAGGTAAATGATATATTCCAACCATGTATATAATAAACTTTCTTGCATGCAGAAACTCTCGGTAGTATTATATCAGGCTTCCAGATGTTTTCCTACACAAACAGTAGGCATTGTTTCCACCTAGGTTTGGCAATGTCTTGAGCTTTCAGACTGTGTTGTAGGGTTATGTTGACAGTTACCAAGCACATCAGCAATAGTCAAGATTTGATCATCTCTCTACCTCAAAAAAGTTTTTTGTTCCATGGTGCAATAGGAAATGGTGGCAGTGAGTCTAGTAATGATGTTGGTGAGTAATATAACAGGGAACTGAATTGCCTTAACGCTGTTTTTTTCACAGGCTCCATATCTTTATCTGTAGTTCTTTATCCTCATATTCTGTATCTCAGAGGTGTACAGCATCTTTTTTCTCCATAGGAGGTGGTCCAAACACGTGGTTTCTTCGAACTGTCAGAACAGGCAATGCATACTATTTTGCAGAGTAACTGTTTGGCCATTGACGAGGTGAAGCTGATCCATGCTGTTCGAGAATGGGCTCATGTTGGGTCTGTAAGTACTCATAATGTGGAGGGAGAAGAAAATGGGAGAAGGATTTAAGGTTTTTTTTAATGAGCTTCATAGAACTAGAGATAATCCTCCTAAAGGGTTTTGAAGAGGGTTAAGAGACGTCTAGAGCGCCGCTGGAGGAAGACGAGGACTGAATCTGACCGGACACAATCTAGAGCCGCTATTAGGGCCTACCTTGTGGCAGTAAGAGCGGCGAAACGTGAATATTTCTCCGCTCTTATTGCGTCCGCAGATTGCCGCCCGACGGCCCTATTTAAGATGACTAGATCTCTTTTGGGTCACGAAGATACGGTGACCCATCTACAGGGCCGATCGGAAGAATTTGCTGAGCATCTGCAGGACAAAATCGCTCAGATTCATTCCAAATTTAACTCTAAGCGTGAAGCACAATCTGGAGAGATGCCAGAGGTTCGTACTTACCCTGTTATCTGGGAACGGTTTGATCCTGTTGGGCCTGATGAAGTAGACAGGATCCTCTGGATTGTAAACGCCACCACGTGCCATCTTGACCCATGTCCCTCCTGGCTGGTGAAATCAGCTCAGGAGGTTACATGTGGTTGGGTCCAGGGGATGATTAATGCATCCTTAGCGGAGGGAGTGTTTCCAGCAGTCTTTAAGGAGGCGCTGGTGCACCCCCTCCTCAAGAAACCTTCCCTGGACCCCACTGTTTTGAACAATTTTCGTCCTGTCTCCCACCTTCCCTTTTTGGGAAAGGTGGTTGAGAAGGTGGTGGCGCTGCAACTCCAGAGGATTCTGGATGAAACGGATTATCTAGACCCCTTTCAGTCAGGTTTTAGGCCGGGATATGGGACAGAGACTGCATTGGTCGCGCTTATGGATGATCTCTGGCGGGAGCGGGATGGAGGGAGTGCATCCATTCTCGCTCTCTTGGACCTCTCAGCAGCTTTCAATACCGTCGACCACGGTATCCTTTTGGAGCGACTCAGGGAGTTGGGGGTGGGCGGTGTAGTTTTGCGCTGGTTTACCTCCTTCCTCCAGGGTCGCTCGCAATTGGTGGTAATAGGAGAGGAGAGATCCGACCCTCGGGCCCTTCTTTGTGGGGTGCCTCAGGGTTCGGTTCTCTCTCCTCTCCTATTTAACATCTACATGAAGCCGCTGGGTGAGATCATCCGTCATCACGGGATGAGGTATCTCCAATATGCTGATGATACTCAATTGTATATCTCCATCCCGGGTGAAGTAAGTGTTGCAGTGGACACCCTATCTCAGTGCCTAGGGGCTGTAGGGATGTAGGATGGGGAACAACAGGCTTCAACTGAACCCTGGTAAGACGGAGTGGCTATGGATTGATGGCCCCTCGGCCTCCAGGAAGTTATCATCTTTAATTCTGGATGGGGTGGCACTACCCTGTTCAGACTCAGTCCAGAGCTTGGGGGTCCTCCTGGACTCACGACTCCTGCTCGAAGAGCAGGTGGCAGTCGTGGCCAGGAGGGCCTTTGCACAGCTTCGGCTTGTGCGCCAGTTGCGCCCCTTCCTGGATCGAGAGGCCCTCCGAATAGTCACTCATGCCCTTGTCATCTCTCATATAGATTATTGCAATGCGCTCTACATGGGGCTACCCTTGAAGAGTATCCGGAAGCTTCAGCTGCTCCAAAATGCAGCCGCTCGAGTGGTTATGGGTGCGAGAAGATCAGCACATGTAACACCACTGCTCCGCGAGCTGCATTGGGTACCAGTTTGCTTCCGGGTCCAATTCAAGGTGTTGGTTATCACCTTTAAAGCCCTACATGGCATGGGGCCAGGCTATCTGAGGGACCGTCTCATCCCAATTGCATCTACCCGCCCCACCCGGTCATGCAGGGAGGGCATGCTGCGGACCCTGTCAACAAAGGAATTCCATCTAGCGGGGTCCAGGAGGCGTGCCTTCTCTGCGATAGCGCCCGCCCTGTGGAACATCTTGCCCCCAGAGGTGAGGCAGGCGTCCTCCCTCTTGGCCTTTAGGAAGTCCCTAAAAACCTGGTTCTGCCGCCTGGCGTGGGACAAAGGTAGAGATAGTTCCTCCTGGGGGTGGTTAGTTTAATAATGACCTCCTTTTAAGATCCTACCATCCTCTGGATTTTTATATTCTTATTTATTGTACTGTTTATTGTATTTTAATGATTTTGATTTTTAACCTTAATTTTAACATTTGTTGTAAACCGCCCAGAGTCTACCGTGGTAGAGATGGGCGGTGATAAATTTGATAAATTAAATTAAAAAAAAGTACTTTACAATAGTCAGTGATAATAAAAGAATATAATATTATTACAACAGTGCTGGACTTGTTAAAATAACAGCAGAGATAAAATCATTAAATAAAAATAGCACAAGATAACATAAGATAGAAGCAGAATAGAAAACTAGTAAACCTTTTCATGAAAAAGGTGAGTATAATAAAAGGGGGTTTAGAGCCCTAGTAAAGTCCAATAAGAAAGGAACCAGAGATATTTACTTGGGACAGTAATTCATAGTTGTTTTGTCCCTGATACTCAGGGCTCAATAACTGACTAAAGACCTGGAGTGCAGGGACCCTTGAAGACCGTCAGTACCATCTTTTGAAACTGGACCTTCTGTCCAAGTAAAACAATAGCCCTTGCAATAAGGGCCCTGTATCCCAATCCGGTGGGATGATCAGGTGGATACTATGAGAGCTGCTACCATGAGTACTGGGCACTGACAGTCTTCAATCCAAGAAACTCAGCAAAGTGGACTTTCTGCACATTGATGCTCCAGTAGAGTTTCCATCTCAAATCCAGATGAAAAACTGGATTGGAATGAATCCAAATGTTCTCTATCCTACAAAACTGTCTACAGTTGAGAAGACAGCCCTTGCTTTAGAAATTTATATAAAAATAGCAGGTTAGTGTTAAGCTATTTCAAAAAAATATTTTGTCATTGCCTCTTTTAAAATCACCGGAACTGCACCATCTCTTAATGGGACATTTGTTGTGGTGCTTTTATATAAACAGAATCTAGCCCTGGGTAATTTCAAATGTCATTATAGGCAATCTTGAAAGAGTACATTGCTCTCATCCCTTTCAGAGGCTTGTCAGTATCCTCAGGCTACAAAAGCTGAAGGATTTCTATGATAGCAGATCAGATGGTGCCTTGGCTATTCTAATTCTATTGAAATAATGGCATCAAATAACTTCTGGCCAATAAGTGGCATCTTTCACTTATCTTGGGTACATTGTAGGAGGGGAGCCATGCTATTCTATGGTAGCAAAATATCAGGAGGAGTCTGGTAGCGCCATTTCTGACTAACACATTTTATCAAAAGGTATAAATTTCTGTGAACTGCAGCTCCTTCTGATTTTTTTGCTATTTCGGGTGCATAAATGTTTTTCCAGGATCCCTATATTATTATATAATTAGGGCAGGAAATGTAGGACCAAAAAACAGAGTATCTGTTTAAATCAGAGCTTTCCAAAGTGTGTGTCGGGACACGTTAGTGTGTCGGCTGCAGTGTCTGGGTGTGTCGCGGCTGCTGCTGCCTCTGAGCCCTGCCAGGATTCTGCGCAGGTCCTAGTGCCTGCCTTGTGCCTTGCTGCCTCCAAACCTGCTGTGATTCCACACAGGTCCTAGTGCCTGCCTTGTGCCCTGCTGCCTCCAAACCTGCCCTGCCAGGATTCCGTGCAGGTCCTAGTGCCTGCCTTGTGCCTGGCTGCCTCCAAACCTGCTGTGATTCCGCACAGGTCCTAGTGCCTGCCTTGTGCCCTGCTGTATGAGAGTGTTGCGAAATGATGCCCTGCTGTAAGAGTGTGTCACGAAATGATGCATGTCTAAAATGTGTGTCACCAACATGAAAAGTTTGGAAAGCTCTGGTTTAAATGGTTGCTTTGAGCTCTGGTATAGAGCTGAGAGGTGGCAGTTCTCAGGGCAGAGCTGTCAGTGACATTGATAGCCAACAACAACTCTGCTTTTATGCCTGGACTGACCCTGTACTCACTCCTCGCAGGCTGTGCTGGGCAGGACCGTGCACAATATGGCACAAACTGTGGTGCCACAGCTCCGTCTCGCTCTGCTGTCACCAAGGGAGCTGACCTCTCTGGAAGACGAGAACAAAAAAGACCAGATGATTCCGGTGAGGGTGGCTATCAGCCTCTATGTAGTTTCTGCACACGTTTGAGACTTGGTGCATTCCCATTCAGCTTGTATAGGCTTTGTAATTTCCTTGGCTTGCGGGTTGTTACTTCGTAGTCCTGCTCTCTGTGCTTCCATTTAAGGAGGTGAAATAAGACACACAGGATAGGGCCTCTGGTAGTGTCATCCACTTTATAGGAAATTCTATTTTAGGATATCCATCAAAGGATATTTCTTTTATCTTGAAATACCACACCCCACCAAAACAGGCTGCCACAGCAGAATGGTAGCAATTAATAGAGCTGCTGCCATCTGTTATTGGTGAGAGAAGTTGACAGAACTTACTGTACGTTCAAAAGTTGAACAAAAATCTGAGTATGTTTGGGAAGGATGCATTTTTAAAAAGGAGTCATACATTCATATAAACTATTTATTAGGAAAATTGCATAGACAAAAGTATACATTACTGTAACTTTGCTGAAAAAAATGTGTCTAAGGAAGGGAAGGGGAAGGGGAAGGGGAAGGGGAAGGGGAGGGAAGGGAAGGGAAGGGAAGGGAAGGAAAGGAAAGGAAAGGAAAGGAAAGGAAAGGAAAGGAAAGGAAAGGAAAGGAAAGGAAGAGAAGAGAAAGGAAGAGAAGAGAAAGGAAAGGAAGAGAAAGGAAAGGAAGAGAAAGGAAGGAAGGAAGGAAGGAAGGAAGGAAGGAAGGAAAGGAAGGAAGGAAGGAAGGAAGGAAGGAAGGAAGGAAGGAAGGAAGGAAGGAAGGAAGGAAGGAAAAGAAAGGAAGGAAGGAAGGAAGGAAGGAAGGAAGGAAGGAAGGAAGGAAGGAAGGAAGGAAGGAAGGAAGGAAAGAAAGAAAGAAAGAGATGGAGATGAAAAGACATACAAAATCCATGTTATAGCAACTGCAAATTTGGGGGATTATTTTAAAAAAGATTCACACTGATAACTTAAATGAAACAAGTCAATTTCCACTGATCCATACAATCTTGGTTAGGAAATCCAAGTACAGGGTACAGCACAAGTGCAAACAAACTTCAAGCAAAAGACACTAAGGAAATCCTGACCAAACAGTCCATTGGGACCAGACAGGCTCTGTTGCCATAGATTGCTTACTGACTCTTTGCGGGGGGTTGGAATGGGAGGGATTGAATGGATTAATCTCAGAGGCGACGTGGCTGGCTGGCCACCCACTGAACAGGAACTATTCAAACTACAACACTTTGTTGCATATCCCAGTTGTAAATAAGTAATCCCAACCTTGTAGGGAAGGAACATGATTGGCTTTGTCACTAAGAAAGTTATAATTAGTAATTGTTTGGTAGGTGACGGCCTCCCTGCACTTGAGAGAGAAAGGGACTCATCATTTTCCATGGCACCTCTGTAACATATTCTGGATTTGTTACCTATTAAGTTCCACTCCTATACAGCCCTGGTTCAATTATTCTGTAACTGTTTTGCCCCCTCCTAGGTGGAGAGTTTTGCTGAGGCCTGGAAAACCCACGCTCTGTGGAAGAGGCGTGGGATGCGATCCTCCTTGTGCCAGCGTCGGCGTGGCACACTGCCTCGAGTCCATCATCGCCACCTTGACCCACAGCATAAGTGACATGATGTCCTTGGAATGAGGAGGAAGCAACACTTTTGTGCCCAGCCAAGACAACTTTGTTTTCAATTTGTTTACCATGGGGGCATCCTGCCAGCAGCCCGAGCTCTAATTCATTTAGCTGACAGCACTAGACAAGGGTTTCCAATCTGTGAGAAGAAAAGGTTTAGTCTCCATGGGAGGTATACATGTTCTTTCCCATCAGAGGCAGTATCTCAACTTTTGGATCTTGATTTCTTTTTGTTTTTATGGTTTCTTCCAACCCATTCCTATCTCCGATGGCAGATACCACCTGACAGTCAGGCCTACTGTATTTTATGCTTATGTGTGATTGAGATTAGATGCTTGAGCAGAAGGCTTAGGACAGTTACGTTAGAAATACAGCCACATGCCACCCCCAGCCCCCTTCAGCCATCCTACATGAATATGCACGGGTGATTTTGAAGTATCAGTGCCTTTGATCTGCCTTGCTCAAGTACAATATTTCCTTGAATTCATATGGACCTAGTTATGGTAAAACACTTTGGTTATAGTAACCAAGAAATCAAATGACGTATCGCGCTGGGAAAATCTGCCATCCGAGACCTATCTAAAGTTTTCAGAAGTAAAGACGTCAGTTTAAAAACAAAGGTGCGTCTGACTCATGCTATGGTCTTCTCAATTGCCACATATGCCTGTGAAACTTGGACATTAAAAAAGGAAGATAGAAGAAGAATTGATGCATTTGAATTGTGCTGGCGAAGATTACTGAAAATACCATGGACTGCCAGAAGAACAAACAAATCAGTTTTAGAAGAAATACAACCAAAATGTTCACTAGAGCCGAGGATAACTAGGCTTAGACTCCCATACTTTGAGCACATTGTCAGGAAAGACCGATCGCTTGAAAAGGACATCATGTTTGGTAAAGTTGAGGGCCAGCGGAAAAGCGGAAGACCTTCAATGCGATGGATCGATACAATTACCGCAACAATGGGTGCAAACTTTGGAACAGTCAGGCAATTGGCGCAAGACCATTTAGCATTTTGTTCTATTATACATAGGGTCGCCATGAGTCGTAAACGACTCGACGGCAACTAACAACAACATGGTGGAACACACTTGGTTTGGGAGCCCTACACACAGATGATCAGAGATGTACATATTCTGGGCTACTTGATTCTAGTTTTGTTGCACTGACAATACCACTAACTTGCCTTATCTCTTTAAATGGGATACTGATGCCCAATAAGCCTTTCTTATATTCAAACAGGCATTTACTCTTCAGCTCATTCTCTCTCCTCCACCCACCCCTCTTTGGTATGGGCTGCTGCTTCTGGTTTTCCCTTGGATGCTGTGATTCTATAATCTGGTCCAGAATTTGAGGGTGATCTCCTCCCCTTTGCGTTGTTTTCCAGGCAGCTCCTTCCAGCCCAAAGGAACAATTTGGTTTTTAAAAAGGAGCTTTTAGTCATCAAGGAAGTCTTTCAGCTTTGGTGCCATCTCCTTGAACAAGCATTGAAGTCTAAACGGACTACAAGAATTTCGAACACTTGCAAACTTCTCATAAACTCACACGGTGCCAGATCATGTGGGCATAATTCTCTTCTTGTTTTAACTTTCATATCTCTTATACTTCTAGCTTATATAAGCTGTTTTTCATTTTGCTTTCAGATTTTCATTAAGCTTTTTGTGTAGCCACATTGGCTTCTTCAGCTGTCTTCCTTAAAAAAGACATTGGAATTGTATGTCTTTTGGTATTGTGCTTTTTTTGTAGGAACTTGTATCTATCTTGAGCTCATTCTTCCCACTGGTTTCTCTTGCCATGGAATCTTATTCATCACTGCTCCGTGTCCATTAAAAGTAACTCTTTTTTTTCCTGTCCAGATGTGTATTTGGCTATATTTAACTGTAAAAAGGTAAAGGTTCCCCCCGCACATTTTTGCAGTCGTGTCCGACTCTAGGGGCCGGTGCTCATCTCCGTTTGTTAGCCGAAGAGCTAGCATTGTCCGAAGATGTTTCCACGGTCATGTGGCTGCATGACGCACGTAGAACGCTGTTACCTACCCATGGAAGTGGTACCTATTCATCTACTTGCATTTGCATGCTTTCAAATTGCTAGGTTGGCAAGAGCTGGGGCGAGTGCGGGAGCTCACTCCGCACGCAGGGCTAGGGATTCGAACCTCCGAACTTGCGATCTTCCGATCGACAAGCCTGGTGTCTTACCCGCTGAGCCACCACGCCCCTTTTAGGTAGGTAATAATATTTAACTGTAGTTTTCCTTAAAATCAAGAACTTTTGGTTAGGATCAAGTCAAAGATCCTCTTGTACCTTCCAACCCACTGAAAGATAAAGTTGTCAGCAAGACAAATCAGGAGTTACCAGGAATGATCATATTTGGTGGAGTTTGTCTTCCAGTAAATGCTGGGTTAACTAAAATTTCAGATGTTAGTAAACACCAGCAATAGTATTCCTTGTATTAATATTTTTTTAGAAATTTTGTATAGTTTTTAAATTTTTACTTGTTGTAACCCGCCCAGAGTCCCTTGTATGGGAGATGGGCGGGGGATAAATTAAACAAACAAACAAACAAATAAATAAATAATTCCTCCACTTATTTTCATCCATTCGCTTCTATTTCTGGGTAACTTTAAGATAGCACTGCCTCTTCTTCCTTACTATTTCTTCTGTTCCTTTGAACGAATAGCTATATTCTAGTCATAGGGCTCATACCACCAGTTCTTTGTTATATCTATTAAATATTTGCCTTCCTGTCTGAAGAGCAGTGTACAATCCTTTTGCAAACAGATGCCAAAGGTTTTAGAATGATTACATTCTAAATGTAAGGGTGGTTTCGTAACAGCCTGAACTCAAGCTGAAAATGCCTGGCCTCTTGATAAGACTACTTCCCCTACCCTTTATAGAAATAATGTTTTTATACTTTGAATTACTCATAGCAATAAGACCAGAAATAATAAATTAACACACATAAAACTAAGGTGATCGTTTTCCTCACCTTTAATGCTTGCCAGTTTGGGAGATGTAAAACACCAAAAAACAAATATGGTGTTAACATCATCCATTTCCCTCCATTGCTTGTCCAGAGGTAGATTCATGCAGAGAGAATCCCAAAATTTTATTTTAGCCTTCATGGAATCCTCCTCCTCCTCCAATGTTGTTGCTGCTATTCAACTTTCATGGAATGGACTATATAAAAAGGGACCCCTCAGTTTGGAGCATCTAATGGTTCAGATATGCAGTACTGATAGCAATCCATTGATTTATCATTGTGTGTGAGATTTCTTTTTAAAGACCAAGTTGTTTTTTTCTTTTAATGTGCCAGATTCATTTAAAAAATAGCTTAGAAGCAACTTCATTGTTACTTTGTCTCTTATGAACAGCTTTGTAGAGGTGTGCATATTGGTGGGTCAAGTAACCTAGGTCAAGTAAATGACTTGCCCCACCAATGTGTAACAAGAATTCAAAGTGAATCAGATCTGACTGTACTATGGCCGTTAACATAATTTGTCTGCTGTTCCAGTCAAGTAAATGTCAGGTACCCAGGCTGCTTTAGATCCAGATCCAGGCCCTGCCTAGATTTGTTTGTTTGAGTACGTGGTTGCTAGGTAGGTAAATGACTTGGAGAATACAGAAAAAAACTCTCCTTCACCCTGTTGCAATATATTGAATCACCTGGTTCAGGCAATGCTAATATCAGCTTGTCCTGTGTGTGAAAATGAGAGTGGGAGTAAGATTAGCCAGCAGCGTGTGGAAATGGAGCTATGATCTAAAATAGCAAATATTTTGCAAACAAGTAAACTAAGATCCACACTTGATGAGAACTGTGTGATTTCCAAAAATGGTAAATGTAACTGTTTGTGAGACAGAGAAGGATTTAGAACAGACTGGAGGCACTAAGGGAGATGTGATACCCCCCTTCCCATTTCCAGGTTGAAGCTGCTATTGCCTTATGGGGTTATAGAATACACGTTACCTCTTATCTTGATCCCAATTCCAACTGCCCTGTCTCCTTGGCTGGGTTTGCCATTTTGGAAATGGGTAGGAGATTCCTATTATGCTGTGATATTTTATGGCCTTGTGTGATGCAGTAAGATTTCCAAAGAAATCTGTACTTAATGTTCAAAACAAAGCTAAACCACAAATGCATTATTTAAAAAGCTAGGAACACATAAGACCTTTCAAACACTTTAAGTATTTGAAACTATAGTAAAACTATAGAATAGCTTCATATAGCTATTCAAAATAACTTCCTTCTCTTATTAGGTCATGTCTGTTCTAGCAAAATATTCCCTAGCTACCCAACTGTGTTGTACAGCTGAACCCTTCCATTTATTTAAGTGGAAATCCCATTGAATTAATAAAATGTGTTCCTAAGAAAGTGCAGTATTGTTTTTTCTTATGTCAAATACGCAAGCCATAGTACATTTGCATGTGGTTTTCTTAAGTTTTCTATTTTTAGTTAAAGCTATATAGGAGGGCATGTTGCATTAGGTGATTCCATTGTAGGAGAGTTGATCACTTCTCCCACTCGCTGGACTATTTCTTAAATCAAAATCAGCCTGCCTTGTACCTTGTACAAGGTACAACCTTGTACCCTCAGATTAGTTGGCATACAACACACATCCTTCTTAACCAGCATGGCCATTACCCATGTTGGCCATATTGAGTGGGGATGATTGGAGGTATAGTCTAAAACATCTGGAAGGTACCAGGTTGTGGAAGATGAATCTAAGCGCTCTCTCTCTCTCTCTCTCTCTCTCTCTCTCTCTCTCTCTCTCTCTCTCACACACACACACACACACACACACACACACACCATTTGCTTTGTGTGGCTTTACTCTAAGGCTGTCTAGTTTTGCATGGTTGCCTAATAGAGCATTCTTTGTTCTGTTTTTTTCTCATGTATGCAGCTGTTATGTGAAAATGTCTGTCTTATGCATACACAATTCATACCCAGTGTGTATGTGCATGTATGCAATTATATTTGAGAATATAAATTCCTTAGGAAATTCTCATACTTGGCCACATCAAACAATACACATCCTGACTTGCAGCTATTCCCTATGGCAATTCAGAGAGCAATTTATTCCCAGTGCTGCATCTTTGAACTCTGCCACGCCACCATCCACTCACTCCATATACAGATCATTCCCAGTGAGCTTTAAACCCAACTTTTGATTCAACCACTTTGTCTTCACCATCCGTAGTGGTGTAGATTTACCATCCATAGTTTAGCGTAGATTTACTCACAGGAAGCATCTTCAGCCTGAACAAATCAATAGCTGACTTCTGAGGACACCAGTTTATCAGTGCTCACCCTCTCTGCTTTAAAAAAAGGTAAAGGTAAAGGTACCCCCTGCACATTTGTGCAGTCGTGTCCGACTCTAGGGGCCGGTGCTCATCTCCGTTTGTTAGCCAAAGAGCCAGCATTGTCCGAAGACGCTTCCACGGTCATGTGGTCGGCATGACGCACGCGGAACGCTGTTACCATCCCACCGAAGTGGTACCTATTCATCTACTTGCATTTGCATGCTTTCGAATTGCTAGGTTGGCAAGAGCTGGAGCTTGTGCGGGAGCTCACTCCGCACGCAGGGCTAGGGATTTGAACCTCCGAACTTGCAATCTTCCGATCGACAAGCCTGGCGTCTTACCCACTGAGCTGACTTCTATTTCTTCTCCCTCAGATTTTCCATTGCTCCATGAAACAAGAGGAGAAGCAAAAAAGCTTTTGCTTCATTCTTGCCCTGTCCTACCAAGGTCATGAAGTGCATTAGTCCCCTATATCCTGATAGCACAGCAAAGCTGCATTGGAAGACATTTCCCCAGGTTGGACATGAATCAGGGAGAAGGAGCAGTGGGGTAGTGACAGGCAGGTTCTCCAGGGAGAAAGAACATCCCACAAGCACAGAATTGCCTCACTGGAGCTGAAATTTTAGTTTTCAAGGGGTGGTGAGGAAGTGGAATTTTTAGGGTTTTGTAGTGCATTTTTGCTGGTTTGCTGCTGAGATCATGCAGTAGGCAAGGGTGTCTGCCAAGCAGACAGGCAGTAAAATTGTCATGTGGTACATTTTCTTAATCTGAAAGCAGAAACTGGACTGGTCTTGTTTTGGCCTCACTGAGTGAGAGATGCAAGGAACTGGATATACAGTGTGTAAATGTTATAGGTGTTCTCTTGATTCTGGTGAATAAGGTGGTGCTCACCGAGTCCTGGCATCATGCTCAAATAACAGCCACATCTCCTAGAGTTGTCCATTGTGGCCTCTGTTCTGTCCACAAGGCTAATGGGGGCTGGGGCATGAACAGAAACTGCCCAGTGTAAGGCAGCTGAATACCAGTCTAGTCTATATAACTGGTTTCCTGATATATGATGGGAACAGCATTTTCAGCTGTACCAGTTGTATGTATATTTGTAGCAACAAATGAAGTTAAAAGGGCTCTGTTTTTTTACTGGATGAAATTCTATGGGGCATGTACATTTTCTTGTTATCCAGAGTTATTAATAAGGCAGACCAGATAAATAATTTTCATTTACCTGCAGACTGGGCAAATTCTATATTCTAGATGGCAACTTTTTACTCATTCCCATACAACTGTATGTACAGTTCCCATTACTAGATTAGGGAACCTTAATTAACACCAGACTTTTAAAGGATAAAAAAGGTAAAGGTTCCCCCCACACACTTGTGCAGTCGTGTCCGACTCTAGGGGCCGGTGCTCATCTCTGTTTGTTAGCCGAAGAGCCAGCGTTGTCCGAAGACGCTTCCGCGGTCATGTGGCCGGCATGACGCACGTGGAATGCTGTTACCTACCCACCAAAGTGGTACCTATTCATCTACTTGCATTTGCATGCTTTCGAATTGCTAGGTTGGCAAGAGCTGGGGCTAGTGCGGGAGCTCACTCCGTCACGCAGGGCTAGGGATTCGAACCTCCGAACTTGCAATCGTCCGATCGACAAGCCTGGCGTCTTACCCTCTGAGCCACCACTCCCCATTTTTAAAGGATACGATATCACAAATTTGATTAGAGAATCACTTTTCTTATTTCATCCTACTCCATATATATTCCTTTTCTTTGAAGAAATCAGGAACTGAGAACCAGACTAAAAGAGAGCGAGATCAGCTGAGGAACAGTGGTTGGTTCAAGATTACCCACTGAGTTTCATGACAGTAGACAGTCACTTGTAGAAGGATATATGTATGTGTGTGTGTGTGTGTGTGTGTGTGTGTGTGTATATATATATATATATATGTGTGTGTGTGTGTGTGTGTGTGTGTGTGTGTGTGTGTGTGTACTTGTAGAAGGATATATATGTAGAAGAGGTGAGATCTAGGGAGACAGAAATAAGGGAGTTGAGGTCAATATGAAAGTTGTAAAAGGCAAGACATCTGTCAAACCACAGATCTCTTTGCTAGATATTAACTAGATCTCTCAATTTTTGACTGCCCTCTGGTGTCCATTTTGGGGCAACACTTAGTTATGGTCAATTTACATTTTAAATTGGGAGAACAATCATTTCATTGTTTGCTTCTTCGTCCCATCCATCCTAGGAGTTTGGTGGATATCACAACTCTAACTGGAATCTAATTTGACTGTCAATTATTTCCTCTTGTATTAAATCCAAACTTTCACCACATGTCATGACTTCAGCATCAAATCGTTCTCCCTCCTTTTTCTTTCCTCTGCCTAAGCCTCTGTTTTCTAACCCCTTTGCTGAAGATCTTGAAAGTTTTCATATTCTTATGACTCTTGGTTTTGCTTAAAATAGATGCTGCATTTAGCCAATACAGCTTAATTTATTGTTTTGTTTTGTTTGTTCTGCCCTCCAGTGGTGGAAGCAAATACTGATGTCTAACATCTATTAGAATCATCCTGCTAGGATAGATCAGCAAGGAGAAACAAATTAGTCATACCCTTCAAAGATATTTCCCAGTTATTCCATTCCCTGACACTCCAACGATTTTTGTGGTATAGAGAAAAAAAAAGGAGTAGTGGTGAGAAAACATGAGAAAATTATAAATAAATAACAAGGACAGATGACCTTCCCCTCTGATATTCAGTTTGAGGTTGACCAAATGTACAATAACAATTTTCTTCAGAAGAATCCCATAGCTCAAACTGAGTTAAATTTCTAGGTTTTTTAGAATGTGCCAAATATGAGGAGAAATATTGAACTGTAAATGAATGGGAAATAGGTATTTACAAAGAAGGGATAAAAGCAATTTTTAATGTTGAAAGGAATTACATGTACCACTATGACTATTGAGGAAAGGACAGCAATTATCAGGGTCAAGTTGTAGCAAAACAGTTAAGGCAGGAAATCAGAGCTCCTGCTGTAGACTTCAATATAGGCTTAAGCTGTTACTTTTTAGGAGATATCTGGGTATAAATATTCAACTATGGTGAGAACATAGATAGATGGATTGTGTGCCATCAAGTCAGTGTCAACTGTTAGTGACCACATAGATAGATTTTCTCCTTGATGATCTGTCCCTACCCTGGTCCTTCAGGTCTTTGAGGACATAGGCAAGGACATATTAGAACAGAGCTTTCCAAACTTTTCATGTTGGTGACACACTTTTTAGACATGCATCATTTCACGACATACTCTTACAGCAGGGCACAAGGCAGGCACTAGGACCTGCACGGAATCACAGCAGGTTTGGAGGCAGCAAGGCACAAGGCAGGCACTAGGACCTGCGTGGAATCCTGGCAGGGCTCGGAGGCAACAGCAGCCGCAACACACCCAGGCACTGCAGCCGACACACTAACATGTTGCGACACACAGTTTGGAAAGCTCTGTATTAGAAGGTGGGAGTACATGAAATTGAGATCACATGCCTTTTTAAACCTATGCATGAACTTCCTTGGGGTAATCATATCTTATATTGTGTGCAATTCTGTATTTAAATTGTGTTGCATTTTTTCTTAGTCACAGACACTGTGTTCATTTAAAAATTGAGATAATTCATGCTATCATTAACATAAAATTTGGGATCCAACCTGTCAACATTTCAGAGAAAGATGGTTGAAGGCTGAAGGCAGATGATCTCATGCTTCCATATAGATAATTGTCCCTAAAGATTACAGAGTTCTATCCTTCCTAGCTCCATCATGATCCTCAAGTTTCTTTTTCTTTGTTCAATCTTCTTGTACCTTACAATTGTGCATTCTTATGCCACCTGCTTTCCTGTTTTCTATTGCCAGATCAAGGTGGCAAACTTCCCTTGGGTTTCATACCGCATAAAACAGTGCTCATCAATATCCTTCCTATAGTACAACAACAAGGAAGCAAACAGGAACTCCAGAGTGACTATAAGTGCTGGTGGAACATGATTTTCCTCAGCTCTTTAATTATTTTCTGCCTGCAGACTGGTTGGATCAAGGTGAAAGTTCTAGTCCCGCCTTAGGCATGAAAGCCGGCTGGGTGACCTTGGGCCAGTCACCCTCTCTCAGCCCAACTCAACTCACAGGGTTGTTCTTGTGGGGAAAATAGGAGGAGGAAAGAGTATTAGGTATGTTCGCCGCCTTGAGTTATTTATAAAAATAATAAAGGTGGGATAGAAAATAAATAAAAATTAATTAAATAAATAAATAAATAAATAAATAAATAAATAATAAAAAGAAGGGTTTGGTGGAAAGAGTAAGGAAAAATGCAGATTTATCTCTCTTGAACACTTCTTCCTGATTGCAACTGTATATTGACCTTAACAGCCACCTGTTCAGAATCTCTGCAGGGGTTCCAAACTACCCTAAGATAAATTCCTGGCTATTTGATAAGTTGCCCTGTGGATGTCCTGGTTGATTCCAAAATATGAAACTGCCCTGCAACGTTGATGCAATTCTTTGTAGGTGCCTTTTCCTAACAAACAAGCTCAGGAAGCCTTCTCATCATAGTTGGAAATGCAGTAATTAAGTTAATGGATCAGAGGGTAGATGGTGGTTAATTTGGGATGCTTGTCAATATCCTCATGTAATTACTGGGAGAAAATTATCTAGGTACAAGAGTTATAGTGTCATCACACCTAGCTGTATTTCTCCATTTTTCACATACAAATGTGTGTGGGGTTAGTTATATTTTCTATAATGAAAAGTTAAACCAAAAGCCTTAGAAAAATCATTTGCCCTGCAGCTGTGGTGGGCTTTGTTATTATAATGCATGTGTAAGTATGCATGTATTTTATAGAACACCTAAAGTTTGTGGGCATCTTACAGATCTCAAAATACAGACTTACAGTGAACACATGATACAAGAAAGGAAAGGAAAGGAAAGGAAAGGAAAGGAAAGGAAAGGAAAGGAAAGGAAAGGAAAGGAAAGGAAAGGAAAGGAAAGGAAAGGAAAGGAAAGGAAAGGAAAACAAACCAGGGTGTTTAAGTAGGATGACCATATGTACCGTTTTAAATGGGACAATACCGTTTTTTTCACATTTCCCAACCGTCCCGTCGTTTTAATATAAATGTCAATTTTGTCCCTTTTTAAAAAAAATAGCAAAATGTCAGGCATGGCAAGATTGATTCAGCCAAGATGCAATTATCATTTAAAAAGTGCTTGATTGCGGTGCCTGATATTGGGTGAGACTAGAGAGGGGCAAGGAAGGCGGAAAGAGAGAGAGAGAGGGAGACAGAGAGAAATGGGGGGAGAGATCTTTGCCACCGCCTCTGCTCTGCTCTGTTCTTAGCTGGTCGCTCTCTGCTCTCTGTTTTATTAAAATGCGTTCGGGATGTGATCCCGCCCCCTGTTTTCAAGAGTGAAACTGATTATTTCTCCAGCTCGGCAAGAGAGTCTTTTGTTTGGGATTGTGGGAGAGAGAGAAAGAGGGAGAAAAAGAGGAGGAGGAGGAGGAGGGAAGGCAGAAGGAAGAGAAGCCTCACCAGGCGTGGAGTTTTTGAATCCTCCCTTCCCTGCCTCTCTTCTCTCCCCCCTCCCCTCCTTCCTGCGATCCATAATGTTACAAAGCCCGTGAGCTGTGCTTTCCCCATTCGCCTCCTGTCAAATACAGTCCCCCCCTACGTCTACCTAAATTTTTGTATGAGTTCTGTCACTGAAGAATAATTGTTAGCTCAATATGTTCATGTAATAAAACTTTTTCATTTTAATGAAAACAAAAATATTTTTATATATACAGTCATCTGTTTAAGGACCAGCAAATGGATCTTTAAAACTCTTTTTATTGTATTTTTCATGAATATGGAATATTACATAAGTTTAACCCCATCCCATTTTTGCCATCCCAATGTCCCATTTTTGTCTCAAGGAAATATGGTCAGCCTATGTTTAAGGCACTAATTCTTCATAAACGTGAAAACTTTATTTTCATAGTTGCACTCTCACTATATAATCTAAGAGTAAATATTGCAGCTGTATGTGCAAGCATGAAAAACACAGTTACCTGCAGGTGGTGCTGCCTGGCCATGTTTTAAATGGAGCATAGTCATTGACCAGCCCTGGCAAAAACCACACAGAATCGTCTCTGACCCCTCTGATCTGTACTGAGGGCTTTATATTGCATATTTTTCTTTTAGCCTCATTAAGGGTATGACATTAGCTCTCTTCCGGGATATGTGGCAGAAATGCATGGGGGATGATGATGGAGATGCCTGCTCCTGCCTTCCCCTTCCCCCCTCCACCCCTCTGTGTTAACAGGGAATGAGCCGCTGTCCCTGCACAGCTGGAAACCCTGATTGTGCAGGCCTTCGGGTTCTCTGCAGGTTTTGTGGTCAACCAAATGTGCTTCTAACCTCATTACAGGCCTTCCTGACCTACGGAGGAAGGAAGGGCGCAGATGCAGGGGAGAACGTTGCCCTCAGTCTCCGGGCCTGTGTTTTGCAAGTGCACCTGGCTGCTCTACGTCAGGGGAAAGCGCCCTGGCTGGCTGCTGCTTTGCCACTGCTCAAGATTGGTCCTACTCTTTCTCCACAATCTTAAGCCACCATGCATGCTTCTTTCCCCTCACCTTGTCTACCCAGCTGCTCTGTGAAGCACGTTAGGCTGAAAGAAAGACTGGCTTGCCCAGAGCCAGCTAGAGCCGGCCCAAGAGCCTTGGCTACCCGAGGCAAAGATGGCACCCTCTCCAATCCGTAGTACAAAGAAGCCTGATGAATCGAGCCTCTTTTTCTGTGACATTTTGCTGCTGAAACTCCCCAGATAAAGTTGGGGAATACTAAATAAATAAATAAAAATAAAAATAAAAATAATAATATAGGTGAATGTTCCTCACTTTGGGAGTGCTGCGTGATTTCTTAATCTTTTTCATGAATGGAAATATCTCTAAAACCATCATCCTCAGTGTGATAGCTTAATTTAATTTAATTTAATTTGAGACTGCGTGTGTCAGGACTACAACATGCAGAATTCCAATCAGCATGGCCCTGGGGAAGACTGTTTTTCTAGGACTTATAGAAAGAGTCACTATAGTTAACCCAAGGTTAGAGAGTGGGATTATACATTGTAAAAGGCAAAAGCACCTAGTGGGGTGAAAACAGGGAAAGTGTCATTGGGAAATATAATCTGCCCATCACATTTTCAAGGTTATTTTGCCTTATTCAGGGATATTATTTGTTTCACTTATCTTGATAATTCAGCAAATGCATGCTACTTTCTAATATTCCATATTTGTACTATAAGAAGGGGGAAAATATTTTGCTTCTGAAGAAGGCAAAATAGAACTGAGCACATGTTTACTGTTCCCTGATTGGAGACAGGAGATAGAAGAAACACCCCAGGCCTATTTTTGTCATTGTGGCTTTTTGGAATATCACCTCATTCCGAGTTTTCCTTACGGTCATTTATCTTATTTTGTTTTCTGTACTGGCTTGCTCTTATTTATATTTATACTGCAGTTATAAATATTTACATTTATTCTCAGAATAGCTTGGGAAAGTGACAGCTGCCAGCATCTTGTACACATCCAGTGAATTTTTAAAAACATTACTTGTAAACATATTCTTGTGTGCAGATCTAATCAGTAGTCAAATGCCAGACCTATTTATGTGTTGGCAAATGTGCTGGTTCTTTCTAGTTTTGCAGTTGCGGTTGTTGCTCTTTTGTTCTAGGTAAATGAACCATCTGGGCAAAGAGGGGTCTATGATAAGCCACTGGCCCAGCCTCGCTTAGTACAGCCTCCCCAGATGGTTGTGACTGGTTAACTACAATTTCCAAAGAACAAATTGTCGATTGATTTTGTAGCCATCTTAAAGTAATTTTTCCTGGGCTAGGGCCACACAGGGAGGCAGCAGCCCTCCCCATCCCGTCGAGATGAAGCAGATGGCTGAGTTTAAGGATTGCCTGGAAAGATGTGAAGTGGGTAAGGGAGAGGCTATCCTCAAGAAGCAGGGAGACCCAGCAGGGCAACTTCAGGGAGGTCTTCCTTCAGGTCTGGGCCAGGAATGTTGTTTTTGATCCTGCTCAACTATAGCCCACCAATGCAAGTGTAGGGGAAATCCCAGGAGGAGGTGCATTCTGTTTTCTCTATTTACTGAAGGGTGGATCTGTATCCAGCCAGAAAAAGAGAGGAGAGTTAGATCCCCTTTTTGCAAGAGGGCTCAGGGGCTTCTAGATCAGTGTTTCTCAACCGTGGCAACTTGAAGATGTGTGGACTTCAACTCCCAGAATTCCCCAGCCAGCCATGCTTGGAAACGATGCTTGGAAGATATCCACACATCTTCAAGTTGCCCAGGGTTGAGAAACACTGTTCTAGATGGACAGCTCCTACTGCCAATCGTTGTGCATATTGATTTTCCTCTTCAACAGCTTTACAGCAGTTTAAAAAAAAAAAGGTGAAAGATGACAATACCTGGACCCCCCCTAAAAGTCTCTGGAAATGCCCTAAAGATCTAAAGTCCTGTACTAATTATTGTGAGCATCTGAGTTAGAGTACTTACAGCCATGGTCACGTTCATCCTTCCTTTCCTATATATTTCTTAAATAACTAAGATCATAAAAGCAGGATACATATTTCTCCTCCTCTCCCTCCCATCCACATTTACCGTTAGTCTTGGAATCCCTCATCACAGAATCACTGGTATCTTAAGGCATTGATTCCTACATGGTTCATTTACTTAGAACAAAAGAATTCCTTGTTCACACAGCCTTGTTTCATGACTGGCAGGAACCGCCAAATTATGCTTAGAGGCAGATTGAACAGTATCTGCCTCAGTCTCACCTCAACTACTCCAAATTCAGTATCTTGTCTGTCTGACCAGAAGAGCTTTAATACTTCCTCCATTGTTTGATTCTGTGACTTGTGCTAGTCCCAAGTTCATCTTCCTCCCACATGATGCCTTCAGATCTATTGGGATAGAAGTCCTAGCTATTGGTCATATTGGCAATTGGTTGGGGAAAGCTGCTTTAGTTCTGTCTACTGAAAGCAGGCTAACCTATGAGAGAGGGGTTTATTAAACAAGGGATACATCCCAACGTGTATTGGTATATTACCTAAATATCATGGCACGTGGAACAGATAATCAACTAAATTTGTGAGGGCTGGTAGCTTCTTTTATATTTTGTGAATTGTTTAAAAAGTTGCATGGTATCTATTGATCTAAGAAGCTGCATCAATATGTAATGGAAGAGTCTCTCCCTTGTTCCCTGAACCCCAAGAAAGTTTATCTTTAACTTTGGTCATTAACTTCCACTTTTGTTCATATTGTGGGGAAGGGAATTCCAAAGGACATGAGTCTTAATGTGAAACATATTTTGGGTCATTTGGAACTTAATATCTATCTCTTCAGGACAGATAAGCAGTAATCCCTGGTAGTTTTTGATAGAAAGAATTCTGTCTTCTTGGTAACCTTTTACACAAATGGAACTTAGAGAAGGTCATTTCTTGTTTTTATCTTTATTTCAATCTTTCTTTTCAATACTAAATCTTGGAAGTACAACCCACATAGCTCATTAGAATTTACTTCTAAATAAGTATGCTTGAAATTCCTGCATGCTTTTCCCTTTCTCTTCAAGCCATGTTTGGTGTTAATTATGTTTTTCAAGTAAATCCAATAATCTTTTTGGCAAGCAGTGAGGTAGGGGTGGGATCTACCCATTAAACGATCCACAGACCTTGCCAAGACTGGCAAGATTTATACAAACCATGATTATGATTCCTTCATGTTGGGACAGCATTCTATTCTGGATCTGGCTGAGAAATGTGGCACAGTGAACACCCCCCCTTCTCCCTCCCTCCCTCTCTCACACACACATTCAGCATGAAATCTCACTCAACAGTAGTGAGATAACTATTGTTTTTCTATCTCCAGACAAGATAGAAGGCCAGTATCTCACTGTGCTACTTGGCACAATCGGGCATGTCAGCTGATAATCAGTGATTGACTGAAGGCCTCAATAGGGCCGCTAAAGCAAGGGTGGGTACCCACCCGCTGAATGAGTCACCATGTTCAAGATGTATTTTTTTACTCCCCCACCCCACTGCCTGTGCCATCATTCAGCTGTTCTGAGAAAAATGATAATTATGATCATCTTTGGATTTGATTCTTCCTCCTTAAACTCCCCCCCCCCCACACACACACGTGGGCAGCATGAGGCATTCCCATGATAACCATCTGGCAGACTGGAGCACTGTGGAGGAAGTCAGCTGGTTTGTGGGTGAGGCACCCTAGTGAGTCTGGCTTTGCTAAGGCTTCCAATTCTGTCCAGACAGGGAGTAAGCAACTCTGAAGTCAAATGCTGGGTGAGAGGGGAGGGGAGGGGAGGATGATGTGGTCTTCCTCTTCCATTAGAAAGCCACCCACTGTGTGATCCCAAAAACATGTCTGCACATTTGTGCACGCCCTCAAAGGTACATATGTCTTCAGCCTCTAGGAAGCATGCACACACCCAGAGCAAAGTTGAGTTGTTCCCTCTGGAGGTTACAATGGGTAATTATAATGTTCACAATCAAGAGAAATAATAATAGTGATAATAATGTGTTTTGCCTTGTCCTCGTCTTTGATTACAGCATCCTAGCTTTTATTTCTCTTTAATCTTCTTTCCTTTTTAATTTTACCCTATTTAAGAAGTTAGGAGAGCCAAAGGAACTTTCATAATAATGAGGCACTGGTTGGAAGGTATCAGAACTATGCAGCACAGCTTCCAATTCCCTTCTCTGGGTATATGGATGCCCAAGAGAGTATTTACATTGGTATTGTGGTTACATTCATTTCTAATATACTTTTTTGGCTAATATCTAGCATTTTAATTATTATTAGGGTTATAATGTTTTGGATCCAGACGCCTGCTAAGCTCCTTCTTCAGAAGCAGGTGAGTCAAGGCTGGAAGGGCCCAAAGCTACTCATGCCCCTGATTAGCAGCTATTTTCCTTTAGAAGGAGTGAACTAGAAATGTTTCCCCAGCCAGCGAGGCCCCAGGAATGAATTGGAAGCAAACAAGCCTGGAGATAAAGCAGTAGGCGGGTGTTTTCCTGCCTCGGTTGGTAACTGTTTCCCTAATAGAAAGAAAAACATACTTGAGGAGGGGGCTGAAGGCTCTAATTAGGAGGAAGGGGATTAGAATAGTGAAAAGGAGGCTTCTTTCTCTCTCTGACATGTGTATAGATCCCTGGGTTAATAGAAAGAAAGGGCTTTCGGGGAAGGGAGAGAGTCTGCGTGGGAGGCTATCGTCTCTCTCTCACCGATGCAGCTCAACTGCCCCTCCTGCCCATTATCAGCTCAAGAGAGGATGGCCTCATTTAGCAACGGGGATTAGCTGAGCAGGCAACACTGCCTGGATCCAGCAGAGCAATAACCGGCCATCAGTAAACTTGGGAGTGTTGGACAGACGAGTCCACAGCCTCGGTTGCCTCCACTTGCTCATTGCTTTGATGGTCTGATCTGTCAGGGGTCAGCAGATGGCAGCATCTGGTCAGTCTTGCTTTGCTTGGAAGGTAATCAGGATTGGACCTGGTGAGTATTCAGATGGGAGACCCGCAGGGAATTCCATGGCAGTAGGCTAGATTGGGAAACTGATCAAACATCCTGGAAGAAAGCAATGGCAAAGCACTCTTGTAAAGTTGGCCAAGAGAACTGCATGGATACATACCGTACACGTAGTCCCCAGGAACGGAGCTCAACCCAAGGACATCTTGACTCATCTGAATAGAAATTTATGAATGGAGGGGTTAAGGCTAAGGTTGTTTCTGTGCTATGTGTTTACAGTGGCATCACCATTTTTTGTTCATACACTTTTTATGGGATTTCTTCATGTTATCATCCTCTGTTGGTAACCCTCCTGTGTGTTTTTTTAATAAAAGCTTTATTAAATTTAGAACAAAGATAAAAACTACAAAAAAATAAAATAAAAAAATCTACAAGAAAAGAAAAAAGTGAAAAAACAGAAAATGAAAAAATATTTTTAGAAGATTATATAACAAGATGACTTCCAACTTTCAACATCAAGAATATACAACAATTTCCATAATTAATCCCTTACTCTAAATCTAAATAAAGGGGCATGGTGGCTCAGCGGGTAAGACGCCAGGCTTGTTGATCAGAAGAACGCAAGTTCGGAGGTTCGAATCCCTAGCCCTGTGTGCGGAGTGAGCTCCCGCACTAGCTCCAGCTCTTGCCAACCTAGCAATTTGAAAGCGTGCAAAAGCAAGTAGATGAATAGGTACCACTTCGGTGGGTAGGTAACAGCGTTCCGTGCGTGTCATGCGGCCACATGACCGCGGAAGCGTCTTCAGACAACGCTGGCTCTTCGGCTAACAAACGGAGATGAGCACCGGCCCCTAGAGTCGGACACGACTGCACAAATGTGCAGGGGGAACCTTTACCTTTACCTTACTCTAAATCTAACCAAGATCACATTATTTCTATAAATCATCCCATAGGCATTATAAAAATCAGTAAGAGCAATTGCTTCTTCCCCTTATATATAAAGAAAAATAAGCAAATATATACCGCCCCCTAGAGTCGGAAATGACTGTGCAGGGGAAAACCTTTACTATAAACCTCCAAATCAACTCCCCCCGCCCATAGAAGCCCACTTATAAAATGTTTCCCTCCTACCACTATTTTATATATTTCTGGCCACTATATTAACAATCAAATTATAAAAACATTTTAAAAAACATTTAAATGATCTACTTTTATGCTTGGTATTACTATAACAATCTTACCCCTATTAAACCTTAAAAAATCAAACAAACTTTAAATCATTACAAAAAAATAGAATCATACAGCCTTGAAATCAATCTACATACTTATTCTTGATTTCTTATCCCACCTCAAAATAAACCAGAACATTTATTTGTCTCCATATTATACACAGGGCATTTTTTTATAGAAAAATAAAAAAACCCATCTGCCCCCCTTAAAAAATAAAAAAAATTTCCCACATAGCAGAGCCATCTCGTTCTCAAAACAAACCCTAAGACAAACAAACCAGTCATTAACTTGCAAGTTGAATTGTAACTCCTTCATGACCAGCATATGTTTGTCAACAGGCATTTCTTCACAATCTGGATTCTCACGATCAGGAAAAATGCCTCTTTCTTGATAAATCTCTTCTTCTCCTTTCAGAAAGTCCTCAGCCAATTGATACATTTTAAAGAAACTATCCCGAAAATCTTGAAAAATAGCTTGAGCAATTTCATGGAAAATTTGTTTGAAATCAGCACGAAGCTCAGCATGAAACTCTGAAATGAGCTCCTTAAGGTCGTTCATAATTCAGGCAGTAAAGTCTAGCGCCCTCTAGGTACTTAGCTAATACAGATAAAAGTTAATGGGTTAATGAAAGGCTTCCAAAAGCTATTAAATGATATTGACAAAACAGAAGTATGCAAACCAGCAAATACAGCGTCCAAGGAAAATGAACAGAAAACTCAAAACCCAAAACATCAAATTGAAGATGTGTAGGAAGATGTTAAATCCTTCAAATTAGATACAAAACTAATAATGGAGAGATGATTGTTTATTCTCAGTCCTCCTTAAATTTTAAATGGGAAGTAAGCCAGCAGTTAAGAGAAAATTTTAAAACTATTCCAGAAACAACGATGATCACCAAGAGATTCATTTCTTCTTGCTGTGGGAAGACTTTCTTGGGGTGCAAAAACTTAAAAATATACAAAATTGGGTGATTTAGAAATGAGAAAGGCTCGACCCAATGTCCAAATAGGGCTGCAGTGTGGTCTGGAAAATGGTGGTAAACCTGACTCCCGTCTCCTCTTACCGGATTAGCGCCAACGCTGTTGATGATCCTCAGACTACAAGGGGACGTTCCGAAGTACAAATGGGATAATTCCAAGTGTTTTCTGTTCATGAAAACGCTCTAGGGCAACAGGAAAAGCCTGCCTGTGCCCCCAAAAGAATCCACGCTGCCAGATCTGCCCGCTGAGCTCACGGGCAGGCTGTCCAATCGGCCATTTTCTCACTGGAAGTCCATAAACCTCCTGTGTTTTTTGAGGGCTCTGCTGGGCCTGGGCAGTGATGCAACAAGCACAGATTCACTATCATCTTTGTGGTGGCATCATTTCATAACAAATAATCTTTCAGAACACTATAAGTTTCATCCGTGTCTAGATAATTAGATCTACGTCTCCATAATTTAATTGAAATATCATAAGAGTAATTTTAAATAACTGCTATAATCTTTCTGTGTAAATTTTGAAACAAAGAAAAAAGCTTTTTAGTTGCCATTTTAAGAATTTGATTTCTTTTTCTTCATAAATCACTTCTAATTAGGCAACAAATCTTTTCATCTCCCAGTCCTACTCAACCCATATTAGGTTCCTCTGAGATTAATCCAGGCTGTTTTAAATTTCTGCAGATCAACAAGACATTGGGAATGGTCAGATAAAAGGCAACTTAGCCCGCAGCAGGAATATGGGTGGGGCAAGAGCCTCAGAAGAGACACTCCCTAGTTTCTTGGGCTGTAAAAGGGACGGGGGGAGAGAGATACTTTCACACTTGCAAGATTTATGTCAGCCTTGTGAGGCAGACCAGACAGGAGACACAGCCAGGTGAGCTAATTCTACTTTATTGTAAGGTTACATTAACAGAATCTTGCAAGTCTGAAAGTATTTCTCTCCCCCCGTCCCCTTTATAGCCCAAGAAACTAGGGAGAGTCTCTTCTGAGCCTCTTGCCCCACTCACATTCCTGCTGTGGACTAAGTTGCCTTTTATCTGACCGTTCCCTTGGCTGCGTCTCTTTGCCCTGTCTCTCAAGGTCATTCCCACATACCATTACAATACCTGAGTGCTTAATCCTGCCCCCTCAGATTCCACTGGATCCACATCCAATAAATATCCACTGCCCCACTCACAAAAACTATAGAAAACAAATGGTGTTTCCCCTGCATTATAAGCTTGATTTGTTTTATATTTCATGTGTCATAATGGTTAATCATGTTTAAACAAATATGTGCTGACCTCTATTTTTGAAAAAATAATGTTCTGATTACTTGGACCTTCCCCAATGTATTCCATTCATATGATGCACATCTGTATCCAAGATCATCACATTCTGATACATAATGTAGAAAAACAGTGATGTATTAGTTCTAGGACTCAATTGTTGGAAACAGCCTTAATATAAGATAATATAGCTGGAAATCATTAAAACTAAAAGGGATGACTATAGAACATGTTTGATGACATAGCTGGCAAAGATTCCAACAATTCTTAGTTTCCTAATAAACATTTATATAGATCTGAACTCATGAAGTAAAAAGCCCTATATATCATAGTTACTTCATGAGATCAAGAAAGAAAAATATTATAAAAAATATCTTGTTTTGCCAACAGGATGCCAAGTAATTTACACATCTTTGAAACATATAGAAATTGGTACATTTTATTAAATATGATATAGATTAACTGGGTCTTTTTAAATACTTCCTTAATCAAATTAATATTATGGTCAGAGATGCTGCTATTGTATACTAACTCTTTAGAGAACCAGCCAATATTCATTTGTAGTAGTAAGTTTTCACATGATCAGCGAAATGGGTTATTCTTATCAGAACCATGAAACATAATAAGCTGCTACTTGCACCTACTGCAGTAACTCTGGATAAGTAAACTGAATTTCTCTTGCTTGTGGATTCCTAGTTGCAGCAGTGGCTGTAGGAGGTGATGAAAATCAGGTTGTCATGGTACAGGCCCTGCACCTTTTGAACATGCATGTGATGTTGACATAGTGCAAAAGGGGTTGGGCTAGCATTGTGACACATCATCTGCCATATTACCCATCTTCTCTCTTCTCTTCTCTTCTCTTCTCTTCTCTTCTCTTCTCTTCTCTTCTCTTCTCTTCTCTTCTCTTCTCTTCTTCCTATAATAGCTGCTTCTGCTTCTGCTGCTGTTGCTTCTGCTGCTTCTCCTTCTCCTTCTCCTCCCCCTCCTCCTCACTTCTCCAAAGGGCACAGGACAACATACGGGTTGGCACTGCTCCTGTTTTAATTTCACAAAACTCCACCAGCCTGAATGTATGACCTAGTTAATATAAACTGTGATTTGATTAATTATGGTTTGTTTGATAAGTCACAAGGTTGACACCAAGTTAAGTCATACAATTTAGTTTAGAAAGCATACTAGATGGATTCCTATAATTTGCTAAGTGAAAGTCAAACACACAAACCACACTATGGTTTAGCACAATGTGTGGCCTTGATGGGAGAAAGAAACTAGTTTAAAGACATTACATGAATTTTATGGCTGAGGGAGGATTTGAACCTAGTTTTTTTCTCAAGCTGTAACCACGGACCATCCCAAGTCCACACCACATTCTGAAATGTGTTTCTCAAGGCTTGGATAAGAACACAGTCATTTTGTTCTCCCCCGGAAGGAACTGACTGCATCCTGGCCACAGCTGGTAGAGATGTCATGAACCTCCCTCATGATCTGTAAGGTGGTTTGTTTACTTATTTGATTTCTATAGCCGCCCATCTCAAAAAGTGGGTTTGTTAGCTTCATTGGCTGTACCTATTAGCAACCTGCAGAGAACAAAAGTGAAGGGGAACAAAGAGACAGCAAAGAACAAGCTGTAACTGGCAGTTGTACAACCTTGTGTCTGAAAAGAGGGGAAAGTACCACCCAAATGTTCAGACCTGAAGGGAGGGAAGATTTCAATGGCAGTGAATGAAAACAGCTGGTTTCTTTTGGTACTGCTAGTGAACAGTGCGTGTGCAGGGCAGCATATTCTGTTCTGTGCATCCAACCTGTAATGTTGCAAGGCAGAGTTCTCATGATAGCCCAGCCACACGGATGTACTGGCCTCTGCGTGGAAGACCCAGGGGAATTTTACAACAATGCTGTTCAAGCAAGAGAAAGCTTTCAGACATGGGAAAAGAATTGGGTGTGAGACACATGGGAGAAAGTCACAATTCAGAAACTCTTGGT
This sequence comes from Charina bottae, assembly GCA_023362775.1. Classification (NCBI taxonomy): domain Eukaryota; kingdom Metazoa; phylum Chordata; class Lepidosauria; order Squamata; family Charinaidae; genus Charina; species Charina bottae. Next base: position 60,467,554 of record JALMGJ010000003.1, read on the forward strand.
AGCAATGCTTATTTACATGTTATGCATGATCCTTTCAAGAACAGTCTGTTGTTAGAGTGGAGTAGTCTCTAGGGTTGGACGCTCATGTCTAGAGTCCTGAGACAGGCATCTATTAATATTCCAGGTAAGGAGATGACAGCAAGGTGCTTGAGTCCATAGCAGTATTTTGGGAACAGGATCCATGTGCGAAGGACCCTCTTTGTACAGTGCCTTTTCTCTGTGGTTTTCCTCACCAGAGCACATGTGCACAGCATGAGACCAGAGATACAGTGCATTCGGAAAGTATTCAGATCCCCTTCACTTTTTTCAGTTTTGTTATGTTGCAGCCTGATACTACAATCGTTCAAATTCATGTTTTGTCACATTAACCTATACTCAGTACCCCATAATGACAAAATGAAAACAGAATTATAGATAACAACATCCAGTTCCAAAGATAGTTAAAATACCAGGATGCCTATGTCAACTAGTAATTGCACATCTTTACACAATGAAATTACACAAGTACAACAGCTCAATAAAATACAACACTGTTATAGTCACTGAGCTAGCAAAAGCAATCAAGATGCATGCAATGCCATGCCCTGCCAAAATTGCTCATAAAATAATTCAATTAAATACAAATATGTAAAACAATAAAATTTAAAAGTCTGAATGATAACTGCTTTCCCAAGTATCAGCTTTTACTGTATTGCCCACTCCACAATCAACATCTTACACTACACCCCAGAGTGAAATAAATGTTTTCGAACCCTTCTTAAATATGTGAAAACCAAGTGATATCCAACAGGACTTAGGATGGTGATTCCATAGCCTAGGAGCCCTTTGCTGTAAAGAAGCTGAGAGGGAAGAGGGGAGGAGGAAGAAGCCACAGCCCAAATCCCCATGACGTTGCACAAAAGTACCTGTGAGGCTGTCCTGTCCTGTCCTGTCCTGTCCTGTCATGTCATGTCATGTCATATGATTGTTGATATAAGTGTGGTTATTTTTATATATTCTTTCATCCAGCATTTCCCAGCGGGAGAAAAATGTCTGTGCAGGAATGAAATGCAATGAAAACATACTCCTTCCTAGTATAGTACTGACTTGATCCTGCTTGATCCCTGCTCCAGCAATTGCCAGTAGAAGAGGAAGGCTGCTGGGGTTTTCCACTATAGCACTGTTTCTTAAAGTGTGGTCCTAGGACTCTTGGGGATCCCCCAAGACCCTCTCAGGGGTCCTCAAAATCAAAATTATTTACCAGATATTGATAGGCTGACCATACGTCCTGTTTTGAACGGTACAGTCCCGTTTTTCAAACAATTCTTGACCATCCCGTCTTTTTAAGAAAAAAAGCCAATTTGTCCCGTTTTTGAAAGTTGCTGCACGCGCACACCCACTGCCCCCCGCGTGCGCACGCCCCACACCCCCGCGCGCCCCCCGCACGCACGCCCCCCCCCCACACCCTGCACATGCATGACCCGCCCCCGCACGCACGCTCCCCAGCACGCCCATTTTTGCCTCAAGGAAATATGGTCAGCCTAGATATTGAGGATATTTGCAAAAATTTAAAACAATGACACTTTTCTCATTATTGTCTTTATTTGTTAAAAATATAGGGTTTTTTCATAAAAAATATTTTATGTTAATATCTAATGCAGAGCTTTCCAAACTGTGTGTTGCGACACAAAAGTGTGTCGCCACACACAGTCTGCTGTGTCGCCACACAACCCGGAAGCGCTGATCATCATCAGCGCTTCCGGGTTTTCCCGTGGCGACACACCAACTGCAGCGCGCAAAACCCGAAAGCGCAGCAGCGCTTCCGGGTTTTTGCGCGCTGCCGCACTTCCGGGTTTTCCCGCGGCGACACACCAACGCCGGTTGGTGTGTCGCCGTGGGAAAAACTTTGGAAAGCCCTGATCTAATGGGTTTAATATTGTTATTTTTACTTGATTCAATAAATCAATAGTTTATGAATGCACCAATCTTAATTTTTAATAAGGTAAATATTGATAAATATAGCCCACAGAAACAAAAGCTCTTTTGGAGTCCTCCATAATTTTAAAAAGTGGGAAAGGGTCCTGAGAGCAAAAAGTTTAAGAAACACTGCACTAGAGAATACTACCCTTAATTGTAGCTAAATACCTGAGAAGCAACTGCTAGAGAATCGATCACAACCACAGTGTATTGTATGTGATGTACTATCAACGTAACTAACTTTATGCTATCTTGTTGTTTGTTGTTGTTTATTCGTTCAGTCGCTTCCGACTCTTCGTGACTTCATGGACCAGCCCACGCCAGAGCTTCCTGTCGGCCGTCACCATCCCCAGCTCCCCCATGGTTGAGTCTGTCACCTCCAGAATATCATCCATCCATCTTGCCCTTGGTCGGCCCCTCTTCCTTTTGCCTTCCACTTTCCCTAGCATCAGCTTCTTCTCCAGGGTATCCTGTCTTCTCATTATGTGGCCAAAGTACTTCAGTTTTGCCTTTAATATCAATATGCTATCTTAGCCAGTGAATTTTGACAAAAGAGTGGTGTGCTAAAATTGTAGAACTTGAAGAGGCAACTTTTGGTATTACATGTAGTCCTTGTTTAGTGACTGCCTTGTACAGCAACCATTTGCAGTTACAATGGTGATGAAAAAGTAACTTTACGACCAATCCTCGCATTTACGACCTTCGCAGGTTGTGAAGTTTCACTTAGCGATCACTTCGCTTAACAACCGAGTTGCCGGTCTCAATTGTGGTTACTAAATGAGGACTACCTGTATACTTCAAGATTTCTGGTTTTGTTTTGTTTTTTACTAGGGGAAGGTTTCAATGTTTTTCCATCCAAATTCAAAGTTCATTTTGAAACACCAGACTGCCATGTGAGAATGGAGATTCCATTTTTGGCTGTACTTAGTCCAGGCATGCTCAGGAGACTTACATTGTTGAGAAAGCTTCCAGATGTGGGATTGTAGAAAAAGCATTTAAGAAATATAGTATTGAACAATAAGTTAAGAGTTCACTCAGGAGAAATATTAGAGAATAGCTGCTATGCTTAACAAATGCATCACCGTTGTGCAACTGCTGCCTAAAATGTTCCTTAATCCTGATTTCTTCCCAAATAATAAAAGATGGAGATTTTTAAAGTTGGCAAAGCAACAGTAAATACAGGCTTTATGATACGGGAAAGCACATCTGCAGGCATGTGGATTTTTTGTTTGAAACTTTCAACGCTTTCAACAGAAGTAAAACAAAACCGCTCTCCCATTTTTGTGGTCATTCAATATAACTAGATTTTCCTTTTTTACTATGAATTTTGTATAATCTAAATAATTATAACAGATTATATATTGGCACTCAGCATTCTTATATGGAAACTAATCAGCAATAAGAAGTCTTGGTTTAAACTATTGTTGAATATAGAGTGCCCTGATTTATAGTACTGCAACGGGCTATATTAACCCCTGCAAAACTATACATTTTATAAACCACAGTTTTCAAGAATGTGATGTGACCCCTCAAAATTAGTTTCACCTTCAAATTACAATCTTAAAATATTGCACAGTATCTTTAGCCTCTCCTGGCAAGAACACTAAAGTGCAAAAAATAAGTAACACTGAATTAATTCCAACTGCCATACTTAACCCTGCCAAATAAATTCTGAACAGTATTCCTGTTTCTCTGTTTTTGGCTCTTTCCCTTAGCACTCTCAAATGTCCTCTCATCATCATGGGTGTGCATGAAACAAAAAATGAGTTCTGTCTGTAACCTGACACAAAGCATTACATTCCAGAAGTCAATTGCCTCATTTCAAGCCAGTCCTGGTTTCGTAGAAACAGAGGTGTCTGCAAATTTGGGTGAAAAAGTCAAGATGGCGGCCACGACAGTGCAATTGAAGCTTGCAACACATAAAAAACAGGCACCGTCATTAGCACCATATCAGCTTTTTTTACCATCATTGGCGATCACTCGTAGCCGAGTAAGATTGTCTTCCAAAGGTAAAATTTTAACAGTGGATCCGTAAGTGGCTATAAAGGCCAATTCTGGATCCGCACAACCTCCCACAGTGAGGGCATAGGTTTCCGGGTGGGAGACGGTCATGATGAGGGTTTGCCTGACGTGCCTTCCTTTTAGCTCTTTTCTCCCTTTCGCCCTGTACTCGTGCTTCTTCAAAGTCCATAGCGCCATTAATAAAGGATGACCTCCAATTGAAACGCTCATGAGTTAGGGCTTCCCAGTTCTCAATGCTGATATTACATTTTTTTAAATTAGCTTTGAGAGTGTCTTTGAATCTCTTTTGCTGTCCACCAATATTCCGTTTTCCATTCTTAAGTTGGGAGTAAAGTAGCTGCTTTGGAAGACGATGGTCAGGCATTCGAACAACATGGCCGGTCCAGCGAAGTTGTTGTTGGATGATCATTGTTTCAATGCTGGTGGTTTTCGCTTCTTCTAATACGCAAACATTAGTCCGCCTATCTTCCCAAGTAATTTGCAGAATTTTTCGGAGGCAGCGTTGATGGAATCTTTCAAGAAGTTGGAGGTGGCGTTTGTAGAGGGTCCATGTTTCACAGGCGTACAGAAGGGTTGGTAGTACAATGGCTTTGTAAACAAGCATTTTGGTCTCCCTGCGAATGTCCCGATCCTCAAACATTCAACGCTTCATTCGGGAGAAAGCTACACTCGCAGAGCTCAGGCGATGCTGAATTTCAGCGTCGATGTCGGCTTTTGTAGATAGATGGCTGCCGAGATAAGAAAAGTGGTCAACATTTTCTAGTGACACACCTTTAAGCTGGATTGATGGCGCTGCGGAGGGATTGGTTCAAACTTGCTGGTAAAGCACTTTGGTTTTTTTAATGTTAATCGAGAGGCCGAGCTTTTCATATGCTTCTGCAAAGATGTTTAGGATAGTTTGAAGATCTTCCTCGGAGTGTGCACATACTACATTATCATCACACCCCATGGGCACCCCTGGACAGAAAAAAATCTGAACTAATGTAGTGGCTCCGCTTTCAGCAGAAACAAAACCCAGAGCAGTTTCAGATGTTTCAGCAGTGGGAAATTGGGATCTGGAAGGGCTGCAAAAAACTGGACAACCACTAGACAGCAGCAGAACATTACAGAAAGCTCTCTGCTGCCATCTAGTGGTCATCTGTATTTTTGCAGCACAGATCTGGTAACCTTCCTTGAATCTAGAGCAGAGCTTTCCAAAGTGTGTGTTGCGACACAAAAGTGTCGCCTGCGGGGCCCAGATGTGTCGTGTCAAAACCCGGAAGCGCTGATGGGTTTTCCTGCGGCGACACACCAACGGCGGCGCGCGAAAATCCAAAAGCGCCGCAGCCACGGTGACGTGCAAAAACCCAAAGCGGCAGCAGCGCTTCCGGGTTTTTGCACGCTGCCGCAATGGCAACACTTCTGGGTTTTCCCACGGCGACAAACTAACGGCGGCGCTCAAAAACCGAAAGCGGCAGCAGCGCTTCCGGGTTTTTGCGCGCTGCCGGCACTTCCGGGTTTTCCCGCGGCGACACACCAATGGCGGTTGGTGTGTCGCCGCGGGAAAACTTTGGAAAGCCCTGATCTAGAGCAACCATTCGCCCCTGGAGTATAGGTATTTTCAGCGCAAGGAATGTAAGCAGAAAGACGCTGGCTGGGTGTTTCATCTCTCGCACAAGACACAAACCTTTAATTAAACTAACTCTTTAGGGCAGGAGGATGTCCTGACAGAAAAAATTAAATTATTTCTAGTTGGTCCCATTTAAGGGATTACTTTAAAAAGGTTTTAAAATAAACATTTTCTTCTAAATGTATGCCTAAACCTAATCTTGCAGACAATCAGGAATAACTCTGTTCATTCTTGTATTTAAAGGTTTACCTGAAATGTACCCGTTTTTTTCCCAGCTGGCTGCCAAAAAACAAAATAAGGTATTTTGTGGTTTCTATCTGGTAGCGTGAGCATTAGTGACAGGAAGTGCTGCTCCCCAGAAGAGAAGCCCCACGCCACACAAATACTCCTCCCTGCCTGGCTGCCAGCTCTTATATCGTAAATGTAAACCGCATTTACATCAACAGTCCTCAATAGCACACAGAACGAAAGAGTGATCATGAGGGGTGCACACATCCTTGCTCAGCAAAACAACTCTTTTTTTTCCACTTGTAGTGCTAAAATTCCCCATGGACTGCATCAACGTTACGAAAATGCGTGAACAGTGTGCACACTCCCCACCTGTCTCCCCTCTGTTTAGCAGGCCAACCAGCCTTGACTTTTTTGGATTTGAAATGCACTGCTAAATCTGTACAAACTATAGGGATAAGAAAATGCAATGCACAGAATGCAAAATGAATCAATGCCACCAAAATTAAAAACTCCAGTAGAGCCAACTGAACCAAAGCAAACCGTCAGCATAGAACTTTGGGGGAAAGAAAAGATAACAATACTGATGGTGATTTCTACCTGAGTGGATGGTCTGCTGCTGGACATCACCTCCATGCTTGTCTTTGATCCAGTAGGATCAGGTACTGAGGCTCAGCAACTTCATCACTGGTCATTCTTGAAGAGAGATGAGTCATGGGAATCAGACTGAGGAAAGTTGAGGAGCCATAGGAGGGATGGGAGATGAATCTTACTGTAATTCAGATGGTGCAGGGACTAGATAAATCCATGCAGAGCTTCTTCTAGTATGAGCCTTGCTCAGTGGTTGCTCAGGGAGACGGAAAGGGATAGTCAGGTGAACCATATGGTTCTTACCCAGTGTGCCTTTCTCAGGTGACCTGAGCCAGGGACTCATCCCAGTATGACTTGCTCCACTGACCAAATGACTGGCTCACAGCATGACACAGGTGAGTTGATGTCTTAGAGGCAGCAGCTGCCCTTCACTATTGGACACATCTAGGCATTGGGCAGATTGCTGCCAGCAATCTGGAAAGTATGGTAAATGGCTAGCCCTCAGCCGTTTGTGGAATTCCATCAAAAATAAATTTATCTCAGGGAAGATGGGTTGCTTCACCGAGTCATCATTCAGGTGTGAATGAGAGAATGTCATCAATTGCCTCCCCTAGAAAACAGCATCCTATCAATCAGGATGCTGTTGGTGGGCAAGAAATGTAACACTGGGCAATTGACACTGGTTGCCCAAAACTGGGGGAGGTCTGTCTCTTACATTCCCCAGCTAGCTCAGGTAATACAGAATTGAGCATCCTGCATTGCTAACTGTATCAATAGTCCTCTTGTCTCCCTGGCAACGTGCCATGCACACTGCCTCAAGTTCAGGTTGATGCTCTTGGGCCTGTCTGCAATTAGTTTCAAACCTCAAGTTCCAACATTATCTTTGCCATGCATGATTTTATAACTTCTGTCACATCTCCCTTTAACTTCCATTCCAGGCTAAAGAGCCCAATTGCTATAGTCTTTCCTTATAGGGGAGGTGCTATATCACTCATGTAATTTTCTCTTTTTGCATCTTTTCTAGTTTTTTAAGGCGCAGTGATCAGAACTATACATAGTTTAACATTGCAAATGTGGTTTCACTATAGATTTATACAACAGTATTATGTTGGTGGTTCTGTTTCCCAATGATTACAAGCATAGAACTTGCCTTTTTAACATTTTTTCTCCACTGGCACTAACCTACAAGTCTGTCCTGGCAACACCTTTTTGTTTCTACCATGTCCCCGTGACACTGACTTCATCTCATCTCCAGTCCGTGAATGAGACAGACAGCTTATCCTTTGCTACATATCATTTCCCTCATTCTGACCCAGTCCTAGGGCAGCCTCAAGGTATATAAAATTCATTAGGATTTGTCACCCATTACTCTGGACAACAGTGAGGTGACTAAACTGACTTGAAACAGAGGTAACAGAGGCAGTATGGGATTTCCACTGGGGATAACACATTTCAAGCTGCTATAGTTTTCCACTAGATAGGTTAGCGCCTCAACTCAACAGGGGGAAAAAAACCCATGGTGTGCACTCCACAATAAGCTTTAAATCAGCCCAAATCTGACAATACTTAAATGTAAAATTTTACAGTACTGTACTATGCAACGATGTATTAATTTTCTCAGTGCTTATCACCATTTTTGTTTCTTAACCCTAAAAGCAGCCTGATCATTGACATAATACTTTTCACCATGAAAGGATGCTGCCTTTCAGAAAAATTGGAAATCAGCAACCTGCCACGCGCGCCCCTTATCTGAATCCGCTTCCAAAAGCAATGGGAAGATCGATATCTCTGAGCTTTTTAAGGCTCCTGTTCTGCGGGAATCGATAGCTCGGTATTCTTTAATCTTGCTAGTTTTCCCTACCAGTGACAAGAGATTGGTTGTTCGGTGTTCTTCGTTAGGGCTGTTCATCGATTCGCTCCACGAGTAAACACGGTCCGGTAAGAGTGTGCACGCTTTGTTGGCGGCGCAGACGCGGAAGTGCACCGGAGGGGAAGCGAAGCTATTGCCATTGGTTCCTCCTTGTCACGGTGAAACCAGCAGCCTTTAGGCTTCAGGTACCAAAAGCGCTGGTGGGACATTAGGAAGCGAAGCCCACCCTCCTCCCGCGTAGCCTGTTAGTTATTATTTTCGTTGCGACAGGAGGATAAAGAGCATCTTTAGATTCGCATCGTAATAAGGGCAGGGGGTTAACGTTGCTACAGGATCCAAAACACCATCCTGTTTGCTGGTTAGGTATAAAATTGAAGTCTCTTGGCTCTTCCAACAGAATTTTTAATATGGGGGTTCATTCATGTGGATCATATTTTGTCTACTTGCCGCGGTTTTAGGCCTGGCAGTCCTAAGGCTTAAGAACATAATAGATTGGTCTAGAATAAACTGAAAGAAAAATGAGGTAATAAAGTCTATGAGTACAAGAAGGGTATCTCTTCTCAGCTCAAAGTGACCAGGTCTCCTGCTGCTTAACAAAAATGTTTCAACATTAAAATGCAATAGTTGAGTTTGGCATCCGGTGCCATAGCATCACTTGTTTAGAATTGAACTGCCTTACCCTAACTCAGAAAACAAACGTTTAAGACAAGGATGGGGAATGTATAATCTTTCAGAGGTTGGTCTACAGTTTTCTTCATTTTCCAACATTGGCTACACTGGCTTGGGCTGTAATACAGCAACTGGCTGTCACAGTTTTCCCACAGAAGGGTTAGGAGGTGGTTACATGGCGAAACAGAAGGCAGAGGATGCTGGTTTCTGAGGGTTGTTAGAGTCTAACTATGGATTATGGGAAGTTACTAGTTCTGCACTCTTTCCTCTTGTAAGGCACATGGGCTCTTTGCTTATTGGTTGAATTTTTGGATTATTTCATTTTTCCCCCCAGATTTTGATATGGAGTTCCAAGCTGTGGTGATGGCTGTAGGTGGTGGATCCCGCATGATGGATCTGACCTCAAATATCCCAAAAGCTCTGCTTCCTATTGGTAATAAACCCTTGATATGGTACCCACTCAACCTGCTGGAACAAGTTGGTTTTGAAGGTGAGCAGCCTTGAATATGACGTTTTGCACTGTTGAAAAATGACACAGAGTCATAGTACATAGTACATAGTTTGCAGCAGCACTGAGAATGAACCATGTCAATAAATCCAGGGAAATTGGCACCATAGCTGGAAGTCCAGTTTGTTTGTTTGTTTGTTTGTTTGTTTATTGCCCGCCCATCTCCCTTGCAAGGGACTCTGGGCGGGTAATCAGTTAATTCAGTTAATTCAGAATGTCACGTTTGACTTTTAACTTGACTTAGAAGAAGGAGATTATATTATTGTGATCATCTCTATATTTAAGTAAACATTTATATATAACCACTCTATATAAAGAATGCACGCATTGTAATTTTTCTTATCTTTTTTTCTTCTGGGAATTTGGTGTGAATATTAAGAAAATAGCACATTTTTCATTTTAAAAGCCATGGGGCCAAATCCCCAAATTCTTTTTTTAGCTGAAAGAATATAAAAGTAGTTTTGTAAGTTCTTTGGGGAGTTTCCAAGAAGAAAACTGTGTGTGTGTGTTTGTGTGTATGTATATGTATATTTGTGTGTGTGAGAGGGAGAGAGCGCATGTGTGAGAATGTGCATTGATGCCATATTTATTTGTAAAGGCAATGTAAATCACCCTTTCCTTTCACAGGCTTTATGTGAGAATAATGTGCAATCTGTAGAGTCACAATTTGGAGGATTTACTAATTTTCTCCAAACACTCGACTCACTAATACATTTTTCATCCAGAATTTTCACTGTTGTATACGTGACATTAAGCAAGCTATTTTAAATATTTCAGGTTTTTTTAAATATAATTAGCTTGGCTTAACTGGGTATGGTTTGTAATGGATATTTAGTAGGGTAATGCAGTACTTCAGATTTCAAGGCAAAACGAGTCCCTGGGAGAATGCACAAATATAGCACCTGTTTGTAGTTGCTTAAATCAGCTTACCTTTCCCTGGAATTGTGCAGGAAAATTGTACAGTCACAGGAAAAAGCATGTCATATAGTTGTATAATTAGGTCTGACTATAGTTCATAACATAACCTATGTTCATAACTAGTTTGTGATAAATTATTTCTTCCAGTATTATTTCTTTATCTACATTTACAGCCTCCTAAGAAAAGGTTTGAACTGTAGAAGTTTTAATGTAAATTATTTTCATTTTAAATGTATTTATTCTCACCTGATGATTAGTCATGAGGTTCAAGAACCTTGCAGAGACCCCAGGATCTTTTTCCTTATGGACTAGCATTTTAAATGTGTTGTGAATTTTGGAGGCCTTGCTGCCTCCAAACCTGCTGTGATTCTGTGCAGGTCCTAGTGCCTGCCTTGTGGCCTGCTGTAAGAGTGTGTCACGAAATGATGCCCTGCTGTAAGAGTGTGTCGTGAAATGATGCATGTCTAAAAAGTGTGTCACCAACATGAAAAGTTTGGAAAGCTCTGCTTTAGGCTAATTTCCCAAATACTTTAGAGTTCTATTAAACTGTAGTTTAATTTACAATACTAGCATACTGCTTTTTACTCTACCTGCTTTTTGTCTAACGGATGGCTAATCTCAAATAATTTCATTCTTCCTTTCTTCCCAGGCCCACGAGTTAGGGCACTTGCTACTGGCAAGATGTAGTTAACTAGATGCTAGACTTTGCTTATCCCTATAAGGTACTTCCTAGAAACAAATCTCCTTTCTGTTAGCTATAAAACCTGTTTTACTAAGCATTGCTCAGGTCAGATTCCCACTTTCAAGAATGCTCATATGCACAAAAGATTTCAACCTCCAACACACCAAACTCCAACCATGAAAATTTTTCTGAAATTATTTCCTTCTTTGAAATAACTTCAAAATTCTTTCATTAAATTCAGTGAGAACGGTGATAAAAATTGCAGGATTTCTCTATTTGGTCCTAGACAGATTGGAATAGAAAACTGACTTAATGAGAAACTACGTGCAGAACTGTCCAACCCATCCCCATTCAGAATAAAATTCTGTTAGAAAATAATGAGTTATTTCCTAGGAAGTATACACTACTTGAACAGAATTTTCCATCTTACAGCTGAAGAGAACTAGACCCTTAGCTTGAATTTAAAATATTACTGGCAATGCATTCCATACTCAATGAAGTTATTCTAGCCTTTAAACAATGTAATTTTGAGATATTTCCTTTTTTTATATATAAAATTTTATTAAGTTTCAAGACAAAGATAAAAGCTACAAAAAAACAAAAAAACTACAAAAAAAGAAACGAAAAAGGTGTGAAAACACAAGAGAATTTTTTTTTTCAAAATTACAAAAAGATGTGGATTCTGACTTTTAACAGCAAGGATATACAAAAATTTCCATAATCAATCTCTTACTCCAGAGATTTCCAAACTTTTCATGTTGGTGACACACCTTTTAGACATGCATCATTTTGTGACACAGTAATAAGAGGGCTCCCTGCCCCCGGCCCACGTGATTGGCTCCCACCAGAAAACCCCGCCCCCTGGCCCACGCAATTGGCTCCTACCTGAAAACCCCGCCCCCCTGGCACACATGATTGGCTCCCATCTGAAAACCCTGCCCCCCGGCCCACGCGATTGGCTCCTGCCTGAAAACCCTGCCCTGCATTTACTGAACTATTGCCTTGCATATCCAAATAATATTTATGGGGGGAGGGGACAGTTCCTGGTCCTGGGGTGATGCGAGAAGAAGCGGCGCCCCCCAAAGAACACCTGGGGCTTCGGGACGTTTGCAAAAGTCCTGGATCCGAAGCCCCTGAAGGAGGGAGAGAGGCGCTCCCCAAGATACCCTTTCAAAACTCAATTCCGTGCAGCCAGCAGGACGCCGAGGGAAGGAATGGCGATTAAAGCCTGTTGTTGCGATTTAGCTTCACCTGCCTGCTGCTCCTGAAATGGAAAAGAAGGTTCGATGTTGACTGATTTGGGTTCAGGGGCTCACGTGACGCCGCTTGGGCAGAAGACTCTCCGCTGGGTAATATGTTTGGCCAGCCAGAGGCCGCGCCTCTCACCCCCCGGGATGCAGCTGGAGGCATGGGGCACCTGGGGCTCCCGGTCCGCCGCCTCCCTCACCGGGCAAATGCTTTAATCGCCATTCCTTCCCTCGGCATCCTGCTGGCTGCACGGAATTGAGTTTTGAAAGGGCGTCTTGGGGAGCGCCTCTCTCCCTCCTTCAGGGTCTTCGGATCTGGGACTTTTGCAAATGTCCCGAAGCCCCGGGTGTTCTTTGGGGGGCGCCGCTTCTTCTCGCAGCACCCCAGGACCAGGAACCGTCCCCTTCCCCCATAAATATTTGTATATGCAAAGTAATAGTTTGGTAAACGCGAACCTGGGAGGAAAACCCAATTACTTCTTAAGTTATTCCAGGGCTGTTCCGGGCGAGGGAGGTGGTGGACCGGGAGCCCCAGGCGCCCCGCGCACTCCAGCTGCATCTCGGGGGGCGAGAGGCATGGCCTCTGGCCAGCCAAACACATTGCCCAGTGGAGAGGCTTCTGTCCACATGGCGTCGCGTGAACCACTCACACCAAACCCGCGCTTGGCTGGCTGCTCCTGACCTCGAGTGGGCCTGCCTCGTCTCGGGGCGGAGAGGTAAGGCAGTGGCGCTTTCTGGCGGTATGGCAAGAGCTCGGCGGGACTCCAAAGGGGACATTCTTGTGGCAGCGGCTGGTGTCTGCACTGTTTGGCCCGCCTCCCTGCCCTCCTTTGGCGCGCGCTGATTGGCGGGGGTGCCTCTTCTTCTGGCTTCCCCCCAATCAGCGCTTCCGGGTCGTCTGGCGACACACCCAGACCCTGCCGGTGACACAGTAACGTGTCGTGACACACAGTTTGGAAAGCTCTGTCTTACTCTATATTAAACCAAAACCACATTATTTCTATAAGTCATTCCACTTTAGCACATAATAAAAATAACTTAAATGCAGTTACTCCTCCCTCTTATATTAAAAAAAAGAAAAAAATCATATAGACCTAAACAACTTTCGCCCCAAAAGATAACATTAATTATTAATTAATTAATTAATTAATTAATAATTAATAATTTATTAATTATTCCCTTCCTACTACTATTCTATACCTTTCTGTCTACTATAATAAAAATCAAATTGAACATAAATTGTCTGCCATTATACTTAATAGTTAACATCAGTCAAACCCTTAAAGCAAACCAGATAAGCTTTCTTTAACCCTTATCCCACTTCAAAATAAACCAGAGCATTTACATATCCCCACAATGTGCACAGAGCTTTTCTCTTGAAAAAACCAAGCAGCCCAACTGCCCCCCTCAAAAATTCCAGCTTCTCAAAAAACCTCCCATACATAATGACCCCTTCTTTTTAATGGCATTCCACCAGGAAGTCCATTTCACTTATTGCTTGCAGATCTCTCTCTCCCTCCCTTACATTTCTCCAACTCCACTATCCAATCTTCATCCAGCATCTCAAGAGAAATCCCAATCTCACTCTTAGAAGAAACATTTCTATCACTGTTGAACTCGATTTCATCCACCACATCCCCAACCTGATGGCACATTTTAGATCTCATATTTTCCACGATGTCCTGAATATCTTGCATAAAAGCTTGATAGAAGTCAGAAGAAATCTGTTTAAAATCTTGGTGGAAGTCAGAAAAAATCTGTTTAAAATCTTCCATGTCTCACGCAGTAGATTATGGCGCCCCCTAGGAGCTTATCCAGCAAAAGTTGAAGATATGGAAAAGTTCTGAAATATATTTACACAAGCGAAAGTGAGATAAGCAGACAGTTCCCAAGTAGAGACAGAAAGCTGAAGGTTCAAATCAGCTGATTCAATGTGTAGGAAAATGCTAATATCTTTGAATTTAATACAAAAATAATAACAGGAAGACATTGTTACTCTCAATCCTCCTTTATATTTGGAAGGAAAACAAAGTCCAAAACTTAAAAAGGAATTAAAATAATGATAAGCACCAAGATAGCGCAGCTTGGAAAATGATGATGGCCCCGCCTCCCAGCTAAAGCTCTTACCAGTCGAACGCAAAACACTGTTTGTGATCTTCTGGTTACAAGCAGCCGTCCGGAGGACAAATGGGATGATTCCAGGTGTTCTCCTTTATCCGGAGAACATTTCTGGGCTTCACTAAAAACTGCCTGAGCCCGAAAAAAGTTGCCACATTGTCAGCTCCGCCCGCTTAGCGCGCGGGCACAGCTGTTCAGTCCGCCATTCCGCACTGGAAGCCTAATTTTGAGATATTTCCATTATGAATGGATTTGCCTAGCTGTTTTCTTGTTGATCCAAAACTCCTTTTGGATGTAATTCCAGTGCAGATCAGATGTTTTGATTAGTCCTATACACCATGATTAATGGCAGGGACTGGGGGAGTTCAAAACATCTGGAGATTACTATGCCAGTCTTTGTTCCAGATCATTTATAACACAAATTTAAACAGCAGTGGTCTCAATGCATTTCCCTTGGTGTCCCATTGTTTAATTTCAGCTATTGTGAAAGCTGACCATTAATTCCTAATCTAAGGTCTCTGCTTATCAATCAATTACAAATGAATAAAGAGATCTCTACTCTTATACCATTACTGTTAGTTTATTCAGAAAAATGTTGAGGGACTTATCAAGTCCATCAAGTTTTGAGAGTCCAAATAAACAATACGTATGAATTTACTACTATCCACATTGGAACTTTCTAAAACAGTGTTTCTCAACTTGGCAATTTTAAGATGTGTGGTCTTCAACTCCCAGAATTCTCTACCTGCAAGTATACCAGGAACAAATGTTATCCTGAAAAGCCTGTAATTTCCTAAGTTCCTCCTAGATCCTTTTAAAGGTTGGTGTTACATTGGCTATCTATCTATCTATCTATCTATCTATCTATCTATCTATCTATCTATCTATCTATCTATCTATCTGTCATCTCTATCCCATCCCTCCCTCCCTCCCTCCCTCCCTCCCTCCCTCCCATCCATCCATCCATCCATCCTACAACTGCTGATTTTAGGGATATGTAATTTTACATCCCTAGCCCCGTGTGACGGAGTGATCTCCTGCACTCGGCCCAGCTCTTGCCAACCTAGCAATTCGAAAGCATGCAAATGCAAGTAGATTAATAGGTGCCACTTCGGTGGGTAGGTAACAGCGTTCCGCGCGCGTTATGCTGGCCACATGACCGTGGAAGTGTCTTCGGACAACGCTGGCTCTTCGGCTAACAAATGGAGATGAGCACCGGCCCCTAGAGTCGGACACGACTGCACAAATGTGCAGGGGGAACCTTTACCTTTTTAATTTTACATGTGAGCTTTTTTTAGAACTCTTGGATTAAAACCATCTAAATCAGATGATTTAGTATTTCATACTCTTCAGAATGTTACATGGGAAGGTTCGTATGTGCTTTACAAACCCTGATTTAATGGAATTCAAATTCAGCAGACAAAATTTCCATCTAGACAATCTCCTGAAATAAAGGACAAATTGGTTGCATCCAAAGTACTAGATGAGGTACTTAAATTTATGTTATTTGCATAAATGTATATCAGTTGTGTAATGATACTATTACACAAATGATGTAAATTACTACAAATTATATAAATTGTTACAAAGATTTAATAGACATATAAGATTAATAGAAGCTCCCTCTTCTCAAGTTTTCTATTAAATTGAGTTTATATGGTTTATGTTTATTGGTATGTAGCTGTGTTGTTAAATACATGGAATATAATAGTGACAGAAACATCAGTTTAGGGAGATGGGCGATGACGAAATTTTGATAAATATTCTTTCAGATTTAATATCTTACGTTTTGCTTATGAGTTCTCTGTTACAAAAACAAAATTACATAAATCAAAATAGTATAAAATATTGTTCTGCAGGAATAGTACTGCGTATTCACATCTTTTTTGGTCAGTAAAAAAGAAAATTTGCCAATTTTGGCATATAATGAGATTTCTGAAACCTTGAAGAACTTGATCAATTTTTAATTTTTTTTAATAATAATTTGTATTGAAGTTTACAGATACAAAGATAAAAAACTAATACAAACTAAGAAAAATAAAAAATAAAAAGTGCAGAGAAAAAGAAAATAATAAAGAAAAAGAAAAAAGATATATAAAGAAATGACTTCCCCCTCCATCAAGACAAGTGTAAACAATTTCAGTAACTTATCACCTTCTCTGATATTTCAGCAAAGGATTTCTTCTTCCCATATCTCATCTCTATAAACAGATTATAAAGCCTTGTCATTCAGTCCTAATCAGCAAAAGTCCCTTAAGAGTTACCAGAAATAACAGCATATATATATTTAACCTTAATCAAATAAATCAGTTTTATATTCTTTTCTTTTACTTTTAACACAGTAACTTATCACTTTCTCTAACAATACAGCAAAAAATCTCATCTTCCCATATCTTATCTCTTATCTCTGAACAAATTTTTAAAGCCTCCTCATTTGGTCCTAGTCAAAAAAAGTCCATTAAGAGCTACCAGAAATAACAACATAGATATTTTAATCTTGATCAAATAAATCAAACATTCCTTCCATTTACTTTTAAGAATCTTGATCATTAACCCGTTTAAATAGTGTCCCAGAAGTTGATTTCTTATCATTTTCTCTTTGTCTCTTCTCAGAAAGTCCTTCATAAGTTTAACATGACTTTTTTGTAAATCCAAGATAAAAAGTTATCCAAGTCACTCTTCTGATTTATTATTTGTATGTCCCCTTTAATTATTAAGACATCAGTTGATTTCATTTGTAAATCCAGTGTAGTATATTTTTCCATATCATTCTTGTAGCCTAACATTTTTAAATCCACTTTCAGATCCACAATAGAATCAGCCCCAGTCTCTGTTTTGTCCAGTAAAATCTCTTCCTCTTCTATAACCTCTTTTATTGAATTCTTGAATTCTTCCAAAGTCAGGTATTTTTGCTCCATTCTGTATTAATGGGTCTCTTTTCCTTTAATTATAATTTTTAGTTCTTTCTGGTCCCCTCTAGTGTCAAACCTTCAAAGTCCCCTCTTATCATGTTGTCTTTCTAATCAACACTTTCCTACAGGAAGGTTTCTTACAGTTAATTTCAAAATCTTCATATATATATATATATATTTAATAAAATCTTAAACAATCCACAGAAAGGATTCTTATGATTAATTTCAGAATCTTATTTCAAGTCCCTCTGGCCCCTTAATCTGTTTATAACTTTCCAAAATCAACATTCTAATCACCCTTTTGCTGTTAGTTTAAAAAAAATAATTTGCATTATTAAACTTGCATGAAACTTCTTTTGTCAAGGGTAGAAGGAAACTCACCCGCTGTAATGAAACTTGCCATTCCAAAGGTTCTTAATATCCAAAAAGCCATTAACAAGCAATTTCCAGAAGTGATTACGAAAGGAAATATGTAAACCCTGTGTCCATAAAGGCTCCGAACTGTGGCTTGGGCAATGGTGACAATCCCTCGGCTCCCAGCGGTCTACCCGCCAGAGCAGGGTTTCTCAACCAAAGTTCCATGGAACCCTAGGGTTCTGTGAGAGGTCATTAGGGGTTCCCTGGGAGATCACGATTTATTTAAAAAATATTTCAAATTCAGGCACCTTCACATTAGAGAGGTAAGTTTCATTCTTTATTTTTAGTTTAAGAACACTGTTAATGCATATATACAGGCCTACACATGAAACGAATATACAGTAGTAATTTTGTAACTTCTGGCCTATTTATTTGTTTGTTTGTTTGTTTGTTTATTTTCTATCCCGCCTTTATTATTTTTATAAATAACTCAAGGTGGCAAACATACCTAATACTCCTTCCCCCTCCTATTTTCCCAACAACAACCCTGTGAGGTGAGTTGTATGGGCGGGGGTTCCACGAAGCCTGAAAAATATTTCAAGGGTTCCTCCAGGGTCTAAAAGTTGAGAAAGGCTGTGCTAGAGACCACTGTCTTATGGTCTCCTCGCAGGGAGCCACTGCATGGAGCGCTTGTGGGCAATCCTGGTCCTCTCCTTGCTCTGGAGAGGAATTCCAAGGCACCGATCCATTCACCGGCTCCTTGTTTTGCAATGTTCATCGGCTCCACTCTTGTGGAGCCGTATTCAGTTCACCATGGCTTCCCCAGAAGTCAAAGAACTTGATCAAATTATTTGTAATTTGTAAGGGCTCTTTAAAAGTTTTGAGACTTTTAAAGAATGTAAACTATTTAAAGTTGACATTTAAACTTTACATTTACATTTAAAAGTTTACATTTAAACTATTGAAAGTTAAATGTATCTATTTTAAAGAATGTAAACTATTTCATAGATTTATTCACTTTTTCTTTCTCTTCTTTAGAAGTCATTGTGGTTACAACAAAAGATGTTCAGAAAGTGCTAAACTTGGAGACAAAACTGAAGCTGGATATTGTATGTATTGATGATGCAGATATGGGAACTGCAGACTCATTACGGCATATTCATGAGAAAATAAAGGTAATACTAAGTGTTTTAAAAATCATTTTTAAAGCATCAAAAATTTCATTAGAATGTTTCAGGCCTAGGTTGTTTTTTTTTCACTTTTCTTATGATTACATGTTTTTAATGTTAATATTCAATATTTTCAGAGATACCTTGATCCAATATTTGAATATCCATTTGGATACTGAATTAAAATTTTAATTTAATAACTTCTTAATATAAAATTTAGTTTAAGGATTTATAAAACATATCAATAATTTGATAATTTGAAATCTACATAACTAACATCAACCAGCAATGAAATAAAATTGAGAAATCAGTCATCATCTTAGGTCATGAAATGATCCAATTGTTGTGTCGGATACACAAACAATAAGTTTTGAATCTGAGCTGTGTATCCATTTTCAGTGTGGAACCACTGAACCTTATTACCACTGCTACTGTGAACAGAACTGGTTTCATAAAATTAACACGGCGATATTTGACTTTTCATTATGTATAAATCCGTGGAGTTCTTTAATAAGGGGAAAATGTCTTCTTTTCTGTTTTGGTGGCACTGCATCCAGCTTATTGCAATATTTTGTTTCCTGGCAGAAAGCAATGTGTGAACTTGGGCAAAGTTTCATCTGTTTCCTGAGGTTTGGCAGCAGCATGGGTAGACTCGGGTTATGCGGGAATAGCCCATGGCATAGCTGCTTCCCATGCTATTATTGCTCCTCCTGGGAGTAGAAGCAATTTTGGCATGAGAAGGAGACCTACCATCAGCACTTCCTACACACTCTCACTTCTTTATAAGATTACAAGGAAAAGCCCTATGCAATTAAGGTAATGATGGGAAGGGCTCTTGCTCTATGCAGTATGAGCCAGAGAAATGTAGAACCAGAGATATGGCCCAAAACTGTACTGCTTTGGTAAGAAGACCAACCATTTTTGCTGGCATGTAAATAGATAATGTTATATTGGTTTGGAATATGAAGATGAGAACTGACACCATTTTTTTTCTCGTCCTGTTAAGCTCTTCTCCAATTTATGTCAGTAACTATATTCTAACCAGCTATTAAAATATAGTGTTCCAGCAGTATAACAGAGTAGAAAAATGTATATTTTCCTTCACTGATGAATGTTTACTTGTTTTAATGGAATCCCTGACCAAACAGTGCAGTTAGATAACAATTGTTAGTAGGACTTTGGCTATGAACTAACGATAGGTGGTCTACCTGGCGTTTCCTAATTCTTTCAGAATGAAAGTTACAAAAAATGTACTCACGATCCTTCCACAAACAATGAAAAAAGCAGTGATTTCTTGGAACAGCTAAGCAATCCAGATTTGTGTGCTGGGTACATCTTTTGGAGCCATATTCTGGAAAGTGTGATGTCACAGCAGTGGTCTGTATGCTGCTGAGGGTCAGTGATCCATGTAGTTTTGGACAGACAAGTTTAGCGCTTCACTTCCTCTGCTGAAAAACCTCCTTTCCAAATACATGACATAAGAAAGCTCACTCTAATGGCTGGGAGGTGGAATCTGAGCTTCTGGTACAGTCGAAGAGAGTTTGGTGACCATGGAAAAAATCAAACTTGTAATAGAGATGTTTTTGGACTGTTGGTGAATTTAAAAACAACAACCATGAAATATGTGCAAAGAGACAAATGGGACATTTCACTCCTTTGCTTATGAGTTAATTTTGAAATAAATAAACAGAGCATTTCATTCCTTAAAGCATTTTACCAGACTTCTTTTACTGTGGCTGAACTGATGCTCTCTGTACTTTGAAGCACAGTGTGTATTTCTAAAATGAAAATAACAAGTGCTTTGCCTCACTCACCTCTCTTAACAACACCACAGAGACTTCTATACTTTATATATGATATTAACACATTGTACAACAAAAATATTAATAGAGTTCAAGGGATTGGCAGTGGAATAAATAACACAGAATCATGGGAGTTTTGGTAAGGTCTGTGTCTCATGGTGGAATATATGTGAAAATCCTTAGGTAACAATATACAATCTGTATCCAGAAGCAAAACCAAGCAGATATAATATTTGCTCATCCTTGATATGAGTTCATTCTGAAATTCTCTTGTAAAGCTGGATCCTATTAGGAAAAAGGAATGGTTACAGGAAGGACCACTGTGGGGAATATTGAAGTCAAGTTCAGTTAAGGTTATGTTAATCCAGTTTCCTTGCATAAGACAGTTTTCCTCTATGGGCTATTCGAAGCAATAAAAACACATATGTGGTAGGGAAGTACTTAGTTGCTCATTTTGCTGAGGGTCACTATGTATATTTTCTGTTCCCTTATTTCAGTTCTGGGAGAGGATGGAAAACATGTAGAGGAGCTAACTCATCTGTAAGGCTCATCTTATAAAACAGTGCAGTATGCCCTGTGAAGATTTTGGAGTGGAATGGCTTATGGAGTCATCTAAGCACTGATTGTGCTTCTTCAAAACCAAATTAGTCTTGCAGTTATCACTTTTGTATCTGCTGTAGAAGGGAAGAAGGGTTGCCTCTCCTGTGGGTGTGTTCTTCAAAGCTCTCCTTAGAATTGGCACATATGCATGATACTTAACTTTGAGAATTAGGTTGCTACTATTCTTTCTGTAGAATGGATATTTTATTGGTGTATGTAGACCATTAGGGTTTTGGAGAGAAATGGAGGCTATTTTTTCTTTTAAAAGATCATGAAAGTGGGACCAAGTTGGCAAGATTTGAGTCTCCTGAGTAGCAGAAACTGATAAAGTAAGGCATTTGATTGAAGTTGAGCTCCTGAAAAAACGTGTCTTGGCGCTGATCATTTTGAATAATATAATAAGCTGAATAAGTCTTACCAATTCAGTGAGACCATATTGAAATTATTTAAACATTTTCATGTGAATCTAAACAAACCTTCACCAGCAGTGATGACTTCTAAATAATTTGGACTACAGCTCCCCTAATTCTGTATGGGAATCGTGCAACACAGTATATATCAGTATATATACTGATATCAGTATCAGTGTATATGAAGTTAATATTTATTTATTATTTATTAAAGCAAGTTATATGGCTGCCCAACTCACATACAGTGACTCCGGGCGGCTTACAAAATTAAATATACAGTTGTTAATGAGGATGGTAGCTGAGAAAACTCTTGAATTAGCTAGTTCTTTCATATCCAGTGTTAGTTCTTATCAATCTCTATGTAAGAAGCTTGAGCCTTTATTCATGTGCTGTGATTTAATAGTATATAATAACTGAAATTATTTATCAAGATTCTCACAGAAGAAATGAAATTGCTATATTTTTGTTCTGTCCACAACTTTAGAATATGTACATAGGTCTAGATTCCCACCTGTAATCTGTTAGATCATATTAATGTAGTTATGTAATTTCAAAGTATTGGCATTTTTGTTGAATGATATAGTTCATGAAAAGGAAAGCTTAAGTTGAATGCTTACTCAACTTGTAGAAGTTCTGAACATCTTTCAAAACTAACTTGGCACTCTTTCACTCTTCTCCATTTATAATTTATTGTTTAGGAGAAAGATACTCTGGTGGTAGTGAGGTGTGTCCCATCCAGTTGTTGGTAAGGTGAGATAAAAATGAATAACTAACTGTTTTTAAACTCAGTCTCAGACTTTTGAATTATGATGCCAACAATCTTGGATGTTGTATTCAAATAGAAGGATAAGAAAGAAAAAGAAAGAAAGAAAGAAAGAAAGAAAGAAAGAAAGAAAGAAAGAAAGAAAGAAAGAAAGAAAGAAAGAAGAAAGAAAGAAAGAAATTAAGTCTCTATATAATAATATATCTGTAAATGAAACTGTTAAGAGAGCCAGTTTGTTGTAGTGGTTAAAGCACCAGGCCAGAAACTGGGAGACCAAGAGTTCTAATCCTGCCTCAGGCACAAAGCCAGCTGGGTGACCTTGGGCCAGTCTCTCTTTCTCAGCCCTAGGAAGGAGGCAATGGCAAACCACTTCTGAAAAATGTTGCCAAGAAAACTACAAGGGACTTGTCCAGGCAGTCGCCAGGAATCAAAACTGACTCGAAGGCGCGCACATACACCCACACCCTGCTAAACTTTGAAATTGATGGTGGGCACAAGAGCTATATATTTTTTTGTTTCCTAGTTCAAACCAATATATAGTCTGCTGGATTTATACAGTATAGCCAGAGTTTCTGGTGCAGTTTAAAAGCAGAGAGTGAATAGATAAATAAACCAACTACAGTGCAGCTGAATGTTTTATGTCTTCCCTTAACCATTGAAAAACTGGAATGAATCCTACATGCTAATGTCTGGGGTGAAACAGATACTGGGTGTGGGAACTGCATGTTTCAGGTGTTTAGCCTTAGGGATCTATTGATCTGACCTGACTTGGGGTAGTAGATATCTAGATTATATAGATATTTTCCAGAGAGATGGGGTGGATGGGACTTACTGAACTAGTTGAACAATAGGAAAAAACTACTGTATGAAATACAACAGTCGGTAACAGTAGGAGCAAGTAATTGGGAAGAAGTTCTGCTTTGCTGGAGGTCTTCAAGCAGAAGCTGGAATGCTAGGAAAAACACAGGAGGACTGTAAATGGAAAAGATGCCTGAACCCCTTGTAAAAGCCATGAATCAGACCATCTTTACACAATAAAAATCACACCCCAAAGTACCCTTGGTTTGTTACCATTTTTTTGAAACAAACCCTGTGGTTTTATGTTATATAAAGAAATATTATCTTTGATTTGTTCTGATATCCAGCTTAATTGGATAGCCCCATGTTCTGATATTATGAAAGAAAAAAATTATTCAAGCATTAATAATTTCTAATTTAATAAACCTCTTTAATGTCCTCTTTGGGATTGCTCTTATCCACTTAAGAAAATGGTTCCCTAGGAGAGCAGCTATGGCCCTGCTTAACTTTATAACATTAAATATGTGTTAGATGTTTAGAAAACTATAATAGTGATGAATACAGTATATATTATTACAAAGATCTACTGTCAGCGTATTGTTTTCTGAACTGTAGGACTGTTGTGTGTATTACTAAACATATTTCTGTTGCAATGTAACAGAATCTTATGTGGCCAGATTTTACCCCACAAAGCCTTTATGATTATGATCTTAGTTTATTTTCATCATACACTATTTCTTCTGCATTCAGCAATTTAATGTTGCGATCCTATAGATGCCTACTCCAAAAATGTCCCATTGAGTTCAGCAAGATGCACATAGGATTGCAGCGCAAGTTTTTTAGGAATCTTTAAAAAGTGTTGGCTTGACTGTACTAATTTGAAATAAGGATAACATTATACCTATTTATGTGATCTGAGTGATCCTACATCATCTGTCTTCAGGGATTTTCTCTGGGATATCTAAATCAGTTATTATATTTTTAGTATTTGGGGTTAAATCCAATTGTCAGCTTTGCAATGAATGTTCAAAATCGATAGTTGCTTTGATTTTAATCTCTGCTTGCTTTAATTGAACCTGCAGTATGTACATAATTAGCATACCATACCTTAATTCGGAAAGCCTTAACTATTAATTTGGATGTGCAATATATTTCATATTTGTTTTACTGCTGAATTTTTGCATTTGCATAAAATCACTTTTGCTTGAAATTAACTAAGACAACCATGCCCTTTTAGCAAATGGATGTGTATAGGATAGTTTCCTTTCAATCACTGGGTCATAATGAGGGTAAACTAGATTTTCTTACTATATAGTTTAAAAAACACAGACCATATTTTTTTTCCTCTTTCTGCTGCATCAACCATTGAAAGTAAAGGAAAATAGAAGCGTCTACTAGGGTGCTTGCCTAGTTTATTTTTCATTCATCCATTAGTTTATTCTTTCAGGGGTTCCATACTGGAAAAAGGGCATCCATCAGACAGTAAGAACTTTATTTATGAGGGTGTTGGTGTTTCAAAGGGGAGGCTGTTGAATCCCAAAAGAGCCTTTCATGGTGTACTCTCAGCATGTATCTGAGGCCACTGCTCTGCTCATCAGGAGGAGAGGCAGAAATTTGGGTTTCACTTAGCAACCGTGTGTTTCACTGGTCCCTGTGCTCTCTGACGTTTATTTACATATTGAAGAGTAAATGGGTAGAACAGATGGCAACCAGACATTTGGTGGTTCTGTTCCCTTACACTCCTCAGGGGTCTTGTATTCAGCCTTTGCCAGAGTTCATCCTAAAAACGAGAAGCCTGTTCGCAGTTATGAAAGCCTTGTTGGCAGTTTATGAGGATGACAGATTAAAATACTGTAGCTAAGTAATTACAAGATTGAGTTAACAAGTCCAAAATGAAGGCATGCCCGTGGGCCCAAAGTGGCTTTCATCATTGATAAGAAGAAGGAGGTATCATATTGGAAAAATAACAATCTAGTCTTTAAAAGCAACTAAAACTATAACCTTGCCCAGGTTTTCAACAAAATGTTGTGTTGTCACAATAAATTTGGCAGATAAGTTCAAAATTTTTAAGGGTTCGTTGTGGTGCTTGACCAAAACTAATTTGAATATTTACTTAAATTATTGGTTGGTGTGGAATTTTATTTTTGCTTTGCCCCTATTTGGTTCATCTGCCTCTACTCTAGAGTAATCTGAAATACTGTCTTTGAAAAGCAGCTTTGTATGCAGATGATTTGGTTAAAAAAAAGGATAACCTTTGTAGATTATTTTCTTTTTAAGTTTTATACCATAACTACTGCTGGGTATGTCTTAGTCTCTTTTGTTAACCCTGTACTAGTATTAAACTATTACTCGGTAGTTAGTGAATCTGTTACATTATTCCTTGAAGATTTTATGGTGGGTAGTGGTGGTGGTGGTGAGGAGGCAGAGGAGGAAAATGACTCTATCCTTCAGGCTGATGTTATTCTTTTCAAAAGCAACATTATTCATATCCTTCTATTAAAAGAATATAGGTTAGTCATTTTGCCTGAAGATAAAGAGAGAGGAATTGAAATGGCTTCCATTTAAGGAATATTGTGAATAGTACAGAATTTCTGTAATAGCTTAACATGAAATAAATTGTTTTTATTTTATTTATAGTGACTTCACACTACGAAAAATTAGTGTGAAGTCACCTGTTTAAGGGGCGTGGTGGCTCAGCGGGTAAGACGCCAGACTTGTCGATCGGAAGATTGCAAGTTCGGAGGTTCTAATCCCTAGCCCTGCGTGCGGAGTGAGCTCCCGCACTAGCTCCAGCTCTTGCCAACCTAGCAATTCGAAAGCATGCAAATGCAAGTAGATTAATAGGTACCACTTCGGTGGGTAGGTAACAGCGTTCTGCGCTCGTCATGCGGCCACATGACCATGGAAGCGTCTTCGGACAACACTGGCTCTTCGGCTAACAAACGGAAATGAGCACCGGCCCCTAGAGTCGGACACGACTGCACAAATGTGCAGGGGGAACCTTTACCTTTACTTTTACACATGTTTAAAAAGGTTTTGATAGATAATGATGGAATGATTTTTGGCAAACATTGATCATCTCTGTTAATAACATGCTATGCTGTGTCTCTGTGTCATCTTACTATGTGGGGTAGAGGAAGAGGTGAGAAACACTGCCCCAACATCAATTTCATTTTTACTTATTTAAAACGGGATTCTATAATTATTATTATTGATTAAATTTATATGCCACCTGACTCCCAGCCATTCTGGGTGGTCTTACCTCGGGTGCTTTAGAATCCTCCAGCAACACGTGTCCTTTTTTTCCTTTTTTTACAATTAATATGTTTAAGAAACATATTTCCTAGAAAAGAAAACCAAGATGTTGCTATCAACAGGGAGTATCCCGGACCTTGCAGATGTTTTCCTGGTATAACAGTGCAAAAACTGTAATAGATTATATGTTGGAAATATGTGTTTTTAAACTTTAGTTTGCTGGAGCAGGAAGCCCAGATTTCTGGACTGCTTGCACATTTGGACTTTTCAAAGCATGTCATGGATGCGTTCAGAAAATATTTGCCTGGGCAGGCTAACCCATTCACAAGATGGCTACATCATGCTTTGTAGACATTCTTAAAACACAATTGCATCAGCCTCCTTCTTCCATAAGATGTTCTCTGTCACTACTGCTCACCTCCCCCCCCCCTTTTCTGGATAGATGGGCATAGTTCCAAAGATAGCACTGGGCTGAAGCAGCCCTCCGTTTTTATTTTCTAAGAAAGTTTATGAGACCCAGTAGCATTCTTGGAAATAAAAACAGGAATGGAAGCTGAGCTTTATAGTATTCCAGTTTTTTAATATATGTATGTACTGTATGTATGTATGTATGTATGTATAACATAAAATAAAAGTCAGGAGGTGAAGGCATCTAACAGACACCATGCAAGGTGTTTTGGTTTTTTTCCCCATCATCTTCTGTGTTGTTTTCGCCACCTTGCTTGTTGAAATGTTCTTGAAAACTCAAGATATTTGCCTGTGACATTTTCTTTTAATAAGAAATCTTTTAGAATTACTAAAAAATTTTAATTCAGTAACACACTGATAATGTTTATTGAATTAATCTTATCTCTCTAAGTAGATGTATTCTTAAATTTCGTGTCAGTGAAATTTAAATAAAGTAAATTGGTGTAAGAGAGCTTTGGGATATTTATAAATATAATACAGTTCCTGTTGGGAATTCCTGAGGCAGACCTTAGAAGCCATAGAATGAAATTAAACTGCAAGAGGATGAAAAATATAAACTACTTTAATTCAGTATGGCTGACCTGCTGCACCTTTGATAATGTGTCATCAAGTCGATGTCGACTCTTAGCAACCACATAGATTTTTTCCCATGATGATCTGTTCCTGACCTGATCTTTCAGGTCCTCCATCACTACTGTAACTGAGTCCATCCAACTTGCTGCTGGTCATCCTCTTCTTCTCTTTCCTTTCACCTTTCCCAGCATTAGAGCCTTCTCCAGAGAACTAGGTCTTCGCATAATGTGTCTGAAATAGGATAATTTGAGCCTAGTCATTTGTGCCTTGAGTGAGAACTCTGGGTTGATTTGTTCAATATTCCATTTGTTTGTTCAATGATCCATTTGTTTTCTTGGCTGTCCACAGTATTCTCAGGAGTCCTTTCCAACACTAAAATTCAAAAGCATAATTACTTTTCCTATCCTGCTTCTTCAAAGTCCAACATCTGCTTCTATAGAGTGTCACAGGGAATACCAGGGCTTGCACTATTTTGATCTTGATAGGTATAGACCAGAGCTTTCCAAACTTTTCATGTTGGTGACAGACTTTTTAGACATGCATCATTTTGCGACACACTCTTACAGCAGGGCACAAGGCAGGCATTAGGACCTGCGCGGAATCACAGCAGGTTTGGAGGCAGCAAGGCACCAGGCAGGCACTAGGACCTGCGCAGAATCCTGGCAGGGCTCGGAGGCAGCAGCAGCCGTGACACACCCAGACACTGCAGTCGACACACTAACATGTCGCAACACACAGTTTGGAAAGCTCTGGTCTAGACACATCACTGCATCTGAATATCTTTTCCAAGTGCTTCACTTAGTGCCATGGTGTCTGGTATTGGATAGAGAAATGTCAGGACTGTCATTGGAAACAATGAACTTGTGCGCATTTTTAGTATTCTGCAATCCAGAATTATATGGCAAGGGGATAATTAAAATGAAGTAAAACTGGCCCTTTAATGTTAATAACGGAAATGTTAAATTAATACACTGTTTAAGTTTTATATAATATAATATGTCTAGCAAATAAAATGTCTTTATTAAACAAAGCTAAGATTGATGTAGAATGATAACAGCTTTAGCAGTATTCGCTGAGCAGCCCTCCCATGTACTCTTCCTCATATTTCAGAACAGTATATATACATCTTTATAAGGAAACAACATTTTCCTTTTATGTTTTGACAGACAGATGTGTTGGTGCTGAGTTGTGATCTAATTACAGATGTTGCTCTTCATGAAGTAGTAGATTTATTTCGAACTCATGATGCCACACTCTCCATGTTAATGAAGAAGGTCTGTGAACCCACAGAACTTGGACCTGGACAAAAAGGGAAGAAAAAACTAGGTAATTGGGTGTGCCTTATTCAGGAATTTGAACCACTGGTAGTTTTACAAGGTTTGGTAGCTTTTGCAGAATATGACAAGTGGCAGAATCTGCAAGCTGAAGTGGTATCTCAGTTTCTCTTCCAATTCCTGTTTAACCATACAATTTTTGTTTATCATATTTATATAGCTGCCCATCTCACATAAAAGAAAATTATAATAATTATAATTATTGCTGTATTATTCCCATGCAATATAAGAGTCCATCATTTTTCTGTTATATTCTAGTAGCAGTTCTATTCCTAATCATAAAACATTGAGTTATTTATAGGCTGACCATATGTCCCGTTTTGAACGGGACAGTCCCGTTTTGAACGGGACAGTCCCGTTTTGTACGTGTTTTTCAACCGTCCCGTCGTTTTCATAAAAATCTCAGTTTTGTCCCGTTTTTCAAACCCGGCGGGAATGACGCGGAAGGAGGATCCGAGCCGGAGTGCGGACCAGGGGGCGGGGTTTGCAGGCAGGAGCCAATCGCGTGGACTGGGGGGTGGGGTTTGCAGGCGGGAGCCAATCACATGGACCAGGGGGCGGGGACCCCTGTCTTTTTCATGAATATGGAATATTACATAAGACCCTGTCCCGTTTTGCCATCCTGAACTATGGTCAGCTTAGTTATTTAGCATTAATGTTGAATCAGCCCGATTTACACCATCAGGTAAAATGCACAATCAGAACCCCAAAATAAACTGTACATGACTTAAAAGATTATAAGCCCTTTAATAAAATTTGTTAGTCTGAAAAGAATCTACCAGATTCCTTCTGATTTTGGCTACCATAGTCTAACACAATATTCAATATGGTGACTTTCTTTATGAATCTTATAATACTCAAATAAAATATTTGTTGTTTGTGGCACTCCATCATTAGGTAGAATAAGCGTAACTTTCTTAAATGAAATTGCTGCTACACTGCTGTTTATGTCCTCCTGTTTGTATTCATTAACTTTGGCAATGTCTCTTTTAGAAAAGATTACTTGATTCTGGAATTTATTCTGGAAAGTTCACCCTGTATTTCTACAGAATCCCAAGATTCTAGCTATTAAGTAATATTATTATATGAAACAATATGTCTCTCAATAGTTGCTAGCTATGCCAAAAATAATAAGATTTTTGGTGAGAAGAACAAAACAGCTATCCCTAGATGTCCTCATTGTCCCTGATTCAGTAATGCAAATTGTAAAGCAGTGAAGTGGCAAAACATGTACAGGGCAGAAACATGTCCTCTGTTTGAAATCTACCTAGTTTTCAGAGTAGTGTGTTCCTTACATGTGTCTTTCAAATTATAGCTACAAGTGGCTAAAGGGCCTCTCATGGAGCTTCTTTATCTTTCGTTGGTTCCTCCCTGATTGGAACATCCATGCCAGAATTTTCAGGAATGCTTTCAGCTTTTATGAGCAAACTTTGTTGACATTTATATATGCTTTGTTTCAGGTGTCTAGCCATACTCTCATTAGGTTACAGATAAACAGGATTGTGAAGTAGTTACGTTATGATTTTCTATTTCAGTGGAACAGCGTGACTTCATTGGAGTAGATGACTCAGAGAAGAGGTTGCTCTTCATGGCCAATGAAGCAGATCTGGATGAAGAAATTGTCATTAAGAGATCTATCCTTCAAAAGTAAGCTTTTGGACTTTGCCGCATTCCAAATTAATAAGTTCCAACTTTATGAAATATACTGAAAACAAGTGGGGATGCTAAAAAAAATCATGGAGATGAAAGCTAGCTGCTATATATATATTCAAAATTTTCCATTTCCCCCAGAATCTAAATTTTTGTGATGTGTATCAATGATGCAGAAGTATTTATAATTATACATTTTTCAAGGCTACTCTCAAGTATGTTTACAAGGTATTTAATATATTACTAAAACAGAAAATGCAGTACTGGGAAATTGAGCCAATTTAACAATTTCTTTCCTATAGCTAGTTCACAGCTTATTGTTAGTCCAGGATAAAATTTGGTTGATGTTATTGCCTCTAACTTTCTCCTACAAAAGATAAGCTATTGCACCAATTGTTCCTTCTACTACATCAATTTCTTTATCTTTGCTTTCCATCTGTTTCATCATTTTGCCAGTAGAACCAACATGGAAACCATACACCAGTAGAATATTTTTTTTCATTTCTTAATATTTTTAAACTCTTACTCATAGTTAACTATAAACTGAAACTGGTTGCTGTTAAATTCCTCAGTTTCATCCACGACATCCCCAACCAGATAAGACATTTTAGACCTCATATTTCCCACAATGTCCTGAATGCCTTGCATAAAAACTTGGTAGGAATCAGAAATAATCTGTTTAAAATCTTGTTGGAAGTCAGAGAAAGTCTGTTTAAAATCCTCCATGTCTCAAGCAGTAGACTATGGCGCCCCCTAGGAGCTTAACCAGCGAAAGTCAAAGATATGAAAGAATTCCGAAATGTGTTTACCTAAGCGAAAGTGAGATATGCAGACAGTTCCCCGGGAAAGTAGAAGCAGAAAACTGAAAGTTCAAAACAGCCGATTCAATGTGTAGGAAAATGCTAATATCTTCAAATTTAGTACAAAAGTAATAACAGGGAGACAATTATTTACTTTCAATCCTCCTTAATATTTGGATGGAAAACAAAGTCCAAAACTTAAAAAGAATTTTTTAAAAAAATTGATCCCCAAAATAACAATAAGCACCAAGAGAACCCGCTTCTCTTTGCTGTAGAAAGCCTCTCTTAGGGTACGTGTACTTAAAAGAAATATAAATTGGGTGATTTAGAAATGGGGTTGCCGGTCTTAGTGCCCTTTTAAGGCCACAGCGCGGCTTGGAAATGGTGACATCCCAGCCTCCCGGCTAGCTCTTACCAGTTGAACACGAACGCTGTTTGCGATCTTCTGGCTGCAAGCAGCCGTCCGGAGGACAGATGGGGTGATTCCAGGTGTTTTCCTTTTTCCGGAAAAACACTCCTGGGCTTCAGGAAAAACCTGCCTGAGCCTGAAAAAACTGCCGCGTTGTCAGTTCTGCCCGCTGAGCTCGCGGGCACAGCTGTTCATTCTGCCATGTTCCCACCAGAAGTCTTCTAAGAGTGAGATTGCGACTTCTGTTGAAATGTTGGATGAAGATCGGATAGTCAAGTTGAAGAAATTAAAGGGAGAGATCGAGTTGCAAGCCATAAGTGAAATTGATCTTCTGATGGAATGCCATGGAAAAGAAGGGGTTATTATGTATGGGAGGTCTCCTGAAGAGAAGTTGGAGTTTTTGAGGGGGGCAGTTGGGCTGTTCGATTTTTTAAAGAAAAAAGCTCTGTGCGCATTGTGGGGATATGTAAATGCTCTTGTTTATTTTGAAGTGGGATAAGGGTTTAAGGGTATTTATCTGGATTGCTTTTAGGGTTTGGCTGATTTCATTTATCTTTAACGATTTGGATTAAGATTATTAAGGTCCCTTGAGGGAGTTGGGCGGTGAGAAATTGAATAAACAAACAAATAAATAATAAATGTCTGGTTTTGGGTTTAATATTAAGATTATTAAAATTGTTGTGTTTTCAAGTACAATGGCAGACAATTTATATGTTTTTAGTTTGATCTTTATTATAGTAGACAGGAATGTATAAAATAGTAGTAGGAAGGAAATAATTAAATACATGTTATCTTTGGGGGAGGAAGTTGATTAGGAGGTTTATATATTTTGTTTTCTTTTAATATAAGGGGAGGGAGCAACTATATTTAGTGATTTTTATAATGTGCCAATGGAATGATTTATAGAAATAATGTGCTTTTGGTTTAATATAGAGTAAGGGATTGATTATGGAAAACTGTTGTATATCCTTGCTGTTAAAAGTCGGAAGTCACCTCTTTTTGTAATTTTGAAAAATTTTCTCTTGTGTTTCTACACTTTTTTAGCTTTTAGTTTTTTTATTTGTAGTTTTTTGTTTTTCTGTAGCTTTTATCTTTGCTTGAAACTTAATAAAATTCTTATAAAAACTATAAACTGAAACTGGGAAGGAGGAAATCAGATTGTGCAAACTCAGATATCTCAATATGTGAATATAAGAATAATACTCTTTGTATTGTCGAAGGCTTTCACGGCCGGAGTTTGATGGCTGTTGTGGGTCTTCCGGGCTGTGTGGCCGTGTTCTGGAAGTTGTGGTTCCTAACGTTTCGCCAGCATCTGTGGCCAGCATCTTCAGAGGGCAGGAGCACAGATAGAAGCAAAATCTCTGTGCCCAGGTAGAGTGGCAATCTACCTTGCCACTCTACCTGGGCACAGAGATTTTGCTTCTATCTGTGCTCCTGCCCCCTGAAGATGCCGGCCACAGATGCTGGCGAAACGTTAGGAACCACAACTTCCAGAACACGGCCACACAGCCCGGAAGACCCACAACAGCCAATAATACTCTTTTCTAAATTTTCCAGATAAATGAATATGTTGTTGATTAATTTATTGTATTCACTATGGTTATCTACCATTCTTCTTTTCTAAAATGCTACAAAGGACAGTATGGAAAATCTGAGCCCCAGGAGGGTTTATGAAGACGGTGTTGCATTGTTGCTGCCTTTCAAGGTGGTGGTGTTAGACTGTATAGTTGAAAACTAACATTGAATATTAATCTTGCAGTGAGATTCTCTGCAACACAGATGTTGAAGTTCCAAATTCATTTTGTCTGACGACTTTAATTGGAATAATAACAGCCTTTCCTAACCCTTTCTTACCCAACAAGGTAGAATTGCTGAATTATCTTTATCATCAATCTCCATTACGGTCATTAACCAGCACAGAGCAAATCATGAAGCAAATACAGATTTATAGGCTAGACCAGTAGGATTAAAATAAATAAAAGGGGTACATACAAGGACTTTTAAATAAAAAGACCATTAGGAATAAAGTTATATTCTTTTCTTTTTAGATTTCAACTTATCTGAACATATTTCCTTTTCTGGTTATTATAATTTTAGTGGGCTCATTGGTTCCAGGCTAGTTGATAACCTCAGAGGGTTTAAGCAAATTATACTTAGGGTAAATTCATTAAAATGTATCTGACTTAAGTTAGTTATGACTTAATAAATCTACCACTTCATGATTTTTGTCAGTAACTGCTGCTCTGATTTCTTGTGAGTGCATGCTTGTGTCATCAGTAATAGTATTTAATGTACTGGGCCAGCCTCTGCCTCAGGACTCCAGTGAGGAGTCAGCAGATGAGCTGCCCCTGTGGAACCCCCAGGAGACCGAGGAAGAGGCAGTCCCAGATCCAAGCCTGGCTCCAGAACCAGATCCAGTACCAGAGGGGAGTGGGGATGTGGCAGCATCTCAGCCTCCAGAGGCTGAGCAGGAGCAAGCCCTGGATCGTGGTTTGTCCCTTCCCTCCAGCCAGCAGCCAGCTGCTCCCACTCAGACCCCTAGCTCACCTGAGTCGCCCAAGCAGCAGAGGCGGCAGAGATTAAGGGCTGCCTTAAAGGAGAGGCGCAGGAGCGCCCATCTGGCTGCGAGGAAACAACAGAGGCGAGACTGTGAGTGCGGCCAGGAGCCAGCCGACAGCTGGGTGCATCAAGATAAATTAACGGGGGGCATGAGCAAGGCTGTGGAAGCAACGTGCATTCTTGCCGTGACCACTTCCTGTATCTTGCCTTGATTCCTTGGACTCCTGATTTTGTTTTGGACAATTGCTGACCTGCTTGCTACAACCCTTGACCTTGGCTCCGGACTCTCGTTTACCTGCTTGCTCCAATCCTGACCTCTGCTTGTGACTTCTTGACTATCCACTGGACTATCCCTGAACTTGGTTTTCTGGCTCTGCTGGCTTGCAACTCACGGTTTGTGAACGGATGTTTGTCTTCTGCCTGTTATCTTGCTGTCAGCCTCTGCGACACCTGACACCTGAGGCTAGCCAGCACATTTAATCAGCTTGTCTTCCATTAGTCTCTTCTTTTAATTGCTTTCAATTTTTCCAAGTATCAGGATCTTTCACATTATGCGTCCAAATATTTAACTTTCACCTTTATTTTTAGCGTTTCAGAGAGCAGTCTGACTTTACTTAATCTAATATTGAATGTTTTGCTCTTCCAAGGTATCCAGTTATTTTCTGCAACGTCACAATCAAAAAGATATCAGTTTTAATTTGTTCAGCCTTTTTTATGATTCAACTCTTCCAGCAACATTTCAAAAGTGAGAAAACCATAACATTGACAATATGTACCCTTGTGGTCAGTGTGTTCTGCATTTCTGCGTTTTATCTATTTTTGTCACAGTCTTTCCTCTAAGTCAGGGGTCCCCAACCTGTGGGCCGCGGGACTCCCTTCTGCAAACCCTGCCCCCCGGTGTACACGATTATCCCGCCCCCGGTGCACGCGATTGGCTCCCGCCTGCAAACCCCACCCCCCCAGTCCGTGGAAAAAAAAATTTCCACGACCGGTCCCTAGTGCCAGAAAGGTTGGGGATCGCTGCTCTAAGTAACAAACATTGTTTTGTTTCACAGCTCCAATCACTATCCATGTGAATTTTTGAGTCTAGAAATATAAAGTGCATCATTACTTCACATTTTTCCACCTATTTGTATAATCATAGTTTTAAGATTGAGTAGCAGACCAGATTTTGTTCTCTATTCTTTCACCTTCAACAAGAGATTCTTTAGGTTTTTCTCACTTCCAACCATCAAACTTGTACCACCTGAGGTTGTTGATGTTTTTCCCAGCAGTTTTAATTTCTATTTAATTTCTTGTTCAGTATGTCTCATAATATATTCTGCATTTAACTTATTTAAAGAAGTTAAGAAGTCAGGGTACAATCTTGGCATACTCCTTTACCAATTTTGAATCATTTGGCTGCTCCATATTCTATTCTAACTCATAGGTGCCTGCAGCAAACTGAGATTATATCAAAATGACTACATGCATGAAAATTCCACCCTTACATCTCTTAATTAATCATCTTTTTCCAGTAGATATTTTTGTCTTTTGTTGTTCCCTTTATTTGCATGAAAGTTTCTGTTGATTTCTGTATTTTTTTAAAGTCTTTCCAATTTGAGTGTTACCCTCTTCCCCCCATAATTTATTGATATAGTTCTCATAAATTCTTCAAGTGCTTTATTTATCAAAGCAAATCCATGAAATCTATTCCTTACATTCACTACATAATCATATGGAATATTGCTGAGATTGTGATTTTTTTCCTTTTTGTTTAAGTAGTAATTGTGCAAGAAGTTTGCAGTCTGAGCTACAGTTAGCACCTGATCTTTTTTTTTTTGCTGACTGAATAGAGCTTCTGTATCATTGCTTGCAGAGTATATTGATTGATTATGTGCCATCACATCATTTTCGACTCCTAGCAACCACATAGATAGATTTTCTCCATAACAATCTATCCCTAACCTGTTCTATCAAGACTCCCAATAGTGCACTAATTGCCATTGTAACTGTGTCCATCCACCTTGCTGCTGGTTGTCCTCCTCTTCTCTTTCCTTCCACCTTTCCCAGCATTAGAGTCTTTTCCAGAGAGGTGGGTCTTCGCATAATGTGTCCGAAGGAGGATAATTTGAGCCTGGTCATTTGTGCCTCAAGTGAGAACTCTGGGTTGATTTGTTCGATGATCCATCGGTTTGTTTTCTTGGCTATACACGGTATACTCAGGAGTCTTCTCCAACACCAAGGTTCAAAGACATCGATACTGTTCCTATCCTGCTTTTTTAAAGTGCAGAGTATATAGCCAATGTGATTTTGCTGTTGTCCATCTGGCCATGTCCATGTGAAGAATCCTCTTTTACGCTGCTAGAAGAAGATTTTTACTATAATTTTTTTGGCAGAACTGCTTCATTTTGTATACTGAAGATAAATTTTCCTGCTATTCCACATGCTATTTTATGCCCAACTTTAGCTTCCCAGTTGCCTATGGTTTTGTTTTGTTTTTTTTGGTGTTGTATCAACAGGCTGCTGCAAGTCAGCATGGAAATACTCAACTTTCACTTCCTCTGCATACTTTGCTAGAGTATGTATGTATTTCATTCAATTTAGGTGCCACCCAACTCTCAACTTACCCGGGGGGCTAGAATATAAATTTGGGTCACTGTGATGTCATTAACTTGCCACTTGATTACAGGAATTTAAATGAAAAGTATAGCAAGCAACACAGCCAACTAGTTGGTTTAGCTTAGGTTTCAAAAATAAATATGTGTCTTTCTATTCCTAATTATCAATGTAGAGTCACTGTAATTCTAATTATACCTCAGATGTTTTGCGTTCTACTTTGTTTTCAACAAACAAAACAATAAAACCACTAAAAGGAATAGTAGAAAGAGGCTATATAGATAAAAGCATGTAAAATGAATAAAACATGTTAAATGTTTCTTTATGCTGCTTATTAAAACTTACAAAATGACTTACTAGAAAAGTAGCATAGTAATATTTAGCAAACAGAGAGCAGATCAAGTTGAGCTTCCCTGTGGAAGAAATTTATAAGTTAGGCATCGCTACTGGGAAAAAACCCACCCTGCTTTATGTTATTTTAAATTCTGGTAGGGCAGAAATATGGAGCCAGACTTTTCAAAATTATTTTATGGTAGGGGTTGGTTCATAAAAGAATATCTAAATGATTCCTAAAAATTATTTAGAGATAAGAGATTAGGATAATTATATTTTAAAGTGTCGGAGTGTGGGTAACGTCAAATTCTTTCCTTCCTTTCACAATATTTATAGCCTTCCCGTTCCTAGTAGACTCTCGGCAGGGAGTTGTATCTTACATTGAATTAGATCTTATCTTATACAGGGAAGAAAAGTGTCTGTATGTTCAAATAGTAACAATAATTTTGAAAAATTAAATACTTAAAGTAATTACTTGGTTGTCAGTCCATACTAGATAATATTCTTAACTCAATTTAAAATATTGTTTATCAATGGAATCTGAAAAATGCTTAGCTTCTGAACCTAAATTCAATTGCCTTCATGTAACAGTTTTGTACTGCTGCGAACCACATGAGCTGAGTTTGATTCAGGGAATTCTTAACTTTTTTACCTCTGGTTCTGAAAAAAAATGCACATCTTTTCTTAAACTCATAGTTAAAATGCCTATGAGGATATAATCAGCTCTTTCACTGACAAATAAGGCTATTAGTATTATGGTGACCAAAGACAAATTTTAATGCATGCATCTACAAGAGTCAAATGACAATTCACTTTTGGGGCTATATTTTCCCAACTTGTATATCCTCTAGATACATGGATTTTAGCTCCCATAATTCTCAGCAGTAGCCATGGGAGTTCTGGGAATGGGAAATATATGCAGAGTGTGCAAAATATATGTGCAGTAAGCCAGGTTGTGGAAGGCTGCTGGGGAAGACTGCCATAAGAAAAACGGATTTTGTATTTACATTGGATTTGTTCATTTCCATTGTTACTTGCCAGGTTTTAGATGTTAGCTGAGATAACCCAAACACTGAGTCATAATTTATGCCAAATGAAGAAATGTTAAATTATCTTTATGTTAAACCAGGGTGGGAAACTGTGGCATCTCAAATTTTGCTGAACTATAATTCACAGCATCACTCACTATAGGCACTGCTCCTGGAGAGGCATAGATTTGCCACCTTTGCTTTACCCTGAGGATAGACATCAGATAGAAGTTTGGATCTGGACATTTGGTATGTACTTTGAAGTCTCACTTCACTAAGCTCTATCTTTCTAAGCATTTGGCAAGCCAAAGTGTTGAGAAATAATGGGAATTCCACTGGCCTTTCTTTACCTCTCACCTTCAAAGGTGGTGGTGGTGGGGCGTTTTCATAGAGTTATTACTACAGGCAGAGAATTGTTTGCCTCACCTTAGACATTTATGGTTGAAAAAAAAAGTGTAGTAAAAGACACCTGTTAGAGCAGGTCTAAATTTGGATCATTTCCTTTTAAAATGCTATGGGTTGTTTGAGGATGAGCTGTCCCTAATAAACCATCTGCCTTCGTGGGTGTTCCATCTCTGTAAATGCAGGTGCAGTGCTGCTCCAAGAGGATGTGCTAATAAATCAGTCACAATCCGGACTACTCATTACCTCATACAAAAAGGAATACCTCCTATATGAATGTATGGGGTAATGGCAAGAATGGCTTTGAAGTGACAATGCAGTCTCAATTCAAAAGACCTAACCCATTTATGTATGAAAAGGATGTTGTGGTTTTACTTAGTCCTCTTCAAAATTCCTATTGTGGGGGAAAAGCATATTTAAGTGCGGAGATGAATCATTAAAAGAATTGTTCAGAAATTTATTAGTCAGGCAACTCTGAAATACTAAGAGAATACAACTGTACTTATGTCATTTTAGTTATTTGGAGTGTAGGTTTCTTTAAATAATAACAAGGAGTGGATCCTATATAAAATACAACAATCTTTGTTACTATGGTGTTCTCATGAAATAGTTCCTGTGAACTTCTATCATACCTTTTACAGCATAATTCCTTAACATAGCATACCTCCTGTAAAGTTAGTGCATATTTCAGGTTAATTAGGGATTGTATGTCAATGTTGAGGTTTTTACAGTTACCTCCAAGGCATTGTAAATCATCATGATTAGAAAAGGGCTACCTAGTGAGAACAGCATGTTAAGTAGCTAAGAGAATTTGCTTTTTGTAAGAATGAATTGATTTTTTTTACTGTTGTAAGTAAAGTTTAGCTATCCTCTAAAAATAGTATGAGGAGGAAACTCCTCTGAGTCAAATTGGCTGCTGCCTATACAGGAATGAATGTGTGTATGTCTGCATGCACATGTCTTTACATACTCTTGGCTTCAAATAGCCATGATAATACGCTGAGGAAACTGCCATGAAAAAGCCATGCATGGGGAGGACTTTAAACTTTCTTTTTACAATTAATTAATCTTTGAATTGTACACTCAGTTGCATTTCACTGAACCCGAAAAGATGGGGTTGATGTAACACAATGTGCTTTATGTGTTTGCAATAGGGTGGCTAGAAACTTTGAAGTGAGCCAAGCAATATGCGGTATCTAACTACCTTGTCTCTAGCTTACTTACTGTCCTAAGCTAGGCAGAAAAATATGGTACTCAGGCAGGAAGCTGGCTGGAAGAAGAGGGAAACCCAGGAATAAAACTTTACTTGTGAATTCATGCTATGGACTAACAGAACAGAGATTTAGAATTTGAGGTCCAAAGGCTATATGCACTCCTGAAAGCCTTGAATGTGATCCTTAGAGCCCTCCCAAATTGTTCAGCCAAGTGTGCTTTTTAATGTGAGGGGGGGAAATTAAATACATGATCATATTAACTGTATTTAAATTAATTTCAATAAATGAAAATTAAATGAAATCAACTTCTGTTGTGTCCTGGCCTCACTGATGTCTTCTGGCCTTTCCTACTGTATGGAATATAGGGCCTGACATGCCATTCAAGGGCCCAGTGCATTCATTATCTCTAAACTTCTGCATAATGTTAGGCTGAAAGATAATGACTGACCAACCAAAGTTGCCCAAGGAACATCTGGGCTGAGGGAGGGTTTGAAATGCATAATGTAGGGTTGTTGGGGTTGGCAGATGATAGAATAAGCAGAGAGGAGAAGCTGGAGCTCAGAATTAGAGAAATACTGCACTTGGAAATCCAATGTTTTTTCAACATGTTGCATTTTAATTATACACTACTAATTGCTAAGGAAATAGTTGCAATCAGTGGTTGATGAGAGTCTTTAGGTTGAGGTGGAATAGAAGAGAGAGAAAAAGAGAGAGTTCCTAGATACGAATAAAAATAATGGAAAATTATTGTATAGGTTTATACCTGAATTCAGCAATATAATTATGCCTGTAAAAGGGGTCACAGTAGAGCCCAAAGAGCTCCTGTCTTCAGCATGTGTGAACTGCAGGATACTGGCTATCATATTGAAATGACTGCTGTTTATGTACACATCCTTCTAAAACCCATATATAACTGAAGAACCTGAAGCAGAGCATTCAGTGAATCCCATACTGATTCTTTTTATTGATGCTCTAACACAGAGAATAGAGTCGTTAATAATAAATGCTACAATAATTTCCCTTAATGCAGACTTCTATGTTTGCATTGGTGGAAAACCTCAACAGAATTCTGGGATAAGCTGGAAACTCACTCCAATAAATAAATAAATTTAACTACTGTATATAAAAGCAATTTAAAGTTTAAATTAGCCATATATTCTTTAAGAAATTGAAGGGTTAGTGGAACATGTTATCACCCAAAGCTGAAAGAAGAAGTTGTTGGGTAGGTCCTTCTGAGGAAAAATGTGACATGCAGTACCACATACATGATCTGAGAAACATGCTAAATTTACTTCATTTTACAACAACCTGGCAATGCTAGATTTTGATTTTTTCCTCTTACGGAGCTCTTAGGAAAACTGTATGGTTTCAAATTTCAGCGGTAAAGACTCCTGATTCAGTGTAGGGCAGTTGGAGAGAATCTAATTGTCCTTTTTGGATTACTTTTTCAAAGCTCAATATGTGTGTATGTGTGTGTGTGTTGTATTTTATATAAATTAACCTTCCCCCACCTTGTACTGTCTAGCTAGATTTAAATTCAACTCCCATCTTCCCCAGCCAGCATGACAATAGGCCATGAGAATGTAATCCAACACATTTAGAGGGTGCCAAAACATAAAAGAGACCGTGTCCTGGTCTTTTGAATGTTTGCAGGATCTTTCTCAGTGGACAGTTCCTAAATTGTTTAGCTTCATAGAATCATTTTACTGTGCTGCTCAGATGGCATAGAAGACTGAGTCATAGGTCAGTAGAGTTATCCATGCCTATTTGAACACAGTCCGAGTCTTCTTGGCCACATGTTAGACATATGTTACTCATCAATAGCTGTGGAACTCCATGACGCAAAGCAGACTGGAATGCAGCAGTTAGTTAACACCCCTGTCCGGGTTGTAAATATATTAGCAAGTGTAAGGAAGCAGAAGAGAGACAAAATATTACATAAAGCACTGCAAGAATAGCATGAGGCATTTGTCTTTTCCTTCCTAAAATATTAAATATCCTCAGTCATTAAGAGACTTGAGATCTGTGGTACCAAAGCCTAAGTAGTTTCTGTGGCTTTTTATTTTAAACTGTCTAGTCAATCTTTAACATTGGGTACAAGAGGATTTTCTCGCTGGATACAGGGAAACACCTATATGAATTACTTGTTTAATTGATTTGTCGTACTCCAAGAAATGCTGGCCTGAAAGAGCTCTTATTTCAACCCTATCTTTTAGCTCAAAGTAATATACTTTCTAAAAACACATACAAGTGAACTTGTTTTCAGAATTAGTTACATTTGGTACTGATTGAACTAAATGGAGTTACATAATTTGCTACACTTACTGCATTGGCTGCTGAGTTAACAATGCATAACCGGCACATTCACAGTGATGCAATTTGGCTGAGGAGGCTGAAAAAACCAAATACCGTCAGGAATCATACTGTACAAGTAATGGACTAATTGGGAAGTCATCTAAGGTTGAATGGTTTTCTGAACTGTATTTTTTGAGTTTGTAGGCAAAGAGAATTGCTCTAGCAATTATTGATTGGCAGCAGTGGAGACCAGAAATATTATTTCTTTTGTTCTTTATTTCTAAGAAATCAGAGGACAAAATTAAGCCTCAAAGCACTTTGATCACCTGACTTAATTTTTTTAAAAATGTTCTCATTTTTGGGGGACAGTGAAGTGGATATCAGCCATGCTGCAAAGCATCAGTGTCATCTTTATTTGTAAGAATGTCTCAGGCACCACATAGGCCCCATAGGTGTTCTTAGAATATAAAAATGGTGAGTGATTGCACCTCAGTGCTTTATTTGGAAATATGCTCTCCTGCCCAGAACATAGTAAGCTAGGGGTGGCTGGGAGCATATTAAGAGGGTCAGAAAAATGGCAGGGGGTTCCTCCCCAATTTGCTTTTTCCTAAACTTATTTTGTGACTGCTACCAACCGGCAACTATTTTATGAATGAATCTAACCTAACCTCCTCCCTCATGGCAGTCATTCTGTGACAGCACCCATGAAGTTTTAAATATGACTGTAAATCCCCCAAAGATGGAGACCTCTATTGTAGAGCATGCAGCAGGCTCTACCTTTTTAAGTGACAAAGTTAGCATGTGTTCCCAGATCCAGGTAAGGATTATTCATTATGAGCTAAATATTTCCCTACTCTCACCTTGCTGCTTTCTGAAATTCATCTTCCCCTGTGTTCTTGTGTAAAATAATAAAATTAAAATAAATTAAAATAATAAAATAAAATAATAAATAAAATAAAATATAATAAAATATAAAATAAGTAAATTTCAGAAAGCCATCAATCAAGGGGGGAGGAGGGGGAGGGGAAGAATCGTATACTGTATTTCTTCCTGCTCTGTGCATGGTGGTCCCAGTCTGGATTGGTACCGCACATTTTGATAGCAAAAAGTGGACAAAGAAACAGTTGCATGCTGGTATATAATGTAACATCAGTTCAACCTAACAACAACTTTTACATTAGATGATTGAGAATGGGAAAAGAAAGAAGCTGTCAACATCGGCTGCATGTAGCAATCTGCCAACTGATAAAAGCATATTTTGAGTTTGGTGTAAGAATAAATAAAATAGGCATAAAGCCCCCAGTGAGTAGATTTTCAGTGTACCTATTTTGTTAATCAACTTCAAAAAGTTCAAAAGAAAGCGGGGGGGGGGGGGGCGAGAGTAGGAATTTTGGCTCCACTCCTTCTGGTGATGTTATTGGATCACTGCCATGACACTGCAGTTCCCAGTTGCAATGATACCTGCCCTTCAAATAAACCTATGTGTAAAAAAAAGTATGAATGTGTTTGTAGGTAGCACCATCTTTATACAGGATGCTTTTTAAATAATTGTTGTTGTTGTTCAGTCGTTGTGTCCAACTCTTTGTGACCCCATGGACCATAGGACGCCAGGCCTTCCTGTCCTCCACTGCCTCCCGGAGTTTACTCAAATTCACGTTCGTTACATCGGTGATGCTATCTAACCATCTCATCCTCTGCCGTCCCCTTCTCCTTTTGCCTTCAGTCTTTCCCAGCATCAGGGTCTTTTCCAGTGAGTCCTCTCTTCGCATTAGGTGGCCAAAGTATTTGAGCTTCAGCTTCAGTATCTGTCCTTCCAATGAGCAGTCAGGGTTGATTATAAATAATAGGGTAC
The DNA here is from genome assembly GCA_023362775.1 of Charina bottae. Classification (NCBI taxonomy): domain Eukaryota; kingdom Metazoa; phylum Chordata; class Lepidosauria; order Squamata; family Charinaidae; genus Charina; species Charina bottae. The sequence goes on from JALMGJ010000003.1 coordinate 60,511,553, forward strand.
AATAAATTCCATATTCCTGGAATTTATAATCTAACAGAAGAAAAAGGCAGGGATAATTGTAGGAAGACTATGAGATTACTTCAATAATTTGTACTTCAGGTTATTTACTATAAACTATTGGGACTATAAAAAGTGTGTTATGTTCATTGCTAATGCACATTGGGGAAAATCTATGTCTTAAACTAATGCTAAAAAAGAAAGAAATGCATTTATTAAACACTTACATCCCACCCACTCCCATTTGTAACTCTAGGCAGCTTACAAATATTCATATATAATAGAAATCATTAAAATCTGCTAAAAACAAAAAGGCCTAGGTAAAATTAAAAAATTAAGGCCTCTCCTGAATGACAAATAAAAAGGGGTGGTGGTTCTAGCAGCAAACTGTTGCATAGATTAGATTCTGCCATGAAAAAGGCAGAATTAGCTTTTGTAGCGGTACCTGCAAAATGTGTCCATTGAAGATCTAAGTGCAGGGCAAACTGTATTGACCTAAACCAATCAGGCCCAAGTGGTATGATGAATTGATTCTGGGTAAGTAACTAAGTTTGAGCAATTACTAGTTAGTCAGTGTTGAGTTACTAGTGTGTGAATATATCTGAGCTTGCAGGAAAGGCGAAATAAAACTGAATAGTATCAGGATTTTTGTTGTTGTTGTTCAGTCGTTTAGTCGTGTCCGACTCTTCGTGACCTCATGGACCATAGCACGCCAGGCCTTCCTGTCCTCCACTGTCTGTAGCTATTAGCTTAGAACCCACACATAATCCTTCCCTGTGGTTTCATGTAGCTGTTTAATAACATGGTAGATAAGCTGGAAACCTTGCAGGACTTCCTGTGTTATATTTTGTCATGTAACATATTCAAGATGTTCTGCATCCATTTTCTTCAATTTGATAGCCTCTAGATTTTTTTTTTTGGGGGGGGGGAATGGCTACTCTATATGAATTGCTGCAACAATGCAGAGGGATAAATATTGTATAAAATTTGCTTGCAACTGACATTTATGAAAACGAACAGGATAAGGATGGCAAAACCATCTACAGTGCTTTAGAAATTATTAATGCAGAAGCTTAAAGGCCACCCATTGGTTTGCTTAGCTTTTGCTCTAGATGTCTAAGTGTAGCTGCTTTCAGGATGGCCAAATAAATGGGAAGTTGTTGAAAAGGAGTTCCCCATTTGAAACCAAAGTAGAATAGTATTAAGTATTAAGTAGTATGAATTGGTAATTTTCATCTAGAATCTAGGTGACATGCCAATTTTTGTTTGTACTATTATTAAAGCCATTTGTGAAAAAAGGCCTTTTGGCAAGCTTTCTCATTTTTTAAGGATATTTTTTTTCCCATTTTTGCAATGTAGGGGTTTGGGGTATGGCTGAAGAATTGTACCTAAAGAGCAGCCATGAGATATAATTTGCTTAAGCCATTCTAACAACCCTGAGAACAGGGCCTCTTCAGACTCCTTTCTTCCTATAGCCTTTGTTTTTAAGAGCACTTGAAAATACTGTTCCTCAGGTAATAGAGTGTTCCATGCTTGATCCATGCGTTAGCATTTCAGTGAACATCTCTTTCCCAGGCCAAGCAGCTATTGAATTTTTTAAAGCTTTTCAGGAAGGAGAATCTGTGAGCGCATATTTAGCTGTGCCAGACTCTATTGAAAGAATAATGGATTGTTCCTCCATTCAGCAACATTCTTATCCTAATAGAGCCCTTGAGTTGCAGTGATGTCAAAATTATTTTATTTCTATGCTTTAACATTACTTTTGGTCGCCTTCTTAATCCCAAGTATTCTTAATGAAAATGTGGATAATTGAAATATAGATTTCTGTCTTGGGCAAAGTTTTGCAACCAATCCTTGCAGGAGGGGAAATTGCATCTATAGTATCTACACAGAAAAATATATCACTCCTTAATGTTCTGTTCTTATTTTCTATCCTAACTTCTTTTTAATATTTATTTATTATTTAAATTTCTATCACCGCCCATCTCCCCCAAACGGGGGACTCTGGGTGGTTTACAATAAAATCAACAGTTAAAAACATATAAACATAAAATTACAATCCACACCAATATAAATAAAATAATAAATATAAAATCCAAGGAATGACGAAATCTCATATAATAGGGAGGGCACTACGGTGCCAGCCACCCCCAGGAGGAACTGTTGCCTTTCCCATCCCAGGCAAGGTAGCATAACCAGGTCTTCAAATTCTTCCGGGAGTGAGGGAGCCCGCCTCAGCTCCAGGGGCAAGACATTCCAAAGGGTGGACGCCACTGCAGAGAAGGCCCACCTCCTGGACCCCGCCAGATGAAACTCCCTTGTTGATGGGGTCCGTAGCATGCCCTCTCTGCGTGACCGGGTGGGGCGGGTCGATGTTATGGGGATGAGACGGTCCTTCAGGTAACCTGGTCCCATGCCATGTAGGGCTTTAAAGGTGGTAACCAACACCTTGAATTGGACCCGGAAGCACATGGGTACCCAGTGCAGCTCGCGCAGCAGTGGTGTCACATGTGCCGATCTTACGGCACCAATAACTGTCCGCGCGGCCGCACTCTGGACCAGCTGAAGCTTCCTGATATACCTGATTCCTTAATAATGAAGTCCTAAGTTAGTAGTTTTTAAATGAGATTGGTGTAGGAAATGAGATAGGCCTTTTGAAAGGTGGGCATGATTCTTACTGCTGCATGGCTCATCTTATTAAAAAGAGATAAAATAACATAAACAAAATAGAGGATTAGATTTTAAAAAATAAATTTAAAAAATCTTACTCTTTTGGAACTATACCTGTGTGAAATAATCTTGTTACCATAAAAATTCTCACTCAGAAATTCAGCCTATAATCCACGTTTTGAGAAGCCACGCAATTTCTTTCCACACTAGAGGATTGGGTTTCCTGTAGAGTTACTATAGGCAATTGCCTTGTGTGTGTGCACGTGTGTCTATATGTGTGTATGTCTTGCATTGGCTAGTATAGTTGGTCTTCCAAAAAGCATTGGATCCTTGTTTTCTCCAAGCTGGTGTCTTCCAGATGTGTTCAATTACAACACACATTATCTGCAGTAAGCTCTGCTACATCAGGGAGATCCTAGGTTAGAAAAGGCTGCTTTTCAAAACAGCAAATTTGAATTGCTTGTACATGTTTTGTTGTTGTTCAGTCGTGTCCGACTCTTCGTGACCTCATGGACCATAGCACGCCAGGCCTTCCTGTCCTCCACTGTCTCCCGGAGTTTACCCAAATTCACGTTCGTTACATCGGTGATGCTATCTAACCATCTCATCCTCTGCCGTCGCCTTCTCCTTTTTCCTTCAGTCTTTCCCAGCATCAGGGTCTTTTCCAGTGAGTCCTCTCTTCGCATTAGGTGGCCAAAGTATTTGAGCTTCAGCTTCAGTATCTGTCCTTCCAATGAGCAGTCAGCTTGTATATGAAATACCTCCTATTTTATTTTGAATTTGTTGGGGCTAGAGTATATTTCCATTGGGAGCCTGTTTTCTAGTCTTGATTCAAATTCGGAATAATTATAGAGAATGTAATGCCTTAGTTTCTTGTTCAGAACTAAAAGATCGAATCAGAACATTAATTAGTTACAGAAACTGTAACATTTTTCCGACAGAAATATAAAGGAACAGATTCTTGAAATACAGTACTGTGTTCTGTTATGTACTCTGAAAATTATTAAATAGTAGAAAAACTAAATAAAAAGAATAAAAAATGTTAGAATGCCAACCAATCTATGCTTCAAGCTTGAAAATTAAAATAAATGTAGAAATATACTCCAGCATTAATATTTCATCATTTTATAAGGTATTTTTAATTCATAAATAATAATTCTAATAACTAGTTTTAACTTGCAACTTACTAATTTATTATGTTTAAAAAATAAATTTCTGTGTAATTAATGAATGTCTGAAGTAGAGATGGAGAAGAAAGCTGGCAAAGGCTTAAAGGAGAAATTTTGCTTCTTAATCCTGTTTCCTGTGGCAGTTTTCTATCTTCACTCATCACACAACTAAAATACATTATGACCTTCTGAGATGAAGATAGCATAGTCTAATCCACAAATGAAAGACTTCCTTCTGTTCTGATTGCTAACTATTATACATGGATACTGTGGATACATGTTGCAAAGTATCTGAATAGAGAATTACAGTTAAAGGAGTTTTGTGAATTTATGCTCCGTTACTGTTTTAGTCCTTAATCTACAATGCCACTTTGGATGGTACCAATAAAGCTAATGAAAAGAATGACTCAACTTCACATTCCTTTCTGACACTTCTCAACAATATCAGAGATGGTTCCAGATATTGTTCAGAAGCGCCAAAAAGTAGCGTACAGGTGATTCTTTATTTTTATTTATTTATTTAATTTATTCCCCGCCCATCTCCCATACAAGGGACTCTGGGCGGGTTACAATAATTAAAACTTAAAAATTTAAAATATTTAAAACCATATAAGATAGAAAATGTATAAAAATATATCCAAATATAAAATAAAATAAAATAAAATAAAATCCAAGATGGATTGGGGACCGTAGCACAGGTCATATTGCTACGGGGCCAGCCAACCCCAGGAGGCACTACCACCTCCGTTGTCCCAGGCCAGGCGGCAGAGCCAGGTCTTAATGGCCTTCCGAAAGGCCAGGAGTGAAGGGGCCAGTCTCACCTCCGGGGGCAAGATGTTCCATAAGGCGGGCGCTGTCGCAGAGAAGGCACGCCTCCTGGACCCCGCTAGATGGAATTCTCTTGTTGAGGGGGTCCGAAGCATGCCCTCTCTGCACGCATGGGTGGGGCGGGCTGACGTTATCGGGGCGAGACGGTCCCTCAGGTACCCTGGTCCTATGCCATATAGGGCTTTAAAGGTAATCACCAACACCTTGAATTGGACCCGGAAGCAAACTGGCAACCAATGCAGCTCGCGTAGCAGAGGTGTTACATGTGCCGATCTTATGGCACCCGTAACTGCTCGCGCCGCCGCATTGATTCTTGGGTTCTCTTTTTTGGAAATATCTGAAGTAGCAACTTAGTCTTTTGCTCTGACAAAAATAAATGAGCTACATTTTGCTGGAGGCATTTGTACATTTTTTCTTTTGTTGCAACTTGGAAATGGTAGAAAGCATATCCTGTTTAGTGCTTTATGTCTGAATTTGCCCTAAGAAACAATGTGTAGTTCGAGGCAGAGATTTCTCCTTTTGCTTATTCATCTTTTCATAGTAACTGTTTTCACCTTCCTTTCGGTGGTGAAGTACCTCTTCTTTTGTCCTGGCTTGTGTTTTGTACCTTGATTAGTGAGAGCCAGTAGTATGTCTACAGAAAAGTTAGGTTTCCCCTTTGCAAATGTTGCTGCTTTTTGATGTGAAATATCTAAGTGTGGCTTTTGATCTTGAAGGTATTTTCCTCACTGATCTGCCAAATCTTAATCTCTGGCCAATTATGAAACTTTGAAAACCTTATGCACAAAATCTAGGCCTAAAAGATAAGAAGTTCCCTTTGGTACAACTCTTCTTTCCTGACTGGTATACACTTTCATTCTTTAAGTTTTTGTCAACATTACAGCCATAATTCATTTCAGAGATTTATGAAATATTTATTTATTTATTTATTTATTGAATTTCTATAACCGCCCATCTCCCCCTCAAGGAGGGACTCTGGGCGGTTCACAACACAATATCCACAAAATATAATAAAAACTATGATAAAAATAGAATTAGAATAAATTACAATAAAATAAAATAAAATCCAAGAGGCAGATAGTTCTAAAGTGACGTTGACTATGGTTAAAATTAAATAACTAAGGTGGCTCTAAGGAATCAGCCATCCCCAGGTTTGACTGCTTTCCTTTTTGCCCCAGGCGAGGTCGCAGAGCCAGGTTTTTAATTTTTTTCTAAAATCCAGGAGCGAGGGGGCCTGTCTTATCCCTGGTGGAAGGATGTTCCACAGGGCAGGAGCCGCTGCAGAGAAGGCTCGTCTCCGGGACCCCATTAGGTGGAATTCTTTCATAGATGGGGTCCGCAGCATGCCCTCTCTGCCAGATCGGGTGGGACGGGAGGATGTCATGGGGATGAGGCGGTCCCTCAGATAACCTGGTCCCGTGCCATGTAGGGCTTTAAAGGTGATAACCAACACCTTGAATTGGACCCGGAAGCAAACTGGCACCCAGTGCAGCTCACGGAGCAGAGGTGTTATGTGTGCAGATCTTGGTGCACCTAAAACTGCCCGTGCCGCCGCATTCTGCACCAGCTGTAGCTTCCGGATATTCTTCAAGGGTAGCCCCATGTAGAGTGCATTGCAGTAATCTATATGAGAGACAACCAGGGCTTGAGTGACCGTTCGAAGGGCCTCTCGGTCAAGGAAAGGGCATAATTGGCGCACAACACGAAGTTGAGCAAAGGCCCTCCTGGCCACGACTGCCACCTGCTCTTCGAGCAGGAGTCGTGAGTCCAAGAGGACCCCCAAGTTACGCACTGGGTCTGTCTGGGGAAGTGCGACCCCATCCAGAACTAAAGATGACAAATTCCCAGAAACCGAGGGGCCATTAATCCACAGCCACTCCGTCTTACCAGGGTTCAATTGAAGCCTGTTTTTCCCCATCCAGACCCCTACAGCCCCCAGGCACTTGGACAGGGTGGTCACTGCATCACTTACTTCACCCGGGATAGAGATGTATAATAGGGTATCATCAGCATATTGAAATATGAAAAGAAAATACCATAAATAATATAATATTGCTATTACTACAGAACTAAACATTATTTTTTAAAAATACCACGAGAAACTATTATCACACTAGATTTTCCCAAGCTGATGCTCTTCTGATGCATTGAGGGAGTTTTCAGCTAACAGGGTAGAAGACTCTGGTAGATTAGAACATTGAGAGTTTGAGTCTCAGTATACCTGGATGATGCCACCTTTGGGAAGTCTGTGCTACATTATTCCACTTTTATTTTTAATTCCTGCTTAGAAACATGTATCTTCAGGTTTGGTTTTACCAATTCTGTGTTTGTTGGTGCCTCCTAAATGTTGATACCTCCAAAATGTTATTAACTGGCTTATTATCCACAACTGTGTTTCATGCTAAATTGTATAATTAGCACAGTGTGTGTATAATCTCCTCTTGAATTACTCTTGCATGTTATAAATGTTCTCAATAAATTTTTACAGAGCCTGAATGAAAAACAACAATATAGGGCAGCCACCATGGTTAAGTGGATCCCTGGGTAGAAAAAAGAGGAGAAAAAAACCCCCAAGTTCCAATAAAATTGGTTTTACTAGAGCCCAATGAGTTTAGGAAGTATAATCCTTCCTCAAGGGCACTCTAAAATCAGAAACAATCGAAAGAAGGCACTAATGTTTATGCAAACGTGTACAATATACAGATTATAATATTTATAAAAATGGGCAATTATCTGGTACTGTCTGTACTGTAACTGTACAGTGGTGTCTATAAAGCTGTAGGCTGCCGATCAGAAGGTCGGCAGTTCGAACCCCGCGTGACGAGTTGAGCTCTCGTCACTAAGTCCTAGCTCCTGTCAACCCAGCAGTTCGAAAGCTTAGCAAGTAGATAAAATGGGTACCACCTTAAGTGGGAGAATTTGCTGGCGTCCTGTCGGGAGCCGGTTCCACCAGAGGAAATATCGGAGGAAAGATTGAATGGTGATGGTGAGGACGGACCCGGAAGTGACATCAACAGGACGTCAGCAGCCGGCTTAAGGCATCCTGGGAATTGTAGTCCAGAGCCTTAGAAGAGCCGGTTCCCTTACCCCCTCTCCTGGTGCGCGGGTTAATTATACTTGGTGACATTGTATAATGATAAATTGGCAGCCATAATTTGGGTACATGGTGCAAGGACCCATCATATGTTGGTTTTTCCAGCACTGTCGTAAGTCCAAACTGTCGCTAAACGAATGGTCGTTAAGCGAGGACTACCTGTACTTTTGATTCATAGCAGGGGGGCATGGTTGGGTAGCGGATGTCATTGTATGTTCCTGCCCTCAAGAAGCACTTAACGTGGCAGCCTAATCATGCAGATCAGCCCTTAGTCCCTTGTAGAAAGAGAGGAGTAAGATGAATTAACAGATTGCCTGTATCAGTATATTGCTCATTCACATTTTATTAAATCATAATTCATGACTTAATAGCCATGTGAATGTGACTGTTTCTGAAAGCATTCCCTATTAATTTATTAAGTTTAGGTATCTTGTTGCCTTATATTTCATGCTTTGTGATAATGTAATTATTATTGATTTGGGTATCACCTGCAGGGGTCGGCAAACTTTTTTATGCCAGGAGCCATTTTGACATGCTCGAGGACATTTTGACATGCTTGAGAGCCAGGGGGCGGGGTTTGTGGGTGGGGGCCAATCGCGTGGAAGGGGGAGGGGTTTGCGGGCAGGAGCCAATCGTGTGGAAGGGGGCGGGGTTTGTGGGCGGGAGCCAATTGCACGTACTGGGGGCAGGGTTTGTGGGCGGGAGCCTTGAAAACAATTTTGGGTGGCAAAACGTAGCTGCAGCTCCCCACCTGCCACCAGCATTGTATAATCTCCGAGTTAATTGCTGGGAGACAAGTCCGCTTCCCTGATCTTCTCCTCTGCCTGTCCTTCGCCCCACGCGATTGGCTTCCACCTTGGGCCCTGCCCTGCCTCTGCCAAAAAAAGCTGCGGTCGCGAGGCAAAAAAGCCTCAGATCACTGCAAAAAGTGACAGTGGGGGGGGCACCCCGGGGTGGAAAATATCCACGCCAATCAGCTGTGTGGTGGGGAAGCGGAGTAGAAAGTAAAAAACTGCAGGGAGAAAACAGGGAAGCGGAGTAGAAAGCGAATAGTAATGCGAAGCGTGGCAGCGCGGGGTGTGTGTGTGAAGGAGAATATTGGGGGGAGGGGTGAGAAAGCTTTAATTACCTGGGCAAGGCAGAGGGGTGAAGAATACATTTCCAAGCTTTAGCGGAACAAACCATGAAGGAGGAGGAGGAGGAGGGTGATGGGGGGAAGTTTGAAAAAGCAGATCCAAGCGCAAAAGTTACTGAGTCATTTCAGCGGCGGCTGGAACAGTTTTCTTGACTCCGGCCGCCCTCCCTCTCGCTCTCTTTCCCTGGCGATGGATCAGTGCGGGGGGGGGGGGGTCGGGAGGGAAGGGAGGAAACGGCAAGGGAGGGAGGGAGGGAGCGTTCAAGACGAGCGGATTTAAAAGAGCGGGGGGGGTAGCTTTAAAAATAAATCAATTAGGGGCGTGAATCGCATCACCGCCGGAAGAATTAACACGCGGGCATCTGTATACAAAGCCCCCCCCCCGCTCTTTTAAATCCACTTCTCTTGAACGCTCCCTCCGTTGCCTTCTCCTCCCTTCCCTCCCCCCCCCCCATACTGATCCATTGCCAGGGAAAGAGAGTGAGAGAGGGAGGGAGGCCGGAGTCAAGAAAGCTGTTCCAGCTACCACCGAAATGACTCACTAACTTTTGTGCTTGGATCTGCTTTTTCAAACCTCCCTCCATCATCACCACCACCCTCTTCCTCCTCCTCCTTCACGGTTTGTTCTGCTAAAGCTTGGAGATGTATTCTGGGGCGGGGAGGGCCCGGGTGGAAAATCTCCGTGCCAATCAGCTGTGCGGCGGGGATCAGCTGTGCGGCGGGGATCAGCTGTGCGGCGGGGAAGTGGACTTGCACCCGTGCGGTGCGCCAATCAGCTGTGCGGCGGGGATCAGCTGTGCGGCAGGGATCAGCTGTGCGGCGGGGATCAGCTGTGTGGCGGGGAAGTGGAGTTGCACCCGTGCGCCATCAGCGCTTCCGGGTTCTTGTGCGACACACTTGGGCCCCCCAGGTGACACAGTATTGTGCGACACACAGTTTGGAAAGCCCTGCCGTAGATACACGCGTACCCGTCCGAAGGCTTAGCTGGGCGCGTGACGGTATTCGTAGAGCGGTGTTCTATTTTAGACCGTTCGGGACAGTGATGCAGTATTTTGTGGAAGAGCCACACTCAAGGGGCCAAAGAGCCGCATCTGGCTCGCGAGCCGCCATTTCTGACCCTTGACCTAGGGAAATAAAATGATTCAAATTGAAGAAAGAAACTAAACATTTAGGGAATAATTATTAAGACTTCAGTGTTGTCCAATTGATATTTATTGTTAAGTTACAATGTCTAATCTTAATTTAGCCTCCAACCAGGAGGAGCCATTTTTGCTTGAATGGGGCATTATTTTAAAATCCTGTTGCTGCCTAGATTTGTTTTAACATGGAAGTTTGTCCTCATTGCCAGGGATAGAGTTGCAGTGCTGCACGGTCTGTACTTCCAGAATTCTTTCATGACTTTAATTTGTATTTGATTGTTGGCAGGGTTGCAATATTTGTATGATCTGATTGACTGTCTGGGTAATTTTTTTTAATTAAATACAGTTTGAACTCACTTAAAACATGTTGCGTTTGCTTGTAAAAAGGTTTCAAATGATTTGAAATATCTTCTCCTCGCTTGGTCATCTTTAAGTAGTTGAGCAAGCAGTTAACATTTATGACTCCATTTTAATAAATGTGTTGGAGGTCTTTTTAACACAAACAAAATGTGCTATGCAGGATAATTAAATCAATATTACCATGTAAGAACTTGCAGTTTCTGGAATTGCTCTCCAAACTCAGATATAAACAAAAACCCTGTAATTTTTTGTGGTGTACAACCCTGAATGAGGGAGGTGTTTCCTGCTTTATGCTGTTCATGAAATGCATATGGGGCTTTTGTTGTTGAATGTGACTTGCTGTTGCACTGGATTTGGATAGCAACAAATGAGAATTTCAGAATCTGTACCATGTCTTCTCCGGTTAACAAGGGCAGAGAAAGAGTTCAATTTTCCAAGGGCTTTTTCAAAGTCAGTAGCTACTACACCTGGCTAAACAATAGGTATAATATGGATACTGACCACCTACGTTCTCTGAGCAGAGAAGGGCAGGCAACTTTTTTGTGGCCAAAGATATGACACACAGTGGAGCATAGGCTTTTTGAATCTAGGGCCACTTCCAACTCTCGCTCAGACTGGCCCCAATGTGCTCCCTTTGTGGTTTTCTGGTAGGAGTATGTATATGCCACTACAAGTACATTTAAAAAATATATATTTCTTTTTTGTGCGTTCGTTTTTCATTTTTGTATTTCTCTGTACATTATAGTAATTAAAATGGGTTTTTTTAAAGGAAAAAATAAGATCTATACTCAAAGAAGATAACAGAGGCTACCTGGTCAGAATATGTTCCTTCAGTTTTGGAGAGGTACTCCTCATTCCATTCTAATCCCTTCGAGTCAATAAATCTAAAGGTTAGAGTTGCTTTCTAAAGCTCCAGTTACTCTACTCTAACTAAATATCTACAAGGTCTTTGATGAATTTGAAATTCCCATTTTGAAATTTTCTACTCTGAAAAATAAGTACAGGTAGTCCTCGTTTAACAACCATCCATTCAGCAACCATTTGAAGTTACGATCGTGCTGAACAAATGGTAGTTACACCCTGTCCTCAAAGTTACGGCCGTTGCAGCACACACACACCCTGCTGTCACGTGATCAAAATTCAGGCACTTGGCAGCCTGCCCTCATTTACGACTGCAGGGGCACTTAAACTCCCCCCACCCACCTGTCTCCCCCATCTCTGCCCTTTTGGCCGCTCTGCACTCCACTGCCGCTGCCTACCCCTGCCAGCCCCAGCTGACCTTCGCCATCTTCTTCTCAGGAGGAAAAAGACAGTGCAGGGCAGCCAGAAGGGCAGAGATGGGGGGATATAGGTGGGTGGGGGGAGTTGAGGTGGAGGCAAGCGCAGCACGGCAGGAGAAGGGTGAGGTCCTCACCTAATTATGGCACGGTCCTTGCCTAACGACCGCAACCAGGACTACAGAAACTGCCGCCGCTAAGTGGTGTGGTCACGTGATGTTCACTTAGCAATGGAAATTCTGGCCCCAATTAGGGTCATTAAGTGAGGACTACCTGTACATTCTTTATTTACAGGTGCTGTAGGCACCCCAATGTTTAGAATACCCATCAAAAAAATCTGTTTAGGTGCATCAAAAAGGGTTGGCTTTCTCTTTCCCTTTCATTTGCTTTTTTAGAAGACTGAAAATAGCTTTCTCCAACTTAGTGCTCTCCTGATGTGATAACATTGGGTTGGGTAAGACTCATTAAAAGAATAGAGAGAGATTATTTTTTGAAAATCTCTCTCTGATAAATTAAATTTCCTGTTACTAAATAAGCTACAAGTTGGGCACACTTATCTATCTGGGCAAAGAATATATAAAATACTTGGATATCACAAATCCTAAAGCTTTCTCTAAAATCCATAAATTTAACTTTAGAGAATAAGTCAGTGGAAAGAACCATTAGGAACCTGTTACCTTCCATGGTTTGAAAGATTTGTTCCTACCAAAATGGTACTCTGTAAATGTAACTTTCTGTTGTATTTCCTCAAAAAAAAAGAAGAAATAAATTAAACTGGTAAAATTTGTCTGAAAAAATGTATTTGTATGGGAGCAGAACAAAATTTTAAAAACAAAACAATGCAAATAGTTTGTAGAAATAGTATTGGGCAATATTGGCATTCCTAATTTAAAATGTCACTCCAATTCATACCAGTCTCACCCTTTGATACCAAACCTAAAGCAGAAGTCTCCTGAATAAGAACTTGTGACATAGATTTAATGTAACATCAACATCTAATGTAGCATTTTCATGGACTAGAGTCTGGTGTACTTACAGAATGGGATCAGTGGTAAACTGGATAAGCAGGTGTGGGCTTGTATGACAGATTAAAGTCATGGGAGCCATCACAATTCACCTCTCCACTAATCCCATAGCAAAGGTTTGGGAACACAGATGGCCCTTGTAAAATTTTACCATCAAGAAATTTTAAAGTGGAGCTCATAAAGTAACTGTGGAATGCAGAGCTAAGTGACTTCATTCTCTTTTATTTCCTCTCCAGGCATTCACGAATTCACATTAAGACAGGTTTGATGGATGCTCATCTGTACTGTTTGAAGAAATGTGTAATAGACTTCCTCGTGGAGAACAGGTAGGGAAAAAGGTCTAGAACCCAAATGCACTTCAGAAATGTTTGAGTGTCACACTGGAAATGTCCTTGCCTTTAGTTAACACCCAGGGTCACAATATACAACTGGTGTTTTTCTTGCTTTAAATATAAGTATACACTCTTCAGATTGTGACCATATAGATGCAATTCCTCGGTATCCCACGAGCGTCCCTTTTAACAAGGTATGCAACCTTCTAACTGTGTACGGTGCACTGCAGGAGTTCTACGCCATTTTCTGCTTATGGACTCTCACATGTGTGAAAGAAGTGAGGGAGAAGCAGAAAATACTGAGCGGATCCCCTCGTCTTCCTATCTCCTCTTAGGTACCATGTTTCAGTTTTGAGCACATGCATATTCCTATTCCACTCCGGTTCCCAAACTCAATGTTCCCTTTAGAAACAAAAGCTTGAGTTTTTCCAGTGCCCATGCCACTGCCCTTCTAGCATTGAAATCAGATTAACAATGAACAGGGTGCCTGAGAAAATCAAAGAATAGAGTGCAAGATGAAACTTTCTTAAAGAAAGAAGCTCCTCATCATTCCCATGGCTACCATTAATTTATGCCGCAGAACATACAAATGAAGCATCATCTGTGGAGTAAGGTTTTATTATATCATTTTTAAAATAACTGAGTTGGGGGAAGATTATATAGGCCAGTGGCATTGAAAAGGCAAGCACTTATGAAAAATGCATGGCAACATTCTCCCCCCCCCCCGCCACCTCTAACCACATAGCTACTAAAGATAACCCAACTGTATCTACTGCATCTCACTCATTTTGAGTTGGAAGAAGAGAAACGGGGAATAAAAGTTTATCTCTGTGCTTGTTGCATAGTGAAAGCTCAATCACTCAGCGTTCTCAGGTTCTTCATGCCCCTTAGCTGGGGGCGTGCTGTAGAGCATTTCTATTTGTCCTTCAGAGGACATGTGTAAGTGACAACAATTTTTTTGTTAGCCATCAAGGCTACCCAAACTTTGTTGGTTCTTAGTGGGAAATCAGTTTAAAGAGGAAGGCGACAGTGACAACTTCCATTTAACTGAGAGTTATCTGCAGGATGTCTGCTCTCTGGAATATATCAAATGAGGGGCAAGTTTATTCAACATGAATGCCAGACAATTAACTCTAATTGACAAGACCAAAACAAGTTGTTTGGACACTGGAAATTAAATCCAACCCCTTACCTCCCCTGCCCCCCTTTTGTATATGAAGGTAACTTTTCATCCAGTAGCATTAGACAATGGAAGATTACCACACTGAACCAATAATCTTGTTGACTTCTTACCGAAACCTAATACATGCCTGCTTTCTCTTCATTTGTATCTATTAGGGTTTTCTTGTTCAGTAGTAATATGAGTATTTCTATTCCTGTTGTATGTGTCTTCTTTTTGTACATTGTTTTGTCTATTTGTAAATCCAATCCTCCTATGGATAAATCTTCATGTTGGCTCTTTTTGATACATACTGTGTACCTTGTGTTGTTCCTAATATGAAACTGAGACCACCTACTGAGAGGAAGAAAGACATCCTTTTATGGAAGAAGACAGAGATCCTGGGTGTAATGGTTTAGCAGTAATGAAGAGCCAGTGTGCTCACCTCAAACTAGGAGTAGCTTAAAGCTGAACCCCAGGAGTAACTTTCAGTGCCACCTGCTCCAAGTGCTGCTGGAGCTGAAACAGCTGTGTTCCGTAATATTTTTCCTCCCTTGAAAGAAGGGAGAATTGTCACCTGTAGAAGCCACAGGTGACAATTGGAGAAAAAGATGAGATTATATGGATGGAATTTAAATGATATAGTCAAGATCAGCGGTCCCCAACCTTTTTGGCACCAGGGACCGGTCGTGGAAGAAAATTTTTCCACAGACCAGGGGGGCGGGGTTTGCAGGCGGGAGCCAATCGCGTGCACCAGGGGGCGGGGTTTGCAGGCGGGAGCCAATCGCGCACACAGGGCAGGGTTTGCAGGCAGGAGCCAATCACGCATACCGGGGGGCGGGGTTTGCAGGTGGGAGCCAATCGCTCGCACCGGGGGCGGGGTAATCGCGCGCACTGAGGGGCGGGGTTTGCAGGCAGGAGCCTTGCGGCCCACTTCCTAATAGGCCACGGCCCACTAGTGGGCCAGAGCCCACAGGTTGTGGACCCCTGGTCAAGATGACAGTCTTACCTGTACATTAGAGACAGGTAAGGAAGTGAAGGATGACCAATCTGCAAAAAAATGTTCCCTGCAAGTAAATAGACTTAAGTGGTAAGAAGACCCATTTCTATTCCCCCTTCCCCTAAAATATGTTAGGTTGCTTTCCTGGCAGATTACAGCTGAGAGAGATCAGGTGGTGGGTAAAGTCTTAAAAATAGTCCTAAAAATGCTTCCTTTTCATGCGCCTCTACAAAATAGTTTTTTTTAAACAACTCTTACATCTTAATTTGAATGTACAAACTTGACATTTTTATGTTGATCAGCCTTTTAGTTTAGAGGCTCCTTATTTTATATTATGATGTTGTAATAGATTATAGCATGTTATAGTATTGTTGATTTATTCTATCTGTACTCCACTTAGCAATAAATGCATGATAAAGTTGTTATAACAGCTACTACTTAATTGGCCCTTCTGGCTGGCCATTGGCTACATGCCAACCATAGCTACAAGAATATAGGTCTGTGCAGGATATAAGGCAAATATTAATTTGCAACCTCCTTTGCTGTCAATATGAGACAGGCAGTTAGGTTTCTGCAGTTTGAAAACAACAACAACATTTATTTATTCGGTCAAAGCAGTTTGAAAAGAAGTTACTAGTTCATGAGATATAAATCAGAAGAGAAGACACCGCTTAACTCTTAGCTCTCATGTGATGGCCTGATCAGCTTGGCTTCTCTTTATTGAAATATGTCAGATCATTAATATTGAAGACCACCAGAAGCTTCAGCTGGTCCAGAATGTGGTGGCATGGGCAGTAATGGGCACTCCTTGGTGTGCCCATGTACCACCTCTGCTCCACAAGCTGCACTTGTTGCCAGTTTGCTTCCGGGTGAGATTCAGGGTGCTGGTCATTACCTATAGACCCCTAAATGGCATACGGCCGAACTACTTGAGGGACCGCCTATCTCCCCTAGTATCTTCCTGGCCACTTCGATCCAGCAGGGTTGGTGTGCTCCAAATTCGTACAATTAAAGATTGCCATCTATCGGAAACCCATAAAGGCACATTCCCTGTCATAGCACCTGCCCTCTGGAATGAGGTTCCCCCCAAGAACCAGGTGGCTTCCACCTTACTGGCATTTCAGAGTGCCTTGAAAACCTGGCTCTTCACCCAGGCCTTTGGCTAGGATGGGTGTACAGGTAATCTTTGTTTAACATCCACTCATTCAGTGACCATTCAAAGTTACGACAGAGCTGAATGAGGGATACTTACAATGGGTCCTCGTAGTTTTGGCCATTGCAGCTTCCCTGTGGTCATGTGAGCGCAATTCAGGTGCTTGGCAACCAGCTCACAATTATGACGTCACAGCGTCCAGCAGTCATGTGATCGCCATTTGTGACCCTCACTGCTGGCTTCTGACAAGCAAAGTCAATGGGGAAGCCAGCAGAAGGTTGCAAATGGTGATCACATGGCTGTGGGATGCTGTGACCGTGTGGGACTTGCCTAATGAGAACAACTGGGACTGCCAGAACTGCAGTCATAAGTCGGCGTGGTCATGTGACATTGTGCCTTACAACAGCATTGCTTAGCAACAGAGTTCCCGGTCCCAATTATTGTGGGTAAGTGAGGACTACCTGTAGCCCCCTTCGAAGAGTGGATATATGTTTGTTGCTGCCTGGTTTTGTCATCTTTGCTGCTTCTTTTTTTGCAGTATTGTTTTTACTGTTTTATAGTTTTTCATATTTTTTGTTAATTGTCCAGAGTCGTTAGGAGTCAGGTGGTGTACAAATTGAATAAAATAAGTAAATAAATATTCACAATGCAAATATGCCTTCATCTTTAATAGTATCTTTAAAAGACTGATACTTTGAGCAGGAAGAAAGTGTGTGTGTGCACCTTTGACTTGCCTGGACAAGTCCCTGCAGTTTTCTTGGGAAGATTTTTGGAAGGGGTTTGCCATTTCCTCCTTCCTAGGGCTGAGAGAGAGTGACTGGCCCAAGGTCACTCAGCTGCCTTTGCACCTAAGGTGGGACTATAATTCACAGTCTCCCAGTTTCTAGCCTGACACCTTAACCACTACACCAAACTGGCTCTCAGAAAGAAATTAGTGATATGCAAAACATTTTGAATTTTAAACATCCTGTTCTGACCTTAACAGAAATGTTCCAAAACAGTTCTAATCATACCAGAAATGTTCCCAGCTCAAAATGGCCCCATTTCAACTTCAGAACACTTCCAGTGGTTGGAATGGCATCGGAACACTTCCAGTAATATAAGAAAAATCCATTTTGAACTTGAAACTGCTGTTTTGAACTAGAAATACTTTAACTTCATAATGTTTTGCACAAAGCTAGAAGAGATAACATGCAAAATACTCTTAGGATTTTTTCCCCAAGAATCAGATTTTTTGTGTAAGTAAGAGCATTCTAGAATATTTGGTTACATAAAATAAGGTTGCCTTAAATATGAAAAGTGCGAGGAAACTTCTTCTCATTGTCTATGAAGGTTCTCAGTCATCCAGGTGGAATTGTCTGTAGCTTGAATCATGTCAACTGGATTTCTATTTTCTTAGTGGAAACGTTTCGCTCCTTATCCAAGGAGCTTCTTCAGTCTGAGCAAGGTTGGTAAGGGAATCCTAAATATGTTCCTAGGTAGCTGTGTGACCTTACACCTGGGGCTAGGTCATGGTTATATTGAGATGTAATTTTTAAGTCCTTTTATCATCTAAAGGAGGGTCGTTAAAATCACCATGCTGCTATAAACTACATTGCTTTTCTTGTGTTTTGGAGTTTGATCTTTGGGGTGTACAAGCCTCTGTCTCAGTGTGTTGGTGGGTTTGAAATATACAGGTATGTGGTGTTTGCCAAATATCCGTTTTATCTTTTCAGACACGCCAGCCATGTAGGGAATGACCAGGTTCTTTCGTTTACTCTGAGTCTCAGTCCTATCTGTCGCTGTTTTAGGTCTGGTAGATTTAGATTTGGTGAAGGCCCAATTTGGATATCCACAGGCCTTCAGGGCTGTTCTCAGGTGCTGATTTTCATTCTTTTTGGAATCCATGGAGGTGGGGATGGTTTCTGCTCTGTGTGACAATGTCCTGATGACTCCTAGTTTGTGCTGGATGGTGGGAGTCAAACATCAGATATTGATCTGTGTGTGTGGGTTTCCTGTAGATCCCTATTTCTAGCTTGCCACCGGTCCCAATGAGGACTTCACAGTCTAGGAATGCCAGTCTGTTGTCCTTGGTGTCTTCTCTGGTGAAGCTAATGTTGGCATCTATAGTGTTTATATGGTCCGTGAAGGCCTGTACTTCCTGGGCCTTGATTCCTGGGCCTTGATGATGGGCTTGTACACCCCAAAGATCAAACTCCAAAACACAAGAAAAGCAATGTAGTTTATGCAATCCAGTGCAGTGAGGAGTGCTCTGAACTCTACATTGGAGAAACCAAACAACCTATGTACAGGAGGATGGCCCAACACAGGAGAAATAACACCACAGGACCAGAGTCAGCAGTTTATCTTCATCTAAAAGAAAAAGGACACTCATTTGAGGACATTAATGTTCACATTTTAGACAGAGAAGATAGGTGGTTTGAGAGAGGGGTCAAGGAATCCATTTATGCCAACTTGGAAAATCCTTCCTTGAATAGAGGTGGGGGCCTCAGGCACAAACTCTCCCCCATCTTCCTCCCCGTTTTGTCTTCTGTGCCTAGGAAGATTAAGACCATTTCAGAAGCTCAACAGCAGCATGGTGATTTTAACGACCCTCCTTTAGATGATAAAAGGACTTAAAAATTACATCTCAATATAACCATGACCTAGCCCCAGGTGTAAGGTCACACAGCTACCTAGGAACATATTTAGGATTCCCTTACCAACCTTGCTCAGACTGAAGAAGCTCCTTGGATAAGGAGCGAAACGTTTCCACTAAGAAAATAGAAATCCAGTTGACATGATTCAAGCTACAGATTCTTCTCATTGTATAATTGCTTTTTGCTAACTATTCTGGGCTGTAGAACAGTTATCCAGCTATACGTTTATCTGTATTCTGTTTTTCCTTCAGTAAATATTTACATCCCTTTACCAGGCCTTCCACACAGCATGCCATTTAATGATTTCCAGGACTTTGTAAAAATGTTTTAATATTATAGCTACAGGATTCATTGGTATCCAGCTTATTCTCATATTTACTTACTTACTTACTTATTTTCTATCCCGCCTTTATTATTTTTATAAATAAGGCGGGGAGCATACCTATTACTCCTTCCTCCACCTATTTTCCCCACAACAACAACCCTGTGAGGTGACTTGGGCTGAGAGAGAGTGACTGACCCAAGGTCACCCAGCCGGCTTTCATGCCTAAGGCGGGACTAGAACTCACAGTCTCCTAGTTTCTAGCCTGTTGCCTTAACCACTAGACCAAACTGGCTCTCTCCAGTAAATCCAGTTTCGATTTACTGTTTGTGGTATTCCATTTGTTCCCTTCTACATATATACAGTATATGCATGCTATGGGAGATAGAGCATCATTTAGCTCATGTTGGAGCTAAATGATTGGACTCTTCTATATAGTAGTTTCATTTCTCCAAATTCTTTCAGGGAGCATTCTTGCTTTATGCACTTCGCATTTTATTTTTCTTATTATTTTCTTATGGAAAATAATTATTGTCCACAAAAAGGCATGTTTTATTTATTTTTGTAGTAAAATACTGAGTTTAAGCTTTTGTAAGTGGCTATTTTCAGCCTAGAAATACTTTGATAAAAATAGAAAACAGAAAAGTCCATTCCCTGAAGTCTCATAATCTCCTGCAAGAAGGATCCTCCTTTGCACTGGTAGCATCTGGAAACTTGGTGTGATGCCCTCGATCCATTGACTATTAAATCAGGGTTCCTGACACAAGCCCCTCAGGGATATGAAGGAATCTTTATTAAAGCCAGTGATCCATTGGTCGAGTGAACAAAGCTCCCGCAACCAACAGTTTAAGAATCTCCAAGTTCCCTCTGCCCCATCAGGATTCACGGCTTGGTCGCCCTTCCCTTCGTCTCTCAGTTTTCAGGTCTTTTTGGGTCCGAATCAACTAATGCGGCAATATCGCCCTTTGATCTATCCTGGGTGCTGAATCACTCGGCAGGATACTTTGATTAACATGTTTGCAGTTCTGTGAATACATCAAAGTCCCATCGCCAGCATTCTCCCCTACTTTACACGACCCTGTGAGTTTAACAGACTGGCGGGATGTTCCTTCCTGGCACCATGGAAGGATGGCATGGATGACATCCTGACACTTGGTGCTTGTATTATTAATCTTTTTGGCAATTGGTATATATATTTTAAACCAGTTGAAGCTTTGGAACATTTCAGATGAGCAAGCCAGTATGCATTCCAGTAGATAATCTTTTTTATTGTTCCAATACCATATTAATATAGATTTAGAGTAGGCTGGCCATGTTTCCTTGAGACAAAAACAGAACATTGGGATGGCAAAAATGGGACAGGGTTAAACTTTTGTAATATTCCGTATTAATGAAAAAGTAAGATGATAAAAAAAGTTTTTAAGGGTTTTTAAGATCCATTTGCTGGTCCTTAAACAGATTACTGTATATATAAAAAGATTTGTGTTTTCATTAAAATGGAAAAGTTTTATTACATGAACATATTGAGCGGCGCGACACAGAGGGATCCGGGCGGTTGGCTTGAAGGAACGGCGAGGCAGGATTCAGTTTGGCAAGGTGACAGATGGCGGAGGAAGCACAGGGCGACGAAGTCCGAAGGCGGGTGGAATCGGCAAGGCAGGGAAGTCACAGGAAGGCGGGGTGTGGCAGCAAGCTGGATCGGTGAGGTTACTGAGGTAGGATTGGCGGCAGCGGCAGGCAAACAGGGAAGGCACAGGAAGGCAGAGTGTGGCGGCTGGCTGGATCGGTGCGGCTGGGTCAGGATCGGCGACAGGTAGAGAAGGCGCAGGAAGGCTGGGTACAGCGGAGGAGGAAAGAGGTTCTATGGTGCCTTCAAGTTCGAGTTCTGCAGAGGCTTCAGCTGGAGGCAAGAGATGAGGCTTGAAGCAGAAGGTGAACGGTTGTCCCCGACAACCCGTTCCTCCTTTGGATGTCCTTTTAAATTCTTTTCTTCCCGCTGTTTTTGGATAGGAACCAACCGGTTCGCTTTCCATTTGGTGCGTCTTGTTGCCCTTTTTCCCCTGGTGCTGATAGGCAGTAGCGGCTCCACCTTTTGATCACCGCCAATCAGGTGCTCCTGGTTTTCCTGCTGCAGGTTTCCCGCCGAATTAAACTCTGTTGCAGTTTTCCAACCATTGCTGCCGAGCTCCCCCTCCCTCAACTCTGAGTCAGGCTCCATTCTGACATCACCAGTGACACGGTTTTTTAAAAATGGGACAAAATTGTTATTTATATTAAAAAGACAGGACGGTTGGGAAATGTGAAAAAAACAGTACTGTCCCGTTGAAAACGGTACGTATAGTCAGCCTAATTTAGAGTCCAATCACATTTGTTAGTTTTCATCTGTTATTTCATTTATGCCTCCCCCTTCCCCTAAGAAACTCAGATCAGTGTCCATTTTTTTCCTGTTCTGGTTTATCATCACAATACCTTTATCAGAGAGGTCAGACAGAGATGGTGAACGTGAAGGCTAAAGATTAGAACTTGGATCTCTCCCATCTGTAGAACATGGGAACAAGGAGGGCAAAAATAGAACTATGAGGCACTCACAGCACAAGAAATGATGTGAGGATGATTACGGACAACTCTTGTGGATAAATTCTAAAGAACGATAAGTTAAATAATTAGTTTTGTCATATTTTGTTGCTTTTGAGCCCATAACTGTCAGATTCAATAGCCATACATGGAGCAGTTCCCTAAGCAAAGTTAATCTGCTTTTCAGAAAAAGCTTGTAATGTTCAAGCGGAAACTCTTGGCTTGGTTGTATTTGGAGAAGCAAAGTATCACATATGTTTCTAGAAAGAAGAAAAAAGCCTCTATGGGTGGTTGAAAATGTTGGCTATCAATAAGCCACTTCCTCTGCAGTTCCCTATCTCCTTCCTTCAGCCAGTCTCCCAAGATCTTTAAGTGGCCTTTTCTGGAAAGCTGTTCCAGAAAAGATAATTTTTCCCATCTGAGCTACAGTCTGAAATGAATGCTATGAAGAAAAATCTGCAATGGTCTGTACCTTCCATGAACAGTACCAGGATTGCCAGAGGGTGGGAGCTGTGTTTTGGTTGATGAGAGTGAATTTGGTCCACAGGCTTCTGCTTGATTTGCTTTGTGGTATGTTGTACACAGAGGCCCCTGCAGGTTTACATTAAGATATTGCCCAGACTAAACCAGTCTGTAGTTTTGCTTTCTCCCTCTCAATGCCTTTTTATCATTCACGCTGTCACCTGTGTTTCCTGGCAAGGCCTATGGACTGTGAGGGAGGTCTGGCAGTCAGACTTCTGGCTTAATGCATGCTTTCCCTTTCTCTCTCTCTCTCTCTCTCTCTCTCTCTTTCTTCTTGCCTGCCGGAAAAATGTCTGTAAAATAGAGCTTGCTCTGTGGATACTGAAGAGAGAACATGTCAGTTCTATGGCTGGAATGCATTTTTCTTCCTGATAAAGTTCAGGTTGTATAATGAGTATTTTCCATGTGAAAGGAGAAATCGAACAGATTACAATATAGGAATTAAAATGCAGACGTGTAGAGAATATGGCCAAATAAAATGAAAAATATGAAAGATGCAGCTAAAGATTTTTTAGAGTTTCTTATAGGTAGACAATTCCTGCAGATTTGCTGAAAATTTAAACAGTGTCAAACTTAAATGGAAAACTTTAGGAATGATTAGCATTTCCACAAATATCAGTTTACTATAGGTAGTCCTCGAGTTATGACCATTCGTTCAGCAACCGTTCGAAGTTACGACGGTGTTGAATGAAGGGACTTATGACTGGTCCTCAAAGTTCCAGCCATTGCAGCGCCTCCCCAGTGAACAAAATTTGAGCAGTTGGTAACCAGCTCACATTTACAACCAGTTGCAGTGTCCCATGTCACACGATTGCCATTTGCGACCTTCCCTACCGGCTTCCCACAAGCAAAGTCAGTGGAGAAGCTGGCAGGGAAGGTTGCAAGTTGCTCAGGTAAGTCTCCCCCACCTCTGGCCTTTCATCGCTCGCTTGCTCACTCGCACGTACCATACCCTCCTTCCCCCCTTCGCTCGCATGTACCCCACGCCCTCTTTCCCTGGCCTCCTTGTGTTTCCACACACCCCACACCCTCTTTCCCTGGCCACGCTGTGTTCACACGCTTTCACCCCGCGCCCTCTTTCCCCAGCCTTCCTGAGCTCACCCTGCACCGCAGCACCCCTTCCCCCAACTGTGATGGGCCTCCCAGGGCATCCACCCCCTTCTGGCACCCCCGCAGACTCCCTCTGCTTCCTGCTTAACGACCCACACGTCTGGGGTTACGACAACCAGGACTGCCTAGATTGCCATCGCTAAGCGATGCGGTCACGTGACATCGTGCTTTATGATCGCATTGCTTAGCAATGGCAATTCCGGTCCCAATTGCAGTCATAACTCGAGGACTACCTGTACAACTAATACATGATTATTGTGTGTAAACTTTTTCAGAATGAATTACCAGTTCATCCTCAAGATAAGGTACTATGATTTATATTATTCTTGGGAAGTTGCAACTTCTTTTTCCTACTAGGACATACCTGCAATAATCCATTTTCATTAAGATTATAGTATTATTTTTAAAAATTGATTCTGTGAATTAGAAAACAGAAACATTAACAAATGAGTATGAAACTTTATAACATAAAACACATTTCATGATATTACATGTGTGTTCCTTAAGACATACGAGAGCAAAAAGAAATGCAAACTTTGGCCAAATAAATGCATAAAGAAGCAGAGAATGCAAAAATGGATTTGAAGGTCATACAGGTGGTCCTTGTGCATCGTCCACGTGTTCAGTGACCATTTGAAATTACGACAGCGTGTGATCGCTTGCAATTACAACATCGCAGTCTCCCACGGTCATGTGATTGCCATTTGCAACCTTCACTGCTGGCTTCCAACAAGCAAAGTCAACAGGGAAGCCAGCAGGAGGTCTCAAACAGCAATCACGTGACCGTGGGACACTCGGCTGCATGGGATTCACCTAACATTGGCAACTGGGACTGCCAGAGCTAATGTCATAAGTCAGTGCGGTCACGTGACGTTGTGCCTTATGACCATGTCACTTAGTGATGGAGTTCCAGGTCCCAATTACCATCAGTAAGCGAGGACCACCTGTATTACTGAAAAAATTTATTCCAAACAATTCAGATCTTTTAGTAAAGAAGCAGCAAGAAATTGGTTATGGTTGGCTGTTGACCAGGGGATTAAATACTGTATGTCCTAATGAAGAAGAAGAGGAGTCAGAGCAAAAATGTAATGATCACAGAAGAAGGGTAAATATCTGAATTGATGCTTTCAAGAAGGATCTTTGAGGAACAGAAACATAGAATAGTGGCAAGATATGAAGTTCTGGGCATTACAAAAAAAATAATAAAACCTAGGATTCAGATGATATCTACCTGGGTTTTTTTTTAATCAAATGTAAAATTGCTCATTTTCTAATAAAAGTGTGTATCCTGTCCCTGAGATTGGCTTCCGTATCAGAAGACTGGTACAACTGTTTTAAAAAAGATCAAAGAAATTACAGGCCTGATGGTTAAATATCTGTACAAGTTTATTTGGATTATTAAGAATAAAATTACCAAGTCTTACTTAAAAGAATCAGCATGGCTTCTGCAACTCTAAGATCTACTTCAGTAACCTTCAGTAGCAGAAAGAACCCTCCAAAAGATTTATGTATTACTGTACTCACTTTTACCAAAGGGTGGCGTAGATTAAAAAAAGTTACATAATAGTTACAAAATTCCATTCAATAAAATTATCTTATAACTTAACAACCAGTAACACCAATATTTAAAATTACAATACAACAGAAATATATATTTAAAGGAGTGTCCTATGATATTGCAGAGGACGCATATATCCAAAAATAATATAAAATAAATACCTGAAATTACCAGTCTTAATGAGAATAGGGTAAAATAACTAGGCCCCAGTAATCAATTTAAAATGTCTCTAAAACCCCTTTAAAAGCGAACAAGCTTTCAAGAGCGAAGGGTAGGAGGGATCTGATTCTAGAGCAGTGTTTTTCAACCTTGGCAACTTTAAGAGGTATGGACTTCAACTCCCACAATTCCCCAGCCAGCCATTCAACTTCCATTCTGGGAGTTGAAATCCAGACATCTTAAAGTTGCCAAGGTTGAAAAACACTGTTCTAGAGTCATGGTGCCAGGTCCATGAAAGAGACTGCAACCCTGGAAGGGGAAATAGAAAGAAGGCTGTACCCAAAGGAATATAAGCAAAAAGTATGTTTTTAATGGAGGGCAAACAAATACATTTTGAAAGGAGCTGTCTCGGTGTTTTTGCTAGTCCATCTTAGTGTCATACATTTTAATGATAGTGATCTTGATTTTAATTGTATTTTACTGTTACATTTTATATTTTGTATTTTTTAAATTGTTGTAAGCTGCCTTGAGTGTTTATACAAAACAAAAAGGTATCACTGGTGATCACTCGTAGCCGAGTAAGATTGTCTTCCAAAGGTAAAATTTTAACGGTGGATCCGTAAGTGGCTATAAAGGCCAATTGTGGATCCGCACAACCTCCCACAATGAGGGCATAGGTTTCCGGGTGGGAGACGGTCATGATGAGGGTCTGCCTGACGTGCCTTCCTTTTAGCTCTTTTCTCCTTTTCGCCCTGTACTCGTGCTTCTTCAAAGTCCATAGCGCCATTAATAAAGGATGACCTCCAATTGAAATGCTCATGAGTTAGGGCTTCCCAGTTCTCAATGCTGATATTACATTTTTAAAAATTAGCTTTGAGAGTATCTTTGAATCTCTTTTTCTGTCCACCAATATTCCGTTTTCCATTCTTAAGTTGGGAGTAAAGTAGCTGCTTTGGAAGACGATGGTCAGGCATTCGAACAACATGACCGGTCCAGCGAAGTTGATGTTGGATGATCATTGTTTCAATGCTGGTGGTTTTCGCTTCTTCTAATACGCTAACATTATAAAAAGGTATACATTTCGTAATAAATAAAAATAGAAATCCACAAACCTGGCCAGTGTGTTCAAAATGTTGCGTACTCTGTGAAGTTGTCTTCCAGAGTTGTCTAATAAAACTAAGTTATGGGAGATTCAAGACAAACAAAATGATTTTTTTCATTGCACAGCATGTAGTTAACTATGATGTATGCTATCACAACACTAACCTATATGGATTTAAAAGAAAATGAGATCAGTTCATGGAAGTTCAGGTTCTCAGTGGTTACTAGTCATGATGACTATATAGTACACCTAGGACAGTGTGCTTTTGAGTATCATTTGTGGTTCTGAGGAGAGAATCTACTTTGTGGGTTTCTATAGGCAGCTGGTAGATCACTAATAAAAATGGATGAAAACTAAAGGGGTTTGTGGATCCAACAGGGCTGCTCTCCTGTATTTGTATGTTCACCTGTTGTTCGTTCTCTATGTGGCCACATCCAATCCTAGCCCCAGACTGTGGGAATTTGTAGCTGCAACAAATCCTTTGGTTATTTTTGCTGTAATCAAAAGCAAACATGAATTTGCTTTGAATGTTTCTAATGCTACTTGTGTCCAATCTGCAGCTGGCAGAACAATTTACATCTACAGCTGTTGTTTGGAGTTCTTTGAAAATTCCAGCTTGTTATGACATAAAAAGGAGCCCATTTGGAAGGATTTTTCCACAACCTGAAATACCCTGATTAGTCTTCCTGCTGTGCCCTCTACTTCTGTTCTTTTCTTCCTGTACAGTTAACTGTTGGTGGCCACAGCCACCTGTGATTAGTGTTAAAAAGGTAAAGGTTCCCCCCGCACATTTGTGCAGTCGTGTCCGACTCTAGGGGCCGGTGCTCATCTCCGTTTGTTAGCCGAAGAGCCAGCGTTGTCCGAAGACGCTTCCACGGTCATGTGGCCAGCATGACGCATGCGGAACGCTGTTACCTACCCACCGAAGTGGTACCTATTAATCTACTCGCACTTGCATGCTTTCGAATTGCTAGGTTGGCAAGAGCTGGGGCTAGTGCAGGAGCTCACTCCGTCACGCGGGGCTAGGGATTCGAACCTCCGAACTTGCGATCTTCCGATCGACAAGCCTGGCGTCTTACCCGCTGAGCCACCACGCCCCCTACATAATTATAATATAATATAATATAATATAATATAATATAATATAATATAATATAATAATTATAATATAATATAATATAATATAATATAATATAATATATAATATAATAATATAATCTACGAATATAATTGTTGCTTTTTGTTTGTATTTGGTATACAATTGCCATGCTCCATAAGGAATTGGATGTACAGATTGGTGAGCGTCCCTGTTTACCAACCGCCAAGAGTCCCTCCTTGAGGAGGAGATGGGCGGTCATAGAAATTTAATAAATAAATAAATTGGCCATAGTAACAGTAAAACATCCGTACTGTTAGCATCACCTTTTGCAAAGCTGGCAGTCAAGTGTTTGCTTTTCCTCATGCCAGCCCATACATACTGTACACATGCACACCCACAGTTTTAGGTTGCTTCAGAGAGAGGTACTTTATAAATGCAATCTTTCCCCCCTAGTTTGTATTGCTCTAATGTATAAACAAAGAAAAAGACATTAACCAAATAACATAAAAATTAAGAATCACAAACAGAAATGGACCGTAAAGGAAAAAAAGCAATATATAATTATGAAATACATATAAAACAAACAAAAGGAAGTTATCAAACAGTGAGGTAAACCTTGCTCACACAAAGTAATGTTGACTGGACCTTCCCACTATGTTGATCGGAAACCAGTTCACATGTGGACAGTGAACACATGTCTTTAATCTAGGATTTTAAAGCAGGTGTACTAGAGCAGGGGTCCCCAACCTGTGGGCTGCGGCCTGTTAGGAAGTGGGCCGTGGGGCTCCCGCCTGCAAACCCCACCCCCGGTGCGCGCGATTGGCTTCCACCTGCAAAACCCGCCCCCCCCGGTGCGCGCGATTGGCTTCCACCTGCAAACCCCACCCCCGCTGCACGCGATTGGCTCCCGCCTGCAACCCCCCCAGTACATGCGATTGGCTCCCGCCTGCAAATCCCGCCCCCCCGGTCCGTGGAAAAATTGTCTTCCATGACCGGTCCCTGGTGCCAAAAAAGGTTGGGGACCGCTGTACTAGAGTGTTGCCATCAAAGTCTTTCTAGCCACAGACCACACATTGTAAATCCAGAATTCTTCATACTTCACTTCCAAATGTTTCATATATAATTTAGCAGCACAGTCACATCTGTAATCTTTTTTTCTTGTTCCAACACCATATTAACAATCTTATGAATATTAAACCAAATCAGTACAACTGTGGAATATGCCCAAAACATGAGTCAGTGTCCCTTCCATAAAATTACACTTGCAGCATACAGAAGTTTAGATCTGCCTTTGCTAAACATCCTTTGGAGTGTCCTGAAAATGTGAAAAATAACCTTTTGTTCAATTAATCACTTCTTTAGTACATAAGCTACAAATTTAATATTCTTTAGAACTCTAGCCCATTGAATTGTTAAAACAGAATATTCTAGCTCCTTGTTCCAAGTTTTATGCAGGTTTCCCATATCTAGCTTAGTAATACTTTTGCATTATTTTATCTGATTCTGTTTTAAAGCACACAGCAACAACAGTTTACTAGGTGTTCTACATATCCATTAAATTATATAAAACAAGCCCTATTTAAAATACAGGTAGTCCTCGTTTAGCGACTGTTCAGTGATGAAAAAGTAACTTTATGACCAATCCTCGCATTTACAACCTTTGCTGGTCTGTAAAGCAAAGGAAAGCTGAAGTAAGATCATAAGCACAGTTGCTGTTTCACTTAGCGACCACTTTGCTTAACAACCAAATTGCCTGTCCCAATTGTGGTCGCTAAATGAGGACTACCTGTAAAGCAGAAGAATAAAATAAAACCAATGCAATAATAATAAGACTAATATGCAGTTACAATCACAATAAAACTAGCAGCAAACAATATTCTAAAATGATTTCTGATTGTCATAGGAAAATAAGATGTTCACCTGGTACCAAAGAATCATAATACAGGTTCAAGTGAGCCTCTCTAGAAGAGGACATTCCACAAACAGGAGGGATACTACTAAAAAAGTTCTTCCTCTTGTGGCCACCTGTCTTGATTCATTTGGTATGGGCACCTGTGGAAAAGCCCTACATGAACATAGAATCAGATACATAGATATGTGAGGAATTGTTTCTTCAAGTAATCCGGCCTCAAACCATTAGGGAATAAAAAATTAAAGCCAGATTTTGAATTGGGCTCAAAAATGGACTGGGAACCTGTGCCAATTATGTAACATTGGCATAATATGAATGTATCCATGAGTCCTAGTTGGCAGATGATCTGCCTTTTCTTCAACAAACAAGCTTCCGCTTCGTTTTTAAAAGAAGCCTACGTACAACACATTTCTTTAATCTAGACATAATAGTTGATGCAAGGCAACTCTGTCTTGCCTAAGCTGATAAAAGGTTAAGTCACTGAGGCCAATTAGGTCTCCAGCTTCAATGTGGATCTCCGAGGAACCCAAGACTACTCATCTGGCCCTTTAAGGAGAAAGTATGTAACCTCCTTCAGAAAAGGCTGCAGATTACTGGAGTGCAAAATGCAAAGAGAAATCTTTCAGAGAGGGAAATAATTAAAACCGGAAATTGTTTTGCAGCAAGTAGCTCTGTGAGAATAAACCATGAACAGAATGGAAGTCATATAGGAAGTTCCGTAGAGAGCTTTTTTGTCCAGACTTTCTCCTGTTTTCTCTCATTTCAGCTGCACGTTCAGCTGTCAGAAGTGCATGCTTTCAGATATGATCAGTCTGATTGCTATAATTTTTTAGTGATGCAGAGGACTAAGTATTGTGAATTGGAAAATTCCATTTTTGCATTTTTAATCTATTGAAACCTGAGCGCTTGGGTGTTTATATAATACTTCAGTTTTGACAAAGATATGCAATGCACATGATAGCCAGAATATCTCTGAGTAATTTGCAAAACAAACATGCCCCTGCATGTACTTTGCAGAAGGATTAGAGCTAAAACATGATCAAACCAGGAGGAAAGCTTCTATAGAGAGCCACGTTAGGTGCAGGTTGGTTCAGTCTGGAAGGAAAGCAACCAACTTCTGTGCATACAGGGGAATGGGAGGGAAATTGCTACATGGGAAGATAGCTTGCTATCTGCAAAAGGTGAGATTAAGTCCTAAAATGTTCACAAGGTCTGTCGATTTCCCTGGGTAGCCACTGAGCTTTATAGTGGCTCCTGTTTTGAGGCCATTACTGTATGAGACTGTTAACATTCCCAAGCCATGACTACTTTCCTTAGGCCCCCTTTGTTTTTGTGTATCATAGTGCCTCTGCATAGGAATAGTGATGGTGTTCACACCTCATCTTATCCCCACAACAATAACTCTTGGGAGAAAAAGTTACTGGTCCAAAGATACCAGTCAGTCCTATGGTCAAGTGGAAAATTAAACCTGTGTTTATCTGGTTCCTGTGCAAGTCTCTTACTACTACACTATCCAGCTCACCAGTGATGGCTTATAATCATTTTCTGACTTGTTAACAAGCAACTGTCAATATTTTATTTATGTATTTACTCTGTTCATATGCTGCATTTCTGCCATTCTGTTCAAGATGTTTACCATTTAAAATTCTAAAACAAGACAAAAAGTTTCAGAAGATGAAATAATGAAGTACAGCCTTGCCTTAGGCTGTGAGTGGTTTAAGTGGAGTACCATAGCAGGAAACATGTATCTCTTAGCAGAACAATGATGAATGCTCTGTCTTAGTATTTTTCCCTCTCTACAATAAACAGTTGCAGAGAGATTTGTACCCAGGCAGCCGTTTAAACTTGCTCCTCTTACGCCATAAAACTCCACAGCTGAATGGCACAAAGGCAGGCATGCTGTGTTAACTTAGAATCACAGTGGTAATAAATTGAGTAACGCACATGGAACTACTTATAACCTCTTGGTCTACCTGACTACTTTAGTGTTTCTTTTTGCTTGTCATTTAAAAGGATGGTTCAGGGAGTAGAGGAACAAGAGCTGGGAGCAGGGAGAAGCAAAATGATGTGGACTGCAACCAGTCAGATTTTTCTGCTTAACTTTTCCATTAGTACCAATTACTTCTGTATCTCAGAAATTCCAAACATTTTAAAGGAGTACATTGGTCAAGCAGAGTTTTCAGAATGTGCTCACCAAAGCCATATTATGATAAATCAACCCAAACCTTGACTTGAGGAGTGTTGAGTCTGAGGCAGATGGATTTAACTGGAGGCTGCATTAACTCTTTTCAATTCTCTTTCCCATTTCCTTGAAGAGACAAGCTGGGGTGGGTGGGTAAATAGTAGGGGGAGTTCCCCTGCCTTTGCATTGAGATTTTAATGTTGGCTGGAATAAAAATATCATTTCCCTAATCCCCTTGTTCTTGGCATTGTTTTGCCCTTATTCTTCAAAGTGAGTTGACTTCTGTATAGCAGTGGGAGTGGGGAGGAAAGGAATGGTAGCTGGTTGCTGTACTTTGGAGCATTAGAGAGCTGGGGAAAAAATCTCCAAGTAACTGTTGTTTCATTATTTGTATTCACATGGAAATTTTTAATCTTCAGGAGAAAATAATGTTGAGATCCAACAAGAGTGTGCCTGGCTTACATGGCATTTTTAAACATTTGGCTTTATCCTTAGAACATGAGAACCATGAACTATGTACCTATAGGGTTCATAATTAACTTTTCTCTTTCACCCCTCTTTCTTCCTTTACTTTTTAAAAATTTCTTTTTTACATTTCCCCCTGACACCACCATCACATTTTTGTTATTGTGTGTGATTTTCTGAAATACAACAGAATTGAATCTGTAAGATATTTTTTGTCATTGACAAGAATTTCTTTCCCTATTAGAATTCCGTATTCTTTTGGAGAAAGTCTATTGAAATTAATATGAATACCTTGACTGTACTGAGAGTTTAACCAAATATCTGTCTATTTTAGAGCCAGAGACTACCACATACACTATATAAGAAATATCAGTGCATCTATCGCATCAGTTGAACTTGCTAAAGTATCAAGTGAACTCTATTGTCAACTTACTGAAGAGCTATGGCTAGTTATTACAGAGAGTAAAAGTGATGGCTGAGGTAGTGGAACTGAAGAGCATCCATGGGGAAGGCACAGGGGGCATTTGTGACACATGTTAAAAAAGGGGGAAGGGCTTTGATCACCAAGTCATGGCTGCCATCTTGACTTCTTTTCACCCCCACTGTGGAAACCCCTGCCAATAATAGAACTTTCCATGGTTCATGACAGAAAAAGCAGGTTATTATAACATTAATGTTCATTAATGTTGTTTCACTTTAAACAGAAAAAAATGAATAGTAACCATTAACATGGGAGTGACATTGAAGAAGAAAAAAGCTTTAGTAAGAAACAGTGGAAAGAAATATAAGATATTGCTACATTATCCCTACTTAGAGTTAGGCCAAACAGCACCATACGTTTCCATAACACATTCAGAAGCAGAGAAGACCATCAAAGAATTATCACTATGACTTATGATTCCAGGATACTTCATTTAGAAACATTTTTAGAGTGATCAATTTTCAGATCTTGTATCTGGATAATGGAAATTAATTTATCTCTTGAAAACATTCATGGTTTTATCTGAAAGGAAGTGTCAGTGTTAATGTATAAATTTGCTGTGCCTTTGCTCGAGAATAAATCTACACCAGAAGTACATGCATTGGAAACATGATATTTCATGCAGAGTTGGTTTAAATGTACAGATATTAATAACTTTTATTAGTGATTCAATGTCTTCAGGAAATATAGACACTTCACAAAGCAAAATAAAAAAATAGTAACTTAATTTCCCAAAATTATTATTATTATTGGGTTGTTGTTGTTGTTGTTGTTGTTATTATTATTATTATTATTATTATTATTATGTTACAATTTTTTAAAATCATAATGGGCCTGCCTTGGTATGCCCATGTAACAACTTTGCTTTGCAAGCTACACTGGTTGCCAGTTTGCTTCCAGGTGCAATTCAAGCTGCTGGTCAAAACCTATAAAGCTCTGTATGACATAGGGCCTGGTTACTTGAAGGACCACCTGTCTCTAACAGTATCTGCCCTGCTGATCCGATCGGGCAGGGTTGGTGCACTCCGGCTTCCTTCAGTTAAACAATGCCATCTATCAGGACCCCTGAAGGGCACCTTTTCTGTAGCAGTGCCTGCCCTCTGGAATAAGGTTCCCACCAAGATTCAAATGGCCCCCACCCTGCTGGTGTTTTGTAGGGTCCTGAAGACTTGGCTCTTCACCCAGGCCTTTGGAGAGGGAGAGTGAAGCCCCTTTTCTTCATTTTCTTTGTTCCCGTCTGGATTTGTTATCTGTGCCATCTTTGTTCCTTTTTGTTTTGTGTTGTTTTGTTGTTTTTAAATGTTTCTAACAATTTGTAAACCACCCAGAGTTGCTGGGAATTGGGCGGCATATAAATTTAATAAATTATTATTAGTATTATTAGTATTATTATTTCCGGTAGTAAGCAAAAGAAATTAAAGGCAGGATATAAGAGAAAAGAAAACTAAATTTAAAGTAACCCATTCACTCTTCCTTCACATATTTCTTTTGCAAATTAATACTAATTTGTATAGTTGAAGGCTTTCACGACCGGAATCCGATAGTTGCTGTGGGTTTTCCGGGCTGTGTGGAGGTTATGAAAAAACATAACCTCCAAACAGTCTTCAAACCCACCAGAAAAATACAACAAATGTTAAAATCAGCAAAAGACAAAAGGTACCCCCTCACCGTTGCAGGAGTTTACCGCATACCCTGCAGCTGTGGACAAGTATATATTGGGACCACAAAACGCAGCATCCACACCAGGATAAAAGAACATGAAAGACACTGCAGACTACAGCAACCTGAAAAATCTGCAATATCTGAACATACTCTCAAACAAACCGGTCACCAAATCTTATTTGAAAACACAGAAATACTGGACAACACCAACAGCCACTATGTTAGACTATACAGAGAAGCCATTGAAATACATAAACACCAATGCAGTTTCAATAAAAAAGAAGAAAGCCTAAAGATCAGCAAAACCTGGCTGCCAGTCCTGAAAAACACAGCTTGCAAAAGGTCAATGAACTCTACTCAACCACAGAAATATACAAACAACTCTCACAATAGATGTGCTAATCCCACACACAACAGCACCACACACCCTAATCACCACAAAAAACCCTCTCCCAATCTCTTGTAAATGACCTCTCAGCAGCTATAAACACCAGCAGGAACACACACCCTCCACTTGGACACAGAGAGAATCTTCTAGCTGTGCTCCTGTCCTCTGAAGATGCCAGCTACAGCTACTGGCGAAACATTAGGAACAAAAACTGCCAAAACACGGCCACACAGCCCGGAAAACCCACAACCACCACCATAATACTAATTTATTCTATTTATATGACAAAAACACATCAACATGTTTTTTTCCATTGTGATCACTCACTTTTGTTTTCATCTCATATTTATTTGGTACTTATACATTATTGATCTTCTCTCTCCTTGTTTTGCCACATACACATACTTTTTAAAGTAATCTATTCCCACTGAATTTGGCTTCATTTTACTTCCGAATAGCAAAATGTACAAAAGCACAGTCTGATACACAGCCAGTTTCTCTTCTTTTGGCAAACATTTATTCCTTAGAACAAACCATAATTTCAGATTATATTTCAGTTTCCCTAAATCAGAAAACATGCAATGAACATTCCTTCTTAAATTCATACATTTCTCAACAATCTGCTAAAAAGTAAAAATGTGATCTGCACATCCCCAGCCTGGTAAATATTATCCATAGCTTTAAAATATTTCTTGCTTTAAAGGTGTGTGTGTGTGTGTGTGTGTGTGTGTGTGTGTGTGTGTGAGAGAGAGAGAGAGAGAGAGAGAGAGAGAGAGAGAGAGAGAGAGAGAGAGATTAAAACCTAAAGTACAATTTACCAATTCATGGATTTCCGATGTGATTAATTTTTTCTAAAAAGTGGCCAGTGGTCACTGGATAGCACCATTTAACAGATGATACTGAAGATTATCAGCCACTACCACCACTCCATCCCGGTGAAATATTTGTTAAAAAAAAGTGAATGCAGCTTTCATAGCCAACAAGTTTGCCATCTGCCCATTTCTACCTTTTTCTTTCGCTGCTAAGCTACATTATACATTACATTAGATCAGAGCTTTCCAAACTTTTCATGTTGGTGACACACTTTTTAGACATGCACCATTTCGTGACACACTCTTACAGCAGGGCACAAGGCAGGCACTAGGACCTGCGCGGAATCCTGGCAGGGCTCGGAGGCAGCAGCAGCCGTGACACACCCAGACACTGCAGCCGACACACTAACATGTCCCGACACACAGTTTGGAAAGCTCTGCATTAGATGGTATGGGCTTCGGCCAAACGCAGCAATTTTATACATGACGGATGTCTTAAATGCCCTTGAGAGATGCCTTTGAGAGAAACAGGACTGTCAGTTTTGGACACAGCATTAAACCCAAATAGGAAATTATTATTGAATGGCAGAACTGCATGCAACATTTTGAAACTACTAAATTGCACACCCACATGCATGGCAGGAAGCAAAATGGTGTGGGAGGAATCATGATACTCTTAGAGTATAAATGAAGAGACTTTTGTGATTCAAGAATGAAGGATTTTTATTGCCTCTTGATTATACTTAATTTAAGTATTGGAATTATTTCAGATAAAAATAGATTGTAATGTATAATGCACAAAGGGAAATAAAAATATGAGAAAATAATATATTTAAGAAAATCAGATTGCATCACATGCAGGGTCTAAATTTTTATGGGGTAGAATTATGAAATTTCAACACTTCAGTAAAATCAATGTCAGAAAAATGCTGGGTATAATCTTAGCACAGATGTGGGGATGAAATATCTTTGGATGTCAAAAATGGGGAAAATCAACCCTAGCTTTCAAATTTTTCCAAGCTGTCTACAGTACATCTTAAGGCTATTTTGCATATAACTTTTTGAAGTGTAACCTCTGAATAGAAAAAAAAACGTGTGTCCTATACGTGGCAGGTGGTATACACACATCAGAAAGTTAATACCAGTCAGGAGGCATACAAGTTTAATAAATTATTATTATTATTATTATTATTATTATTATTATTATTATTATATTATAACCTGATTAATGAATCAGATATATACACTCTTACTGTACTTCACACATTAGTACAGTATTAAAATATGCCTATTTTTTCCACTACTGAAATCAGTTTTCATGTTTAAAAAAATAAGATGTGGTCCATGGCAAAATCAAATTAAAATAGGATGATTTTACTGTATTCCGTTGGCTTCTGTTGCATTGTTAAAGTAATTCTTTGGACCTACTTATGAACAAAGTATCTGTTCATAATATTTCCCAGTTTTTGTGTTCAGATGGCAACACCTGGCCATTTTGTTCAGGTGAAGCTGGGTTGGGATAATACTTGAATGAAAGACCAAGGGAATATCAGCATAGGCATATGCAGCTTGTTGCAATGACAAAAAAGTGATATCTGCATGGTTACATCAGAACACAAACCTCCCCCTTTTGTACTTGCATCCTGACATCAGATACAAGTATGTAAATTACAGCGTTTGTGTTGTGGCATGTATTTCATCACTTGCTCCCCTTCCCCGGTGGAGAGTATGAATAAAAGAGCTCTAGGCTGGATTGGAGAAAAAACATTCTGGAAAAAGATAGTGGCAAAATATTTCTGTACAGTATGGTTGCCAAAAAACTATATGGAAGTGTTCATGAAGTCACCAGGCTTGAGCCTGACTCAAAGGAGGCTTTGTTTTTTTCCCAGCAAGGAATTAATATAGTAGTGTGTGTTTCAAGTACTTTGCAGGTTGAACAGGTTCCAGTGATCATCTTTTGCAGCAAGAAGTGTCTTGTGGCACCTTAAAGATTAACTAATTTATAATGCCATTAATTTTTGTGCGTCATAGTCCATTTTATCAGATGCCTGGAGTATTGTTCAGGGCTCTGCTCCATGCGTCAGGCAGACAGATAGAATCAGCCCACCCAGTGTTCCTGCTGAAAGTCACCAGGATATTTAACAGGAGAGGACACATAAGTGAGCATTTGTGGGCTCCCCTCCTGTGGAACAGCTGCTCCCAGCAATGTGAGCAGGCCCTTCCCTCAGAATCTTCTAGAAATGATCTGGTTATTTCATAAGGCTTTTGGAGATGAGAACTGTCCTGTGTAAGATGCAGCACCTTGAATGTTGTATAGCAGGATGCGGTTACTGTCATGAGATATGTAAATTGTTTATTTATTGATAAGATTTATATCCAGCTGTTACTTTTTTACAACTCATGGCAGCATACATCATGCTCCCTCCTCCTGTTTTCCCCACAACAGCAATGCTGTTGGAGTGACTGGCCAAAGTCACCCAGCTGGCTTCTATGCCTAAGCGAAGATTAAGACGCTTGGTCTCTCAGGTTCTACTTCAACACCTTAAGTATTATACCACGCTGGCTCCCTGGTTACTCTTTATTGTTAGTATGTTTATTTTTTGACTTGTACACTGCTTAGAGTTAGTTAAGATTGAAGAACCATAAAAGTCTTGTAAGTAAGTAAATAAATAAATGTTGCTGTGGGGGTAGCTGGTGGATTGGAGAGGGAGATCTATTCTAAGTAACGCCTGTAGATTGGCACTAAGGACAGGACCCTGAAGAAATCTAGTAAGGTCAGGCGGGTCCCAGAGCAACAAAAAATCCCCTCATCCATTCCAAACAGAAAGGAAAGAAATTGCTAGCAAACCCCCTCCCCCCAATATGGCAGCTGCTCTAAAAAAGCCAACAACACTTAAACAGCCTGGTACAGTGCATTCCTGTTTGGTCAGTTTTACCCAGCTCCCTTTGCCTGCATTACTGGGCATGCAAGAACATTTAAAAGGATCTGCAAATAATCAAAATAGCCAAGGTCAATGACAGCTCCATTTTGTAGTGAAATCAGCTGGTTAGAGTGCATTTGATTGGTGGTAAAGAGGGAGCTGAGAACCTGTCAAGCCACCATTCCCCTTAAATGGACTGTGAACAGAATGCTGCAGCAGCTGAACCTGGGAGGCAAGAATTCCCACCAAAGGGAAAAGGGACCACTCACAGGTTCTGCACAGCTTCAGGGCTATAAAAAGGCAGAACGCTTCTTTTTGCCATGCTGGATACCTTGCAGCTCAGCCAGAAATAAATCAGCTGAGATGCAAACACGAATTACAGCTTGGAAACAGAATTCCAGAGTTGGTCCTGGAGGGGTGCAAAGAGGACCAATATTATATTTTACTTACAAGCTTACAATCTGATGTTTTAGACTATTCTTGAAAAGTTCTGCTCTTGTTCAGAATCCACTTACGTGACTGCACAAACAGCTACTTGAACATCAGATACGAGGAAGAAACCAGTTTTTCTCAGGAACTTGAAATTAATATATGTATGTTTTATTGCTATTGTTTTAATTTCCCTAGGACATTTACTTCAATCAGAAGT
This sequence comes from Charina bottae, assembly GCA_023362775.1. NCBI lineage: Eukaryota > Metazoa > Chordata > Lepidosauria > Squamata > Charinaidae > Charina > Charina bottae. The sequence goes on from JALMGJ010000003.1 coordinate 60,550,448, forward strand.
GAGCTGATCCCATACTTGGTTAGAAAGCAGTTTTCCTCTCCTGCACAGTTGCAACAGGATCAAAACCACAAAGAGCAGGACCAAAAGAAAAAGGACCAGAAATCAGGTTAGCACAAAAACAAATACAAAGCAGAAGCAGAAGAGAATGAATGTCACTTGGGGAATATTATTCCAATATAGGGAATACAATCATCTTCCAATATATAAACTATTTTTTAGCCTGCTTTTTGACAAATAAAGCTTGTCTCAGTTAAAAATAAGTAAAAAGTTGGTAGCAGGAGCAATACAGAAATGAATATGAGGGCATTCTGCCCTCAAGGTTTAAAAAGATAAGAAACAACATGGGAAAAAGTGAAGGGAAAGATAATGAGGGAGATCAGTTTGATAATGCCAGAAGTAAGTTAGAGTTCTGTATTATATCCAAACTCGGGAAGTTATCATTTGTTATAATAAGCCAGTCAGCTTGTTTAACAGATCAGTTTAAACAAACATTGGGTTCCTGAATTTGGCTGAAATGGGGAGTTTTGGTCTGCTAAAAGAAAGAAACTCCTATCATTTGGCAGCCATATAAGAGACTGGAGCTTACTGGGGCTTGTTCATATATTACAAAAGTATGTTATTCTCTTACACTTGAAGCAGACATTAGTCTTCTTCCTGGGATAAAAAGGGGAAGCATATCCTTTTGGCTGGTACTTCTATCCTTTGTTTCTTCAGTTCCAGTTAGAACAGGGATCTTTTGGGTATTTAGATTACTTCCAGAAGCAGCTCTTTCTCTAGCCAGTGGATGGGGCCACACTGGTTTTCTTCTTGCCATGTTATTTTACCTATGAGACAATCAGTGCAATCTCCCAGGGACCATTGTTCTTCTGGGCAGTGGCAAAGATTGGAATATTGAGCAATGTGATGCAACGTCAATTGTAAAGTTTCAGCCACTCCTTACCCACCTTTTTGGACCAATCCATTCTGTGCAATACAAGGAAATGTGAATGTGCCATATATAATGTTCACTTTGATTCCACTTTTGTATGATAACACACGACTGCTAAAATGTGACCAGTAATGCTCTGTTATATGTGAACACATGCTAGATAACAGATGCAGTATTATTGTCCCTTAATTCTCCCTTAAATATGAGTATGTGTTAGTTAAATAGCTGTAGTATTATTTTTTCTTAATTTTTCTTTTCTTGATTGTATAATTTATTATTGAGAGCTCTTGCACCGAAGTCAAATTCCTTGTATGTTTAGTCATACTTGGCCAATAAAGTATTCTATTCTAAAGTATTCTATATGTTAATGTTTTATATATTTATATTTCACAGACATTTATAGCTTTATGAAGGGTGATAGCTTGTTTGAATTGGGTACAGACAAAATTTGTTGGAACAATTGCAGAGGAGTTGTAAAAGAGGCATTCCATGGAGGGAAAATTCGTTGCTATGTTCACATCATGAGAGATGGACTGTGTTACCGAGTGAACACTCTTGGACTATATATTGAAGCGAACAGGCAGGTAAGGCAGAAAAAAGGCAGTATTTAACCCAGGACTGGTACTTGCGCATGTTTATTTGTCAGCTAGGACAATTAAGGGATTTGTTGGAAGAACAGAATGGGGAGATTAGATTGAAATATCTGTGTCTTGATTACATCATGAAGGGGAAAGCGATTGAATGACCAAAATATATTTGTTCATATATTTACAGTATTTGTATCCCATCTTTCTGCTCAGACAAGCATTCATGATGACTAGCAAAATTTTTAAAAAATACAGGAACAAAAAATTAACAGTATATTCCAAAGCTTGGGAACAATATAGGGGAAGATCCTCTACTACATGCCAGATAGATAAACCTCTGACACTGGAGACATCTTCATAAGGGCCTCTCCTGCAGAACCTAATGGCCAGACAGGCTCATAATAGAGAAGCATCACCTAAAAAAGTCCAAGCCTTGACTCATTTGAAGATCAAGTGATCCCTGAACCCTGCACCAGTTAGCTACCTAGCTGCTATATGTTGCATCCTCTGGACACTTTTCAGTGACAACCCAGGCATGGATAATTATCAGATCCGATTGCTCAGGGACAGTTGTAGTTGGTTCACTAATTATAATTGCAAGAACACACTCTTCTCTATAGCTGTTATCTATAAATCCAGTAACAGTTGAGTATTTCTGGACTGCAGACTTGCTCTTTCAGGAGTGCAACCTCATCCAAAATAGACTGAATCAAAGTCTTCAAGAGTGCTTATTTATTTACTAACAGCATGTATGTATGGTCTGGATTTATTCCTTGTCAAGTCTTATTATCAAAATTAGGCAACTTTCTAAGAGTGATGACATGTTTGATGACATTTTGTATGAACTGACTTTAGCGCACGTCAAGAATAGGTCAAAAACTTATTCTGGCATATGAGAGAGGGGCTATTTTGGAGTCACTAGCAGGGTTATATTTTAGCTTCAAGGGTTTAAAAGAAGGAAGGAAGATTGGTGCATTTTGACAGTCTGAGAAGGTAAAAGAGTGAACTGTGGAACAAACTCTAGGGTTGGCTGTCTCCCTGCATTTTAAAAAAAAATCTAAATATGTTATTCATTTGGAGTCAGTACTGCAAATATTTTTACCCCCGTGTGATAATTCCAACTAATGTATACATTTGTACAAAGCACTCAATGGTCAGAGACAAATTTTCTTGAATAGTAACTTTTCTAAAATGGCAACATTATGAGGCAAACTATGCTAAGCTAAAGCATTACTGCAGAAGTCACTCAGAAATCCTTCAGAGTTTTTTCAAATTTCAAAGAGAATTCTAAAATTATTGTGCTTTTTGTTTTGCTTCAGCTGTTCCTGGTTCCAAATATTCATAGTATTTTGATTTGTGGACATTTTATTTTCCTTCTCACCCTTCCCTTGCTTTTTTAACATGTGAAAATTTATTTATCCTAGTTGTTTGCAAGCTAGCTTAAGCAACTGGGTTCCGCTGAAAGCATGTCCAAAGTGAGGGATTCGTTCAGAAAATTCATTCAGTGAAGTTTATATGTAGCATGATTTTCTGCAGCCTGCTTTACATCTAAGACAGAGCTTTCCAAACTTTTCATGTTGGTGACACACTTTTTAGACATGCATCATTTTGCGACACAGTCTTACAGCAGGGCATCATTTTGCGACACACTCTTACAGCAGGGCACAAGGCAGGCACTAGGACCTATATGGAATCCTGGCAGGGCAGGTTTGGAGGCAGCAGGACACAAGGCAGGCACTAGGACCTGCGTGGAAGCCAGGAGGCAGCAGCAGCCGTGATACACCCAGACACTGCAGCCGACACACTAACGTGTCCCGTCACACAGTTTGGAAAGCTCTGATCTAAGAGATTGAGAGTATGTCCACTCTGCCCAGTCTGAAGTTTCCCATCATTACCACACATGGAAAGGAGAAGGGACTGATTGTAGCACCATCCTATGCGGAAGTATCATCCAATAGATGCATGTGCATCTATGGCAGTGTGAGCACAGTATATATTTTTGTCCATACCCTGTGAAGCAGCTGCTAATGCCTTAGCAGCAGAAACAGAACAACACTTCTGCTCCCTGTTCTTGTACTCAGGAAATGTTTCACTTGTTTCAGTTGACCTCTTCAGTCTGCTGCTCCCTTTGTGTGGGCAGGTGGTAGCAGGAGGGAGCAGTTCTTGGGAACAGGAAGTAGATTACCTCAGGTGGAAAAAACCACCCTAAAGCTAAACTAAACCTCCACTTGGCCCTAGCACTCCCTAAACATTCTGTTGTGCAACTGCTATTCTCACTAGTTGCTTCCCATATAACAGCATATTTTAAATACTTTTTATTATATGCAGAGATAGGGGGAGGGGGAGAGAGAGAAGCCTTCAAGCATGTATATTTTATGTTCTAAACAGAAATAATCTTACATAAATTCACGTCATGTATTACCCTTAAAAGAACAATTTAAATCAGTTAACAATAAAAAGAGGTGAACAACCAGTATATGCAGTACAATTTTTAAATAATTCTCCAAATAGGATTTCCAATGGTAAAACACTTGCTCACATAGGGAAAGAGAGGTAAGTTCTTCAGACTGTCTTAGAATTGATAGAGAACAGGTGTCCTTCTAGCCTTTTTGCAGCCATAAAAGCAAGTTCACAACAGTTGATGTGCAAGTTTCAGATCAAGCTAAAGTGGAAAAACAAATCCAAGCAGTTGCCACCATATTATCTTGAGCGTATATCCACCATTTTCAAGGAGAACATCAGGAATCACTTTAAGGACCTGAACCTCATTGCTAGGGAACCAGAGAAACTGTGGAATGAAATCAAAGAAGTTGTTAAGAGACCAGGAAATGGAAGAAATCAACTGGATGTCAGAAGAAATGGTGGAAATTGGCAAGCCTAGCTAAGAAAAAGATCTCAGGAAGGAACTTAACAAAGAATTTCTGAGAGATGTATAGAAGAGACAAAAAGTAGTATTACAATGACATTTGTAAAGAAGATGGAAACAGACACAGAAAAACAAGGAAAGTCTTCCAAAAGATCTCTGAACTGAGAAGACAGTTCCAATCTCAATTTGGTACGCTAATCGACATCAATGAACAGATAGTACTGATTCAAAAGATCAAACTTTTGGAAGGAGTATACTGAAATTTTGTACAGTAAAGATGTCAACATCCAAGATTTCTTAAAAGATAATTCCTATTTACAAGAACTTCTAGTATTGGAAGATGAAGTTAGATCACTATTCAGGTCATTACCAAGTCAGAAGGCTAAAGGAACTGATATGGCAAGCAAGTATAGAAGAATCAGTAAATCTATAGAAATATGGCAAGCAATAAAAGAAGAATCAGTAAATGTTCTAACCAAACTATCCCAGCAAATCTGGAGAACAACAGATTCCAACAGATTGGAAGAGGTCAGTTTATATACCAATATCAAAGAAAGGAAATTTAACAGAGTGTACGAAGTACTGTATCATACAATAACCTTAGATTCACATGCCAGCAAATAATGTTGAAGATCATCCAATGCAGATTAGAGCCCTACATGGAAAAGGAGATGCCATATGTTCAAGCTGGTTTCAGAAAAGGGCAACAAATAAAAGACATAATTGCTGATGTCTGCTGGATAATTGAGAAACCCAAAGAATACCAAAACAAAATCAATATGTGCTTCATTGATTATAAAAATACCTTCAGTTGTGTTGACCATGTCAAGGTGTGGAATGTTCTTAGGAAAATGGGAATCCCAGAATGTCTAATTGTCCTTCCCTATACATAGGACAAGAAGCTACACTCTATGGAATCGGAAGTTGGACTTCTGCTTGTTAAGACCAACTATTAGCAGTAAAAGAATCAGCAGTCAAGAAACACACCACAGACTAGCACTTGGTAGGGTAGAATTGACGGTCTTGCGAAAGATATTCAGATGCTGTGACATGTCTATACCTGCTAAGATCAGAATTGTGCAGGTGTTGGTTTTCCCTGTGACAGTCTATGGAATCAAAAGCAGGATAGAAAGAGTATTGATGCTTCTGAAGTTGTTGGAAAGACTCATGAGAATACTATGGATACCCAAGAAATCAAACAAATAGATCATAGAACAAATCAATCCAGACTTCTCCCTTGAGGCACAAATAACCAGGCTCAAATTATCATAATTTGGACACGTTATGCAAAGTCCTAGCTCTTGTGAAACCTATAATGCTGGGAAAGGCAGAAAGAAAGAAATGACCAGCAGCAAGGTGAATATACTTGATTACAGTGGCTGTAGGTACACTGTTGGAAGATCTGAAGGGCCAGGTTGAGGACAGATCATTCTGGAGAAAGTCTGCCTAATGTGGTGGCTAAGAGTCAACAGATTACTGGCACATAATCAATCAGTATTGTTAAACCCCATTTTTCAGGATATTGCTCAGCTGGAGGCTACAGAAAAGGCTCAGCCCCCAAGTTAGTACTAGGTAAGCCAGGGCAAGACAGATGTGTCTTGCTGGGATCATGAAGAACTAGAGCAGGGCTTTCCAAAGTTTTTCCCGCGGCGACACACCAATCGGCGTTGGTGTGTTGCCGCGGGAAAACCCGGAAGTGCAGCAGCGCGCAAAAACCCGGAAGCGCTGCTGCTGCTTTCGGGTTTTGCGCGCTGCAGTTGGTGTGTCGCCGTGGGAAAACCCAGAAGCGCTGATGATGATCAGCGCTTCCGGGTTGTGTAGCGACACACCAGAGTGGTGTGTCGCGACACACAGTTTGGAAAGCTCTGAACTAGAGGTTTGTTACAAACATTGGAGGGGGGGGGTAATTTAAAACCTCCCTGACTGTTCCTGAACATTTAATTGTCATTTCCCACCTATGAAGTCATGTATTCTAAATGTATGGTAATTGTTTCTTTGTGACTTGCTCATTTGCAGATAATGGTGGAGGGAGTTCATTTATTACAATTTATTTCTACATGGGTTTATCAATCCAAATCTATTTACCCAGTATCTCCCTTGTAATATTTGTCGCTCAGTGTGTATTGCCAAGTAACGTTCAAACTTAGATTAATTATATGGAATAGTTTGTGGGTTACTTCCAGTACAGTCTCCTGAAGCCTAATTGACTGCTGCCTGTTTAAAAAATTAAAATCAGCATGCCTAATTAGGACACAAGAGGTAACCTATATATTCATCAGTACTATTAATCTCTGTGCATGTCCTTTTTAGTCACTTGAAGATAATAATTTTTAATTGGGTAAACTAGAGGTATTTGTTTGTTTGTTTGTTTGTTTGTTTGTTTGTTTTTTATTTATTTATTTATTTATTTATTTATTTCCGCCATCTTCCCCACAAGGAGGGACCCTGTGTTTTTTGGCCATTAATGTATGATTTCAAAATTTATCTTTCAGGTTCCCAAAACGCTGCCTTCACTTTGTCCTGAGGAACCTCTGGTTCATAGTACTGCATCAATTATTGATAAGTGCTTGGTGAGTAGCGAGAGGGGGGAAATGGGGGGGGGGTAGAGGTAAATAAATATTGGACAGTCTTTGCATTTTGTTTTCCTGGTATCTTCTTGTTATTTCCTGGTAAAAGTTGTAATAATGAAAGCTCTTTAAAGCTGTATTCAGACAATCATACCTTTGAATTTTAACCATTTCTCTGCACACCTGAATGCACTACAGATAAGCATTGCTTCCTGTTTTGTTTTCTTCCATTTCATTTTCTAAAGTAGGAAGCAGTGGTTTCCAGCTTTAGAACAAACCAGGATCTTATGCCAATGTCAAACAGTAGTTAAAATTCTGAGTTTTAGAGCAGGTAAGTATAGTTTCTTGGTTTAGGCAAACTAGGAAGGGACAGATGCTTACAAACTGCAAACTTTCTATTGTTATGAGTCATTAAAGATATTATTCAACTATTCCATATTTTTCTCCTTAGGGACTTTTTTATGTGTGGGTCATAAGAAAAATGGTAATTGTTGGGGAGGGGGAAAACAGGAAGACTGCAAATGGAAGAGGATGACACTCTTCTGTGAATAAAGCAGGGGCAATTGCACAGAAACCTCAAGGTCCATAAGAGATTTATGCATTGCATTCAGACTTGCTGAGAAAGAGAATGGGTCTGTGTATGGGCACAAGGCAGGTATGATTGTGTGAACTGACCCGCTTCCAATTTGGTCAGGTCAGTTTTTCTCCCAGACTGTGACTGTGTTGCATGGCACAAACAAAATTCCTGTCCCCTTCCCCTGGGGCAGTCATGTAATATTTCTTTAATTCTCGCAGCTATCACAAAGATCCCCATTTCCTGCCTTTTTTCCTCGTGTGTGTGTTTGTCTGTCTTCAGAATTAGGAGATTCAACTAATTACCAAGTTAATTAATTCACATAGCCACCTGAGGATGTTTGGAGTTAAATTGTACCCCTCTGGGTTAAATAGGTTGTGTATGTGGATTACATGTTTGTGTGGAATATGCTTAATTCACCCTCCTAGAACTTGTTAAGCAGGTCATGGGAACAGGACCTATGCTTGATCTGCTGGGTTGGTATTGCTGAAGTGCACTGATTTTTGTTAATTATAAAATTAGCATTCACATCTGTCTAGTTCTGAGTTCTCCAACTCAATGGAATAGACTACCATTTATATTTATAATGTATACTATTTATTCCAGTAGACTGGAAACAACTTCACAGGAAGTGCCAGATGACAGTATTATCTCTTTTTAATGTTCTTGAACAGCTTTCAGGGATGCGGCCAAAGACCTTAATCACTAGAATGTCAATTCAGTAGCTGTGGTACATATTCAAAAATTGTCCAATTTTCTTTTACTAATCCATTTAGAGTGTCATGTATTCTCCACTATATAGCAGAAAAAAGTAGACCTTGCTCATGTGAAAAAAGAAAAAGATTCTTGAGGCTTCATTAAAGCTTACTAGGGTCTATTCTGTCTTTAATTGGCAGCTATCAGCAGTTCAAGGAGAGGATACTGGAAGGCTATTTAATACTTGGTGATTCAATGTTTTTCTCTTCCTCCCTAGGTCGGATCTGACAGCATTGTAGGTGCATCTTCTCATATAGGGGAAAAGACATCAGTAAAGCGTTCTGTCATTGGTACTTCATGTTTGATCAAAGACAAAGTTAAAATTACTAACTGCATCATCATGAACTCTGTCAGAATTGAAGAAGGGTAGGTGGTCTTCTAAAAATCTTTTGTGGTTTAATATATAGAGAACTGGAGCATTAAGGTCAACTAACTGTGAGAATATCCGAAGCGTACCTTATTTTGGTTGACTGCCACTTCTTTATTTCCAGAAGAGAAAACAGAATTATGAATGAGAGTAGAGGCATCCACAGGGGTGCCAAGGAGGCCAAATTATAAAGCAGAATTGTACCATTGTGATGCAAGCTCCACCCCTTTTGTACATGTACTGCATCATGACTTTGCAATTCTCTTTTTATCATTTTAAGGAAAGCCTTCAATCCTGCAGATACCTCTACATAAGAAATATTAAAATGCTTTAATATGCATAGTAAATTAAATTAATGTTAAGAAGATTTCCATTGGCATATAATGTTGGGAAACTAACAAGAATAATGCCAGGTTTTTAAAATGTGATTCAGAGAACTTTTTGGAAATTACAAGCAGAATAGCTTTGTTCTGGATAAATTGGTGGGAAGATAATATATAAAAGTAAAAAGTACTTGAAGACGTATCAGTATCTTCAGATACTGAAGAAATACTAAATGAATTCTACAAATTACCACAAACGCTGTAGAGTTATTTGATTGTACAGTATGTTATCTAGATAAAATTATTTACTTGGCCTTTCATGAAATGTTTGTCCCTCATCGGGCTCCTGAGCAGATATAGCAATTTAGTAATAAGGAGGTCCTCTTATCGATTGGTAGCTATTTAAAGAATAGGAAGCAAAGAATGAGCATTAATCATAGTGGAATGTACACCAAGAATATGCACTGGGACCAGCGTTTTGGAATTACATATACAAGGTGAAATAGGCATGTTTCCTAATGAAATCAAATTATTTTACATGATTAAAATAAAAAAGGACAGCAAAGATACACATTTTCAAATGGTACATGCATATCGGTGTGGAACAATGCACATTAAAGTAGTTAACACAGATGTGAATAGAAGCAAAAAAAAAAGATTCGTGTTTTAAAAAAACCCATATATATGTCAACTGTCCTGGGGATCCCATGATAGAGCAGAGCCTGCTGGATGCTAGATAGTTACATGATGATTGACTCTCTGTATGTTTTTTCTTTTTGCCATTTTTAAAAATCTTTTAAATTTATTTTGGTTGTATTTTTAATTGGTTTTTATCTATTTGGATTGTTTTAGTGTGTGCGCTGCCCAGAGTTACTACATGAGATGGGTGGCTATATAAATGTGATAAATAAATAAATAAAAATATGTACTTATGGGACTTCAGCTAACAATTGACTGACCAGGAAAATTTTGACTCTTTAATGAGGCTCTTGTGAAAAAAGTAAATTCTATATCATAGAAACATGCAATTGCTGATATCTCAGTAACTTTCTAGAACTTTCCAGAACTATGGCATAACTACCTTGGTTTAATTCTTATTGTAGCGTTGAAAATAAAATCTGCTGAAGTAAAAGGTCAAAAAAGGGTCACCAAAATGGTCAGAGGGCTAAAGCAACTTCCCTATGAGGAAACATTGTGGAATTGGGAGTATTTAACTTAAACAAAAGATTAATAACAGGGACATGTTGAAGCAAAATAAAATTGTATGCAACATGGAGAAAGTGGATGGGGAAATTGTTTTAATCTTCTACTTAAAATAATGGAACCTAGATTAATACTGGTATTAATGCTGATTAACTGTAAAGGATAATTTTCTTTTTACATATTTTACATGTGTTATTTCAGATAGGATATGGTCCCAGAAACCTTGTTTTGGCAAGATTTTTCTCAATGGGTTGTCCTTTTAGTTCCATACCTTTGTTGTATTGATTGAGAAAGTTGAATGATTATATAAATGATGGCTGTTGTGTGAGGGGTCTACCTCCCTTTGCAGGCAATTTTTTTTATCAGTTAATGATTTAAAAATCCATATTTATTGACTGCTCCTTCATGCCTTGAAGTTGGCTGATGTGCTTCATGGGAGTGGTGGATGGTATGAGTTGATTCTTATAGTCACATGCTTGTATGATGTGAAGAAAAATGTTAGATTTCTGAAGGACACTACAATTACGGAACTAGGTTATAGGTGAGTATAATACCTAGTTGCCAGATTTAATTTCCAGCATACTATAAATCAAAATCCCATACCACAAAGATAAGGGTTAGTTTCCAGTTAATTGTCAGACATGGTCAGTTCTGCAGTTGTAATTAAAACAGTCAATGATACTTCTGTTGAGATTTCCCTAAGAGAGGAGTAGCTCTTTGGAGAGAGTGAAGAGTTAAGGAAATAACAATGTTATTGCTACATGTTCCGGACATGTAGTCCGGAAAGCCAGGAAGAGCCGGTTCCCTTACCCCCTCCCCTTGCGCGCAGATTGTATAATGAAAAGAACACTGTATAACTTGATGTATAACGATGTATGTAAGCCTCCCAGAGTCCTCCGTTAGGGAGGGGATGGGCGGGGTATAAATACAAATATAAATAAATAAAAATGTTCAACACTTAAATTTTCTAAAGCAGAATTAGACAGACTTGAGACTTTCTTTTTTACTTGATCCCTCAGCTCCCTCAACCTGGTACAAACCCCTCTTCTAATAGAATTAAAAGAATTCTGAATACTGGAACTGAATGGAATTCATAGTCTTTCCACATACAAATTCTGTCTGTTATTTCCCTGTAATTATGGAACAGTCATTTTTTACAACAGGACTAAGCTTTCTGAGTTGGACATAGTTCTCTTTTTAGTGCATTTCCTTGTTCATTTCAGGGGGTCATAAACTAATACTTGTTCCAGATGCATTGATGACTGGCATGCTTAAGCAGTTTTAGAAGGTAGGGTGAACAACTAAAAGCTATAAAGACAGGCATTTATGAAATAATATGCAGGTAGTCCTCAACCTACAACCATTCATTCAGCGACCGTTCAAAGTTACGACGGCACTGAACAAATGGTGGTTATGACCGGTCTTCGGAGTTCTGGCTGTCCCAGCACCCCCGCAGTCACATGATCATGATCTGGGCGCTTGGCAACCGGCTTGCACTTATGACTGATTGCAGCGTCCTGCGATCACGTGATCTCCATTTGCAACCTTCCCTGCCAGCTTCCCCAGAAAGTCAATGGGGAAGCTGGCAGGGAAGGTTGCAAGTTGCTAGTGTAAGTTTCCCCCAACTGCACAGCCTCCCCCAACCCCTCTGCGCTTGTGCCATGCCAGCTACTTAGCCCCACGTACCCTCCCCGACCCGTGCCTCTCACGCACCCCCTCACTCCCTCCCCCACCCAGCAGCAGCCACTTACCTGCCTGCTGGCCTGGGACCTGCAACTTCCTGTTGGCTTTCCGACTGACTTTGGCTGTGGGAAGCCGGCAGGAAGTTTCCTCGCCTAACAACCATGGGATTCAGTTAACGACAGCAACCAGGACTGCAGGGATTACTGTCACTAAGCGACACAGTCACGTTTTACGACCATATTGCTTAGCAATGGAAATTCCGGTCCCAATTGCTGTAGTAAGTCGAGGACTACTGTAAAGGCTTAGAGTTGCTGGCCACACAAGTGTATATTTATCTAGATCCCAAGGAATTTCACCTAACTGTCATGATGGAGGTTGAATCCGAGGTGGAGGAGGATCCAACCGTTGTTGAGGAGGGAAACGGAAAAAGGCGCAAGGTTTGAACAAGGGGTTAGGCTAGTTGCAGACTTTGGGCGGCAAAATCTTAGGGCGCCGGTTGGTGGAAACCAGGAGGAGGACGCACCGCCATCTGTCAGCTCATGAGAGAGAAGGGCCGAGAGGCGCGCTGAGCAACGAGAGATGCGATTGGGCCAGACCCGAAAACGACGGGAAAATCAAGCAGGTAAAAGGCACCAGTTACCAGAGCAGGTTGCCAGAGACAACCGTTCATTCAGCCCTGCACAGACGACCTGCCCCGCTGAGGTGAGACGTGATCTCCTGCCTTGTGTTACCGCTGAGTCGGATCCCGCTCCTGAGCCTCGCCTTGTTGCCGTACCGGAACCCGCCCTTATGCCTCGCCCAGAAAACGAGTCCAGCCGCGTTCCAGAGCCTCGCCTTGCTGAGACGCCAGATCCCGCTTCTGAGCTCCATGCCGCTGCCGCAGCTGAACCCACTCCTGAGCTCCAAGCTGCCACTGCCGTGCCAATCTCCACGCCCCAGCCTTGCCTTGCCGCCACGTCGGATTGCGCTCGCGTCTTACCATGTGGCTACCTCGCGAAGGACCTTGTCGGTTATTTCCGAGAAATGGACCCATTCTTAACCGCTAAGGATTTGTTTTAGTAACTAATAAAGTATTGCTAACACCGCTGCTTGTGTCGTGCCTCAGTTGGAACAGGACACTAACGCCAGATGAGACATGGGGAATCACTGCTAAGAGAGAGGGTGAGAGAGACCTTTATTTGGTGGTGGCCCAGTTAAAGCCTTCCTGAAGTGGCCTATCTGGTACTGATATTGTTAATTCTTTATTTTCTCAACTTTTTAGTCTCAGGATTAAAAATGTATTGGAGTTTGTAGATCCCTGCATTAGATCTACTCTCTCAGTAGAGCAGTAGAGCAGAGAGATCTCCTCTACTACTTTTACTTTAATTTTATTAATTTTATGTTTTACTTTTAGATTTTACATTTTGTATTTATGTTTATTATCTTATGCTTTTAACTTTTGTTACTATGACAAAGCTTTCAAGGATCAATGAAAAATGGCCATATCAACCTGTATAGTCAGGACGAAACCACCGTATTAACCAAGCTACAGCGGCCATTTGATTGTCATCTGGGTGTATCTGTTCATGCTGCACAGTAGTATCTGGACTCCTTCAATCTAGCAGGAAGTGAGTGCTGGCTTTGTTATTTTAGTAGTAGTTTGGCAAGAAATGGGTTATATAATTTCAGTTCTTAAGCTGCTTAGCTTGCAGACAACGATGGCCTCTAGCATTGAAGGGAGAATGCTGACTTGTATCTCTTGCCTATATTTGGCTCCTTTCTGCTCCCTCTTGATTCATATGTAACAAATTAAAGGGTATCAGTTACATCAAATAGCCATCCTGGAAGTTGTCCCCCTGTGACCTGTTTAGGAAGAGGATGCTTTTTTATAACCAGAATTTCTGCACTAACGTTGGCTTCAATACACATAGATGATTCTTCCTCCTCTCCACCAGTAAAAGTTTGTTTCTACTACTATTAATTTTGAAAGTAGTATTGTCTGTCACCCCATTCATTCATTCATTCAGTTTATATCCTACCTTTTCTTAGGAGCTCAGGTCAGTGTGCATATCTCCTCCCATTTTTCCTCACAATAATAACCGTGTGAGATAGGTTGATCTGAAAGAGAGTGACTGGCCCAAAGCCACCCTATGAGCTTCCATGACTAAGGTAGACTTGAACTTTGGTATCTCCATTCCTAGTCCAACACTTTAACCACTTTTCTACATTGGGTGTCATTTATTTCTGTCACTTACGAGAACTTGCTTCATGCTGGTATAAGGAGAGACTATCGTATAACGGGTTTTATTGCTCTCTACTCCATAAGTAGGTGCGCAGCATGTGCTGCTTCTCCTGTTTTCGTGGCCTTCAATGCTCCCCCAGATTGTGCTGTTGAAATACACCATCAAGTTTTGGTAGCATTATTTTTGGCAACTTTTTTTTTGAATGAAATACTTGAAAAAGAAGTGTTATACCTCTAATAGGATAGCGTATTAATTTTGAATAACTGCTCCAAAAAAAAAAGACTGAATATTTTGCCCATTCTCCCTTCAGTAGCATTACCACTTAAGACACCAGAAGGATAAAGTTTCTTGCTCCTAATCTTTTCCATAACAGTTGCTGCGACAGCATAATGGCAGCTTTCCTATAATGAATTAAAATTAATGATCTATCTGAATTAGTGAGATTTGGTATATGTATACTAATTCCCATGGAAAATATATCTAACCTCTGTACTAGTGCTTTGGGTATATATTTTCCCTCCAAAGTGGGATGGGGAAGGAATAAAGATATAATTCTCTCTAAGTCAAGGAAGACAGGGTGGTTTTGGTTGTGAAATATTATCCCAAGTTTGTTCAACTTAAGTAGTAAATTGTAGTTATTATACATTCTATAACTAATGGGTTAGCTCATGTGTGATTTTCTCAAATGCACTAAGGTAGTCCCATGTTTTATGTTTTGTTTGAGTTAAAAGAAGCAGTAAAACAAACATCAAGATCTTACCAGTATTTGACATGTAAATGGAATGTAGGGAAAACACCTCCAGGATACTCAATTGACAGACCATCAGTATGTAGTTTAATGAGTGTCTAGATTTCTAATCACATGCTGAGTTAACTCCCTGAAAAGAGATTGTGTTACTACTTGCCATGGTGCTCTATTTACAATATTATCTTTTTAAAATCTTCACTTTAATGTATTCAGTTTGCTACTATAACATGAGTAGAAATACACAGCTTTTCACTGGAAGTGTCAACCCATTTCTCACAGCAGTGAGTTGGCTTGGTGTATCTTGTGGCATGCATAGCACATCTGGGAAGTTAGCTGGCCAGATGACAAGCTTAAAGTAGCAATGGATGTTATCAGAATAGAACTGATGTCATTGGTAATAGAAACATGTTTGGCAAGTTCGTTGCTCTTCTTTATTTTGAGCATGTACTCAGTTTTGTTCCCAGAAGCGATGGATTTAAACTTGTTAAGATGCATAGAAAATGTTGTTGCTGAGTCTATGTGAATAGTCCATTGTGTTAAATATAAAAACAGATAAAATCAAATCAACAAAATGCTTTCTGATCCAACTTTTATGGTAATCTCTCAAATATAGATTTCTCTCTAGCCCAGCGAATCCATATTGGACTCCAATTTGTGGTGTGTAGAAATACAGTATCTCTCTCAAAGATACACACACAACACCTTACTAAATGTGTGAGCCAGGTACTCCATGATCTCCTTAATTCAATTTTCTCCCCACCGACATAAGGCAAGATATTACTGTTGGACTGTCTTTGAGGAGGACAGCTGGCTTATATTTTCTTGATTTGGAAGGAGAGCAATGGAGCAGTTCAAATCACTAAAAAAATAAGTAAGCTCTTCCTGATGTATGGCATTGTTTGTGGCAGGGCTTCACAAGTAGGATATAATATACAATGGGCTAGAGGCTGTTATTCATTTATAAGAGGACACTTTTTATAATTTAAACAGGCCTTCAACTTGTGCAATTCAGATGTGTTGGAAAGCCATACTGATTGGGAATGATGGCAATTGTCGCTGTTCATTGCCAGTTCACACCAGGTTGAACAATGTTGCTTTAGATATTTGGTAAATTGCCATTGCCTAATTGACTGTTTAGCCAAATAATTCAAGAATAAGTTAAAAGTGTTTATTTTGTAAACCGCCCAGAGTTCCCCATTGGGGGAGATGGGCGGTCATATAAATTGAATAAATAAATAAATAAATAAATAAATATTATATGGGAAGTAATATTGAAATATATTAAATAAACATGTTCAAAGACAGGGAGGACTCAAATGGCTTTAAGCCTTGGTCTGTGTTAAAACAGAACTCAAAGTAAGGTTCACAACTGGACCCATTTAGTCACACAGAATACAAGGATTTGTGCAAGGTTCCTTGGGGATAAGTTTGGGGATGGAAGACCAATATAAGTAGACATTTCGGTATCAGTATCAGAGGATCCTAATGTCATAATCCATAAGAAAGTTCTCCCAGGTCAACTGCAATGAAAGAGGGGTAACCCTAATAGTAGTGACCAGCCTGTTTTCAAGTACAGTTTGTTTCTAGTAGTATCATATATGTCTGTTACTTTCCAGCCCCAAATCAGGTTTGGACTAAAGCTGTCACATCACCTTCCATCTTGGAAGGGCTGCTATGAATACCAAGTGATTGGTGAGGTGAGAAATATTACAAACAAGGTTGGGTGGCAATCTTGGATAATAATTGAGGGTTTTGAAAGAAATGGGGAGGAATCACTACAAGATTTGTATGCAACTTATTTTTATTTATTATTTATTTATTGTTTAAATTTATATCACCGCCCATCTCCCCCAACCGGGGGACCCTGGGCGGTTACAGCTCAACTTAGTTGAGCTGACTTACAGAATCAGTTATAGTTACTTAAGAACAGTACGCTTGGTCTCCCTGCTGCTTGCTTTTTGATGAACTTTAGATATGAGTTAATAATGTTGTTATTTCAATAGTTTTTTGATATTGTCTAGAGATGTTATTGCTGCTGAAATTATTATTGTGAATTGTTTTAGAACATTGTTGCTGTCTTATAGGTTATAAGCCATTTGGAACACAAATAGTATAGAAATGTGGAGTAGAAATATAAAAAATATGGAACTTATTGGCAAAACTGTTAAATCTGCGCCCTAAAACATGAGCTGCTATTTTGCAGCTTGTGCACATGCCAGGTGAACCTGCCTTAGCAAATGATATAAAGGCATTCACTCTTGTTCAGGCAGCAAGATTATGAAAGAGGGAGAGCACATGTGTCTAGTTAAACCCTGCTACCACCTACCACATGTCTCTAATTTAATGCTGTTTTTTGTGAGAATATCTACAAGGGGAAGTTAAGAATAAAGAGAAGCAAAGTAATAGAACTAGTTGCTAACTGAAGATTGATCATGAAGTTTTTAGGTGGTTTCCTCAATAGTGCCTGATGTACAGAGCTAGGAATGAGCTGAAGAAAATTCCAATTAAACCCATGGTGGTATTGGGATTCATAGGGCTATAGCACAGAACCTTTCTCTCATCTTATATAGTGCATGCAACAGAGCAAGCCTGCTCCGAGGTGATATTTGTGTACTGTACCATCATAACATAGATTTTACAGGACATTCCCTCAGGAGAAAAGAGACTTGCTTCCAACTTCATAGTTTGCAAAGCTGCAGATAATGTGGCGCTCATGTGGAGATGATCAAATACTTTATATTACAGTATACTTTTGGGATGGTATCCTCCTTTCATAGGACTTGCTGAATATCTCTCATATTAGCCATGCTGGGGCATGCCACATTTATCCCAGCGTATAGGTCCATGAGCACTAGATCCTATAAAAGAACAGTTTCCCATAATTTAGGCAATGTGCGCTAAGCAACATGTTTCAGAATTAATATAAAGAAGAAGAATTAGATGAATCTCTGTGAAACAAAGGTAACTTCATTCTTACAAATCTGTAATCAGCCACTCTGAGAAACAGTTCTGGAATCACATGAATATGGAGGTGTGTTCCATAGGCTTTGTGGAAGTTGGTTGCTATTTAAAAAGGGCCCAAATACAGAAAATATTCTCTCTGTAAGATTTATATTTAAATCCAATAGCTCTTGCCAGATACCGACAAAAAACAGCCAGCAAGATGCTTGCTTTGGCATTGGGCCTGGACAGCTATGCTTCTGGAGCTCCAGGATGAGTTCTGCACTGCATTATACTAATAGAGAATGTCACTCACTGACACCTTAAGTGTCCTTCGCCATTATGGAACACCCAAGTGAGCAGACCACCCAGAACCATGGCATAGTGCCCTGTGACCTCATGGAAATGCCCACTGAGTGAAATGTGTTGCTTTTTGTGATACTATGTCTTCCTGTTACCCTACCAAAAGACCAAATCCCAGCTTGAAAAACTGAGTCATTTCTATTTATTACCCCTCCCGTTGCTCCAAAACCGTTCCTCATTTTGCATAATATGTTTTAGATAGAGTAGCACTGCAGAAGTGTTCATTCCTTTCCAATATAAGCAGTGATAAAGTCAGAGAAACAGAAGATAATAGCAGCAGGTCAACCAAAATATCTACGAGCACCAGATCTCATACAAGATCTCTAGGCTGTCTCAGATTCCAAACATGGAACTGACAACAATTTCACATAGGATACCCAACCAGGAAGATTCAGTTTTACAAATCATAGTTAGACCACTCCCCTTTTCCTTTCCCAGGCAAATGCTTTACCACGCAGCCAGCTACAAGCAGTTGGACCAGAATATGCTCCCTGCAAAGTGCAGCTAGAGTTGGTTGATAATTGGCATTTAAATGCCCAGGTAGAGTAGCAGATGTGTGCTACTTCTTGATATCTGCAGACTGGCTGCAAGGCAACTATTTATCACCCGTATCTTTCTCTGTAGACAGGTCTAGGGCTTTGGCTCTGGTGGAGGTCTTGACCTCAGTCATCTAAGCTGCTTTGCTTGCATGGCTGTTCATTACTTTAATCAATGAGTCCTAAATAATTGGTATGTAGCCCCTAATTATGGGCTGTCTTTGGATTGCTGCAATCTGTTTCTTATATGCAAACAGTGCAGATTTCAGCCTCCCTCCCTGATCATTCTGCACTTTTTTCCAATGTGTTTGTTTTCATGCATTTCTGTTTTCTGGGACTAAAGAGAATGCCAGACTACAGTTGCTTGGTACTCTCAGTATTTTAGGTGAAAGAGGCTTCTCTCTCAACTTCACTCAACGCACTTGATTTATAGACAGATAGCAAGCTCTGAAAGTCAGCAGTCCTGGCACTGTGTAAATCAGCTTTTCTTATTTATAGTTTCAACAGGAAAAGGAATTATTTCCCAACTCTTTACATTTCTTTCCGAAGCAATCGACCACCCTGTCCTTTGGTTTAAAGCTGTGTTACTTTACCACAAAAGGGGGGGGGAGAGAGAATGCAGCCTGGAATTGCTCTGCTATAAAAACTCCAGATTGTGTGTTCTTGGACGTTGCCTTTAAAACAGCTTCCTTTAAGGCCACACAAGAGATGGCCTGTGTCTTTGGCTTCCTCCCCCCCCCCCCCCAACAATCTCTGACCTCTTAGAAAAATAAATAAAAGATAAAGCAGGGTCTGGAATGCTGCAGAATGAGTATACATTTTACTCTCTGTTGTTTTCTGCTGGGATTAGTTGTTTACAATGGAAGGGAGGTGCAAGTTGCGGCCTTACTGAAATTAGAAGCATTTCAGAGTTATCTTGTTAGGTGGTCTATGCTTTAAAGACTTAAATCTACCGCTTTCCCTTATGTCTTCTTGGTCTTCATTTCTCCATGTGCCCTCTGTTAAAGAGAAGCCAAGCCATTTTTCTCTTTATCATATCTGAACAATATGCTAACTGTGCTTTTGCTAGTAACCCAAAACTGGGTTAAATTCTCTCTTATGAATGTAAGAGGAGATCCACCTTTTGTTCTGCTTTAAGCAAATTTAAGTAAGTAAACTTTTCCATTCTTAAAAATTAAAACCATTGAACAAATTCTTTAGCAGCAGTCCCCAACCTTTTTGGTACCAGGGACTGGTCATGGAAGAAATTTTTTCCACGGACCGGGGGGGCGGGGTTTGCAGGCGGGAGCCAGTCGTGCGCACCGGGGGGGTGGGGTTTGCAGACAGGAGCCAATCGCGCACACCGGGGGCGGGGTAATTGCACGCACCGGGAGGTGGGGTTTGCAGGTGGGAGCCCACCACAGGTTGGGGACCCCTGCTTTACAGATTATATACATACTATATTTTGAGGTTTATGCCTAAATTTTGAATTAAGAAATCATAGAAGGAAAGGACCTTGGAGGTCTTCTAGTCCAACCCCCTGCCCAGTGCAGGAATCCTCATACTGTCGCAGGCAAATGGCCATCCAATCTTTTCTTGAAAACATCTAGTGACGGAGCACCCGTGACTTCAGGAGGCTTAATAACTCTCACAGCCAGGAAACTCCTCCTCATTTCAATTTTGGATCTCTGTCTCTGTAGAGCATCCATTGGTTGGTTCCTGTTTTACCCTCGGGTGCTATGGAGAATAAATCCACCCTCTGTCCTGATGTTCCTTCATATATTGGAATACTGCTATCTCCTATTAGCTTTTTCTTTAGGTTAAACATACCCAGTTCCTCTAACCACTTTTTGGAGGATTTAGACTCCAAGCCCCTTACCATCTTTGCCACTCTTCTCTGGACTCTTTCTAATTCTTTAGCATTCTTTTTATATTGTGACCAGAACTGGTGACCAGAACTGGATACAGTATTCCAGCTGTGGTCTTACCAGTGTGGCATAGAGTGGTACTATCACTTCCAGTGATCTTGACACTATAATTCTGTTGATGCAACCCAAAATTGCATTGGTTCTTTTGGCATCTGCAGCATACTATTTGATAAATGAAAGCATGTTTTTGCACAACCCTCTGTTTGTAGACATGCTTCAACAAAAATAAAACAAATGAACTGCACATATCATACTTTGGCTCACAGGATGGAACTTCCTCTCCCTCTCCTTCCTTTGTAGCTCATTTATACACACTCCCAAATCAGGTCTATATTGTCCCCATTTTCAGGATCACATTGGGAGGGTACCTAGGAACTGCACAGGAAAAAAGAAATGTAGTACAAGGACATTATCAGTTGTGTAGAAAGATCAGTAGACCCTGTTGAATACAAGCCAGTATGTTTTAACGTTAGAATACTTCCACTACATACATACATACATACATATTAAATTTATTATTTAAATTGCTATCACCGCCCATCTCCCTCAAACGGGGGACTCTGGGCGGTTTACAATACAATCAACAGTTAAAAACATATAAACATAAAATTACAATACAAACCCAATATAAATAAAATAAATAAATATAAAATCCAAGGGATGATAAAATTTCATATAATAGGGAGGGCACTACGGCGCCAGCCACCCCCAGGAGGAACTATTGCCTTTCCCATCCCAGGCAAGGCAGCAGAACCAGGTCTTCAAATTCTTCCGGACGGCCAGGAGCGAGGGAGCCCACCTCAGCTCCGGGGGCAAGATATTCCAAAGGGCGGGCGCCACTGCAGGGAAGGCCCGCCTCCTGGACCCCGCCAGATCAAACTCCCTTGTCGATGGGGTCCGTAGCATGCCCTCTCTGTGTGACCAGGTGGGGCGGGTCGATGTTATGGGGATGAGACGGTCCTTCAGGTAACCTGGTCCCATGCCATGTAGGGCTTTAAAGGTGATAACCAACACCTTGAATTGGACCCAGAAGCAAACTGGTACCCAGTGCAGCTTGCGCAGCAGTGGTGTCACGTGTGCCGATCTTACGGCACCAATAACTGCCCGCGCAGCCGCATTCTGGACCAGCTGAAGCTTCCGGATACTCTTCAAGGGTAGCCCCATGTAGAGCACGTTGCAATAATCTATATGGGAGATGACAAAGACATGAGTGACTGTTCGGAGGGCATCTCGATCCAGGAATGGGCGTAGCTGGCGCACAATCCCAAGTTGTGCAAAGGCCCTTCTGGCCACGACTGCCACCTGCTCTTCGAGCAAGAGTTGTGAGTCCAGGAGGACCCCCAGGTTCCACACTGGTTCTGAATGGGGCAGTGCTACCCCATCCAGAACCAAAGATGACAACTTCCTGGATACAGAGGGGCAATCAATCCACAGCCACTCTGTCTTACCAGGGTTCAGTTGAAGCCTGTTGTTCCCCATCCAGACCCCCACAGCCCCCAGGCACTGAGATAGGGTGGCAACTGTATCACTTACTTCACTCAGGATGGAGATATATAATTGAGTATCATCAGCATATTGATGATACCTCATCCCGTGGTGACGGATGATCTCACCCAGTGGTTTCATGTAGATGGTAAATAGGAGAGGAGAAAGAACCAAACCCTGCGGCACCCCACACAAGGGGTCACGTGTCAGATCTCTCCTCTCCTATCACCACCGATTGGGACCGGCCCTGGAGGAAGGAGGTGAACCAGCGTAAAACTATGCCGCCCACCCCCAACTCCTTGAGCCCTCCCAAAAGGATACCATGGTTGATGGTATTGAAAGCCACTGAGAGGTCCAAGAGAGCCAGGATGGATGCACTTCCTCCATCCCGCTCCCGCCAGAGATCATAAGTGCAACAAATGCAGTCTCCGTCCCATATCCTGGCCTGAAACCTGACTGGAAGGGGTCTAGATAATCTGTTTCCTCCAGAATCCTCTGGAGTTGCAATGCCACCACTTTCTCAACCACCTTTCCCAAAAAGGGAAGGTGGGAGACAGGACAAAAATTGTCCAATATAGTAGGGTCCAGGGATGGTTTCTTGAGGAGGGGGTGCACCAGTGCCTCCTTAAAGGCAGCCGGGAACACCCCCTCCCTCAAATATGTTTTAACCATCGCCTGGACCCAACCACAAGTCACCTCCCAGGCTGATTTTACCAGCCAGGAAGGGCATGGGTCTAGATGGCATGTGGTAGCATTTACAGTCCGGAGGATCCTGTCCAATTCATCAGGCCCAAAAGGATCAAACCGTTCCCAGATAACAGGGTAAGTACGTTCCCTCGGCATCTCCCCAGACTGTGCCTCACGCTTAGAGTCCAACTTGGAATGGATGTGAGCTATTTTATCCTGCAGATGCTCAGAAAACTCTTCCGAACGGCACTGTAAATGGGTCACCGAAACTACCTGACCCAAAAGAGATTGAGTAATCTTAAACAGGGCTGTTGGGCGGCATTCTGCGGACACAATAAGACATAATTATTAATTAGATATATACAAAAGATGACAGTACAAGTGACATCTGGAAGAAACAGAGATTAGTTCTGGAAAAAGTTGCACAACACTCTCAATGAATACATTCCAAGGAAAATTTATTCTGTTAGTTGGCATGGATGCTGGGAACAAGATGAGAGAGTACAGTAAAAGCAAATGGACCATTTGGAT
Source organism: Charina bottae (assembly GCA_023362775.1). Taxonomy (NCBI): domain Eukaryota; kingdom Metazoa; phylum Chordata; class Lepidosauria; order Squamata; family Charinaidae; genus Charina; species Charina bottae. The sequence goes on from JALMGJ010000003.1 coordinate 60,573,721, forward strand.
CATTCAGATACCGAATAATGAATGAGAATGATAACTGGTGAGGATGTGCTTAAAAAGACTATTTATTTGTTTTGAATACATAGTTTAAGAGCTTAAGCCTATACACACATGTACATGGAAAAGGAATGAATTAAAAATCATGATTCCATAGTTTCTAAATGAAAGATTGAGAGAATTAGTGAAGGATACAAGAGAAATTAGAAGTTCTGAGCATTGGAAAGACAGTTATTTGGCAGTGCCAAGAATGGATCTTGGGGAACGTGCAGACAAGGAAGAAAAGGGAGATGTGAAAGAAACAAGAATGGAAGTAGAAAGACTGCAGGAAGAGAAAGTATGAGTTCCATATGAAAATGTATCAGAAGGTAGAATTAGTGGAAATTGGACATGAGAAAGAACAATGTGTTGTTGCTTGGAACAGAGTGAAAAGTACTGTTACAGAATGCCACAAAAGTATGTAGAGCTATACTAGTGGAAAGCATGGAAAACACCGTTTGAAGGAATGATGAAATGAAAGAGGTTGGGAATGAGAAAAATATGCATATAAGAGAATGAATGCAAAAAAATGCAGATGGGAGGAAGATACTGAATATATGTATATAGAGAAAGAGTTGCAAAGAATGTAAGAGAGAGCAAAGAATGGTTAAGTTAAAAGAGAGAAAATGCAAAACAATTTTGATGGAAATAATTGTTTTGGAAGTGAATGAAAAGGGCTAAACTAGGAGCCTCCAGCAGAATGAATAGAATTAAAAATAAAAGCAATGAAGGATTTGAGATGAAACAGAAGTGAAAAATGCTAGGAGGAATATTTTTGTATGGGAATGATAGATATATGTCAAATAGTGGAATGGAAACAAATGCTAGAAATGTTAGGGCCCAAGGAAAAAATGATGAACAGGAAGACATCAGTGCTATGTGAATGTTAGAAAACGGCAAGATTGCAAGAGTAGGCTCTGCAACTGGAGAAAGGTTAAAATATAGATGTGATTTACTTATGGAGTGACTATGACTTGTTTAACAAGTGTGTGAAGACTCCAACCATGCCTGATGAGTGGAAGAATACCATTATTGCCTATGCAAAGGAAAAGGTAGCAAAAGAAATACAAAAATACCGGGGGGGTTAGTTTGTTAAGTGTGTATGGGAAAATGTTTGGCAGAATTCTGATTGAAAGATACAAGCGAAAAAGAGCAAAATTTGTGAACTTCAGTGAAGCTTTATGTTGGGCAGGGGATACGCAGACCTGATTTTTATTTCTCAACAGGTAATTGAGAAATGTATGAGTGTGAGGAAAATGGTTTATTATATATTTGTTGATTTAGAGAAGACTTATGGTAGAGTAAATAGGAATGTTTTGTGAGCATATGGAGTTGAAGTTTGGTTCCCGAGTATATGATGGAACAAAGCATGCATGAGAACAAATTGAATGCTTAGCTAATGTTTCAACATTAAAAAGGGAAAAAGTCAAAGATGTATGGTGTCCCCTTGATTGTTTAATGTATTTATGAATAAATGTATAAGGAACGCTTGTGATGACATTAGAGTTATGGTAGTTTGGGACATCTCCAGCAAAGGAGATCGTTACCTTGTCGTGGTGCTGGAGCTTGAGCACCTCAATGAAACCATGAGCTAAACCGTGAAGGGACACCCAAGACGGGAAGGTCGTGGCAGAGAGGTCAGACTAAATATGATCCCTGGGGAAGGTAATGGCAACCCACCCCAGTATTCTTGCCGTGAAAACTAAATGGATCAGTACAACCAGAGATATGTCGGTATACCATCGGAAGATGGGACTCCCAGGTCGGAAGATGGTCAAAATGCTACTGGGGAGGAACAGAGGATAAGTTCAACTAGCCCCAGATGTGATGACGCAGCTAGCTCAAAGCCGAAAGGATGGCTAGCGGCCGACGGTGGTGGTGGTGAACGACGAATCCGATGTTCTAAAGATCAACACACCATAGGAACCTGGCATGTAAGATCTATGAGCCAGGGCAAATTGGATGTGGTTATTGGTGAGATGTCAAGATTAAATATAGACATTTTGGGTGTCAGTGAACTGAAATGGACTGGAATGGGCCACTTCACATCAGATGACCACCAGATCTACTACTGTGGACGAGAGGACCACAGAAGAAATGGAGTAGCCTTCATAATTAATAATAAAGTGGCTAAAGCAGTGTTTGGATACAATCCAAAAAACAATAGAATGATCTCAATTTGAATTCAGGGTAAGCCATTTAACATCACAGTGATCCAAATATACGCCCCAACCACAGATGCTGAAGAAGCAGAAGTAGATCAGTTCTATGAGGATCTGTAGCACCTACTGGATAATACACCAAAAAGAGATGTTATTTTCATTACAGGAGACTGGAATGCTAAGGTGGGTACTCAGACGACACCTGGAATTACAGGCAAGAATCGTCTGGGAGAACAAAATGAAGCAGGACATAGGCTGATAGAATTTTGCCAAGACAACTCACTGTGCATAACAAACACTCTCTTCCAGCAACCTAAAAGACAACTTTATACATGGACTTCACCAGATGGTCGACACCGAAATCAGATTGACTACATCCTTTGCAGCCAAAGGTGGCGGACATCTATACAGTCGGTAAAAACAAGACCTGGAGCTGACTGTAGTTCAGATCACGAACTTCTTATTACAAAATTTAGAATCAGACTAAAGAGAATAGGGAAGACCCACAGATCAGTTAGATATGAGCTCACTAATATTCCTAAGGAATATGCAGTGGAGGTGAAGAATAGATTTAAGGGACTAGATTTAGTAGATAGGGTCCCGGAAGAACTATGGACAGAAGTTCGCAACATTGTTCAGGAGGCGGCAACAAAAAACGTCCCAAAGAAAAAGAAAACCAAGAAGGCAAGATGGCTGTCTGCTGAGACACTGGAAGTAGCCCAAGAAAGAAGGAAAGCAAAAGGCAACAGTGATAGGGGGAGATATGCCCAATTAAATGCACAATTCCAGAGGTTAGCCAGAAGAGATAAGGAATTATTTTTAAACAAGCAATGTGTGGAAGTGGAAGAAGACAATAGAATAGGAAGGACAAGAGACCTCTTCCAGAAAATTAGAAACATTGGAGGTAAATTCCAGGCAAAAATGGGTATGATCAAAAACAAAGATGGTAAGGACCTAACAGAAGCAGAAGAGATCAAGAAAAGGTGGCAAGAATATACGGAAGATCTGTATAGGAAGGATAATAATATTGGAGATAGCTTTGACGGTGTGGTCAGTGAGTTAGAGCCAGACATCCTGAAGAGTGAGGTTGAATGGACCTTAAGAAGCATTGCTAATAACAAGGCAGCAGGAGACGAGGGTATCCCAGCTGAACTGTTTAAAATCTTGCAAGATGATGCTGTCAAGGTGATGCATGCCATATGCCAGCAAATTTGGAAAACACAAGAATGGCCATCAGATTGGAAGAAATCAACTTATATCCCCATACCAAAAAAGGGAAGCACTAAAGAATGTTCAAACTATCGAACAGTGGCACATGCCAGTAAGGTAATGCTCAAGATCTTGCAAGGTAGACTCCAGCAATTCATGGAGCGAGAATTGCCAGATGTACAAGCTGGGTTTAGAAAAGGCAGAGGAACTAGAGACCAAATTGCCAATATCCGCTGGATAATGGAGAAAGCCAGGGAGTGTCAGAAAAACATCTATTTTTGTTTTATTGACTATTCTAAAGCCTTTGACTGTGTGGATCATAACAAATTGTGGCAAGTTCTTGGTGGTATGGGGATACCAAGTCATCTTGTCTGCCTCCTGAGGAATCTGTATAACGACCAAGTAGCAACGGTAAGAGCAGAGCACGGAACAACGGACTGGTTTAAGATTGGGAAAGGAGTATGGCAGGGTTGTATACTCTCACCCTACCTATTCAACCTGTATGCAGAACACATCATGCGACGTGCTGGGCTTGAGGAATCCAAGGCTGGAGTTAAAATCGCTGGAAGAAACATTAACAATCTTAGATATGCAGATGATACCACTTTGATGGCTGAAAGCGAGGAGGAGTTGAGGAGCCTTATGACAAAGGTGAAAGAAGAAAGTGCAAAAGCTGGGTTGCAGTTAAACCTCAAAAAAACCAAAATTATGGCAACCAGCTTGATTGATAACTGGCAAATAGAGGGAGAAAAAGTGGAGGCAGTGACAGACTTTGTATTTCTAGGCGCAAAGATTACTGCAGATGCTGACTGCAGCCAGGAAATCAGAAGACGTCTACTTCTTGGGAGGAAATCTTGATAAAATAGTTAAGAGCAGAGACATCACACTGACAACAAAGGTCCGCATAGTTAAAGCAATGGTATTCCCTGTAGTAACCTATGGCTGTGAGAGCTGGACCATAAGGAAGGCTGAGCGAAGAAAGATAGATGCTTTTGAACTGTGGTGTTGGAGGAAAATTCTGAGAGTGCCTTGGACTGCAAGAAGATCAAACCAGTCCACACTCCAGGAAATAAAGCCAGACTGCTCACTTGAGGGAATGATATTAAAGGCAAAACTGAAGTACTTTGGCCACATAATGAGAAGACAGGATACCCTGGAGAAGAAGCTGATGCTAGGGAAAGTGGAAGGCAAAAGGAAGAGGGGCCGACCAAGGGCAAGATGGATGGATGATATTCTGGAGGTGACAGACTCAACCATGGGGGAGCTGGGGATGGTGATGGCCGACAGGAAGCTCTGGCGTGGGCTGGTCCATGAAGTCACGAAGAGTCAGAAGCGACTGAACGAATCAACAACAACAGTTTGGGACATAAATATGCATGTACCTTTGTATGCAGGCAATGCCATGTTGTCGGCTAAGAACCTGAATGATTTGCAGTGAATGCTAGATTGTATGTTACAGCAAGGTGCATGGATCTGAAAATTAATGTATCAGAGGTCAAGCTGAGTTTGACAAAGAAAACACTGAATGATTACCAGGTTGTGCATAAAGGGCAAAAAATTAAAACAAGTTGATGAATTGTGTACCATGATTGGATGCAGTGGGAATAGAGTACTTAAGAAGCGCTACAACAAGAAGAGACAAGCCAGGAATGAATGGTAATGAATTAATGTGGATTGAATACTAACATGAGTGACCAATATGTAAGAAGTATGTTGAAATAGCTTGCTCATATAGAGAGAATGAATGACCAAATTGTGGAATAAATATACCAAGGAAGACTGAATGGGTCAAGAGGAAAATGCAGATTGATAAAATATGGAGAGATATAGTGAATGGTATTGGTATAAATGATATTTAGCTATATTTCCTTTCTTTTTTTCTTATGTCATGCCTTAATTTCCTTTACTTGCTATTTCTTATTTGTTTTCTGCTCTTTGCATACATTTGCTTACCCCAAAAGAGAACACTGTAATGTGTATGATACGTATATTATTAGCATTATGAATATTATCATATATTTTATTCCATTTGTAATAGATCAAATATCAAGCATAAAAGATCAAGTAAAACAGCTGTTTCTTGCATATTAATATTAATAAAATTATCCAGACATTTAATAAGGCTTTCATCCCAGTCAGATTCTTTGTTTTGCCAAACATTTTCCCATTTCATTTTAAAATTAATTCCATATTTGTAAATAGAAAGAAACAATTGACAATACATTTTAAATAAAACATATTTGGAATCTTCATAATTACAATTAGTTTTTCATAATTGATTAAAGTAGTTCCTTTTTTTATTTTTGGTCCATTTCTCAACAGAGAGAAGCTCTGGGTTGAAAATACAAATACATTATTGTTGAATGTTTTCCCCTCTTCTTCTTTTTTTCATATATCAATTTTCATACTGAAGTTTTAGAATTCATATTTTACTCCAATATGGATGTAAATTGGGACTATAATTCTCATAATTCTGAGGGAGCCATGCTGGTTGGGAATTATGGAGTTATGCCCAAGCACATCTAGAGGGTACTAGATTGAGGAACCTGTTTTACTTATGTGTAAGGTATATACGTATCATTTTAAATAGTTGATTAAAATATGAACGAAAAGATAAATTCATTAAAATATATGTACTTAATCATATTCCAAACTTCTAGTGGTAGAAGAACAGCTTAGTAAAAAAATAAAAGTATATGATAACTGTAAAGAGCCTCTTGCCACAGGAGAAGGTGTTTTTGTTCATACAAGGGATGGGGATAATCTCAAACTTTTGTCAATTCTCACTGTATCCCATATGATGCTATAACTTAGCTTTCAGGTTTGGAAGGTTGAAACAAAGAAGAGGTGGGAAGGCTCCCTTGTATAAGTGGAAACCTATATGTGGTTGTTTCTTCTTTCAATTTTGCAGTTTTATTTATTGATTATGTGCCATCAGGTCTGTGTCAACTCTTAGCAACCACATAGATAGACCTTCTCCAGGAAGATCTGTCACCCACCTGGCCTTTCAGAGAAATCTGGATTAACTTGTTCTGTGATCCATTACTTGTCAATTCTCTTTCTATCCTGTTGCTTGAAAGTCCAACTTTTAATTCCATAGTGTCGCAGGGAAAACCATTGCCTACATGATTTTGATCTCTGTAGGTATAGACATGTCACAGAATCTGAATATATTTTCCAATACCTTTAATGCTCCCATACTAAGTGCTAGTCTGTGGTGTGTTTCTTGACTACTGATTTCTTTATTGTTGATGGTTGTTCTAAAAGGCAGAAGTCCAGTTTTTGATTCCATAAAGTGTGGCTTCATGTTTCCATTAAGGACAATAAGATGTCCTGGGATTCCCATTTTCCTAAAAACATTCCACACCTTGAGGGAATTGAAGGCCTTTCTATAATCAATGAAGCACATACTGATTTCTTTTTGGTATTTTTTGCTTTCTCGATTATCCAGCATTCATCAGCAATAATGTATCTTGCTCATTGCCCTTTCCTAAAACCAGCTTGAACATACAGCATTTCCCTTTCCACATAGGGCTCCAATCCATATTGAATGATCCTCAGATTATTTGCAAGCATGTAAAATTAAGGATATGGTATGATAGTTTGCACACACTATTAAGTTTCCTTTCTTTGGTATTGGTATATAAACTGGCCTCTTTAAATTTGTTGGCCACTGTGTCATTCTCCAGATTTGCTGGGATAGTTTGGTTAAAACATTTATTGATTCTTCTTCTGTTGCTTGAGATATTTCTGTAGAAATTCCATCAGTTCCTGTAACCTTCTGACTTGGTAATGACCAGAGTACTGATATAACTTCATCTTCCAGTATTAGAGGTTTTTGTAAAGAGGGAGTATCTTCTAGGGTGTCTTGCATGTCAGCTTCTGTACTGTACAGAATTTCAGTATGCTCCTTCCATCTTTGTTTGATCTTCTTTGAGTCAGTTACTATCTGCCCATTGGTGTCTTTTAGCTTACCAATTTGAAGTTGGGACTTTCTTCTAAGTTTGGAGTACTTTTGGAAGGCTTTCCTTGTTTCTCTGTGTCTGTTTTCATCTTTTAATGTCTTTACATATGCTATTATAATACTGCTTCTTGTCTCTTCTAAACAACTCTCTGAAATTTGTCTATGAAGGTTCTCAGTCATCCAGGTGGAATTGTCTGTAGCTTGAATCATGTCAACTGGATTTCTATTTTCTCAGTGGAAACGTTTCGCTCCTTATCCAAGGAGCTTCTTCAGTCTGAGCAAAGTTGGTAAGGGAATCCTAAAAATGATTTTTAAAATCATTTTAAAATTTTAAAAATGATCCATTTTTAGGATTCCCTTACCAACTTTGCTCAGACTGAAGAAGCTCCTTGGATAAGGAGCGAAACGTTTCCACTGAGAAAATAGAAATCCAGTTGACATGATTCAAGCTACAGACAACTCTCTGAAATTCTTTCTTAAGTTCCTTCCTGAGATTTTTGTCTTTCTTGACTAGGCTTCTCTTCTCTTCTTGCCAATTTCCACCATTTGTTCTGACAACCAGTTTGGTGTCTCCCATTTCCGGCCTTTGGCAGTATCTTTTCACATTGGTCCTTATTTGATTTCATTCCACAATTATTCTGGTTCCCTATCAGTGAGGTTCAGGACTTCAAAGTGATTCCTGATGTTTTCCTTGAAATTGTTGGGTATATGTGGGTATGTGCTCAAGATCATATTGTGGAAACTGGTTGGCTTTGTTCTTCCACTTTAGCTTGATGGAACGTATACATGAACAGTTTGCAATCTGCTCCACAGTCAGCACAGGGGGCGTGGTGGCTCAGCGGGTAAGACGCCAGGCTTGTCGATCAGAAGGTCGCAAGTTCGGAGGTTCGAATCCCTAGCCCCGCGTGACGGAGTGAGCTCCCGCACTAGCCCCAGCTCTTGCCAACCTAGCAATTCGAAAGCATGCAAATGCAAGTAGATTAATAGGTACCACTTCGGTGGGTAGGTAACAGCGTTCCGCGTGTGTCATGCGGCCACATGACCGTGGAAGCGTCTTCGGACAACGCTGGCTCTTCGGCTAACAAACGGAGATGAGCACCGGCCCCTAGATCAGACACGACTGCACAAATGTGCGGGGGGAAACTTTACTTTACCTTAGCCCTTTACTTTACCTCAGCCCCTGGCCACAACTTCACAGTTATAACTGAGCTGTTCCACTGCCTTGTACCAGTAATAATTTGATTTCTCTGTGCCCCATTTGGTAATGCCCATGTATATAGACATCGTTTTGGTTGTTTGAAGACTGTATTAGCAATGAAGAAAGCATTGAATTGGCAGAAACTGATAAGTCATCTTCCTGCTTCATTTCTGTTTCCTAGGCCATACAATCCAACTATAGTATGTTTTCCTCCTAATTATTTCTAACTTCGGCATTCCATTCTCCAGTCACAAGCTCTACATCTTGCTTGTATGTGATGGAGTCTTGAAGGTTAATAAAAGAACTCCAAGCAGCTAACAACAATCTTGCAGAGTAGAAGCGTGAACCAGCAGGGAACTTGCACTTTAAGCTTAATTGCATTCAGAAATAAATTCAGTCTTCACACATTAGTTAGATGAAGAAAAATAGAGATAGCTTACATTTATTCAGTAGATCTGGATACAAGAAGGTTCATAGTAGATCTGCGTGCAAGCGAGATGGAATGGACGAGAGCTGCATGGTGCAGCCCTCCTGCTTGCAGGTGTGCCCAAAGCGTAATGGAGAATGTGAATCCCCCAAACCATGAAGAAGGAGGAAGAGGAAATCAGGTGACTCAGGTAACATCCCACAAGCACAGTAGAGATGCATTTACTAGACCCCCTATTATGCTTATGAGACAATGCTGAGTTGGCTCCTGATAATCCCAACAGTATGATCTATCAATTTTAGATTGAACTTGATCAGAGAATTCATCAACCTTTTCTTCTTCTGCATCAGTGGTTGGAGCATAAATTTGAATAATAGTCATATTAAAGGGCTATCTACAAAATCTAATTGCTACTATTCGATCATTGACTGAAATGTACTCAAGTATTGCCTTTGCTATAGCCTTTCTGATTATGAAAGCAGTACCATTTCTTCTTTATTTTTCATGCCCTGAATATGATGATCTGACTAAAAGTGCCCAATTCCAGTCTATTCCAATTTGCTGATGCTTAAGATGTCAATGTGTAGTCGATTCATTTCATATTTCACTGTGTTGAGCTTTCCCATGTTCATGATCCTTATGTTCCAAGTTCCAGCTCTAAAACTGTCTTTGCAGCCTCACATTTTCTTTTCCTGCATGGCAACATCAGCAACTAGACATCCTGAAGGATTTAATCTAGCCACATCATAAACACCATTAGTACTCTGAAAGATCCTCAGCTCTCCCTCAGAAGCATATTGAGTGCCATCTGACCTGAGGAACCCATCATCTGGCACCATATTGTCATTTTATTTTTTTCTATCCATGTAGTTTTCTCAGTAAAAATACAGGAGTGGTTTACCATTCCCTTCTCCCACGCAATATGAATTGATTCTTTTGCCATGGTCACTGAAGTGATCATCCATCTCCAGCATCTTCCTATATTGCTGCTGCCCAGCGTAGGTACCTGCTTGCTTTAGCTGGGCAAGTGGGATGACCTGCATGCCTTGGGTGACCCTGCTAGGAATAGATAAGATACTCCTGGCTTACACTCCTGGCATTCTCTGCTTATCCCTTCCAGGAGCAGCCCCTGCTGCCACAATGAGGGAGCACAGCAGGACTTTCGGGGGAAACTTAGCCACACCCAAAGCTTTATTTGCCAAATATGCTGTCTATAAAGTTAACATGATGTCACAGAGGTTAGCACATTGCCCAAAACATAAACTCTTAAATCTTTTGCAACTTTGTGATGAGGTGTGCCTTTCAATGCTGAAAACTCTAAAATCATGTTTTCTGAATAATCTGTTTCCCTTTAGAAACCACTCCTCACATACGTTATTGTATAGATGGCTGCTATCAAAGCAGTGACAAGGGCTAATAACGTTTAATATTTGTATTTTATAGAGTTGCAGTGCTCAAAATTGAAAATTAGGAGGCCACAATACAAGGTGCTTGTTATATAAGAATATAAGTTTATTTCTAGCTCTTTACCCCGTGTAGTAGGGAAGGACAGAAAGGAGGTCGAAATTCAACCAACATACAATTCTTCTGTTGGCAGTCTTTATGGTTTGATTTTCAAACTGTGCACAAAAAGGCATTTGCAAGTAATTTCCAAATGGCTGTATTACAGCTGTCAGTGAGTAGAAGGAACACCCACAAAATGTGCTTTACTTCTTCAATTGGTTTTCTACTCCTGTGGTAAATACTAGCCTGTTGTGTGGCAGGGCCATAGCGGGAGCTAGAATTCTCAAGGTGTGCCTGAAATCCTGCGTACAGAGATTGAACTCTAAACTGTTTCCAGCCCTGGAATGCCTCCGTCATCCTGTAGTCAGGGAGGATGTTCCTCTAGTTTTGCTAGCTTCCAAAATGAGGATTGTGCTTTCACCGATTCTTTCAGCTCCAACAAATGTGTGCAGTTGTAGCTTTTTTTATTCCAGCAATTCCTAACAGAAGAATGATCTGTATGTTTTTATAAAACAAACTGAAAGTCACACAACTTTGACATAGCATTTGGTGTATTTTTTTTAAAGTTCCATAGGCTCAATGTTTAAAAAAAATGGAGAGGTTATTATATTACAAGCCCTTTCATGACGATTTCAAACTTATTTGCAGATTGATTAGGGTTAGTTTTGCCAATCACAACAAAATGTTGATATAAAAAAACTCATGCACCAAAAATATGTAATTCAGGAGTGACTTTAGATATTTTTTATTGTCAAATTTTTGAGACAGCTGTGGCCGATCTCCAGTGAGAAAAAGAGAATCGGTTTACTTCCATACCATTTTTATTGGAATTCTTGCACCATATTTTCAGTACATGTCTTTGAGAAGTCCCTGTAGCAATTTATTATTTTTAGTGTTTTTTTCTATTTGTGGTTTTTATGTTTTTCTTTTTAGTTTCTTAAAATGTTTATCTCAGTTGAATTAAAATTCTTTTTTTTTCCTTTTACCTATGGAAATGCTGGCATTTTATATGTAGCTTTTTTCATGTCATCTATAGTTGTTTTGTTGGATGTAAAATTGTTTAGATATCCTACTCAGAAGGGATAGATATTCGCTAAATTGGGCAATAACAGATACTATTAAATTTATGAAAACAAGAAAAGAGCTGAATCCTAATAGATATCCTGTTGAATGATAAAGACATATACTGTACGGTTTCTGCTCCTATACTGCTGAAGATTTATAATTATGCTTTTTCAAATGATCTTTTTCCAGCTGCAATTTTGAAGGTTGGTAAAGATTTTGCTGATTGTGCAAACTGTCCTCTGATATCCTAGTTAATTGTTGAACTCAGACTATGCATAGATGGTATTATGTTTCATTGTTCATCCTGTGCTATCAGGTATCACAAAAGGGTAACAAATCTTGAATAATATTACTAATTGATACTTAAGATATACATTCTAGAATTCGTAGTGGTGATTTTGTTAGATCACCAACAAAATAAAATAATAATAATGAATGTAATAATAGTGGTGAATTATCAAATAATGGATTTCCTTCCTACTAATTGGATTAAAATGTGAACTTTTATTCCTTTGGCCAGAGTTATTTCAAACTGAGTTATCAAGATGGAACTCATCAAGGATTTTTTTTATTTTCTCTTATATTAAATTTAATTTCATTTAACCTGGGCCTGTCTTATTAGGATTTGAAGTACATCCTGGGTATAAAAGGGGATGAGCACATGTCACTATTATATGCTGATGAAATAGTATGTTTTAGTGATAATTATCAACGTTCTACATCAAGATTTATAGACATAGTACAACAGTTTGTAAATTATCAGGTTACTCAATTCATTGGAGTAAATTTCAAATACTTCTTAAAAGCTCTAATGTATCTATGGAAATTTGTAAAAATTGTATTTAGTGTTTTAATTTTTAAAATATCTTGGAATAATTATCCCCCCCCCAATTCTTTATTTGTAGATGTACATACTTCAAACTTTTTATCACAGATTAATACTTATATAAATAGATCTCAGTGAGTTAATGCAGAAGGATAAATGTTGTAAAAATTAATATTATTCCAAGATTTATATATGTACTAATGTGATTCCTATGGTAATACTTGTAAGGTATTTCAGATAGATTGATTGTTTACTAAGAAACTTATTATGGGGTCAGCCTGTAAGATTTTCATTATTTAAATTACAGTTTTCATACAATAATGAGGGTTTAACTTCCCTGATTTTCAGCTTTCTTACTGGGCATACATTTTGACTTCTATTTCTTTATGGAATCCAGGTGATCAAAGTCAAAAATCATAATGGACACAATTATGAAAGTTACTTTGGGGCTCCTCTGATATGGCCGAGGTTTGGTTCCTGTTTTTTAGTCAAAACTCTACTTCAGGGTATAAGGCATATTTGGAAAATTTTGGATGGAAATACAACTTTGACCCTTATTCACGTTCTTAGAATTTTTTTATTTCCTTACCAGGTTCGTTTCTGAGCCGGGACCAAAGAAACAGGCAGTTGCATGAAATTAAGTTCTTTATTTTTCACCCAAGAGCAAAAGCAATGACAGCAATCTGTTAGGTGGGCGATTGCGCAGGACCCCCTCCTTACAGCACATTATATACATTCCATTCAACTCCTCCTTTAGAATACCACCCCTTACTCAGTTACCCATACTCCACCTTAACCTCATTCCATATTAGGAACTTCCTTCCTTCACTCCATCTTAACATCACTCCATATAAGGGACTTCCTTGCTAAGGCCCCTTGACCGTTATTAAACAATACCTTTCCTCTGGAGAAGCTATCTTTGGAATCTACACTTTATCTTGTTTCTGTGGGCACAGCTATCTATCAAGGCCTGCTAGAAAGGAAGAGTAAGAAAGCCAACACAACTCTTCAAGGAAATATAACATGGTTTCAGAGCCATCATAAGAGTGCAAATGTTTCTAATATATTAATGTTGTTGTTTATTCGTTCAGTCGCTTCCAACTCTTCGTGACTTCATGGAGCAGCCCACGCCAGAGCTTCCTGTCGGCCGTCGCCATCCCCAGCTCCCCCACGGTCGAGTCCGTCACCTCCAGAATATCATCCATCCATCTTGCCCTTGGCCGGCCCCTCTTCCTTTTGCCTTCCACTTTCCCTAGCATCAGTATCTTCTCCAGGGTATCCTGTCTTCTCATTACGTGGCCAAAGTACTTCAGTTTTGCCTTTAATATCATTCCCTCAAGTGAGCAGTCTGGCTTTATTTCCTGGAGTATGGACTGGTTTGATCTTCTTGCAGTCCAAGGCGCACTCAGAATTTTCCTCCAACACCACAGTTCAAAAGCATCTATCTTTCTTCGCTCAGCCTTCCTTATGGTCCAGCTCTCACAGCCATAGGTTACTACGGGGAATACCATTGCTTTAACTATGCAGACCTTTGTTGTCAGTGTGATGTCTCTGCTCTTAACTATTTTATCAAGATTTGCCATTGCTCTCCTCCCAAGAAGTAGACGTCTTCTGATTTCCTGGCTGCAGTCAGCATCTGCAGTAATCTTTGCGCCTAGAAATACAAAGTCTGTCACTGCCTCCACTTTTTCTCCCTCTATTTGCCAGTCATCAATCAAGCTGGTTGCCATAATTTTGGTTTTTTTGAGGTTTAACTGCAACCCAGCTTTTGCACTTTCTTCTTTCACCTTCGTCATAAGGCTCCTCAACTCCTCCTCGCTTTCAGCCATCAAAGTGGTATCATCTGCATATCTGAGATTGTTAATGTTTCTTCCATTGATTTTAATTCCAGCCTTGGATTCGTCAAGCCCAGCATGTCGCATGATGTGTTCTGCGTACAGGTTGAATAGGTAGGGTGAGAGTATACAACCCTGCCGTACTCCTTTCCCAATCTTAAACCAGTCCGTTGTTCCGTGCTCTGTTCTTACCGTTGCTACTTGGTCGTTATACAGATTCCTCAGGAGGCAGACAAGATGACTTGGTATCCCCATACCACCAAGAACTTGCCACAATTTGTTATGATCCACACAGTCAAAGGCTTTAGAATAGTCAATAAAACAAAAATAGATGTTTTTCTGACACTCCCTGGCTTTCTCCATTATCCAGTGGATGTTGGCAATTTGGTCTCTAGTTCCTCTGCCTTTTCTAAACCCAGCTTGTACTTCTGACAATTCTCACTCCATGCTGGAGTCTACCTTGCAAAATATATTAATGCTAAATATAAAATATATGAATATGAAATATATTTGTATCTAAGTTCTATATATGTAAAATCTTCTATCAACATGACAGATTTGCACATTGGGTAATCTGAATCTGAAAATTGCAGATAAATCTTTTTCATTCAGTAACAAAGATATTAATCAGCTGACCCAAGTTTTTAAACCATTTGACTTATTGCGAGAGGCATTCAGATTGTCCGAAACCTCAGAATTACAATATATTTAATTCAAACATTTTTGGCTTTCACAGTTTGTTCCAGATGCATTGGCAGTATTTGACTCCTGAATTATTATCAGCACTAAAATTTATTTTGGCTGGATGATTCCAAAGATATAGTATTTTGAATAGAATACTAATCATCTGATTGTAAGAGGAGATGACTTCAACACAACATGTTTTCCCATTTATTGAACACATGAGAAAATATGTATACACTGGTGGATCAGTGACATTTTTTATCTTGTTGCCCACCCATGTGAGGGGGTGGTTAATTTTCCCGCCATCGCTGCTGGAGCTGTTGGAAAGGAAACAGCTGTGTCAGTGCAGCAGGAATAAGAAGCCCAGGGAAAGAGCTGCCTATTCAGAGTTTCCCCCAGAATTAACATCTCAATAAAAGGCTTTGCCAAGGCAACCTGAGCTAGATGAGTCCATCATGCATAACTCTGTCTTGTTGCGTGAAAGGGGAGGCTGATGGCCTAAGATTGAGGCAAGTATTTCCTGTTCAGAATATTTCTCCCTTTTCATACCATAGACCTACTCTTCCCTAAGCTGTAGGAGATGTCAGTTTGGCTGTGACCATAGAAGACCAGTTTCTAGTGGTATAACAAAGATTGGTGTCCTTACCAAAATTCAGTTGCATTTCTGAAGTTTCATGAAATCAAGATTTCTGTTGTGATATTTCAGACTTATAAGGGATGACCTTCCTGGCTTATCAACAGTATTTCAGTGGAAGAATAACCATAGCAACCAATAGGAGGACTTCCACAGAACATCATTCTAGTAATTATAAAAAGTTAAAAAGTAATCCCTTGTTTTTCTTTTTCATCCCCATTGTCTTTTCCTTCTCTGCCATGTCTTTTTAGATTATAAACCTGAAGACAGGACTGCCTGCTTTTAATTATTCTGGGAGCTTTCAGATGGAAAATGTGGAGTATTAACATAAGTAGCATTGTGGTTCATCATTATGAAACCCCTGTGGAAGGCCTGCTAAATTATTTTGTAGTCCAGCCAACTGGAAGCCTCCCATTAACCCCTTACAGTTCTGAAATGCGGTGCGCAGATTAAAGTACAAGGTTTCTCCATTCCCCGGAGGACTAGAAACTCAAGACTGTATCTGGACAGTATGATACATCATGAACTCAGTTCTGTGTGAATAACTGTAGGACTGAGATTTTAATTTTCTATTTCAAGATAGCTGTCCTATTAATTCTTATTTGCAGCAAAAGAGAATTCACTGCCCACACAGACAATATGTAAACAGCTCCTATTATAGGGAAGTTTTTTCTAATATTTAGTTAAAATCTGGTTGTCAGCCAGACTTGTTCACTGGTTCTAGTTCGCCTTCAGAGCAACACAGAACAGCTTTGCTCATAATAGACTTCCAGGTATTGGAAGGCTGCTATTATACCTCTCCTTAATTCTTTTTCCCATGTTAAACATTCACAAGCGTTCAACTGTTTTTAATAGGATTTGTAGACCTCTCACTATCCTGTTATTTTCTTTATGTGTCAATTGTATTCTTAAAATAGGGGCATCTGGTCATGAACATAGTTTTCCGGATGTGACGCAGCTAACACAAACTAGAGTAAATCAGTCAATTGGTGTTATTTGAGATAAATTACATTTGCTTTTCATATTGTGCTGCTAGCTCATTTTCACATTGTTTCATATTTCATATTGTTATCCACTAAAATACCTTAAATCTTCTTAGATATGCTGCTAGGTCTGTACTTGTATATTTGATTTCTTATATCTAAATGTTATATCTAAATGGCCTCTTTCTGAATATCAAAAAGGCCAAACTCATGACAACTGCAAAGAATGGAAACATCAAAATAGTAATTGATGGAGATGAGGTGGAATGTGTGGAAGAATTCACCTTTTTAGGATCAGTGGTCAATCAAAATGGCAAATGTAGCCAAGAAATTAAACGCCGAATCATGCTGGGTCGTACAGCAATGATGAGTATGAATCAAATTTGGAAAAGCAAGGATTGTCAGCTTGACGACTAAGTGTAGTCTGCACTATCGTGTTCCCCATAACTACTTATGGCTATGAAAGTTGGACAATGAAAAAGTTGGATAGAAGGAAAATTTATTCTTTTGAACTATGGTGTTGGAGGAGGCTCTTGCGAATCCCTTGGACTGCAAAGATAACGAATAAAGAAGTGTTGAAGCGCATAAAACCGGACATGTCACTGGAAGGAAAAATAACAAAACTTAGACTTAGTTACTTCGGTCATGTCATGATATCAACGTCGTTGGAGAAAGACGTTATGCTTGGAACAGTCAATGGCAAAAGAGGACGCCAAATAATGCGCTGGTTGGATGTAATCAAAGCAGACACAGGCCAAAATTTAAAGCAACTAAAAGAAGCTGTACAAGATTGGAAATCATGGAGAGAGCTGGCTTATGGAATCGCCAAGGGTCGGATACGACTGAATGGATAATTTGATTCGATCTAAATGTTAGGTGTTACATATTTGTTTAATTTAGTCTCATTAGTTTCAATCAATTGCACCAATCTTCCAAGATCCAATCTTCAGTAATTATGTTTACTGTCTAGTTCAATAAGGATATTGTAGGAAATGCTTTGTGTTCTTAATGTTTCAATATCCATCAGATTATTGATTGCCAGTAAGAGATGACAGAGTTTAATCTGGCAAGACTTATTTTTGACAAACCCATGTTGGCTTCTAGGAATTAATATTTTTAATTTAAAAGTATTTTTCCAATATTTTAGATTAATACCCTGTCACTTTCAAGGAGCCCCTCATATTTGATATCAAGGTCTACCAAAATATTTTTTGTTGATGATACTCTCTTTGTAGCCAGCCAGCTGTCCCTTTCATTATTCTTTCCTTATCAATGTTCTAGGAAGGAGTAATTAAAACATGCTCATGCCTCTAATTCCTCTATTTTCCTACCCAGAACCTCATAAATTTTAGAAATCTTCATAGACACATTCTTTGTTCCAACATGGATGAGCAGTAAAAGATAGTATTCAGCTGTTTGAGTTGCTCACATCTTGAACACAGGCACCAGGGAGGCCAAACACTAGTCATGAGAATATGTTTGCAATTGGTGCCTTGGTTCCTCTCCTCTCACATAGGGACATGATCACCACACTTGTGTTTTTCTATATGGGGTTGAGTGTTTTCATTAGTGCTCCTTGGAGTATCAGTATTGATTTATTTTTTGCCAGTGGTCCAGGTCCACAAGAAGAACCCGGTACTACTATATAATTCCAGTGGCATAGAATGTCTCCTGACTCTTTTGGCCCTATGAATCATGTTCTTGAACTCTAGAGGTACCATATCTGGGCTGCAAACGTCAGGTGGCAATTGGAGTTAGAATTTTTGGTATGTCTTTGTTGTCATTTTGTGGCCATTTGGATTTTTGTAGTCCAAATATGGTGGTCCTGCTCCACTCACTTATTTCTTGGCCTTTGTCTCCTCTCTCTGATTTTATCTAAAACCTTTCATTCACCCTGTATATGAGGGCATACAGAGGAATGCCTGAATCTCCTTTATCTTTTTTCCTGCAAAAATAGAAAATTGCATTTCCTTGGGAGGTAGTTTACATTGTTCTCAGGCAGAAAAATAAACAAGGTTCACAGCTTGCAGGTCATTGATGGCTCACTTAATTGGCCAGGTTTTCTAAATCCATCTAACAGTTTTCCACACTTCCTTAAACCTTCCCCACTACATTCTTTATATGAAGCTCCTATGATAGTTGCTTGCATCCAGGAAACAGAAATTATTATCCTGATTATTCTTAGCTGTGAACTACGATATCATCCAAAAGCAACAGGTTTTTCTGGAAGGAAGAAAAATCAAGTGAAAGTCCAAATCAGCAGGCGAAATTCAAAATTCCACTTTAAAAATTAAAACAAAAATTATGTTTCAAGTAAACTAGCAATCTAAGGAAGGGCTGTATCCCAAAGAGAATTACCGTCATAACAAAACTAAACCAACAGCAGATTAAGCATATTTATGTCTACATACAAGAGACTCTCCCTTTCCCTGTTTTGGCTGTTCTTATTAATTTAGCAAACAGCAGGCAAGCCTGCACCCATTAGAATCCCTGAACCAGAACTTCTCAGCCTTAATTTCCTTGTTGGTTTCACTATTTATCTCTGCATGGATACAAAATCAATGGCAATATTTATCCTAATACCAAAGGGGGAAAAAGGAGGAAGCTTTGTAAGGCAGGAATTGCAAATAGTAAAGTGTTTTGAGAGTGAAAGCAGCTTTCATATACTTATCCTTTTGTGTGCTTCCTTTGTGACACCTGGTAGTAGAAACTCTGTCATAGGCTGAGGCAGGAGAGGGCTAAAATTGGGAGAGGGGAAGTAGATTTTATCCTAACATTGCTCACACAAAACTACCTTAAACTAGGTCAAAGTATTTAACCATGCCCACCAAAGTTGTCTACTGTGATTGACCGTTGGCTTTCCAGAATTTTGGATAGAAGAGTTTTCATACTCTCAGTTATCTATTCTTTAAAGGGAGAGAAAGATTTAATCTTCTGTAAACCATATACTTTGCCACTTAAATATGCTATCCATCTCGTCCCCACAGGGCTTCCATCAGGGGCGGTCAAAAAGGTCAAGATGGCAGCTGCGGCCATGTGATTGAAGCCTTGCCCCTTTTGCACGTCCATTGTGGGTGCAATACATGTAAAAGGGGAAGGGCTTCAATTGCGAGGTCACAGCTGCCATCTTGATTTTCTGAACCCCTTTAGACTCTCTGCTTCCCCATCACTTCCTCGTACTTGGTTATAATGACGATGGTTGGTTTATTTTTTTATTTTTTTTATCTTATTTATACCCCGCCTATCCCCTCCCTAATGGAGGGCTCTAGGTGGCTTAATTTCTAGGTTTGTTTTAAATCCTCATTTATCTTTACTTTACAGGTGCAGCCTACAGAACTGTGTTGTGTGCCATCATGCAGTGATAGAGAAAGGCAGTGACCTCAAGGACTGTTTGATTGGAAATAGCCAGCACCTGGAACCTAATTGTAAGTAGAATTTAACCAGTAATTGTTAAAAGGGCTGATACTCTAATCCAGGGCTTTCCAAAGTGCTGCCGCTGGCGACACACCTAGCGGCGGCGGCGCGCGCGCGCACGGTGACGGCGTGGGGGGGCATGCGGCGCGCACGGCGGCACGGCAGCGGCGCGGGAGGGCGTGTGGTGGGGCGCGCGCACATGGTGGCGGCGCGGGGGGCGTGCGGCGGCGCGGGGGCGTGCGGCGGCGCGGGGGCGTGCGGCGGCGCGGGGGCGTGCGGCGGCGCGCGCGTGCATGGCAGCTGCCATGCACGCGCGCGCCACCGCTTCCGGGTGGTGTGGCGACACACCACGCTGTGTGTGGCGACACACTTTTGTGTCGCGACACACAGTTTGGAAAGCTCTGCTCTAATCTAATATTTTTCAACCTCAGCAACTTTAAGATGCTGGCTGGGAAATTCTGGGAGTTGAAGTCCACACATCTTAAAGTTGCTAAGGTTGAGAAACACTGCTCTAATCCATCTGTGTTCCTGGAATTGTCCTCTGAGGATATGCAAATGAACAAGTATTTCATTTTTAATCCACTCAATAGATTTAATAAGACAGAGTGATTGTAGAAAGAACAACCAGAAGCAGTGTTTTAGAAGTCCCCCCCAAATTAAGATAGTAGAAGCACTTTTGCTCACCCAAAATTAAATTTCAAAATGACAAAACTTAGATCATGCAGGCAGTAGTAAACTGCACAAAATATTGGTAGCTAACCACTTTTACGTGACTGTTTGAATATTTGCAGAAAGCACGCAGGAAAGTAAGAAGGTTAGGTAGATCTTTAGAGAGAGCTTAATTGTTAAAACCCTGTCTTATATAGGGTTATATCTCTATAGCTAATTTCAATAGTTTATGCCAATCCCTTATAAAAAGATACCTGCTATTCAGGCTTTCAGAATCTAGTCTGTTGTTCTTTTTACTAAAACCCAGAGGTGTACTTTCTGGAGCCAAGAGCAAAACATTAGCTCAAATGAGAACATGGTTGGGCCAGATTCAAGCATATACAGTATGTCTACCAATGTTCTTTTTCAGCAACCTGGTTTAGGTATTATTGTTAGAAAACCAGGAGACAACCCCTTGACAATCTATTTCAAGTCACTTACACATGTACTAGTAAATCAACTTTTTGCCTAATTCTATGCTATGGGTGCCTGGGTATATAAAGCGAGCCTATGCCCGGACGGTTTGCAGCCTGCCAAGTTACCCAGCGCAGCCTTAGCAATTGCTGCATAGTTTCATTGATCAACATGATGCCCTGTGTCTGGATCTAAGCAGCTCATGCTAGAATCAAGGTGGAACAGAGTTACTCAAAATAAAAGCTTGCCCACAACAGACTTATTTTAAGGATGAAGTGCATTTCTTCATTACATTTCAAGGAGTGTTGGCAACTGTCCCATCTGAATTGGTGAGACCCAGTTTGACAAAGGACAGCTGTCTAAACTATCTGCTCTCACCCTGGAGCTTTGTAATGAATATCTGGGGTGGGGTGTGCTCCTTTGCTTAGGTGTGGACCTGTGAGAAAACTATTGCACTAAGTGGTTCATGGGGGGGGGGAGTTGTTTAAAGTTTTTTTCCCCCCTCAAGCTATGTGCTTCTAAGGTCTTCAAAATTTGTAATGGAAAGACTGGCTGGATTTGTATATACACTGTATTTACTCTTATTGCAGAAGTATTTACACTGCATTTTGTCATTTAATTTGGACACTAAGGCATTTAGTTCTCCAGGGTATGAACAAACTCTGTACAGGATTTTTTGTGGATTTCATTTGGATGTTTGAACCAATTTATCCCTGAACTTGTGGGCCTGAAAGTTAGGGATGGGTAATATTTTAAAGCAATCAGTAACATCTTTTTTTATATATATCTCCATTCAGTCGTGTCCAATTCTTGGAGACTGCCTGGACCAGTCCCTGCAGTTTTCTTGGCAAGGTTTTTTTTTCAGAAATGGTTTGCCATTGCCTCCTTCCTAGGGTTGAGAGAAAGTGACTGGCCCAAGGTCACCCAGCTGGCTTCGTGCCTAAGGTGGGACTAGAACTCACGGTCTCACGGTTTCTAGCCTGATGCTTAACCACTACACCAAACTGGAGAGAGAGAGAGAGAGAGGGAGAGGGAGAGAGAGGGAGAGAGGGAGGAATGATACTAATTTTTATTTATTTATTTATTTTATTAAACAAATTTATATAAGATAAATATCTTAGGTTGAAAGCAATCAATAACATCTTTTTGAAATTCTGAGATAGACAAACACACACACACAGAGTCCCCAGGAAGTCCAGCTGACTTCATCATTTCCTTTGATATTGTCCTAGTTACTCCAGTAAAATGCACTGTGCCTTGCTTCTGTCACTTGGATGTCTTTTCACATCCCATCAAAGTACTGTATAGCTTGTTTCAACTCCTCTTTCCTTTGCTTTAAACACTGGCTTTCAAGAATAATCTAACCTTCTTTAATCCTTAAGACTTAATATAGACCTGAAGGATGCTAATTCAGGAAAATATATGCCTAGAGTAATTTGTTTGGTGGCTGGGCTATTTTTAGAGCTAGAAGGGACTATTTTCTACCTTCACTTTATTCTGCTATAGAAGTACTTACAGCTTTTCCTTGTGTTCACTGTATCTCCATCATATACCCCATACATTTTTCCATCCTAATTAAATATTTGGTGACTTCTTTTCCCTTCTTTCTTCATATTTTTCCCCTCTGGTGTACAACGTCTTAAATTGTGAGGCATCAGCAGTTTTGATTGTCTTCATATAAGCCAAGAACAAAATGGAATTACCTTTGAGGCTTCCACTGGATTTTTTTCTTTTTTTGGTTTAAAATATAGCCAAAACTCAGAATATTCCTACTTAGCTAGTTTCTAGTACCGCAAAACTGTAGTATTATGTTTTATTACTTATTCATTTTATGTTTAATTAAATTAAATTCATTTCAGTTTGCCATTTTACCATCTTCTCATTGCAAACTCTCATTTATATACTGATACATATTTCTGACCTTTCTTTTCTGTGATGCTGAAACACTGCCTCCTTAAAAAAAAAGTGTCCAGAACTATGAATGTTAATACACCCTTTATTATATAATAGTTTTTGAAACTGAAGATCTAGGGTCTTTTAAAAAGAAGAAATAAGTACTGTATATAAGTTATTGTTGCTCCTTTGATAAGTTGCTTTATTATGGCACTGTACGTTTTAAAAAAGACACAATAATCAAGATAAATTGATGGCATCCATAGTTATATATGTTCTGCTTTCTGATTGCTATAAAATACATAGTTACCTTTTACATTACGTTTAATCAGATTTTCTTTAGTTAGTAGCTGTCAGTAGTCTTAATCTAAATTCCAACAGAAACCATGCCCAGGCTGCTTGTCACCTAGAGATTTAAAATTCATAATTCTTCTGTAATAATGATTATCCTTTAGTCAAGAGGTCGACAGAAAGCAACTTTGAATGCAGAAGTCTATCCTGGATTAGAATCCACCATAACAGGAAACTGTTCTGTGTGGCCTGAGATTCTTTGTAAACAGCCTATGTGAGTCAGAGACCTTGTTGTTAGCTGTCCAAATCACCATATGACATTTGTATAATAGCAACTGTGCATCTGGAAGGTCTTAGAAATTTAACTCTAGGGAACTGGCTGTGTACATGAAGTGGCATCTGTATATGACCTGACTCTCTGATTGTATAAGAAAAAACCCTTGCCAAGAATCTGCAGTCCCATATATCTCCTGTTATTGCTTCCTACTTTCCCTTCCAAGATGGGCTCGGGAGCCCTTCAAATGCATGTGTCATATATGCATGTGAAAGTACTAACAATTAGTGTTTTCCCAAACCACCAGCTTTTATGCTCTTTAATGACTGCAGAGCTTTGCTGCACAACTTGCTCTTTCCTTTCTCTGCCATGACTTAATTTAGAAAGTTCCTCGCAAAGTGTAACTAGTTAGGCAGACTAGATGGAAGTGGTTTTGTTCTAGTAGTTTGAGAGACACCTGTGAGAAGGCAATGTAACATAGGACAAAGAAAAGACATTATAAAAATATAAGTCATCTTCTGGGCTGTAAAGAATTCTTCCTAGTACAAGAAGACTCTTCAGCATGCAATCTACTTATTCAATCTTTTATAATTGTAAAAGGTGTAAAGGAGATATTTTCTGTGCAAATATCTTCTGTTCATTCTCTTCATCTTGCTACCACTACAGTTTATTTTAAAGTCTATGCACAAGTACCCCTTATGTTCAGCTACATACGCACACAGAGATGTTCATATGCTTTTTATCTGCAAAGCAGCATTCAAGATAGATTACCACATTACAAAATAGTACAAAAAACCCACATTAAAATACAATATTTAATTATACTTTATAAAAGTGATGGCCTTCAAACAACTACAAATACAAACTATAAGTGATAGAATAGAAACAATTAAAATCAGGAGCCAGAAAAAAACTTGTCGAAAACAGCAATGTTTCAGTGACTGTTTAAAAAAACCAAAAATTATCTGTTTTATGTGATCCTATTTTTTAGATTTTTCTTATCCCACCTTTATTATTTTTATAAATAACTCAAGGCAGCAAACATACCTAATACTCCTTCCTCCTCCTATTTTCCTCACAACAACCACCCTGTGAGGTGAGTTGGGCTGAGAGAGAGTGACTGGCCCAAGGTCACCCAGCCGGCTTTCATGCCTAAGGCGGGACTAGAACTCTCACTCTCCTGGTTTCCTATTGGCTCCTTCCTAGGGCTGAGAGAGAGTGTGACTGGCCCAAGGTCACCCAGCCGGCTTTCATGCCTAAGGCGGGACTAGAACTGTCACTCTCCTGGTTTCCTATTGGCTCCTTCCTAGGGCTGAGAGAGAGTGTGACTGGCCCAAGGTCACCCAGCCGGCTTTCATGCCTAAGGCGGGACTAGAACTCTCAGACTGCTGGTTTCTAGCCTGGAGCCTTAAGGTTTCCCTGCTCTGATTCTGAAGATAAACTTATGGCTGATCAGCACTGGCAATTCTACAGAAGATATTAATTCCTGAGTGGCCATACAGAGAGAAGCATTTCCCCTAGATAGGTGTAGCCAACTAGTATCACAGACTACAACTCGTAAAATCCCTGCTGGGTGAAGATTATGGAAGTTGTAGTCCAAACTATCTGGAGTGCAGTAAGCTATATCCTAGTCAGGCCAAGGTGTTAGAGCTTGTGGGAAAGTGTCTTAAATACAGAAGCTTCTTCCCTCTCTCAGTGGGCTATATGAAAGTGCCCCTTGAAACAAATCTCTTTTTTCCCTTTCTCCTCTCTAGTATGTCCAGCGAGCTCCCTACTCTGGTTGTTTCTCCTAAGAGAATTGCTTCCCTTTCCCTCTGTCCTGGCTTGCAATCCTTGGAGAGGATTAAGCTTCCAGTTTACCCTGGCACCTACTAAATGTTTCCTTCCCAACAAAAGAAGGGACATATCAGCTCTTCAGTAGACAGAGGCTCTGCTCTTCCTCTCACACTTTCTCAGCTTTGAAGGGGATGGGAGGCAGTCTGGGTGGGGCAGCAAATGGTTGCTGTATCTATTCTTTCCTCCATGAGAATTACAGCATATAGATACCATGTCAGAAGTAGGGGAAGGTGCGAAGTTCAGGTTTTGGAGTAGAGCCAGTGGTTTCCTGCTATGGTTAGAAACATGGGTATTTTATTCCTAGTGTCCATGGAAGCTTATTCATCTGTTAAAATCATTTCTTTACTGCTCCCCAATAAAAGAAATCTTAAAGTGGTTTATAATTAAAAGTTAAAACAATAGGTTAAAACAGTTAACAAAAACATACATTAAGCCACTGTATAAAACAATGCATAAATAGAAAATCAAATCAACCAGATAAACATATAAGTAGAAACTTAAACCAAAAGCAGCAATTAAAAAGTAAAAATCGTGATAGCACTAACACGTTATTAAAAGGCTTGGGAGAATTAAAAGAAGTCTTTGCCTGGTGCCAAAATACACAGTAAGGTCTGGCTGGTTTAGGTATCAGTCAGGACTCACTATGGTTTTGTACAAATGTTTTATGCAGGTGTGTTCAAAGGGAGCCTGACTATCAGCTGATAGTTGAGCTGTTTTTGGATGTGGGTTTAGTGCTGTTCTGGAAGCCAGCAGGCATGTGCAGGGGGGAGGGTGGCATTGTGCCATGAAACAGCAGAGAAGGGGTTGGTTCTTTCTCTTCTGCCTCACCATACAACCCTGCACCACCACCATCATTGCTGGTCAGCTGCTCTTCAGGAGGTTGATCCAGGTCTCATCAGTATAAGGGTTTGGCGTGGATTGAAGAAAACTAAACTTTCCTATTGGCCAAGGCAAAATAGCCCTGGAAGGCAGGGGCCAGAGGGGTGGGGCTATGTCCACACCAGCCTCAACTGGCCAAACAGTGATGAGTTGATCCCGTGCCCAACAGAGCACCTGGTTGGGACATCAGCAGAATAGTTGGTGAAGCATGTCAGATTGTACCCACCATAAAACCACCATTGCTTGTTGCTTTGGTGCAAGTAGGAAAATGCCCGGAGTTCCATCCACTGTCAAAATAAAGTCTATGAATGGAACACATACTTGCCATAGGTCCTTGCTGTCTGTGTTAACAAGCCTGTTTCCTTTCTCTCTCCCAACTGTATGGAATTTCCAGACCCCCTCTCTCCCTTACGCTTTTCTTGCATCTGCTCTTGGTGTCTTCAGAGCTTTTGTGCTTTCTATTACCTTAATGTCCATTAGGGTAATAGGGACCAAAAGAATTGCTCTTTGTGTGGGTTCAAGCCACAACGTTTATGGAGGTGCATACATGATCATGCATGTGTCTGCATTTCTGTAGCTTCGTCCCCATGCTCAACCTTCAGTTTCTTTTCAAATGTTATTATTAAAAGTATCTCCAGCTTTTAAACAGTGTCCATACTAATGTTTCTCAACCTTGGCAACTTTACGATGTGTGGACTTCAACTCCCAGAATTCTCCAGGCAGCATAGCCGAATCTTTCAGCAGTGGTGTATAATAGAACAGTAATTTAGTTGCAGGGACTGTACTTTTATTTTAAAGGATTTATGAAGCAGTGTATGTAATTGAGTGAGTAAACTGAATGCTTTTTTGAACCCCTCAGGGCTGGAACTTCGTGGTGGTCCTGGGTTTTGGCCCTAGCCCCTTCTTCTCTTCCCACACACTCCTCCTTCTCTTCCTCCTCCTTTATAGCTTAATTTTGCCACCACCAGCAGCAATCTGTCTGGGGTTAATTGAGCAAATAACAAGGAGATGCTTTCATATTCCTCCCCAAGGCAGTTTCCTCAAGGAGAGATGCTGCCAGAAGATATCTGCTACCCATTGGAGGGAAGTACTGTCATTAATATCCATTACCATGTTGGCGTTTGTTGGAACAGAGTCATTGTTGTCCTCATGTTTGCTCAAATTGCACAGTTATTTACAATACTGTAGTCCAGTGTTTCTCAACCTTGGCAACTTTCAGATGTGTGGACTTCAACTCCTGGAATTGCTGGCTGGGGAATTCTGGGAGTTGAAGTCCACATATCTCACAGTTGCCAAGGTTGAGAAACACTGATGTAGTCCATAGCCTGCGAGAGCCCAAATCTTTTGTAAGCTGTTCTCACCTACATTTTCCAAGGAGTCTGCTTCTTCCTGCACTCCCTGTAATAAGTGCCACCTTCTCTAAGCCATTCAGGTGGGAGCTCCTGGAACCCATGTGCCAGACAATCCTGCCTCCCTGACATTCTGATGTGGCTCTGGATCTGTTTGGCACAGATGCTCTTGGTCTGAAACAGTCATGCCAACAAATTCTGGGACAGTTTTGAAAGTACCTTCTTTAATCCCTCTTTTCTCTGTGGTTTGAATGCATCTGTAGCCCTGCCAATGGCAAATAAAAGACAGCCTGGTCAGAAAATTTCTGAGGAGGTGGAGAATTTGTAAATGCCTATCTGGCTCTGAGAACAGAATGAAGCCAGCTGAAAAAGTGTTGCCGCTCAACCAGGGATTGAAAACTCCTAAAAAGTTCTTTTCTTTCAACTAATTCTGGGCCCACTTCCACATAGGGCTAATCCAAGAAGGTTGAACAGTGCTTCAGTCTGGAGAGCACTACCTTCCTTTTATGCTTGTGTGATTCTGTACCTGCCAATGAAAACTGCTGCTCCCACCCCAGCTGTGTTACTTGACTGCAGTGATACAGAGTTGTGAGTTTTCTCATTAGAGCTCTGTAATCAGGTGTTTGTCTCAGATTGGAATATCTTATTTGAGTCTCTCACTTTACCCCATCACCACCCCACGCACCACATATTCTCTTCTGGGTCATACTGGACAAAGCATGACTTTTAAACTTTCCTCTTTCCCAAATGCTACCTTTTCTTTCTCTCTGCATTGCAGCTAAACATGTAAGTGAAGTTATTATGGGCACTGAACAGCTGATGGAAATCTGAGTCTGGCAGAACTGAAGGATGGATTTTGGCAGCCTGAACCAGTGGCTCAGCTGGAGATTCTGCTACCTGGATTTCTCCTGGCATCACTGACGCTGACAGCCACTCCTGCTTCGACTTCTTCTTTACCCCTTAATAAAGAAATGTGCACAATGGCATCTGTCTTTCTCCTCCGTTTAACTAGTTCCCCACTCCTCTCCTCATTGACATGCAGGCTGCTTTGCAGAGATATTGGTTCCTCTAAATCCAGTGAATGCACTTTGTTGCCAGCCAAGCTAAGAGCAAGGACCACACAGATCGTGTTCTGCCAAAAGAACAGCTGAGCCGAAGTATCTGCAATGAAAGTGCCAGCTCTCTGAGTACCAGTAATTAGAAAAGGAAGGTAGTACATGATGATTCAACTTTGTATATGAAGTTAAAAAACATTAGGTAAGAGGGGGAAGAGACATAGTAAAGGTGATGAAGAGTCAGAAAAATACTCTCTACTGCATCAGTTTTGACTCTGAATAGCCTGCTTATTTTTTTCTTGGATGGAAGTAGTTACCAGCTTCTGTTGTCTGTAGTTACAAAAATTATTGAACAAACTATTCCAATGATAAAAAAAGAAAACTGGAAAAGAGAGGAAAATACTGTAGACAATATGCATGTGTAAGCCAACAGTGAGTGTTTTAGTTTTTGCCAAAAATGTATAATGAACGCCTGTTCATTCCAGCTTGGGACAAGCACATAACAGCACAGATTACCATTATCTGATCACCAATAAGTGTGTCCCGACCACTAAGACAATTACTTGTGGCTTACTATTGGCTTTTGCACAGCCTTTCTGAGATCCCTAGGTCAGTTTGGTAGTTCTTGTGACCCTGAACTCCACTATATACAAACTATGTAGTGATGTTATTGAATCCATGACCTTATCTTTTGGGTTGGGGGCTAATGTGAGAGACAAGTTTTGATCCAAATTACATTTATAATATTTTTGGGCAAATATTAAACATACAGAGTAATTGTTTAGATTTAAAATATTATATTGGAGCACATTTTACACAGGCAGTCTAATACAATAATTCTAATCATGTCTCAGTTAGATTTAGTATTTTATTTATAATAAAATTACATTCTATCTTTCTAGTCAAATGTCAGTAATAGGCCGATTAGAAGAAATTAATGAAAAACAGGAATGAGCAATTTAAAATATGCCTGAAGCATGATGAACTAAAGGTTCTGGGAAACACACAGAGTTTTCTCTCTTCCTAAAATGTTTGGCTTGCAGGAATCTGTTAAGCAGGAATCTGAAACACTTACCTGCCTATGTGAAGGCCTCCAGCTATTGGCCCAGAGGTATGCTGGTTCATTTTCATTAGTCAGTGTGATAAACATCTTCCTCGTCTTTTTCCTCCCAAAGGGGGATCATTTTTTGTTTCTTTTGTTTCACACAGGAGCACCAAAATTATAAACCAGCCCTGCCCAACCCTTCATAAATGAAAAATAAACCACATTAAAGAACTGGCTTAGAATGGGAAAATGTGATGCAGCAGCTGTCTCAGATGAAAGGTTCCTTAGCTCTGTGTGTGCGTGTGCGTGCGTGTGTGTACCCAAATGTAATACATACTTGTGCTACATTCTGGCCCAAATTAACCCCACAAGCTTCTCTGGTGCCTAATTTCCATGACATTTGTTTTTTGTTGTTGTTCAGTCGTTTAGTCGTGTCCGAGTCTTCGACATTTGTTAAGTGTGTAAAATTACAAATCTGCAAATCTTACCAGAAAAAAAAAAGTTCATCAAATTAAGTTGCATCCCTTTTTTTATTCAGTGCAAGGGGAAACAGCTCTCCAAAGCACTCTCATATTGAACTTCTCAAAAAGCGTAGCCTATGACCATACTGAAAAAGAATATTGTCACATGGGGGTCTTGATGTTTACATAACCAGGATGTTGTTATAAAACATGAGGTCAGTCTTACATTCAGACTAGTATATTGGGTGATGCCCTACATATCTCAGTTTACAAAATTAAGACCCTTATTCATGCTTCCTTTAATTTATTCTCTTGTATCCCACTTCACACTGGCAAAATGACCTAGGTCTAATCCCGTATGTTTTGTGATTTGGTTAGTGCACTTATTGGTTGGAATAGCATCATACAATACATCATACAAATTTACTGGTTGAAATTTGCATCATACAATGCAAACACATACGCTTCTATTAATTTTACTTAGAAAAGATGTGATTTCAACAAAACTGCCATTCTCAGATGATGCAAGGTGTCCCTCATATAAGTATCTGGGCCTGAGAACAAAATATAAA
The DNA here is from genome assembly GCA_023362775.1 of Charina bottae. NCBI lineage: Eukaryota > Metazoa > Chordata > Lepidosauria > Squamata > Charinaidae > Charina > Charina bottae. The sequence goes on from JALMGJ010000003.1 coordinate 60,604,435, forward strand.
TGGAGTAGTAAACCTAAAGAAGGTGCAGGGGCTGAATCCAGGCTAAAGGCTATATTTAATTTGTCATCATTGGATGAATGTTTGGAATAGAACTTCAAGAAGAAACTGCCAGCCCTGATGTAATCCCTCTTCTCCATGCATTAGGAGGGTGGAGAGCGGTGGCTCTTCTGCCTCCACAAAGGAAGCTAGCATAGTTTTTGTAAGGACTTTTTCTGCAGTGACTTCCCACATCTGAGGAGACATTAACATCCTGTCTTCATGCTCTTATTTTGTAGTATGATGAAAAGCCATTAGAAGATGAAGTGTGCAAATGAGAACCAAGGCCCTTAATCCATGCTCTCTACTGCTTGCAAATGGTACTGACTTTTCCTTTTTGTCTTTTATAACCTGCAGGTGTTTGGGGCAAGATAAAAGTAGATTATCAAAGCAAAGATTCACCTTTGATGTAGACATCGTGTGTGGCAGTACTGCAATTATGAAAAATAATTCCAAATAATGTTTTCCCTCCGAAATTACAGGATAGTTGCTAGGAATTTAACCTTCAAATGGTCTGACGGTAAGAATCTGGACCCTGTTCTGAACAAGCATCTTCCTACCTGTCTGTTGGTATCAGAAAGGCTGTCTTGGTCTTCAGGTAGTTCCATTGACTGGATAGGAGCTGGCAGACTTGGGTTTACTCTATTATTCACTAGAAACCCCAAGCCAACTAACTACAGATAGAAAGACAATTACTGCACTTCAGAAGCCATATGCTTCAGGCAACCTCTCTCTACAAATATTTATCTACAATTGAATTATTACACACAAAGGATTCTAATATTGAAATTTAAAATAGACCCACCAAGCTTCCTCTTCAAAAGCAAGGAGTTGGGGTGCAACCATAAACCTATATTTTCCTTCAGTTTCCAAATAACTTCAATACATACTTTTCACACATCCCAGTCCTCCTGAAGTCTGTGCAGCTGGCAGGTAGCAAAAAAGACCCACTACTTCCTAACAGGCTGGAAGAAACTTAAAGCATCATCTAGGATTGTGCACTTGATAAAAAGCAATTTGGCACTTCCTGGCCCATGTACTTTTTCTGCTGCACCTCCAGGAGATGTGTTTGTGTGGGGGGGTGTCTCAGTTTATTAGGGATGTGGGGAACTGCCTTATACAAGGTCAGTTTGTCCATCTAGCTTAATTCTATGTTCACATATAGCTAAGTCCAGGTTTTTTTCAAAGTTCATTTGGTGTTGCATTGAACAAGCTATGGTGGACTTCTTTGCTTAATAACAAACTTGCCTCTTCCTCATCAAGTTGTGGCTTAATATTAAATTATCTGTTCTGATAGGTAGGGTCTCTTCAAGTCTTTTCCATTACCTGCTACTTGATTCTTTTAATTAGAGATGCCAGGATTGAAAATGGCATCCATTGCTTGCAAAAGATGTCCTTGGCCATTATCTTACACCTCTTCCCCATATAGGTTTAACCAATCAGCTTTTCTTTCAAATACATCTCTAATCTAAGCACATCTTTTTCTTCCGTATAAACACATTGCCTCTTGTCCTCTTCTGCATGGTTATAAGCGCCTGCATTTTCCACGTAACAACATGTCCAAATCCTGTAGTATCTCCTTTTCATCAGGTCAAAACTGCATGATACTATCCCCTCTAATTTCCTAAAACATGTCTCCAAATGTGATCAACAGATTGGGAATTGAATAAACATAACCTACCCCATCTATTTCACTTTCTCTTGTCCTCCAGTCCATTTCTTTTTTTCCTAAAGACCCATCCCGTATTGTAATGTTTGTTGGTTTGTAGAGAAGAGGGTCTAATACAGTATTTCTCAACCTTGGCAATTTTACGATGTGTGGACTTCACATGGTAAAGTTGCCAAGGTTGAGAAACACTAGTTTAATATTTTAATAATCAGAAAATTTAAAAAAAACTGGCCTGGATTGCTGTATTCTTATGAGTTCCAATAAATTACAGTTTATGTTGTGTCAGTGGTCTTGGCTGTGTATTATTTTTACAGATTTCTATTTCTGTCAGAGTTACTATGTTGTGTGGATACCAGTTTGTCTATGGAGATGTGCATTTTCCATCTCTGAAAGCTAGTTGCTAATTTTAAAAATTGTTCTGAATACAAAGCAACATTTTTATGTAATTTTAAGAATTGATCCAAGACAAATCTTACTCATGTGCTCTTGGCCTAACCAGGTGTGTGGCCAAAGCACTGCCAATTACCTCTTGTAATCTTGGTATTGTCAGGATGTTGTATCCTTCCAGTATATATGATGGGTATTTCTCCAGCAAAGGAGATAGTTACCTTGTCATGGTGCTAGAGCTTGAACACCTCTATGACGCCATGAGCTAAACCGTGAAGGGACACCCAAGACGGGAAGGTCATGGCAGAGAGGTCAGGCTAAATACGATCCCTGGGAAAGGTAACGGCAACCCACACCAGTATTCTTGCCGTGAAAACTAAATGGATCAGTACAACCAGAGATATGTCGGTATACCATCAGAAGATGGGACTCCCAGGTCGGAAGATGGTAAAAATGCTACTGGGGAGGAACAGAGGATAAGTTCAACTAGCCCCAGATGTGATGACGCAGTTAGCTCAAAGCCGAGAGGACGGCTAGCGGCCGACGGTGCTGGTGGTGAACGACGAATCCGATGTTCTAAAGATCAACAGACCATAGGAACCTGGAATGTAAGATCTATGAGCCAGGGCAAATTGGATGTGGTTATTGGTGAGACGTCAAGATTAAATATAGACATTTTGGGTGTCAGTGAACTGAAATGGACTGGAATGGGCCACTTCACATCAGATGACCACCAGATCTACTGTGGATGAGAGGACCACAGAAGAAATGGAGTAGCCTTCATAATTAATAATAAAGTGGCTAAAGCAGTGCTTGGATATAATCCAAAAAACGATAGAATGATCTCAATTCGAATTCAGGGTAAGCCATTTAACATCACAGTGATCCAAATATATGCCCCAACCACAGATGCTAAAGAAGCAGAAGTAAATCAGTTCTGTGAGGATCTGCAGCACCTACTGGATAATACGCCAAAAAGAGATGTTATTTTCATTACAGGAGACTGGAATGCTAAGGTGGGTAGTCAAATGACACCTGGATTTACAGGTAAGCATGGTCTGGGAGAACAAAATGAAGCAGAACATAGGCTGATAGAATTTTGCTAAAACAATTCACTGTGCATAACAAACACTCTCTTCCAGCAACCTAAAAGACGACTTTATACATGGACTTCACCAGATGGTCGACACCGAAATCAGATTGACTACATCCTTTGCAGCCAAAGGTGGCGGACATCTATACAGTCGGTAAAAACAAGACCTGGAGCTGACTGTAGTTCAGATCATGAACTTCTTATTGCAAAATTTAGAATCAGACTAAAGAGAATAGGGAAGACCCACAGATCAGTTAGATATGAGCTCACTAATATTCCTAAGGAATATGCAGTGGAGGTGAAGAATAGATTTAAGGTACTAGATTTAGTAGATAGGGTCCGGAAGAACTATGGACAGAAGTTCGCAACATTGTTCAGGAGGCGGCAACAAAAAACATCCCAAAGAAAAAGAATAATAACAAGGCAGCAGGAGACGAGGGTATCCCAGCTGAACTGTTTAAAATCTTCCAAGATGATGTTGTCAAGGTGATGCATGCCATATGCCAGCAAATTTGGAAAACATACGAATGGCCATCAGATTGGAAAAAATCAACTTACAGTATATCCCCATACCAAAAAAGGGAAACACTAAAGAATGTTCAAACTATCGAACAGTGGCACTTATTTCACATGCCAGTAAGGTAATGCTCAAGATCTTGCAAGGTAGACTCCAGTAATTCATGGAGCGAGAATTGCCAGAAGTACAAGCTGGGTTTAGAAAAGGCAGAGGAACTAGAGACCAAATTGCCAATATCCGCTGGATAATGGAGAAAGCCAGGGAGTGTCAGAAAAACATCTATTTTTGTTTTATTGACTATTCTAAAGCCTTTGACTGTGTGGATCATAACAAATTGTGGCAAGTTCTCGGTGGTATGGGGATACCAAGTCATCTTGTCTGCCTCCTGAGGAATCTGTATAACGACCAAGTAGCAACAGTAAGAACAGACCACGGAACAACGGACTGGTTTAAGATTGGGAAAGGAGTACGGCAGGGTTGTATACTCTCACCCTACCTATTCAACCTGTATGCAGAACACATCATGCAATGTGCTGGGCTTGAGGAATCCAAGGCTGGAATTAAAATCGCTGGAAGAAACATTAACAATCTCAGATATGCAGATGATACCACTTTGATGGCTGAGAGTGAGGAGCTGAGGAGCCTTATGATGAAGGTGAAAGAAGAAAGTGCAAAAGCTGGGTTGCAGTTAAACCTCAAAAAAACCAAGATTATGGCAACCAGCTTGATTGATAACTTGCAAATAGAGGGAGAAAAAGTGGAGGCAGTGACAGACTTTGTATTTCTAGGTGCAAAGATTACTGCAGATGCTGACTGCAGCCAGGAAATCAGAAGACGTCTACTTCTTGGGAGGAGAGCAATGACAAATCTTGATAAAATAGTTAAGAGCAGAGACATCACACTGACAACAAAGGTCCGCATAGTTAAAGCAATGGTGTTCCCCATAGTAACCTTTGGCTGCAAGAGCTGGACCATAAGGAAGGCTGAGCGAAGAAAGATAGATGCTTTTGAACTGTGGTGTTGGAGGAAAATTCTGAGAGTGCCTTGGACTGCAAGATCAAACCAGTCCATACTCCAGGAAATAAAGCCAGACTGCTCACTTGAGGGAATGATATTAAAAGCAAAACTGAAGTACTTTGTCTTTTTGAGAAGACAGGATACCCTGGCGAAGATGCTGATGCTAGGGAAAGTGGAAGGCAAAAGGAAGAGGGGCCGGCCAAGGGCAAGATGGATGGATGATATTCTGGAGGTGATGGACTCGACCATGGGGGAGCTGGGGATAGCGACGGCCGACAGGAAGCTCTGACGTGGGCTGGTCCATGAAGTCACGAAGAGTCGGAAGCGACTGAACGAATAAACAACAATTGTAGTATTTTCATTAGCATGCTTGTAGAGGCATTTTGGTATGTTGATTAGAATTGCTAAGATGGCCTGAATAGCTCCAAGGTCCATAGGATACCGAGTGTTGAGTAAGGGGATAGAAATGGATCCAGCAAAAGTGCAAGATGTAGTGAATTGGGAAACCCCGAAATCTAGGAGACAATTGCAGAGTTTCTTGGGGTTTGCCAATTTCTATCAGAAATTTATCCCCAACTTTGCACAGGTGGCTCTACCCCTCACTGACCTGTTAAAAACCCGAGGGAAGGGAGATCCTAAAGCAGTAAAAAGTCCTGGGGCAAAACTACAATGGACTGAAGAGTGCCAGGAGGCCTTTGAACAACTAAAGGCTTTGTTCACCTCAGAATCAGTGCTAAAGCATCCCGGCCCCTTGAGGACTTTAATAGTGCAAGTAGATGCCTCAGACGTGGCAGTTGGGGCAATTTTGCTACAAAAAGATGAAGAAGGGGAAATAAGGCCCTGTGCTTACCTTTCCCATAAATTCAATGACACAGAACACCATTGGCATGTATGGGAGAAGGAGGCCTTCACGGTGAGGTGGGCGTTGGTGACATGGAGGCATTTGCTAGAAGGAGCACCTCAGTCTTTTGAAGTATGGACAGACCATTAAAATTTAGAGGCCTTACGCACTCCAAGAAAATTGAATACTAAGCAGATCAGATGGGCCCAATTTTTTAGTAGATTTAATTTTACACTAAAATATTTACCTGGGGGAAGGAATTTTTTGGCTGATGGATTATCTCGTTTACCCCAGCACAACAGTCAAAGAGAAGAGGTGGTGGATTCGGTATTTCCGGCTCAGCAGTTTGGAATGGTAGCAGTCACGAGGAGCCAAAAGTCTGTGCTAACCCTGATGGTGGAAGAGGGGTTGCAGAGTGACCTGCTTACCAAGTTGAAGGAAGACAATTGGCTGCAGGCCAATAAATCAAGACTGGAAGAGAAGCAAGGATTCTGGTGGATTGGGGATAGATTGTATATCCCGGAAACCCTATGACAAAAGATACTTGAAAGATGTCATGATGCCAAGTCAGCCGGGCATTTTGGCTATTTGAAAACCTTGCATTTATTAAGACAGCAATTTTGGTGGCCTTCTCTATGCAAGGATGTAGAGGGATATGTGGCCAGTTGCCCAATGTGGGCTATGGCTAGGCTGACCATACATCCTGTTTTGAACAGGACAGTCCTGTTATTGTAACATTTTCCAACCGTGCCCGTTTTCCAAGTTAGAGTGTGTGCGTGCGCACCTGCCTGCGCGCCTGCCTGTGTGCACATGCCTGCCTGTGCACCTGCCGGCGCGCATGCATGCCAGTGTGCCGGCGCACGTGCCTGCATGGTAACATGCCGGCACGCACACGCCTGCATGTCAATATGCTGGTGCACGCGCCTGCGTTAGGGTCCCATTTTCATCTCAAGGAAATATAATCAGCCTAGCTATGGCAGAGGGTGGGAGACAAACCCAGAGGACTGTTGCAGAATGTGGGAAGCCCTACCCAACCTTGGAAACATAGCTATGGATTTCACAGTGGACCTGCCAGAGAGTCAAAAAAGGACAGTGGTTTGGGTGGTGACCAACTTGTTTTCGAAAGTCACATTTCATTCCTTGTTCTATTATACCTAGTGCAGTGCAATTGGCCAAAATGTTTGTGCAACACATTTATAGACTGCATGGTGTACCCGAACAAGCTATAAGTGACAGTGTACAATTTATCTCCAAGTTCTGGAGGGAGTTCCTGAAGATGATTAGCACAGAACAAGGGTTAAGCTCTGCCCACTACCCCCAGACGGATGGGCAAACTGAGAGAGTGGATCAGGTGCTGGAGCAATACCTCAGGTGCTATGTCAGCTATCAGCAGAATAATTGGGTGGATTTATTGCCATTTGCTGAAGTGGCTTATAATAATTCAGTGCACCAGAGTACTGGATACTCTCCATTCCAGGTGGTAAATGGACAAGAATCTGTAGCTTTCCCAGAATTGCCCAGAAACCAGACTAGAATCATTCCTTTGGATTCGTGGATCAGCCATATAACCGACAGTTGGCCGGTGATAGAGAAAGCATTGGAAGAAGCTAAGGAACCTTATAAGAAATGCTGACCGCAAGAGGGCGCCAGAGTGGAAGCTGAAAGTGGGCTACAAAATTCCTAAAAACTTGGCAACCATCAAAAAAACTGATTCCAAAATATGTGGCGCCTTTCCCTATCACAAAGTTGATCAATGATGTAATGGTGGAGTTACAGTTACCTAAGAGTCTGAGGAAAATCCATCCGGTATTTCATTGTAGTCTGTTGAAACTGGCTAGAGACTCGGGACATTGGCACCCAGAACAACCTATTCTGGTCCCCGTGATGATTGATGGAGAACAGCACTTTGAGGTGCAGGATATATTGGACTCTAGATGTCACCATGGAGTGTTACAATACCTGATACAGTGGAAGCATTTCCCCAAAGCTCACAGTGAGTGGGTTAATAGCCACCATGTGCAAGCACCCCAATTAGTAAAAGAGTTTCACAACTGGTTCCCAGAAAAGCCCAAGTAGGGGTAATGCGGAATAGCAGGGAAGTTGATGTCATTGATAGGTAACTGAGATGCTATATATGTATTGATTTGATATGTGTTTATGTGCTTCATATGTATTCATGTATTTTCTATGTAGAAGACTTTAAGGTGGAGTTATTTTTAAGGGGGTGGTATGTCAGGATGTAGTATCCTTCCAGTATGTATGTATGTATGTATGTATGTATGTATGTATGTATGTATGTGTGTGTGTATATATATATATATATATATATATATTCTATCCCGCCTTTATTATTTTTATAAATAACTCAAGGCGGCGAACATACCTAATACTCCTTCCTCCTCCTATTTTCCCTGCAACAACCCTGTGAGGTGAGTTGGGCTGAGAGAGAATGACTGGCCCAAGGTCACCCAGCCGGCTTTCATGCCTAAGGCGGGACTAGAACTCACAGTCTCCTGGTTTCTAGCCCACTGCCTTAACCACTAGACCAAACTGGCTATGATGGGTATTGTATTTTTGTTAGCATGCTTGTAGAGGCATTTTGGTACGTTGATTAGAATTGCTAAGATGGCCTGAATAGCTCCAAGGTCAGTTTGGTTGGCGCTATCAGTGCTTGTTAGCTAAAGTATTTGCAGCTGGGAGTTAAGAGAGTAATTAGAGGGAAATTAGCATTTAGGGAGGGACCAGTACTGGGATTTTTGTAACAGCAATTGCGTGGGCTTTCCTCAGTCGGATCTTTGCCTTGGACTGATCACCTGTATTAATAAAGAACCCTTCCATATCCTCTGATGGCTTGTGATTTGAGAGACTCTGAATTAATACCTGAGGACCAGAATCATCACAGGTACTGTATGGTTGAATAGCATTTTCTCTAAATAGACTAATTACTGGGGAGATGTACTTTTCTTAATTTTAATTACTGTTAAGTTATAGCTGGAGGTCTAGAAATCTCCATAGCTTGACTCACCCCCCCCCCCAAGAATCTCATTATTTTGCTCATAATCTAATTAGAGTTATGCAGTTTACAGTATACATATCAAAATTAAGTTGCAGCATCAATTACAGAATTCACATGCTTTGTGTTAGAGCAGAGCTTTCCAAACTGTGTGTCGGGACACGTTAGTGTGTCGGCTGCAGTGTCTGGGTGTGTTGTGGCTGCTGCTGCCTCCGAGGCCTGCCAGGATTCTGCACAGGTCCTAGTGCCTGCCTTGTGCCTTGCTGCCTCCAAACCTGATGTGATTCCGCGCAGGTCCTAGTGCCTGCCTTGTGCCTTGCTGCCTCCAAACCTGCCCTGCCAGGATTCCACGCAGGTCCTAGTGCCTGACTTGTGCCCTGCTGTAAGAGTGTGTCGCGAAATGATGCCCTGCTGTAAGAGTGTGTCACGAAATGATGCATGTCTAAAAAGTGTGTCACCAACATGAAAAGTTTGGAAAGCTCTGTGTTAGAGGGTAGAAGTTTCATATAGGTATCTGTATACAAATGTGCCTATATACTTTTATTTACTTTTACAATATTTCTAGACTGCCCCAATCTGTTGAGACTCTAGGTGGTGAACAACTAAGCAGGAATAAAGCAACTGTAAAAATTAAACAATGAATAATAATAAGGGATGGGGCCCAATGTACCTCCAGAGGAAGCATATTTTAAAAGTATCAGGGCCACCACTAAAATGACCTGCTGCCTAGCCTACACGCTGTGTATCTCTCAAAAGGAATTATCAGCAGGCCCTCTTTCAATGCTTGGACTGGACAGGTAGATTTGATTTTGGTAAGATGGTTCTTGACCTATCTTGGTGCCACAGGTAATGACCAGCACCTTGAATTGGTCCCAAAGGCCTACTGGCATCTAGTACAGAGCCTTTAAAATTGTTGTCATTCTGCAGGGGCAGGGTTGTCCTCCCAACAGTCTTGGCACTGTATTTGTACCAAGTGCAAATTCTAAGTCACCTATAAAAGCAGACCCACATAGAGTGTATTACAGTAGTCCAACTGAATGACCTAGGTTGGATCATTAGTGATGCAACAGCTAGAGGTGAGTGAAGACCCTTTTGGCTACAGTTTCCACCTGTTGTTTAAGCAGGAGCTGCAAATCCAGGAAGACTACTAAGTCACAAACTATCTCCTTCAGAGGGAGCACAAACCCTCAGAGTACAGTAACTACCAGGACCTGTGTTACCAGATTGTCCAGATGTTTACCACTGGGCAGCAACTCTGTCTTGATAGAATTTAGTCTGAGCTTGTTTCACCCCATCCAGCCCCTAACAGTCTCCAGGCACCTGGACTCTGGACTCAGAACTACTAGAACATCTCTGGATCACCCTGTGTGTCAAGGTATCGCTGTGTGTCATCAATATAGTGATGATACTTTAAACTAAACTGACAGAAGATCTCTTCCAGGGTGTCAGCCCTTCAAGGTAGACCAAATCAAGAAACAGATACCGCATAGGCCTAAAACTACTTTTATTAGAATGACTGTAGTAACAGAATCTTGCAATCTGAATGTGCTTCTCATCCTCCCTCTTTTATCTTTATGTGAATTAAGGGGGCACCTGTCTTAGACATTTTCATAAATCTCTGTTTATGTAGGTTTAAGCTATGTTTATCTGTTCGGTGCCTTCTCTCTATCTCTGTCAAGGCCATCCTCTGTACTCTATACAGGAGTTTCATTTAAATGTTAAATAACATAGAAGAGAGCACCAAGCCCGGTAGAAGCACACGGTGGAATAAATAAGGGCTCAAATGCTTCTCTCCTTATGGTTTTTTACTTTACAAAATTAATATTTATTAATTTTTTATAAAAGGTTCCCCCCAAGAGTACTAACTAGAACCACTCATTCAGGAAGGAGCCAAACAATCATAATAAGATGCTCTGGACTCCCAGTCCTTGCAGGTAGTCCAAAAGAATGGCATGGTCGATAAGGCCAAAAGTTTGGAGACCAGGCAAAAGTTGTCAACAATTCCTTCATCCAGAGACTGGTTTTTCAAGAAAGGATATTCACACTACTGCCTCCTTCAAAGCAGGTGGCATTGTACTTTCCCTCCAAGAAGTATTTACTTTCTCCCGAATCTTGCCATTTACATTTCACTTGGCTGCCCGAAGAAGTCAGGGTCTAGCTCACAGGTGGCAGTGTCCAAACTACACTTCACAAGCTTGAAAGAGTCCCAAATGGTCACACCAGACAATGCTTCACTCACCACAGTCGACTCTTCTCAGCTGGCATACAAGCCAGAAAGAATATGAGCAACTCTAACTACAAGAAACCTTCAAAGCCATTTGCTGAGCCGGTGCACATTTGTCCTGCCCATCATTTCTTAAAAGGGTCCAGATTGCTCTAAACAGAGCTGTTCAGCAGGTATCTGCAGTGCTTGGACATGTCCACTTGTGGCTTTGTGCAATATTGTTCTAACATTTTTTCACTTGCTTCATTTCCCTTATGGTACAAGGAGCTGCTTGGGATCAGCGAGTTGGTAGAAGTCTTGCAGGTACAACCTGATCCGGTACCTTGGCCATCTTCACATTCTAGAGATCAACCAGACACATAATGGAATTGCCCACCAAATTGTTGGAGAAATGCCAAAGCACGCTTTAGAAACACTCTGAATCCACTGGGCGCCTCGGGTAGACCTTTCTAATAGGCCCACCGCCCTTGTGAAGGTCCAGGACATCCACGACCTACAGTTGACAAGGAAGCGATCTAATTATTGCAAAAGGAAAATGTGAATGCCTTCCATCCTCAAAGTGAAGACCAGGTTAAGTGCATGCTTACAATGTGTGCTGGGGCTGCAATTTGACAAGCCCATGGTCAACATGGAGGCCATGAATTCATGATGTGCACTTGACCCCTCCATCAAGACTTGAATGTTAAAATCACCCAAGACTAAAAGCCTCAGGAATTTCTGGCCAACCAGGTCTCAGTAATGCATACCAGGTTTGTACACTCACTCACCACCATGTCATAGACAGAAGCAATCTCATTACTCATAGACCTGTCATTTAGTAGCAGCAGCTGGAGACCAAGACACCTGATAATTCAGCTGCCTAGTCCCATAACTGGGACAACTGGCTTAGAACATAGCTCCAGCAGTATACAAGCCCTCCTCCTCTTGCAACAGCCTATCCAACGCCATCTGACATACTGTATCTCCCCCTGCCCTTCATGATTCCGGCGTGACTCCCTATAGAAACGCCCCTGGAGGCCAACAAGGCTTCTTTTCACATTTCCATTCCCACATGCTTCTACCAGGGCACTTCTACAAGCCCAGCCTGGGCATCAGCCATTCATACACTTATATAATTAGCTTTAAACAAGCCATTTCTCATTTTCTTGCCCTGCATAGAGTATTAGGTAAAGATTTTACCCATTATACAAATGCAGTCAACTTAGTAATTTATAGCCTGCAGCTTATTGCCAAACCAAAGTTAGGATAAAGTCTATCAGCTACTGTCCAGTTCTCAAGAAAAGAAACACCTTTCCCTTTAATGTCCTATGAAGTCTCTTGTTCCTCAGTGCTGGTAACTCAGGTTGAGAATGTGGCTAATCTTGAAGAAGCAGAGCTTCACGATTAGCCTGAACTCCCAAGCTTGAGCTGTTGTTCCCATTTAAGGGAGAATGTATACATGCGTAAACATTCACTTGGTCAGTATATTTTTGGAATGATATGATATTCAGTTGGTCAGTGTATCTTGAGAAATGTCATATTTCATAGCCATACAATGAATGAATGGAGTTGTGAATAGCTGCAATCGTGACGGGGAATTTTGCAAAATACTGTAAACAGTTTGTTTAAATAAATCTCAGGTTCAAAAGAAACTAAAAATTATGGAATGTCATAAAAAGTGGTACATTTTAACCAGAAAGGTAAGAAAGCGGTCAGCTTGTGAAGCTCAGACATGAAAGCATGTGGGAAGCCTGCAGTTGGGCCTTTATCATTCAAGGAAAACTGAAGAGTTTAGTGGATTTTCCTGGCTTTTGTTTTTTAGTGGAAAGTAAAAGATCTGCCCCCAGTTCTTTGCCCCTCATCCCTTCTTTCAGCCCCCCAACGAAAAGGACTAGTGGCTGGCCTTGTATGCATAAGCTAATCCTTTGTGCAACATCTAAATGGTTAATTGTATTTGAGGAAGACGTACAGGCAAATGGGGGGGGGGAGACCACCCAGCATGAAACAGACAAGAAAGAGCAATCTTTGCAATGTTTAACCAGGGAGAGAGCAAAGTTGTTTAAAAATATTTAATTTACAACATTCCACTCTGCTGATTATAAGCCAGGCAGCCAAGAAAACGCCACTGCGTGTGGGGAATCATCCAGGAAGTTTGCAACAAATTCCTGGGATTGTTTTTAATCTTCCACTGTCAGGCACTTTTTAACTCAAGGCCTGGTATAGCAAAGTTGCCAGAGGCCAGTAAAATAAGAGTCCATCATCCTTTCTCTTTCAAAAGTAGTCTAGGAAGGAAGGGGGGGGGAGAAAAGAAGGAGTGGGAAGAGATTAATAGGGTATGGTCTTAGTCTAATATTTCCAAATTGGTCACTGATTCAGAGTAACCTTTAATCTTAATGCTTTTGGCCAGAAGCTTTTATCTCTTCGCTAGCTGATAGTTGCATATTTTATCATAAAGTACCTGCTGTATTACTTGTTATAATGTGGAAACATGGTGACCCATGACATTATTGCATGCTCTGCTCTAGTGGTATTACAATGGGAGAGATACTACACTGCCTTCCCACCCAGCCTATATCACCCAACCTACATAAATGGCATTCTGGACGTCTGGAGTAATGAATGCCGAATCTCAACTAGGATTGGAGAGTTCCACATTTCATTGCAGCTCACTATAAGATCTGTCACTTGTTATTATCTTTCATCCCAACATTCCTCAAAATGTTGATATAAGGATTGTTTTTTATGTGTTAGTAGATTTATAGCCTGCTTTCCCTCCAGGAGTTCAAGGGAGCATATATTCTACCTCCCACAACAAGTTGAACCTGCATCTTCCTCATTCAAGTCCAAAACCTTAGCTAGGAATAGGACAGGAGGAATATACAGGAAGTCCTCGTTTAGTGACTGCCTCATTTAGCAACTTCGCAGTTACAACGGTGATGAAAAAGTAACTTCACAACCAATCCTCACATTTACAACCTTTGCAGGTCTGTAAAGCAAAGGAAAGCTGAAGTAAGATCATAAGCACAGTTGCGGTTTCACTTAGTGACCACTTCGCTTAATGACTGAGTTGCCAGTCCCACTTGTGGTCGGTAAACAAGGACTACTTGTAGATGCCTCTCTGAGCATCTTTAGATACAGAGTGTCTTTAGATCTAGAGCCATCCAAAAGGTTATGGAGTCTGTCGAAGTCTGTTCTGTTTGGCAGCACTCCATACTCCCATTTTAGCTGAAATTACTTCTGAGTAATATATGTATAGAACCATGCTGAACATCATCACTTTAGTCATAATCAGTGCTATAGTAATATATACTGAACCAAATCTAGATCTACTGTATAAATATTCTAGCTGTTCAGCCTTGACTCCCTTCCTCAAAATATATGGCTATAGGCATGATCCTGATTATAAGGTTGTTAAACATATATAGAACACTTTCTGCTAAAATCTGACTCCAGTTCTTTTCTCCTTTCACTTAAAAATTTCTATACCTTGCATGCTGGTTGGACTTCCAAGGGCTGAACTATCCAACTATCCAATGGTCAAATAACTTAGGCTACCACTGCATTTTGCACAGATAACGGATTAGTGAATTTATCCATTCACAAAGCTTGCCAGCAGTCTGTGTGTGTGTGTGTGTGTGTGTGTGTGTGTGTGTAAGAGAGAGATTTGTGGGATGGGTCTTCAGTAAAGGTGGTGTAGCTGAGCCAAGTTTGTAAAGTTGTAATCGGGACTGACACTCCTGCTTGCTTACTTGGCAGACTTTAAAAGTATTCCCTCCCCCCCACACACACTAATTAGCTCCTGGTGGGAGTGAGAGAATTCCTTGTTTCTAGCCATGGCCTGTTAAGAGAGGGAGCCCAGAGATGCTGGTAAACTGCTGTGGGTTTGGCCTCCTCCCTTCCTGGCTGAGGAGGTCAGAGATGAGTGCTGGACAGTCTGCAGAGACTCAGCCAGCTTTACTAGGTACTAGTTAGAGCAAGTCTTGGAACAAAAGAGTTTCTGTCCACGTGCCAAGGTTAAAATGTTTTGCAAGCCAACTCAAACCTTGATGCTTCCCATGGTGCAAGGCCCTGGGCCAATTTAATCATCTCTAAGCTTCTCCCTTGAAAATACAGTATAGAGGTTTGTTTCTTCACTAAGAATTTACCAGGAACTCTTTGACATCCTTTCCTTGCTATCTCCGTTGCTGCAGCCACCATGCAAGAGTCACACCATCTCTTTCACGCCACACACCTATGCAGACACACAGGGCTACCTTTTGTGACACCTCTGCCCTGGGGGGGGCAGGCGGCAGGGGGGGTTTTCCTTTGCAGAACATAGGAAGTGTTGTGCTAAGGCAGACCACTGATCCACTGAGCCTAATATTGTCTGTCCTGGCTAGCAGCAGCTCCCAGAATTTCAGACAGAAGTCAGATGCCAGGGATTTGTACTTTGGATGATATGTGCGCAGAGCATGTCCTCTACCACTAAGGCTATAGCCATTTTCACACAATTGCTCTTCCCTTGGCTTCGGTCTTCTGTTTTTCTCACAGCACCTTTCCAAAAGGGGATAAATCCTCTTTGCTGCTTCTCTTGGAAAACGTTTCTGGCTGGGATTCTAGCACTATAATTAAGTAAAACCTGGCTTGCAGTCCTTAGATTTGGACTTCACTCCCTACTTCCCCCATGTTTTTTCTTAACTCAGAATTCTTCTGATCTCCTCAGCCCAAAGGTTTGACTCCTGGATAACACCTTTATAGCATGGCTGCTAACCTCCTCCTCCTCCTCCTCCTGCTTACCTTTCTGCTCTCTGCAGCTCCCATTCTTCTCCTTGTACAGTGGAAATTATTTTTTTCATTATTTATTTGTTTATTTAAATTTATCATTCAATTTATATCACCGCCCCATCTCCCCCGAAGGGGACTCTGTCTAAACTGTCAGTGATGTGGGATCCACTTCTGGATCCTACAGGTTGAACCTCACTGATGTTTCGACTCCATTCGGTGGCCTTTAGAAACTTTAGGTTTGTACTCATTTTTTATTCATTTGATTTATTGACAGCTCTCTTGACTGTCAGTCAGGAGCCCAAGGCAGCATACATGGTGTCTCCTATTACTGCTTTTCTCCACAACTGAAATCCTGTCAGGTAGGTTGGGCTGAATGAGAGAGAGTCACTGCCCCAAAGCTACTTGGTGAGCTTCTGTGACTGACAGTGGACCAAACTCGGGTCTTCCGACTCCTGGTCTAACAACAAGTAAAACTAATTGACCCCTCGCTGAGCCAACATGGACCCCTCAGCTATTCCACGGATTCAGTTCTTCATGAGGGTTCGTGCATGACAATGCCAAATATTATAACCAGGCAAGGCATATAATATACATGCCCAGATTTTATGCTCTGGGCTGGCCCCAGCTTGTAATTTTTATGGGCTAAATCAGGTTTAGAACCTATCAGTAGCTTCCCCATTGTTCTATGGTAGGAATGCCTGTCAGTCCTGGCTTACTTGGGTCCAATGTACATTCACCCTTCAAGCTAAGGACTTTGCTGGCTTGTTAAGGTTAGCAAAGCAGCATTTGGAGGAGAGCTAGCCAAAAACGAACATTCTCATTCCAGAAACCAATGTAAAAATTCTTCAGTCATTATTGGCTGCATGTAGTGCTATGATGTAGCTGACGAATGATTTTTACTGTTTATATCAGTGCTTTAGAGCCAAAGTTCACATTCTTTATTTGCCATTTACACCTGTGCAACAAAATGCACACTGATGAAAAGTCCTCTGAAATTGGAGAGATTGCTGCAGGATTCTTACCAGCAACCGCCCAGAGTTCCCTTGCGGGGAGATGGAGCGGTATATAAATTGAAACATAAATAAATAAATAAATAAATAAATAAACAGTACATTGTACGATACACTTTATGTTCACTCTTACTGATGTGCTATATCAGTTAAGCAGTAACTTATCCGATATGTGGAGTAGGTATGGGCTAATTAATGGGGAAAATGTATTTAATTGTGGTGCTGCAATGAGTGGTAGCAATCAAGAAAATGCAGGCATACTTCTAGCGGTTTGGTTTGGCTCAAGACCAACAGATGGAGGATACCTTGGACAGAAGTCTACAGTCAATTGACAGCGCTAAACCAGAGGCTGAGTAAATTATACAGACAGACTAGGAGAAGGAGCAAAGTGGATGCTTTTGATGAAAGACACTAAAATGGTGCCTGACAAATTTAGGTGAAAATATCATAAAGTTATAATGTCACAAAAAAAAAAAGAAAACCTTAAGGGCACATTCACAGAACACATATGTTCAGAGCTGACATCCATTTCTGGCAGCAGGAAGAGCCTAGGAGGACCCTCTGTTGATGCCTGCTGTTAGCCCTGCGAGGTAGTCCAGACAACCAGGAGTATTAGCTCTACCTTTATTGTTAGGTTACATTAACAGAATCTTGCAAGACTGAAGGTATTTCTCCCCTCCTTTCCTTTTACTCTCTGGAAAACTAGGGACGGTCCCTTCTGAAATGTTTCCCATCCCCCTTTGTGGGCTGACACATCTTTTACATGGCCAGTTGCTCAGTCTGTAGCTCTCCCTCCTGTCTCCCTAGGTCACATGATTATACCTGTCCTGGATACCTCTTTAGAAAATCCCACCAAGTGCTCTGAGCTAACCAACATTTAAATGTATTGCAGTGCCTCCAACAGAGATTACGCCATACTTTCTTTTAACCAAGGTTTGTTGGATAAGGTGCAACTGTCATGCTAAACCAGAGTTGTGTGACTCAAGAGCCACACTGGCATCTACATCAGGCTACCAGATCTCAGCCGAAAAATTCCAGACAGCCCAAAGATACCTCTCTGCTGCCAGGCAGTGATGGCCTGGGGCAGCGTTTCTCAACCTCAGCAGCTTTAAGATGTGTGGACTTCAATTCCCAGAATTCCCCAGCCAGCATGAAGTCCACACATCTTAAAGTGACTGAGGTTGAGAAACACTGATTTGGAGGGTCACAGACCAAGGCTATGAAACAAGTCCTGAGTGGACCTAAATTTGGCTTGCCCAAAGCCTTTCCCCTTCTTTTACCCACTTGGATAACAATTCTCTTTCCTACCCCAGCCTGGACTCTGGTGTCACAGATGCTTAATCCACTCTGTAAACAACTTTGGCCCACACATTAAACCCTCACCGGGTGGGGTGGGGGTGTCTCTGCTTCTAGGGCTTTTCCTGCCCTGCCTTCCTTTACCCCCTGTCAAGTTTCAATTGGCAGGCGCTCCCCTTGTAATGCTAGGTGTCTTTCATGCAACAAGGCATCAGATCCCTTACAAATTAATTTGGAGTTAAAACAGCAAAAAATTAGGAACATGTTGCTTGGTAGGAGACAAGGCTTGGCCAGTCCTCAAGACAAATATGTGGAAAACTCCCTCCTCTGTAAGTTTGCTGTGTGCATGGGGAGGGGGCAATGCAAGAGCAGTTCTGTTTTCTTTCGCTCAATTGTTGTCAAGGCCTTCAACTGTTGTTTTAACAGCCTGAGGTTTTAGAGCCCAAGAAAAACTGAAGCACTCGGACAAAACCTAGGCTGTTTTTAAAGGAGTCAAAGTAAGCCAAAGGATAGAGTTTAAGTAAGCTATGACAGCAAACACCATCTATATTATGTCAACAATTAGTTTACAGGAAAGTAAATTTGAGAAGCAGGTTGTCATCCCTCCATTCTCAAAATGGCCAGCAACCTAGGCCACTGTCATTACTTATACTTTATCTCTTTTGCACTTCTGGCTTGACAGAGAGAAATACTTTTAAACAGGGGCAGATTTCATCCAGGGAGCTACAGAGTTCAAACCTGCAGTCTAAAGAACCCGATTCAATGGCTCTCTGTTATGTCTGGAAGTGTAATCTGAGGATACTTGCTTCACTCTCATTTGATTGAGAGATTTGTGCAGCCGTGTCCGACTCTAGGGGCCGGTGCTCATCTCCGTTTGTTAGCCGAAGAGCTAGCATTGTCCGAAGACGCTTCCACAGTCATCTGGCCGCATGACACACGCGGAACGCTGTTACCTACCCACCAAAGTATTTGCATGCTTTTGAATTGCTAGGTTGGCAAGAGCTGGGGCTAGTGCGGGAGCTCACTCCGTCACACGGGGCTAGGGATTCGAACCTCCGAACTTGCGATCTTCCGATTGACAAGCCTGGCGTCTTACCCGCTGAGCCACCACGCCCCTAATGCCTAGTACCCTAAAACCTTGTTTGGTTTTGACTTAGTATATTTTTGAAATGCAGCCACTGTGGTTTGTAAACCATGGTTTATGACTTTGGGCATGTTGCATGAATCTAGCCAATTACAGGTTATTTAATAAACTATACTTAAACAAGCCATGACTTAGCATGGTGCATGCCCCCGGGTAGTGCTATAATCTGAGAGGGCTGACCAACCGGGGTTACTCTGGCACAGCCATATGATTTGGGCTTATGCTGGAGAGAATAGCCTGATAGAACTTTGCTTCTTACATGTGCTGAAATCCTCTCTTGAATCAGAAATGACACAGCAAGTAGTCCTCAATTATTTTACTTCTTAGGACAATAGAGAAAAATAGGAATCTTGTGTAGTCCCTGCTTTCTCCTGGCATATTTGTGTGTAACTGTGGGCTTCTACTTACATGTGTATTATTGTCATCTGTGTTGGAGAGACCCACTGCCTCCATGCTACAGATATATCTATGTATGCAGAACAGATTGTTCTGACTGCTATATGCACGCAGGTCTTTGCTGGGAATCTAGGTGGGCTAATTCATTGCTAACATAGGCCTCTCCCTCCCTATTTCCTCCAGGTCAATGTCCTGTTGCAAAGAACTGCTCCCTTATTGTTTCTCTCATGCAGATTTTTGGGTGTGAGGAGGGAGGGCGGGATGCGAAGAGCAGGGACAAGATAAAAAGCTTTGCTCTTGCCTGATCAAGCAGAGCCCACCCAAGTTTCATGGCGTTTGCTTGGATGTTTGACCTCTGCACCTTCACGGGGCACTTTCCTACATTTTCTTCTGTGTTTCTAAATTGCAAACAATTTCCTCCCTCATAAACAGACCTGGGTGTGAAAAGGACTGCTGGGATACGTGTCCTTCATGGGTCTGTCTGTCTGTCTGCAATCTAAGAAACAGGAGAAACTCAGCCTGTTTGGTGAGGCTGGAGCTCTTCTCTTGTGTCCCACTGCCAGCTGATAATTAAATAGATCCTGGGCTTGTAAAATGTACTGCTGCAATTCTTACAGGTGCATCATGTGAGAATTATTTCTGCATATGTCCCAGGGAATGCAAGAGGAAGAACAAATATGTGATGTGTTGAGTAATAAAAGGGGCATTCAGAGAATCTGGTTGCCATTGCTATGGTTAGAGTTAAAACCCTTTTTCAAATGGCTGATAGTCCTTCAAAGAGAGATGCTGAATTAGACTGAACTTTGGGAGATACCCAGATGGAATCTGTCAGTCTTGTTTGGGGAAAGGGCATCAGCAGCTTTCCTCAATCTGGATTGACTTCCAGCTGTGCTGAGATTGCGACTCTCATAATTCCCAGCCACTTGGTTATTGGGAATTCTGAGAATTACAAAGCCAGTACAACTGGAAGTTCTAGGTTGGGGAAAGCTGGAATAAAGGTTATATAGTCAAATATTAACTCAAAAAAAAAATCTAACACTATCCAATATGTCCAATTTCAGTTTTCTATGCACTAGCATTATCCCAAGTTACTGGGATGATTCTGAAGGTCAATTTCATGTTTTAAAAATGTTATGATCTCTCCATATATTGCATTGTATGCACATTTTATGTGTGCTTGTTATGCTTTCATCCAAATCTCAAATGAAAATAATTAATAAGGCTGTCCATTGTTTCTGCAGGACAGAGCTTTCCAAACTGTGTGTCGGGACACATTAGTGTGTCGGCTGCAGTGTCTGGGTGTGTCGCTGCTGCTGCCTCCGAGCCCTGCCAGGATTCCACGCAGGTCCTAGTGCCTGCCTTGTGCCTGGCTGGCTCCAAACCTGCTGTGATTCCGCGCAGGTCCTAGTGCCTGCCTTGTGCCTGGCTGGCTCCAAACCTGCTGTGATTCCGCGCAGGTCCTAGTGCCTGCCTTGTGCCTGGCTGGCTCCAAACCTGCTGTGATTCCACGCAGGTCCTAGTGCCTGCCTTGTGCCTGGCTGGCTCCAAACCTGCTGTGATTCCGCGCAGGTCCTAGTGCCTGTCTTGTGCCTTGCTGCCTCCAAACCTGCTGTGATTCCGCGCAGGTCCTAGTGCCTGCCTTGTGCCCTACTGTAAGAGTGTGTTGCGAAATGATGCCCTGCTGTAAGAGTGTGTCGCGAAATGATGCATGTCTAAAGTGTGTCACCAACATGAAAAGTTTGGAAAGCTCTGCTGTAGGACCTTCTTCAGAGTTTTGTCTTCTCTATTTTCTGCCTAGTCTGTACAATTGGGCAGAGTTGGCATGCTCCAGATCCCTTCCATTAAACCATAGCTTTCCAAACTGCATGTCGCGACACAAAAGTGTGTCGCCACACACAGCGTGGTGTGTCACCACACCACCCAGAAGCGGCGGCGCGCGAGTGCACGGCGGGAGCGGCAGCGGTGCGGGATCAGTGCTTCCGCGTTTTAGCAGAGGCTGCCGCCGCTGCCGCTGCCATGCACACACATGCCACCGCACGCCCCCCGCGCCACCGCACCCCCCCGCGCCGCCGCCGTGCGCGCGCACGCTGCCGCCGTGCTACCACCGCCGCCACCGCTAATGTGTCACCAGCGGCGGCACTTTGGAAAGCCCTGGTTTAGTGTGTCGCAAAGCTGCGGCACGGGCGCGCGCGGCAGCGGCAGTGCGCACGGCAGCGGCGCACCATCAGCGCTTCCGCATTTTACCGAGGCTGCCACCGCCACCATGCATGCCCCTGTGCCGCCACTGTGCACGCGCGCCCCCCCGCGTGCCCCCGCGCCGCCACCGCTGCTACCGTTGGTGTGTCGCCAACGGCAGCACTTTGGAAAGCACTGCATTAAACACTGTCACCTGACAGGACCTAGGAACTGGGTCTTTTCTGTCACAGCACCTGCCTCTGGAACACCATCCGCCCAAGATAATCTGGTACCCACTCTGGTCATCTTTAAAAGAGACCTGAAAACTTGTCTGAATCTTGGGTTAGAGTGAGTGGCAGGTCTTCTGTGTTTTAATGTTTAGAATGGTTGTTTTTCTTCTAGACATCTGGGAATGAAAGATCTTCTTTCTTACAGAATCCTATATTTTAGGATTAATTGTAATGTATGCTGCCCAGACTCATTATAGAGTTGGGCAGCCTTATAAATTTAATAAAAAGAATAAATAAATAATGTATGGAGTGCCCTTTGTGTACCCAAGAGACTGTCAACTATATAGATTTGTGCTATTTTCCTTTAAGCTATTATTTATATTTATTTGTTTGTTTGTTTGTTTGTTTGTTTTCTATCCTGCCTTTATTATTTTTATAAATAACTCAAGGCGGCGAACATACCAAATACTCCTTCCTCCTCCTATTTCCCCCACAACAACCACCCTGTGAGGTGAGTTGGGCTGAGAGAGAGTGACTGGCCCAAGGTCACCCAGCCGGCTTTCATGCCTAAGGCGGGACTAGAACTCTCAGTCACCTGGTTTCTAGCCCGTTGCCTTAACCACTAGACCAAACTAGCTCTATTATTGCTATTCTTAATAATTAATAATACATTAATAATAATCTATTATTGCTATTCTTGTATAACATAGGTTAGAGAAAATCCACCAAATGTAATGACAGATCACAAGATGAATTGTAGTGTGGAACTGCAAGGTTTCTGATTCATTAGTTCAATAATAGCAAAGTAAAAATTACTTTTTCCCTCCTAAATTAGGTTTATTTATTTATTTATTTAACTTATATGACCGCCCATCTCCCCCAACGGGAGGTTGCCGAAATGAAGAAAATTTAAGGGTGATTTACAAAATGAATTTTTGTAGGAAAGAACAGTGATCTCAATTCTGATACAGGAAACTAATTTGTGACTGAGTGAGCCGTGCACACAACCCGTTCCTTAAATAAGTGACTGCCTATCTGCACAGAGGTACCATTTTGTATTGGCCTCCACATAGTTGATTCTGAACAAAACACATTCTGGAAGCTCAGCTTGTCTGTCCCTTTGCATAAAATAAAATAAAAAAAGATCTTTCATCTGCTTTCTTGTATTTTAGACACAGGAGCAAAAGCAATCTCTGAGTTCTAATGGTATATTTCAGACTTGGAAGAGTACTTTGAATAATTGCCTGCTACAGGACAAAATAAATTCCGCAAGTATGTATGTGTTTACTTTGTGCATATGCATGTCATGCTTTAAGCATTTCAAAACATGAATAACCTCCAGAATTTTGCTTAGCATTCAGGCGTATTGGAACTGAAGCAGATTCTCATCTTGACCAAACTGGATTGCAGAAGGAGGTGGACGTTGAGATTAGATTCTGCAAAAGAACAGGGATTTCTAGAAGACATTAACTGACTGACCCTTCTACATGAATATTGTCATTACATATTCCTGATTTCCAATAGTTCCAGCTGTCTCCAACATTTGATAGAACTAATGTGGATGTTTTGATCAGGGATATCTGCTCGCAATCCCCAATTAAGATTTCCTCAGTTGTGAATCTAGGACTGACAATGTGAATTGGGAATAAGTGGTTCAGCCAGAAGAGTTACAGAGACAGTGTGTGTCAGAGGTGCATCTTCTCCTTCCCCAAAAAAGTTTTTCCCCTCTTCAATTACTGTCAGTACAGCAAAACTGACTAAGGAGCTTCCCTGCTCTGCTCTGCTCTGCTCTGCTCTGCTCCCTGCATCTTCAACCAGCCTCCCCCCCAGCCCCCCACAGAAAAATAAAAGCGCCTGAAGAAGACAAAAGAGCCTGTTTTGGCCATGCCACCTGCTATCCCCTATCCTACAATACCGCCTTAAAAACTGGACAAACAAAAGGCCTTAAAATCTTAAAGGAGACCATTCATTAGGGTGACAAAAGGGAAAAGAAATACATTATCATAATTAATCCTGCGGCTGGCGGTGGGTGGCGAGGCCCTCTGTCTCCGAAGGTGGCAGGGACGGTTGTATCGTCAAGTCCCCTCTAAAGCACTGGGTAGGCAGTCGGGGTGTGAGACAAACCGTAAGAGTTGAGTGCAGGATTGCCTTCTGTTTGCCCGCTCCCCACCCCCATGTCACCCCACTGATATGCATTGGTTCCTGTGCAAATTAATTCACTAACATGCATAGGTTCCTCTTCCCCACCCCATCCACCCCCTCACATGCTTGGCTACTAAGCTAAGGCTACTTGGCTATTAAGCTAAGGTTACTAGATTTAGGCTACAAAAATCTGGATGATCGTTAGATGGAAGGAAAGAGAGTTTCAGGCAATCTCTTTGCTGCATCTCATGGTTGTCCAGGGTTTTGCAGTTCAAATCTGGTAGCCCTGTGCAAACTCCAGTGCTACCCTTGAGCCAATGAAAATTAGATAGTTCTCTGGATTAGTCTGATATGGAAACTCAGTCAACTGCCGCTCAGATCTGTTAGCCCTATACTAGCCAAACTTGTTAGGTTTGTTTGAGCCTTGTTCCTTCAGTCCTTGTACTTGCAGCATTGGGACCTACCCCTGAAATCACAGCTGTTGGAGGGGTGAAGTACTGTTCACCGATCTGGCTCCTGGTTTGTTTGGGATGGTACTGTCCTGGTGACAGTTTTGCCCTTACTGCCTATAACCTGGTACCCTGCCAGTTGATTGGGATCTGTCAGGAAAATTGTGTCTGACTCTAGGGGCGCGGTAGCTCAGCGGGTTAAACCGCTGATGCTGTGAAGACTGCCAATCAGTAGGTCGGCAGTTCGAACCTCCGCGTGGCGAAATGAGCTCTCGTCACTTGCCCCAGCTTCTGCCAACCCAGCAGTTCAAAAGCTAATTGCGAGTAGATAAATGGGTACCACTTCACGTGGGTCAATTTGCTGGCGTCCTGGCGGGGGTCGCCTCCGGAGCGAAGAAGACCTCGCGAATGGCGGTGGAAACGGAGAGCGGAGAACGGAGACGACGGATCCCGAAATAGCAATATCCAGGACGTCAGCAGCTGACTCTGAAGCAAGGTATGCTGGGACATGTAGTCCAATACTTCAAGAGTCGGTTCCCTTACCCCTTTCCTAAGCGCGCGGTTGTAACATTGTTAAAATAAATATGAATTGTTAGTAATTGGATTTGTGATATTGTAAGCCGCCTAGAGTCCTCCGATAGGGAGGGGATAGGCGGGGTATAAATATGAATAATAAAATAAATAAATAAAATGAAGAAGGGATTTGAGCAGCCCTCATTCCTCCTCTCGCCCATCTCCACTCACCTATCCTTTCAAGTCTAGGTCATCAGAGTGTCTACTTGGACAATCTGAATTATGGTAATTCTGCTATATCACTGTTTTTAAGCTTGTAAATTAATCTTGCTTGGGAACTGTTCTAATAAAGAAGATCTACCCTTGACATGGTATAGGTTGGGTCTGGTTTTAGATACTTAGTTGGAAAAACACTGGACATTTTCTCAGAGACATTAGGTTCTTCCACCAGTAAGCAGGCATAGAATTAGTAAATCCCAATGAGTATACAGTACAATATAGCTGTATAAGCTGTTGCAGATATGGGTCATATCCAAATTCCAGATGTGTTTATGTCCAAGAAAGGTTGCTTATTTCTGTTTTTAAAAGTGCATGGAGATGCAGCTACCAAATGCAGCTTTTCTCTTCACAGTGAACCATTTAGCAGAGTTTCTAATTCTGTAATATAAAGATATTAGTGCATTCCCTCCTAAGATCTGCTCATCTTCTTTATTGGTAAGTAAAGGTAAAGGTTCCCCCACACAGTTGTGTCTGACTCTAGGGGCCGGTGTTCATCTCCGTTTGTTAGCTAAAGAGCCAGCGTTGTCCGAAGACACTTCCGTGGTCATGTAGCCGGCATGATGTGTGCGGAACGCTGTTACCATCCCACCAAAGTGGTACCTATTTATCTACTTGCATTTGCATGCTTTTGAATTGCTAGGTTGGCAAGAGCCGGGGCAAGTGCAGGAGCTCACTCCATCATGCGGGGCTACGGTCTCGAACCTCCGAATTTGCGACCTTCTGATTGACAAGCCTGGCGTCTTAACCGCTGAGCCACTGCGCCTCTTATTCTTTATTGCTACATTCTTGTAAATATTATATTGGATTATATACACATCCTTTTTAGAAGTAGATGCTCATTTTCCTCTTTGTAATAAGACAAAAGATGGCTTATGCTGGCTTATGCTGCAACCCTGTTTCATTGTAGCCTTTGCAGCTATTGATTGTACTCCGATAGCGTAAGAACATATTTTATTTATTTATTTACAGGACTTATGTGGCCGCCTATCTCATATAATGACTCTAGGCGGCTCACGTATACTTGGGTACAAGTCACAGTCCACAGTCCAGTAGGGATTACTCACAAGTAAATACTATCAAAGATATCTGATTCTGTAATCCCTCTGCTTTTCAGTCAATGAAGTTTTACTATAGGTATAAGACTACAAACTCATACAGACTTATTATCATAATTCAGATTGTCCAAGTAGACACTCTGATGACCTAGACTTAGCACATTAGCTTGCCTGCAAGTCCCAGGCTGGGGTGTTATTCAAAATAAATGTCTTTAGATTTGAATCTTAAGGAATAAATGAGTCATACTTCTGAACTACATGCCGATTAATTGGCTGATTAATTAACTATTAAAACAACAAAACTCCATACAGGTGAAATACTGAAAAAAGTAATTGTAAAAACTTGAGGAAAGTGATCCTAAAAAGAACAGGGAGTTTGAAAGATGGAATACAGGTATTGAATGAAGGTCCTGGGTTCAAACCAAGGTATCTCCAGGGGGACTGAGAATGACTGAGAAATCCTGGAAGGATGTGGCCAGCCTGTAGAGAGAACAGCTGGTCATCCTTCTAACAGCTGGAATTAACATTTTGGGGACAACCAAGACAATGGTGTTCAGTAGATGAGGCCAGGATTTTCTTGTATTATTCTTGGGTGGAGGAATTAAGTCTGCATTAAGGCGTCTATTACAGTTTTCCTGTGCTTCCTGCCTTAAAATGGAATCATGACACCACTTTTCAGCAACTGTGATCGGAAGAGGTGCTGGAACATACAAAAAGTTGGGTTCGGAGCTGCATGCAGCCCCGGAACTAGAGACTGTCTGCATTTGGTGTAGACAATTCCAACAAGGTAGATGAACCAGTGATTTGAGTCAGTACAAACCAAATTATGTTGTTTTTATTTTTGAGTATCAGGAGCCCAAACATGGATGAACATAGGGTGGAGACAAACGGCATCATGTGCATCCTGACATCATTGCACAAAGGACATGAATTATATAATTTGCATCATATTACATATTTTTTTGTCATTTGTGTGATGCCATCATGTATGTGACATCATCGTGGCTTCTACTGGATGCATATGTGCCCACTCAATTTTCAGTCAAACTACAGACTGTTTAATACACAAAAATCCATTCTGCTGAACATGCCTAGGGCAAGCTTGTTTGATGTTTAATTACCTAATGAACATCAGAGACAACATTGAAATTCCGTATCTGCATGCAGTCATCTGTGTAGTTGTAGACTTTAAAAAGAGTTTTAAAATCCATTTCTTTTTACAGTAACAAGGGTAGATGAAGCTGAAAGATCACGAGTTTGTTGTTTGAGGAGAGACCACAATTCTGAGATGGCTCTATTGTTATCAATCACAGGGTAAACTCACTTTCTAATGTAATGTCCTTTCTTATTGCATAAGTAAAGATTTTTAAATTCTATTTGTGTATAAAAGGAGTGTTAGTAATGGTAGAGAATCAGATAAATCCTCTGAAATCTCAGCATTAATCAGCTACAGCTAAATCATTTCTTAAGACTGTCAATGTTGTCAGTGTTTTGTCACAATTATCAATAGCTATATAATAAAGCAGTGCAGTTTACTCTTTATACTATGCAAGGGCAGAAGAGAGATGTTCTTGGGCAGTTTCTTCCACCATTGTCCACTAGGGGGGTTCTCGTTTCTTTCTTCTTTAAAGTTTTGGCTCCTCCTCAAGGACCAATTAAGTTATTGAAGACACTGAACTGTTGTGGTGTTTATAGAC
The DNA here is from genome assembly GCA_023362775.1 of Charina bottae. Taxonomy (NCBI): domain Eukaryota; kingdom Metazoa; phylum Chordata; class Lepidosauria; order Squamata; family Charinaidae; genus Charina; species Charina bottae. Next base: position 60,632,361 of record JALMGJ010000003.1, read on the forward strand.
CTCTCTGAAACAATGAGTTCCAATATGAAATACAGTATATGGGTTATAGCATTCAACCATAATACGTATTTGTTACATCTTGGAGATCATCATTTGAGACAGTGTTAGGTAGATAATGAATATAATTGTTGGTTATTAATTAAAGTAAAGAGGTCTGAGAACATGTGGATGAGGCATTAGTGGTGAGCTTTCTGGATCTCTTGCTTTTTTACCTGAATCCCAGTGTCCACCAACCAAAGGCAGGGGCAGCATGGTGATTTGCTGAAGAAGACGCATGAAGAAAATGAAAGCAATGAAAAGTCCAGATTGGCAAGAAAGTAAACTCATCATCATTTGTTTTATTTTATTTATACTTCAAATTTAGTCACCGCCTATCTCACTCAAGGAGCGACTCTGGTATTCATCACCATGACAAAATGCATAAATAATGTTACAAAACTCATTCACCAAAAGGAAGAGGAGAAGGAGAAGGAGCGTTCGGCACCACCTCAACACCCATGAAGAAAATCTGCTACACTGGAGGGGTGAGAGAAAACTAAATTTGGCCTGTGAGATCTGCTTCCCCAGAAGAGAAACCAAAGCTAGAAAGTAAATGATGAGGGGAAAGAATGCTGCCCATAAATTAGACTTTATGTGCTAGTTGTGGGGAGAAGCACAGCCTTCTCTGTACAAAACCAGAGCAATGAATGTTGCGGTATTAGTACTGAGGACTTTCTGTGAATAAACTGATCTTCAAGTGTAGAATAGCCACCTGGGAATTCTGGGAATTGTAGTCCCAGTTTGGGATATGTCCTAGGCTGGGAAAAGCTGGTGAAAAATTAGATAGTTTATTCAGCAGCATCAGGTGTGGCCCCTTTTAGTTGAACACCTGTGCTGAATGGACAGTAGAGCAGACGGAAATGAAGATCGTATTTATGCAGGAATATTACCTTCAGGGCCCATAATCTTCTATAGAAGGAGGCAAAAACAGTGAGTCTTGTGGCACCTCAAAGAACAACAAACATGCTACAGCATAAGCAATCCATTTTACTAGATGTTACCTTGAGAAAGGAATAAATATTGAATTGGAACTTTCTTTCTGGAGTTTTATTAAAAAAGCTCTGCAATCTTGTTTTCAAATGGTCATACGAAAAAGCCAATAAAACAGGAGTGAGAAACTATAGCTTTCCAGATGTTGCTGGACTACAACTTCTGACAGACTGACCCAGCCTGGTCAATGCTAGGAGTTGTAGTTCAATCATGTTTGGAGGGCTTCGAATTCTGCACCCCTGCAATAGGTGATTGATTAAGTACTTCAAGGTGGGGAAAACGGGGGACCTTACTTATACTGTTGCCTGGGACCAGATCAAGCTGGTAGTTGGGCACTGAGGAAGTTTAAATCAGCATGGAGTGGGGGTGGTGTAAAATTGTCGCTGCAGCTGCTGTAGCACACTCAGAAACAGACAGAGTGTGTGGGATGTTATGCAGAGAGCTCATTCTCATTAGCCAGACTCTCTCAACTACGTCAGCATCCTTTTGCCTCATAGGGAAAGGTCAGAGACAATAAATTGCTAATAGAGACCAGTACAGTTCAGAATCCAAAAATCACATTATTTTTGCTGGTTTTCTGACGGCTTAGGGCACTCTTTCCCAAGCCAATGTCCTTCAGATGTATCTGACTAAACATCTCAACCATCCCGGTTACCACCAAGTTGGAAGGGAATGACAGGAACTGGAGTCTAGGTGCCTGGAAGGCATCATACTGGGAAATGCTGGTTTAATGCATGATTTCAGTAGAGAAAAGAGTGGGCTGGGCAGTGTATCAGGAAAGGGGAACTATCAGCCTCCAACTCTCATCTTACCTCTCTACTGGCCAAGCAGATGAGGACTGCTGGGAATTACAGTTCATCAATATCTGGCAGGCTATAAATTCACCACCTGTGATCTATATGAGAAGAAGTTAATTTTATTAGAATAAGCAGATTATTTTCCTCCAGTCCCTTTTTACCCAAAAGCACATTGGGGGGCGTGATGGCTCAGTGGTTAAGACGCCAGGCTTGTCAATCGGAAGGTCGCAAGTTCGGAGGTTTGAATCCCTAGCCCCGCGTGAAGGAGTGAGCTCCCGCACTAGCCCCAGCTCTTGCCAACCTAGCAATTCGAAAGCATGCAAATGCAAGTAGATGAATAGGTACCACTTCGGTGGGATGGTAACAGCGTTCCGCGCACGTCATGCCGGCCACATGACCACGGAAGCGTCTTCGGACAACGCTGGCTCTTCGGCTAACAAACAGAGATGAGCACCGGCCCCTAGAGTCGGACACGACTGTGTGGGGGAACCTTTACCTTTTACCTTTACCTTTACCAGCACATTATGCAACATACTAAGGCAAAGGTCACTTTAAAGCAGCCTTTCTCAACCTTTTGACCCTGGAGGAACCCTTGAAATATTTTTCAGGCCTTGGGGAACCCCTGCACATTCAGGCTCAAATATAGGCCAGAAGTTACAAAATTATTATATCTGTTTCATGTGTATATATGCATTAACAGTGTTCCTAAACTGAAAATAAAGAATGAAACCCCTAGTGACCTCTCGTGGAACCCTAGGGTTCCATGGAACCCTGGCTGAGAAACCCTGCTTTAAAGGAAATACTGAAAAGAGACAATTAGTCCAGGATTAAACTAGGGGACCCACCAAAATATTTTTCTAGAAAATAAAAATAAAAAACCTTTACTAATTAAATGGTTAAGGTATAAACCATTGTTGTGGGAGTAGCAGCAGAGACCAAGAAAGTTAAAAAAAAAAAAACTTTGTTTGCTATGCTGAGGTATTGCCAGCCGTACTAGGTAGACCAGACCAGGAAAGCAACTCCAGAGGAAGGCTAAAACTACTTTTATTGAGACTGGCTATAATAACGGAATCTTCCAAGTGTGATTGTGCTGTAGCTCCTCCTCCTCCTCATGGTTCAGTGACTTAGAGAGGCATCTAATACTTGGGATATCTCTGCCCCTCATCCAAGATTTAGCTCATGCACGCTGTTTGTCCAGAGCTCGAAAGATCATCAGTGACGCCTCCCATCCTCATCATGGTTTGTTTTCTTTGTTACCCTCTGGGAAGAGGTTCCGCTGTATCGGATGTAGAACAGCCAGATTGGGAAACAGCTTTGTCCCCCAGGCTATTGGATTCTTGAATGCCAAATAGGTTCTTTTGTGAGTTAAAGAATGTATATTTTATAAGAATGGGTATTTTATAGTAATTATGGTTTTTTATTATTATCATTAGTATTTTATTGCTTGAGTGAATTTGTGAGCCAACTGCAACGAAATTTCATTCTATTGTGCACTTGTATAGTGGGATGACAATAAAGTTATTATTCTATTCTATTCTATCTGCCTGAGCTGCTTCCGAATGTTATTGTTCTGGACTTAAAAAACGCTTCAGCCCCTTTTGCCTAGGAGGTCATGGTTCCTGCATATCTCCATCCAAGCCATCTTCCTTACTCTCTACAGGTGTAAAGATAGCAAACGTTGTTTCTGTTCTAACGAGCTACCCATTTCAATCTGGAAATGGATTTTACGAAATTCTGTGTATTTGCTTTGAGAACTTCTCCTCTTTCACTTGATCAGTTCAGAAAATATTCCACTATGCCATTTTCCCAGGATTCTCCATTTTGTGTTCCGTTTCCTAATAAGAAAATGGGAGTGATTCTACCATGATGGGCAGAGCTTTCATTCCCATCAAAGGAGGATACAGAAATGCACCTAAACACAACCCTGATCTGTTTTGGTTGTCCAGACTGAGCTTTACTTCAAAGAATCATGTGACTATACTCAGATTGCCTTACATCTCTTTGAAGGAAATAGACCCACCATTTGGGACTGGTGGTCACATAATGGTCTTTCCTACCTGGTGGGCCTATTTTCATCCAGCTCGAGGTTTGGAGCTATATAAATGTGTGCCCATTAGATGCTTGCACAGTTCTTCCTGCTTCCTGACAAAAGTGTAAACATAATAACTGTCTTGTAGACTGAAAGAAAATACCCCCTTTAAAAGCCCATTACTTGTTAACTGACTAGAGTAGGGGAGAGATGTTGCCTGCTGCAGTCTAAACAGCACTGGTGAGTAATCATGTGGCTTATTCATGTGGCTTTGTGTGTGTTAAATTTACATCCTGCCTTTCTTTTAGGAGCTTACGGCAGTGTACATAGCACTGTCTCCTCTAGTTTTTCCCTTACACTTTGGTGTAAGTAGGTTTGATGGAGAGTGATTGATCCAAAATCATCAATGAGCTTCCAAGTATGTGGGTGGACTTGAACCCGGGTATCCCCAGTTTTAGTCCGGTACTTTAACCGCTATACCACACCCCCGATGAGAATTTTATTGTGTGATTGCCCTGCCTCGGGGGGGGGGGGGGCAGTCCAGACTATATCGGGGCGCGGTAGCTCAGCGGGTTAAACCACTGAGCTGTAAGACTGCTGGTCTGATGGTCGGCAGTTCAAATCCCCGCGTGGCGAAGTGAGCTCTCGTCACTTGCCCCAGCTCCTGTCAACCCAGCAGTTCGAAAGCTAAATGCAAGTAGATAAATGGGTACCACTTTAAAGTGGGAGAATTTGCCGGCGTCCTGTCGGAGGTTGCCCTCGGAGCGAAAGAAGATCCCGGGAATCCCGTGAATGGCGGCAGAGGACGACGGAACCCAATCAGCAACATCCAGGACGTCAGCAGCCGACTCGGAAAGCGAGGTATTCTGGGACATGTAGTCCAATACCTACGGAAGAAGAGTCGGTTCCCTTACCCTTCTCCCTTAGCGCGTGGTAATAATATATATGAATGTATGTATAATATATATGAATTTGCAATGTTGTAAGCCGCCTAGAGTCCTCCGATAGGGAGGGGATAGGCGGGGTATAAATATGATTAATAAATAAATAAATAAATAAATAAATAAATAAATAAATATCATCTTCTACTTGCATCCCTTTTCCAACAAAAAAGGTAATGCTTTTTGCTCAGTAGTGTAAGATGTTGTCCATCTAGAAGCTCCCCCGGATTTTTTTTCACCCACTTGCCTCTGTTTGAACTGGGCAGAAAGCCTTCTTTTGGTCTTCCTTTGTACTACCTGATCAGTCCATATCCACTCTTAATAATACAGGATTGGGAAATTATTTTTCTGTAAATTTCAGTTTCTTACTCTTTGGGGTTTTTTTTTTAATAGGCTGGTGTGTGGGAGGAGGGTGATAGTGTCACTGCATGGGACAGCTTGCATTTTGTCGAATTGCTTTAATTTTATAGGAAGGTGGTATGCAAGGGGAAGGGGCGTGGTGGCTCAGCGGGTAAGACGCCAGGCTTGTCGATCGCAAGTTCTGAGGTTCGAATCCCTAGCCCTGCGTGACAGAGTGAGCTCCCGCACTCGCCCCAGCTCTTGCCAACCTAGCAATTCAAAAGCATGCAAATGCAAGTAGATGAATAGGTACCACTTCGGTGGGTAGGTAACAGCGTTCCACGTGCGTCATGCCGGCCACATGACCGTGGAAGCGTCTTCGGACAATGCTGGCTCTTCGGCTAACAAACGGACCCTAGAGTTGGACACGACTGCACAAATGTGCGGGGGGAACCTTTACCTTTATGCAAGGGGAAGGAAAGGATGATAGAAGGTCCCTCCCTGCTCCTTTTTTGTTGACAACTGGCCTGGTGGTGTTTTTTCAGTGATGAGAAGTAAGCAAGAGGGCTTTTTTCCTGCTAGAGCCAGTCAAGCAATTGCCCCCAGCAGCAGGTGCTCAGAAGAGGCAGGGAGGAGGAGGAGGAGGAGGAGGAGGAGGAGGAGGAGGGAGGGAGGGAGGGAGAGAACTGGGTGTCCGGAGGAGGTTTGCCCTTGGCCTCCAAGCAACTCTTCTGCCTTCAGGTGTGGTGAAGGATGCTGCCCCAACCCCCGTCTTAAAAGAACAAGTCACCTGCCAGTTCAGTCAGTTTTCCTACATGGGATTGGAGCAGGGGGGCAACATTTGGGGGTCCCCTTGGGCTGCCTCTGAATGTGACCGCTTCTTTGTATTGTTTGCCTTTCGTGTGGTGGTTTTGCTGGAAGAGCAATTCATCCACAACTATCTCAAACAAAATGCAAGAGGCCCCGTGGTTATCTAGAGGCATCAGCCTGGAAGATTTGAAGCCTGGCTTTAGTCTTGGCCACCCACCACCAAAAATGGTAGATTTTGTCTCCATCCTTGACAGATGAAGGTTGGTCAAAATGAGTGGTCAGAAGTACTTTGCCTGTGAAGAGAAAATACTTCTTCTTCACATTTCCAGGGGAGTCATTTTCCCTGAGGCAATATTCTAATTCTGTGCTCTGGTATATCCTTGCTCAGTATGGCTGAAAATTAGTCATTTACACACTGTTTGGTTTTGGAAAGGTTGACATTTGGGGGGAAGGGACAAAAGTCTTAAGACAGTTGTTGAACGCATTGGGGCAATGGGGTGTGTGTACATTCCCTTTAAAAAGTAACAAATTCGGAGATAACTATCTCACGCATGCAGAATGAGTTAAGTTCTAAGTGACAGGTGATGGGGCTCAATTTCCTTTGGAAGTTTCATACCCATCCCTGTTGACTCATCCCTTCTCTGTGCCCATGGGGTTTGGAGAATGCACATTTCTCTGCAGGGCAATCACAGTACTCTGTACGTGATTAAACCCTTCCTTTCACTTACAGGTACTGCACAACGCCTGGTGGAAGCCCAGGACATTTGCCGCTAACTTAATCGTCCCGTCTAGCCACCACTGTACCGGGACCATTCTCTTTCCCCTGTACGTCCTTGTTAGTGTTAGTGCCAGTTTGGATTCGCCTACATTTTTCCTGAAATCAATCAAGCCCCCCTTCCCTTAAACTAAAAGGTTTATTCTTTTTTTTTTTCCTTCTCCAGAGTTCCCTGCCTCCCCCCACCCCTCGGCAAGTTTGCAGCTGTCTCGATGTATCGGTACGTCCGCTTGCAATTATAAATAAAGGAGCTAGTTTGGATTGGGGGGAGCTGGGAGGGGACAACGGGCAGTATTTGAAAATCTGTGGAGCAGAATTCCTGTGTGGAAGGCAAGTCTCTCTCGCTCCCTCCCTCCTCCCTCTGCCCTCATTGATTTGAGGCGGGGAGGAGGGAGGCGGGGGAGGCGCTGCCTGGGTGGTCTCTCCTCTCTCCACTTTGGTGAGCTGTTGCTTAGCAGCTAATAATAGGAGATGTTTGCGGAGTAATTTGCCTCTTCCTCGGCCAATGGGAACTGGAGCACTTTCCCATCAAACCAAACCTTCCTCCCCCCTTTCCTCTTTTCAGGATCTCGAAGGAGGCTGTTTGTTCCAAATGTTGGTGGGACGGGATCCGAGGCGCACTGCACCGCCGGGCACCCGAGCGCCTCTCCTCTCGCTCTCGGAGGCTGTGTGAGTGCTTGCTCCCCGTCTCCCACCGCGCGTCGAAGGGGCCACGCTGGGCGGCGCCGAGGGCGCATGGGGTGCGCCTGGATGGCCCCGGATTCGCCCCCATAATGTTCGCATGGGATCCCCGCAGCAGCCATTCTGAAGCCTCGGACCCCGCACTTTTCCCTCGTGGATTACCGCTCTTGGGAAGCCGCCGGAGCCCCTTCGCTTCTCGTCAGCACCGTCCTCGTTCGACCCCGCACCATGGCTTCGGGTCAGCCGGTCCCCGGAACGGGGGGCTTCTTTGGAGAGCTCCCGTCGCCTTACGCCGCTGCCGCCAACTCCGATCTCCTTCGGAGACCCAGCTATTGCCACGCAGCCTTTGCCCTCAAGCAGATCTCCAAGGTAAGGGAGTGGGACGGCGGCGCTTTCCCACGGATGGGGAGGGGAAGAGTGGGCAAAACCCGGGGGATTCCTTCCCTCCAGGAGAGGACGGAAGGCACAAGGCAGCAGTTACGAAGGGTGAAGGCGAAAGCCGCTCTCCGGGGCTCGGGCGTGGGGACTGCCGGCTGGTAGATCCTCCCGGAATCCCTCGGCTTCTCTGGGATGGGGGATGAAAGGAGGGGCCGGCTCTCGCATGCGTGCTCCAGAGAGAGTCTGCTCTGTGATCCCAGAAGCTTGCTTATTGAAAGAGGGGGACGCGGCAGAGCCGTCCAGGGGGGACTGTTTCCAGGGAAAGGCCTACTCCCGAAAAGGTTCCTGAGAGGATGCGGAGGGGTTAGGAACAGGAGGACCCAGGCGCTCGAGTGTGAGTACAAGGATGGCTTTTCGCCTAGTCATGTGGAAAGAGAAGTCTACCTGTGGTCAGGACTTGGAAGAAACACTGGGGAGGACGAGGGAGACAATGGAGAGAAGGGTGGAAGAGGATGGGGGAGCGAGATAAAACAAAAAGATGCACCTGAGAAGTGGAGAGGGAAATCTTATACCTCTTCTCCTCCCCCCTCCCCCCCAGGGAGAGTAGCTGGGAATTAAGTTGGCCAGATCCTTGGTACATACATACTGTTGACCTTGTGGCTGCAATAACACTGCAGACACCAAATAAGGAGCTTCAGCTGAGAGGTGTGTCCGGGACAAGGAGAAAGGGTGAGATCCCTTCTCTGAGCCATTATCTGGGTGGAACAATCCCACCAAGGCTTACAAAATCAGCTGTAAGTTTTGCAGTGGCTTCTCTCTTTTTGCATAGTAGCCACCCAAAATATAAGCATGGATGGACCCATCTCTAGAAGTGGCAGTCACTTGTGCAGCAGCCTTCCCAAACTTTTGCATCCTTCAGGTGTGTTAGATTATAAAGCTATCACTTTCAGCCAACAAAACCCTAAAATACAGTCTCTGAAGATTATGGAGTACAGTCCAGCACATCTGGAAGTGCACAAGGCAAAGAGAAGCTGAACAAATTCATACCTTCAAACCAGAAGGGAAGAATCAGCAGGGAGATGAACATTGGCATCTGCAAGTTACTAGCAAATAGGTTCCACCTAGGCCCTAACAGATGAATGCATGTACACCTATGGCCCCAAATCCGTGAGTAGGTTTTCACAGGAAACTACTAAATCTTCCTTAACCCTAGTGCTAGCTAATCTTCAAACAGGATGTTCCATGTAAGGAAAGCATTTTGGCTAACTTTCAGTTTTTCTCCCCAGGGTAAGGCTGTTGGCCAGAAAGCCCCACTGTGGCTGCGGGCCCAGTTCCAGTCCCTGTTGTTTACACTGGGCTGCTGGATCCAGCGTCATTGTGGCAAAGTGCTTTTTGTGGGGCTGCTGGTCTTTGGGGCACTGGCTGTAGGGCTGCGAGTAGCCTCCATCGAGACCGATATTGAGCAGCTCTGGGTAGAAGGTAAGTTTCTTCCTGGGTGATGTGAATGCTAGGAGGATTAAATGGATACATGTATACAGTAGTAGATGCATGGACTACCTGTATGGAGTGTGTTAGGAGTGAGGTAGAAGTTGTCTGACACACTGGAAGAAAAATTAGTTTTGGCCGCAGCCATAAGGAGCCTTTGCAAGGCAGATGTTGGCAGACCTCAAAATTCCATGTGGGTGCGAATCCAGATTTGCTTGGAGTTTCTCACTTTGGACCCCTTCTTTTAAGTGACGGATACCGAGCAACAAGTCTATATTTAATCTCTGATATTAAAATTTTCTTCCATTTTGAGGGACTTCTATCTCTTGACCTCAAGACTTACAATGAGTGTTCCTCATTTTTTATTTAATAATTAAAGTTTGTAAGCCTTATTACAGAAACAAGCTTAGAATGTGACCATAAAGTATGTTCTAGAATCTCCAGAACCACTGGGCAAAATAAGCCTTTTTATTTAAAAGGCTAATTACATGGGGAATAATTATATTACCAACTTCTGTGCAAATCTCATGAGCACAAAAATGAGAAAGAATTGTGCCCTGGTGTAAGTACGTAAGTAAAAACATTGCATCGACGTTTTTTACTTTTCTACGGAACAAAATCATTTTTAAGAGATTACTTTGCATTACCGGAAACTGATGAACACTGATTGCAAAGACTTTCCATGTTTTACTGTAGTTCTCATGGAATTATGTGCAACCCCAAAGTAAAAAAATAGAATATGGGTTTTATCTCAGTTTTGTTTCTTTTGTCACTTAAGATTGTACCAGAGATTGTTTGGATGAAAGGTATCTGGCAGGTATCTGTTTTGAAGGTTTCAGTAATGAGATGCAACGTATTAGTGACAGGTAGTTTTCAAAGTTTTTGGAAAACAGATTTTGGTATTTACTTATTTATTGTACTTACATTTTGCTTTCTCTCTGAGAAACTTTCAAGATGCTAGTCTGGCATATTAAGTATCATGCAGAGGCACACCTGTGTAGTTTAAGCAAAAGAGCTTTACTCATCCTTCAGACCATTTTCTGATAAGAACAAGATCATGGTTATCCTCTAGACTGACCTTGTGCCTAGGCCAGGAAATTTCTCTTTCTCTTTAGTCTCAGGTTTGTTCAGTCACAGTTAAATTAATCTATAAAAACCTATGACTTAAAGCCCACAAATTTTAGGAAACATCTCACTCACAACCCAAAGGGTTAATAACACTTTTTTTTAAGGGAGAGAAAGATTGACTCCTGTGTCAGACTTGTTCCGTAGGAGTGTATGTTTGTGTATAAAACTTTCAATGCTGTTCTGCATGTGTGTGCCTGTGCGCACTGTCTCATTGTAAGTGTGTGCAATCCAGATTTCTATCAGTGAAAATGCATTCTTCCACAAAGGCAAGTATAATTAAATTGTTACTCTCCCCTCAGATACGGTTTTTCTTGCCACCGGGCCCTGCTTGGTGCATTACATTATTGATATTCAAACACTTAATTATCTTTCCAAGGGTGGTGCTGAAGGAGAGAATAATTACAGCCTACAACCAAGCTGTCAGTTGCAGTTTGGTTTGGGTCACACTCTCCGGCAGCTGAGAATGAAATCCGGTTAAATGCAAACAGCCAAAAGCAAAGGGATCATCCAGGAATACATCCTAATTCCCTGATGGAAACATTTGATAAAAATGATGCTCTTAGGAAGTCCAGCATGCTATTTCTTTTAAAATTGTTGCAGCAGCACCATCAGTTCACCCTGTTCTTCCCATTCCATCCACTCCTTTGCAATCTTCTCCCTTCCAACTCCAGGTTGTGCTGGGTTTTCACACCCTGAGACTTATTTATTTATTTATACTTTTTTTTTGCAAGCAGCCTGGGAGCTTTCCAAGAGCAGATGTTTCTCTGTGATGACTGTCAGTGATCTTTGGCGTTCCACACCTCCTCCCCCTGCACAACCCAAACTCCCTGTGTGGTCCTAAACTACTCTTGGATTTTGTTCAACAATAAAGGCAACTTTACTCTTCCACCCTCCCACTCCCTTTTAAATAAAACCACACTCACATGAATGCCAGTAAAGTTTACCCACCTGTTTCACACTCTGAAAGAGGACTGGAAAGAAAAGAAAATACCTCAACCTTAGCCTTTTCCCCTCCCCTACTTCTTGCCTCTGTGTGATAGACTCTTGTGGCAAAAAGGAGATCCATCAAAAATCTGCAGCTGTTTAAACATTTAAAGATGGGAAATACCCTTTTTGTAATCAACACATCTTAGTCCAAATCAAGAACCTGCCCTGAGAACCTGCAGAACTGGGTTTGTTCTTAGTTACTGTTTTGACACTGACATTTTGCTCAGTCTTGAAGACAGGAATCTTCCCTGTTGCCCCTTCCAGTGCTGGGTTGTCGGCTTGCAGGATGTAGGGCTCAGTTTTGCGTGCTGCATTGAAGAGAACCTATCCACAGTTTTAAAAGAAATTCTCACTGATGCCATTTTAATATATATTTTTGACGCCATAAGTTGTGTATTACAGCAAATCATTCTGATCAGTTGCTTGTACTTCAATGAAATGCAATGTTTAATTTATCAGTTGACTAGCATTTGCCAAGCACCATTTTGCAATGTACTGTTTTGGACAGCTGCATGCTGGGAAATTTGGATACAAAAAGTTGGCATACAGATGGAAGTAAGAGAAGATGTGGAGTGCTTGGTGCTCTCTGAGCCTTGTTTTCTTGCAGACGTTTCATTGCCAGACTAGGCCTTTCTTGCTTCCCTCCACCCTCTATTCTCTAAATGTGGTTGCAATCCTTTGGTAGTTATAACACAGCTTCTTTTCTTGAAAATAAGTACTGATATGAAATTGCTTTTTGAACTCTCCTGCATTCTTCTCTGCAGTTATTGTGGGTCTCTTGAATACAAGTTGGCTATCAACATATTGATTTCTAAATCAATGTTGCCAACCCATTGCCTCCAGGCTGATTACTTACAGTCCTGTATACAGAAGACAAGCCAGGTGAATCTATTTGGGCACATGGGTCTAAACCAAATTCTGCAAACTGGATTATGGTTGCTGCTCCATGACTGAATTTGGCATATGCCATGTCCTTAGTCACCTTTGATTGTTTTGATTTGAGCGAAACCCTAAATGGGTACATCTTGGATAGAGATAGGAAACCTTTTTCTACATTCCAGAGATTGGCAGAGCTGAAGCCAAAAATAGATAGACCAGAGTTGAAAGTGGGTGTGTCCCTCTTTCTCTCCTATTTTTTCTTACAGCCCTCTTTGCCCATTCTCTCTTTTCTTATCCTCTCTTCTTTCCTCATGTAGAGATAATTCTTAAGGGAAGAAGAAATAATTCATGCCAGATATCAGAACTACTTGCTGCAAAGGGATCCTGCTCTCCTTCCTGTACTTTGAGTTTTCCCACAACCTTCTTTTTCTCTCATCTAAACCTCCAGCTTTAACTATGGACTCATCCACCTGCATGAAACTAGATTGTGAATCTCACCACACAGAATGTTAGCCCTGATCTAGGGAGAGATTTCTTCTATCCTGCTGCAGTATAATTCTTTCTGCCAGTTCATATCAATGGCAACTTCTCAGAGTTTAATTCAAAAGTGTGTACATTAGTATGGATATGGGAAACATCCTTCAAAAATATTACATCTTCTGTCTAGAACATTAGTTCTTGAAGCAGAAATTTGGGTAGAGACAAGTGTGATTATAGGTCTATAGTGTCTATGAAAATGATCACCAGCAGAGACTATGCAAAATAAAGAACCTGGAGTGTAGTATAGTAGAAATCAACATCACATCTGATGTTCTATTTTTCTAGGCATCAGAATAATCATGGCTGTCTCCTGTTCCCGCATAGTGTTCCTCTTTACACTCCTTCCATCTATCTATTCAGTCTGCAATGTTGTTATATATTATCCTTTCTTAGCCTGTTACCCTCCAGAGTGCAACTCCTGTCATTCTTCACCATCATTCCTAACACACAGGAAGGATACCAGATTGGAAAAGATTAGGTGTAGGTACAGGTATAGATAAGACCTGCCATCTACTCCTGGATTCAGTGCTTTTGATTTGTATAGTGTAGGTATGACTTTCCTCACCTAAAGGCACTAAGTCTCTCTCTCATCTTGAGGGCATTATTTCTCTACTTCAGAACTGAATGATATGAAGGGGTAACAGTTGATTGGGAATGGTAGCAGGAAAATGTATATTTAAAATATTTATTCAACCAATGTCTTTTGGTCTGTAAGGATATTTGAGACAATGGAACTGCCAAATTAAATTGATGTTCTTGAACTATGATTCAAATGTTTAAAAGATTTTGAGGTAGTTAAATCTTCTGTGGTTTGTTCTGGAAAAAGATCATTTTTTTTTTGTTTTTAATAAAATAACTTTTTCTACTGCTGATATCCTAAATGACTCAGAGACAGAATACAATATGATATCCTGTGTGGATCTTTTCCATGGATCTAAGGATAAACTGAGTTCATGCTCCTTTTAGGTGGAAGTTGCTCTCCTCAGGTTCTTTAGCACAAATGATTTTGACCAATTTTATGCACTGAAATGTGGCTGTAGCAGTGAGAGATAAAACTTTCTCACAACTTGGGAATATATCTTTCTTCCTCAACTCAATTTTACTGAAGTGTCAATTTTGGACACATTAGATGTGTTTCCTATGCATAAAAACCCTTCAGGATATTTGCCAAAGAACTGCTGACAATTGAGATAAATATATTCCATGAGCAACATTCAGGATTGGTATCTTATAATTAGGAATGTGATAAAGCAAGAGTATTGATGTTTGCAAATATTCCGGAATAAAAAAAAACATGAGTTTATCCCATATCTACCCCATAGACCAGAATTTTGAATTGGTACCTTTATTTTTGCGATCTCTTGTGCCTTTCTGTGTACTGATAGGTGGATGGGTATAGCCTAATAATAACAACATCCTCATTAGAAAGAGGAAATTGGCATGGAGTTGAAATCATAAATAATATGCTTTTATTTAATATGAATTGATGGATAAGTTTCCAGAGGTTTTCTCAAATTTGTGCACTCTGCTGTATATTACAAATATTTATTACAGTGAGAAGTCCTAAATACTTCAACCTGCACACTTTCCTGAAAGTTGATGGCATTCTTTTTTCACTGGAGTTTAGGTTACCACTATGTTTTTCATGTAGTATGGTCTAGACCAGGGCTTTCCAAAGTTTTTCCCGCGGCGACACACCAACCACCATTGGTGTGTCGCCGCGGGAAAACCCGGAAGTGCCGTCCTTGCAGCAGCGCGCAAAAACCTGGAAGCGCTGGTGCCGCTTTCGGGTTTTGCGCACTGCAGTTGGTGTGTCGCCGCGGGAAAAACTTCCGGGTTGTGTGGCGACACACCAGACTGTGTGTGGCGACACACTTTTGTGTCGCGACACACAGTTTGGAAAGCTCTGGTCTAGACCATTGTTTCTCATGCTGGCTGGGGAATTCTGGGAGTTGAAGTCCACACATCTTAAAGTGACCAAGGCTGAGAAACAATGGTCTAGACAGATCAAATAATACCTTTGCCTCCCAAATGATTGTAAGGCTCCACTTACAAGCAACTGATAGGAATAGTGGTATCTTCACTCATAAGAAAAGTAAGCCTTGTTTAACATAAACATAAAAATCCAGGTGATAATCTTTGTCTGGGTTGCATTGCTTTAAACTGCATGTGGGAGCTTGCACAATTGCTCCTGTTTTAAAAAACCCCTTCTAGATTAAAAAAAACTTGTATATCAGAAAGAATGCTCTAAACCATTCTTTTCCTTGAAATATTAATTTTCTGTTTGTAGGATTTATTTGTGTTTATGGAAGATTATGTGAATCCTGATCTGTGGCATGAAGGGTATAGTCCTGAAACACATTTACCATCATTTGGTGAGGACCAAGCTAAAAAAGTTTTTTTAAAAAATCCAGTCCCCATGCTAAATACTGTAGTAGCATTCTGACAGTTAAAATATTTTATTTCCTAGTTAGGACCTCATAGAGTTTCAGTCAGTTCACTAACAATTTTTGGATTAAACTAAAAAGGGATTTATCTCAGATTAGAAAAGATACGTTTTTTAAAATTAGTATCTGTTTTTTGGAATTTCAGGAGCAAGAGGGGAACTGTTAAGGTTCAATCATGTTAGTGTACAAAATACTAAATATGTCTAGGAGTGGTATTGATAGTGGTCATCCTAACCAGTTTCATACTAGGGAAAATGTCAATAGTGATGTCAAAGGGATTGGCTAGCAGCCCTTATAGGTTAATCTCTTTGAAGGCACTTGCCTGTTGGGTAGTTATGTCCATGGTAGGCTGCTCGGTAGGGATTAAATCTAAAGCTTGGGGCTTGGAAACAAGCCAATATTACAGAGGCAAAAGGTCATGGCTGATTTATAGGCCAGGGTGACCTCAAAGAAGGCAGGTTTAATTTTTAACTAGAATGTTTTAGTGTAGCTGGCTGCAGGGCCTTTTTAAAGGTAGCTGCTGCTGGATGATTATTCTGACAGACTAAATGCTTTTATCTTGCATTCCCCAGAACTGCAAAGAGTAGAAAAAAATATGGAAGGCTTTTTGCCCATTCATACTGAGTGGACAAGGATGGAAAAAAGATGAAAAAATACTAATTACCTAAAGATCTGGGAAGTGCAGTTAAACAAACAGATGCTTGTTGTTCTAAAATGGTAGACAAGATTCTTCTGACCTTGAATATGTTATCATATCTTGAATATGTCAGGACAGATTAAGGGATAGTTGTGTTTCCTGCTCCAGGAGTTACAGCTGGTTTTCTGCTGTAGACCTACCTCTTAAATAGGATCATCCAGTGAAGATTGAAGTCCTTTTCTTTCAGTAGTCAAAATCAGAATGACTTAACTGGTACAGTAAGTTGTGGATGAGGTGACAGCAGATTTTATCCTATAGACTGGGACAGAACAGATCCTAGATTCAGTTCTAGCTTGGAGAAATAGAAAGAGACTAGTAATACAGGAGCAAGTTAACTTGTGTATTTAAATATAGTATGTGACTTGAGGCAGAATATGAGGAAGAAAGATTCTGAGATTTGAATATTCCCAGAATAGACAAGCCTGACATGTTAACTCCATTCTGTTAATTCGTTTCAATGCCATGATCTAACTTCTCTTTACGTGATGTTCAATGAAGAATGCCTGAACTATTTGAAAGAACTGTGTCTATAGAGTGCTGAGACTCAGAAATAGAAGACACATATTCATTCCTAGAGAGAGCTGATGTTCATGGAAACAGATTTAGCCTGACGCCTCTGCATATGGGATGAATGAAGCTATCTTTGAATTGGATCAGACCACAGGATGTTTGTGATTGGAGATGAACCCCATCAAAGCGGGCAATTTGAAGAATGTTAGATGGCCCATCATATGTTCAATTAGGCTTTTCTGCTCTTAGCCAGCCTTCTGAGCAGATAAATAAACTGTGACTGTGGGGTCTGCATAAGAGCAAATAAACAAGCCCCCAAGGCAGCTGAATGCAGAGGCCAAGGGGCTTCAGTGTATATGTGTAATATTCTTGGGTGGGCAGCAGAGGTGGGTGGCCTAATGGCTAGCTGAAGGCTCCGGATGGTTTTGGTGCTGGTAAGAGGAAAGAAGGAAAAATCTGAAAAGGGTAAGAGCCATGGGGGAGATGGGCGACACAGGCCTGAAGTGTACTTCTCACAGCGTTAGGCATTCGTGTTTCACAGATGCAAAAGAAATTGGGAACAGAACTTGAGAAAATAGGCTGACCACATGAAGTATTTATTGATCTTGCATAGCCAACATAAAGTTTATTATTAAACAGCAAACTGAAACGTATACATAAAAAAGCAAATCTCAAAATGCTGTGAAGCATGAGGATACAGTAAATACAGGAGAAACTAGGTAATTCATGGAAACAGCCTATAAAGAAGGATCACATTTCTTGTATAAGGAAATATATCAGGCTGTCACAAGGGCAGTTTCTACATAATTTTTGGAACATCAAAATTTGATAGAAAGTTCCTTGTTGTTTACAAAAGAAGAGACAGCATTCTTGATTATTTTCTTTCTTATATGAAAGAAGCATCCGCTGATATGCTCTTTCAGTGCTTAAATTGGACTGATAACCTATGTATAATCATAGATAGGCCAACCACTCTATTGCAGAAATAACTTTCTCACACAAACAATAATTAGATAAACTTCCTTTTGTGATTTAACTTATTTAAGAAAATAAGTTGCTTCCATAATCATCTTGGCCTGTATTCAGTATCAGCCTTTGGCAGAAAGATCAGAACTTTAATTTGAGACTCACAAATCCAATTAAAGCACATACTGTATATGAAAAAAAGACACAGTTTATTTATTTAATCAATTTATATGGTCACACATCTCATATACATGACTCTGGATCACAAACAAAAATCACATTGTATTCTAGCACTGTAAATAAGAGTAATTTTAAGAGTAATGACTGTAAAAGTAGTTTAAAAAAAACTAAGGGGAAGAAAAAATTTTCCTTGCTTGCCAACAAGTCGTTATTTTGTCTTTCTACCGGTAGTGGTATTAATGTCACAAATAGAATAATGCTGGAAATTAAACCCAGTGTTTATGTACAGACTTAAGGAAAAACCAATTTAAAGTTCTCATGCAACATAATATTTATTGCCCCTTACTAATAACTGCTCTGACAGTTGCTGAATTGGTAGTTAATTCTAGAGAATGAAAGTTTTCAGGTACACTCTAAAACAGAAATATAGTGAGAAAGAGAGAAAATTGCCCACTGTCTTCTAAATCTGCTTTGTTTTCTGCATTTGCTTTGACATTTGCTCCAAGAGGCATCTTCTAACTGTGATGGCCTGCTTTGAAAGGATCTTTCTTTTCTCAGACTAGCTGAAACTTGCTAGAGTTGCCACTCAGGCAGTTTCAGTTTTCCAAAGAATTGAGGGATTGGGGGAGGAAGAAGCCTTTTTTGTTGGGGGGGCGGTGAACAAGAAAAAAGAGGTAGGAAGGACAAGTTAAGATAAAGATGGGTTCTCCCCTCCTTGCTGATCTGCTTGGAAATATGGCAATCTCAATTTTAAGGCATAGATAAGGAAAAATGTTTAGCCCACTTCTAGGTTTTTTAAAATATTATTTTATTGGCAAGGGCCTAAGTATAGGACAGAAAATGGAGAGAGCAAAAAGGAGAGAGGGGTGTTATTCTCTGGTCCATCCCCCCTGGCTTGGAAAAGTGGTCTGAGTTCAAAAAATTCATTTCTTGCCTGAATGAAGGCAGCAATGTGGAAAAATTTGACCATTCAGAGGGGGATGAATGTATGTTTCAACCCCACATTAAGTCACATTAGCAGGCAGTGGAGTGCTTAATGTGGGCATTTTTCACAGCGGCCAACAGAGGAGATGATTAGCATAATTAGTCCAGGCAACTCTATACATATGGAAATGCCAAATGCGTAAATGCCAACACCAGTGGAAATTTATGTCAATGCTGACAAGAGTCTTAGCAGTGAATGGCTCCCAACTGAATCTCTTTTAGCCCCCTTTTTTGGGGGTCGGGCCTTCCCCTCATCTTTGGCCAAGGCTCCTCCAGGCCATTCCTCTCCCCACACGCCCCCTCCGCACTGGGAACCTGAGCCCTTTGCATTTCTGGTAAATAAAGACATTAATTTAGGTCTGGAATAAACAAAAGGCCAGGCCAGGCCTGGGGATTGGGGAGTAGGCCTCAAACAGGCCTTTCACTGCTCTTCTTAAAGCCGGATCCCCGTCCAGGCTGCCAAGCCCCCACCGCCCTCCCCCCCACCGCCTTGTTTATTTAGAAAGCAGCCTGGCGTCTCTGCCTTTGTCCGATTAGGTTTGTTAGAGAACAAGCACCAGGGGATGCAGCACATCTCCCCCTACCTCAAACTGTTCAGCCCCAGGCGGTTAGTTTAATAAGGTGCTCGGGCACCCTTTCTTCTCTTGATGGAGCCAGCCGGGGAACAGGATCCTGGCTGGATGTGTTTTGACAGCAGTAGGCAGCTAGCGGCCAGCCGGCCTTTCAGAGCAGCCAGGACAGGTAAAAATGGCTCTTTTAGCCTGCCCCCAGCAAGACTTCCTCCTGAGCAGCATGGCTCCTTTCATAGCAGCCTTAATCCAGCTAATCCGCCCCTCAACACTTTGAAGGTGGCCCAGGGCATGTGTGTGCTGCTCTGCGCTGGGGACCCTGCAAGAAATCAGATTCAGTGGTGGCTGCCGCTGCCATAAGGGGGACAGAGATTGTGTGTGTGTGTGTGTGTGTGTGTGTGTGTGTGTGTGTGTGTGTGTTGGGGGGGGGAGATTGCCCTTCACCATCCTGCTTTCTATTTCAGGTCAGCCAAGAAATCAGATCCCCACATGGAACTGGAGGGGACACAGCTGTCCCCTTGCTCTCCATTATGGCTGCATTATTCAGTTAATTGCTGATGGGAGTAATCATGGATTAAACCAAACATAAACTGTCCATGCTGAGGCCTTATTTTCAACCTGGCTCAAGTCCAAGTCCAACTGGACTGGTTTTCTACTTCTTATAAGGCAGCTTCTAATTGTTTATAGAGGAGTTTCCTAGTACTGTAGTGAGCAGATGTGGGGTAACTTGCTTGCATAAAGGCTTCAACCAGAATTTGGCAGTCCAAAACATTCTTCAACCCTTTAACAAAGGAGTTTACAAGTTTCATCATAATGAAAGTCTCTAAACCAAAATAAACCTTATATGGCTGTAATGAAGACAAAGTATGATATAATTCTTCCTAAAAACTGTCATTTGACACATTTTTGTATTAGGCAATAAGTTTATAATACATAGCATTGATATCTAGTGTTAAGACTAATATTTTTAGTTTAGGTCAAACATAAAGCAAAGAAGGATTCATCATGGATACAACTATTTGTAATATCTAATCCTAAAGTATTTTCTTCGGTGATATTTGTTTTTAATTATTGCTTTTTGTTCTTCCCAACCCAGAATAGAAACACATTGTGTAAAGGGGCTTAGGTTTGTGTATGTCTTTTCTGTCCATCAACTGGATAACTCTCAAAATGGAACAGAACAAGACCAAATTTGGTATGGCAGGAGAAGCCAGCAGAAGGAAGATTTAGTTCTATAATGGGCTGCATTTAGTCAGGGGTTGTGAAAAAAAAATCCCCAATGCATCCCTATGGAATAGGCATTTGGACAATGGCTTGGCATGTTGCTGACTCCTCCATTCCAAGCTATCCTTCCCCCTTGTCATGTGACCCAGGATGGAGTGTATGCAGACCGACCTTCCAAGTGCACACTTGCACACCAACACACAGAGATGCACACAGAGGCAATACATATATACCCACCTTTAATAGACTCAAACCACCCATCCACAGAGTGGCAACACATATGGACTTACTCTGATTAAACTGTCACACCCCACTGAGAGATGCCACAATATGCACACACCTTATTTAATGTTTGAGGAGAAAGTAGACACCATTGGCGATCACTCGTAGCCGAGTAAGATTGTCTTCCAAGGGTAAAATTTTAACAGTGGATCCGTAAGTGGCTGTAAAGGCCAATTCTGGATCCGCACAACCTCCCACAATGAGGGCATAGGTTTCCAGGTGGGAGACGGTCATGATGAGGGTTTGCTTGACATGCCTTCCTTTTAGCTCTTTTCTCCCTTTCGCCCTGTACTCATGCTTCTTCAAAGTCCATAGTGCCTTTAATAAAGGCTGACCTCCAATTGAAACGCTCATGAGTTAGGGCTTCCCAGTTCTCAATGCTGATATTACATTTTTTTAAATTAGCTTTGAGAGTGTCTTTGAATCTCTTTTGCTGTCCACCAATATTCCGTTTTCCATTCCAGTTGGGAGTAAAGTAGCTGCTTTGGAAGACGATGGTCAGGCATTCGAACAACATGGCCGGTCCAGCGAAGTTGATGTTGGATGATCATTGTTTCAATGCTTGTGGTTTTCGCTTCTTCTAATACGCTAACATTAGTCCGCCTATCTTCCCAAGTAATTTGCAGAATTTTTCGGAGGCAGCGTTGATGGAATCTTTCAAGAAGTTGGAGGTGGCGTTTGTAGAGGGTCCATGTTTCACAGGCGTACAGAAGGGTTGGTAGTACAGTGGCTTTGTAAACAAGCATTTTGGTCTCCCTGCGAATGTCCCGATCCTCAAACACTCTACGCTTCATTCGGGAGAATGCTACACTCGCAGAGCTAAGGCGATGCTGAATTTCAGCGTCAATGTCGGCTTTTGTAGATAGATGGCTGCCGAGATAAGAAAAGTGGTCGACATTTTCTAGTGACACACCTTTAAGCTGGATTGATGGCGCTGCGGAGAGATTGGCTTGAACTTGCTGGTAAAGCACTTTGGTTTTTTTAATGTTAATAGAGAGGCCGAGCTTTTCATATGCTTCTGCAAAGATGTTTAGGATAGTTTGAAGATCTTCCTCGGAGTGTACACAGACTACGTTATCATCAGCATATTGAAGTTCTATAACAGAAGTTGTAATTACCTTATTTTTTGCTTTCAGCCTACTAAGATTAAAAAGCTTTCCATCTGTTCGATATATAATTTCTACACCAGTAGGAAGTTTCTCTTCAACAAGGTGTATAATCATAGCGATGAAGATAGCGAATAACGTTGGAGCAATAACACATCCCTGTTTAACGCTGGATTCCACTTTAAATGGATCACTTTGAGAGCCATTGTTATCCAGGATTGTTGCCATCATGTCATCATGGAGTAGCCGCAAGATGTTCACAAATTTATCAGGGCATCCGATTTTCAGAAGGATGGTCCAGAGAGCAGTACGATTTACAGTATCAAAAGCTTTAGTCAGATCAATAAACGCCATGTACAGAGGGCGGTTTTGCTCCTTGCATTTTTCTTGAAGCTGTCGTGCAGTGAAGATCATATCCACTGTTCCCCTGGAAGGGCGGAAGCCATTTTGCGTTTCAGGGAGGATGTCTTCTGATATAGATAGGAGACGGTTTGCGATGATCTTTGCCAGGATTTTGCCTGCTGTAGCTAGAAGGGAGATGCCCCGATAGTTTCCACAGTCTGTTCTATCACCCTTTTTAAAGAGAGTGATAATTATGGCATCCCTAAAGTCTGCTGGAATCTCCTCCCTCATCCAGATTTTTTCGATGAGCTTATGAAGTTGTTGTGTAAGTTCAGGCCCGCCTTCTTTAAAGACTTCAGCAGGAATCCCATCAGGTCCACTAGCTTTGTTATTTTTCATTTGTTTAGTGGCTTTACTGACTTCCTCCAAACTAGGGGGTACTGCAAGCTCATCTCTTATTTGTTTTCACGGGATTTGCAAGAAGACTTCATCAGCCACAGTAGAGTGACGATTAAGGAAATTGTAGTAATACTCTTTCTAGCGCAGTGCAATGGACTCTTTGTCCTTTAGAAGTTTAGCACCATCTATTGAGCGTAAGGGATTTGTACCATAGTTTGTTGGTCCATAGATGGCCTTTATGGCATTAAAAAAGCCCCGTGCATCATGAGCATCTGCAAAATGTTGGGTTTCTTGGGCTTTTTTTATCCACCATATGTTCTTAAGTTCTCTAGTTCTTCTTTTTTTTTTTTATCCATAAGTTTTATTAAATTTTAAAATACATATTAAGAGCTAATACAAAAGAAAAGAAATAGAAATACAAAGTAAGAAAAAGGAAAAGAAAAAGTGAAGTCAAAAAATAACAAAGAAAATATAGAAGATAGATGTCCTCCAATTTATCCTTGAACTTTAAATACAACAATTAACTTTAAATGTTAGTCCTTTATACAATACACAGAAACTTTTCTTTGTCATATACCCTTTGATTTCTATAATCCAATCTTCTGTTCTTCATATAGGTTTCGCCTTTCTTGATATCTTCCAACAATCCATCTCTGGTTTCTACTCCTTAGAATAGTAATCAAATGTTCATTGTTGCATCAATTAAATGTTTTCCATTTGCTCTTTCCATTTTTACATCTATATTTATATCTTCAATAAAGTCCAATTAGTATAACAAATAGAGGCCTTATCTACGTCTAATAAAATACAGTATATTCTGTTCATGTTATGACTATATATTCCATTAATACATAATCTAACATATTACATAACATAATACATAATATAGCAAAAATACAAAACCTAACATAACATATAACCTAATACATACAACATATTCTTGTAATAACCTACATTCTAATTCCATCTCATCATCTCATTGTCTTCTCATAAATGTGTCTCCAGAAAGAGTAATATATAATATCAACATATTTATTTATAATCTTGTATCTTACACTTAAAATATCATGTTTTTATGCATCTGTAAGTTTCTCATATCTGTGCTTACTCTGTGTACAATACCAAATCCGCATTTTCATTCACCTTGCATTCCAAATCAATATCAATAAATCTCCTGTTTAGGTTATGCCAATATCACAATATGCAACTTGTTTATTTCTGTAACTCATGTGGGATATCAAAATGTTTATTTTGCCATATCTATCAATTTGCATATTAAAATCTTCCTGTCTCAGCTGCCACAATGTATTTATGCCCAAACATTTAATAGACCACTTCCAGTAAAATATCATAATCTTCTTCTGTACCAATACATTCAAAGTCCTCTTTCCCTGTTTCTCTACTGGTTCGAAAGGTCTTTCCTCTGTTTCTAAATCTGTCCCTTGTATCTTCTGTTCCTGAGCCATCAAAACTATTAATATACGTTCTATGGATTTCTTAATTTGCAAAAATTTTTTGCTGGTTTCTTCCTTAAAATCCTGAAGTGCTGTGAGAAATGCCATGTTCAAATCGTAATCAGCTGCCGTAGCCAAAACAAAAAATTTTCTCAGGGAGCAGGGAACAGCTGTTCTATTATTTATCAATAATGTCTATTTCTTTAAGTAAGAAAAGCTTTTAAAGTAAGAGATGAAAAAATTCCACAGAGCAGTATTTCAAACAGTTTGTAAAAGGAAAGATGAAGATATATTCCAAATGAAAGATAGTCGTTTCTAAAAAAAAGTAGAAAAAAAAAAGGCAGAGAGGCACACATTCTCTATACTTTATTCTTTATTCTTCTTTATTCTTCAGGCTGCAAGCTGCTTAACCCAAACAAACAATTTCTCAAAAGTCAGTTAGTTTGTCGAGTAAGAAATACCAACAAAGTCTCTTAAATCCCAATTTCTCTGATACAAAAGAAAGGCAGAAAAATACAAAACTTGTTCACTATGTTGCCAAAATAAAATCTATCAAACTTCCACCAAAATTAATTATAGCAAAGAAAACACAAAATTAGCCAACATTTTGAACGAAGTCCAAAGATAAATTTTAGATAATAAAAAATGTGCTAATCTAAAAAAGAAAACTAATATAAAGTGGTCTAAAAGCTGGCTGTCACTCTTGTGTCTCCCAAGAGACTTACGTTCTCTGCAGAGCTAGGATCCTCCTTCGGCCATTTCATTGCATTCACCCCGTTCTTCTCCGCGGTGGAAACAACAAAGAAAAACAGGAGTGGGCAATTACAATGGCTCTGTGAGCAATCTTCTGGTTCCCCCTTCTCCAGGGGGAAACTTCAGTGGTCTATAGACCCCTGCAAACAAGATAGAAAGTTAGCCAGGTCTCAGAGCTCAGAGCTCTGAGAAACTCTGACTTGTCGAGTTGCCAGCCAGGCTTGGAGTCCAAGTTCTCTAGTTCTTCTTTGGACTTCTGCCTTTGCACTGGCGTAGATTTTTTTCTTAACGGCACAGTTAATATCTTTTTGCCATATCCAGAAGGCTTTCCTTTTCTTGTCAATAATATGTTTAATCTCACTATCGTTCTCATCAAACCAGTCCTGATGTCTCTTAGTTTGGTATCCGATAGTTTGTTCACAGGCTGAAATAATAGAAGTCTTCAATTTAATCCAGTGTTCGTCAACATTTTCAGGGAGTTCCATAGGCAGATGTTCCTTGAGAGTTGATTGAAAGCAAGCTCGTTTAGTAGAATCCTGAAGGGCCAGTGTATTCATTTTACGCCTTGGTTTTCTTCCTTGGAGCCTACGATGAGGGACAATATTTAGGGCCATCGTGGATCGAATTAATCGATGGTCTGTCCAGCAGTCATTGGCGCTTGTCATGGCTCTGGTGAGAAGTACATCACGGCGATCTCTAGCACGGACAATTACATAATCTAAAAGATGCCAGTGCTTCGACCGTGGGTGTTTCCACGATGTTTTAAATTTATTTTTCTGGTGAAATAGTGTGTTAGTAATGACAAGGTTATGCTCTGCACATTTAGTCAGAAGTAAGATTCCATTCATGTTGCTATTGTCAACTCCTTCTTTCCCAATGATCCCCGGCCACAAATCAAAGTCACGCCCAACTCTTGCATTGAAATCACCCAGGAGGATAATTTTATCCTCCTTTGGTATCTCTGATAAGATGGTGTCCAGCTGGGTATAAAAATTTTCCTTGATATCCTCATCTGCATCTAGTGTTGGTGCATAAGCACTTAGGATAGTTGCCTGTCGGTTTTTGGCGAGTTTTATTCGGAGAATTGAGAGTCGTTCGTTAATCCCAGTGGGAACTTCTGACAAGAGCTTCACAAGGTCGTTTTTGATAGCAAAGCCTACCCCATGTATTCGTCGTTCTAGTTCAGGCAGTCCTTTCCAAAAGAAGGTATAACCTCCTTTTTCTTCCTTCAACTGTCCTTCTCCTGCTCTTCGAGTTTCTTGGAGTGCTGCTATATCAATATTAAAATGTCTCAGCTCTCTTGCAATAATGGCAGTCCTACGTTCAGGTCGTTCGCTATCCATGTTGTCTTGCAGTGTCCGTATATTCCATGTTCCAAAATTCATGAGTCTTTTACGACCACTAGATGGTGACCCCACTGGTCGCGGTAGTCCAGTCAGGGAGAAAATGAGGCAGACTATGTTTAGGGCACCTTTTCTAGCCCCCTCCCCATATGGGGTGAGCAGAGTGGATCCTAAATAGGGCTGCTCAGTCGTGGATACAGCTGCCGAACTACTCAACTGCCTCAAACCTTGAGTCAGGACGACTGAATCTGTATCCACCGCCCATGTGCTGGTCCATGACTAGGAGCTTCCTGATTTCACAGTCCTGCCCCCATTGCCATTCGTCAATCGCCATGGGACTTTTGGTTGTTTTGGGTTTGGTGTGGTTGGAAGACGCCTGTGCGTGAATTTGTTTTATGTGTGGAGATCGGTGCACAACGATCAGCACACAACCTTCACAGAAAAAGGCTCTAATCCAATGGCATGGGTATCATGATGATTGGTGACCTTTTGTCTGCTGCAGCCTTCATCCGCCTTCGCAGCCGTTGTAACAATACACCTTGTTATCTTCCGCCTGTTCTGCCGTTGAGGACTTTCTTGGATCGTTCTTTGTCTGGTTCCTCCCCCTGGACCTTACCGCCATGGGTGACCCTACCAGGAGTACATGACTCCCGACGGCTTTGCTCACAGAGTTCATTGGGAACACACAAGCCCACTCACCACAACAAGGTGACGATCCAGCGAGGGGAGGAAGTAGACATATACACCCATAGACAAAACTTGTTGCTTCATAACACAGAAGAAAATACAGATGCTTCCTATGCTGCTGGTAATGGATTTGAAAAGAATTCCAGAAACTATGTTCTGTATGCTTTCCCTACCTTGTTTAAATTTAAACCATTTGTTTTATTTCTCTTCTAAATAAGAGGAAGGTAAACTAGTAAGAAATGTGCTTTTTCATGATCTGTTAGGGATCTAACAATGCGTACAAATGTAAATATTGTAAGCTAGTATGGGACTACACTCATTGCTTTTGGCCTATAATGCAAAATCTATTCTAGATTCCAGCAAGAAACATTTGTGCACACTTACAGTATGATTGGCTATGCAATGTAATATCAAAAACCTTTCCAGATCACAATTAAAAAAAAAATTAAACTCCAAAACATGTAATTGGAAAAAAAATGTACAAGATTTTTGAATTCTAAAAGGTAGGCAAACTAGTTAAAACTAAGAAGGAAGAACAAAAAAGAATATTGATGTGTTGGTTGCGGTTACTTGAGGACCAAATGCAGGCAAGCCAATTCTATTTTGAAACAAAAAGGGGAAAAAAGCAATATTCCATGATTCTGCACTTTTCTGTGTTCACCCAAGTTCAACTTTCAAAAGCTTTTTAATGAGACGTGCACTGGGGTTTTGGCAGAGCCTTTATAAATATGATAAATTAATTTACTTTGTCTTCAAAATACAAATTCTCTTGTTTATTTAAACATTATGTACTGCTATGTTTAATATGTTTTCTTTGTATCATGAAGTCTTTGTTGTTTTGGTTATTTATTAATTAATTTATTTATTTAAAACATTTATATAGCCGCCCATCTTGTACCAAACTCTGGGTGGCTTACAACCAAAAAATAAAATGACATCCATTTACAATAAAAATACTACAGTAAAACCAAAAGACCTGGCACCATAGCTAAACTTTCCCGTGCAGCTCACAACAAGTTCATCTCACCCTATCCCAGCGCTTGGGGGAAAAGCCAGGTCTTGAGTGCTTTTCGGAAGGCTAGGAGGGTGGGGGCCTGCCGAACTTCAGGGGGAAGGGTGTTCCATAGGGCAGGGCCTGCCACGGAAAAGGCATGCTTCCTAGGTCCCATAAGATGGCAATGTTTAAGGGAAGGGACTAGGAGCGTGCCCACACTATCTGATCTAGTAGGACGGGTAGATGTCCTTAGGGAGAGGTGGTCCCACAGATAACCTGGCCCTGTGCCATCTAGGACTTTAAAGGTAATAACCACCACCTTGAATTGCACCCGGAAGGAAACTGGGAGCCAGTGCAGCTCATGCAACAGAAGTGTTACATGGGTAAACCTATGAGCACCCATCACTACGTGCGCCGCTGCCTTCTGGATCAGTTGTAGCTTCCAGGTGGTCTTCAAGGGCAGCCCCATGTAGAGCACGTTGCAGTAACCCTGCATACTATATCTATTAAAACCACAAACATTAAAACCTGGCACCAAAGTTAAATTTCACACGCAGTCCATCACTAAGTCCTCTTGTCAATCTCACCCTATCCCAGCGCTTGGGGAATAAGCCAGGTCTTGAGTGCTTTTTGGAAGGCTAGGAGGGTGGGGGACTGCCGAACTTCAGGGGGAAGGGTGTTCCATAGGGCAGGGCCTGCCACGGAAAAGGCATGCTTCCTAGGCCCCATAAGATGGCAACATTTAAGGGAGGGGACTAGGAGCATGCCCACCCTATCCGATCTCGTAGGATGGGCAGACGTCCTCAGGGAGAGGCGGTCCTGCAAAAGCCATGTCTGACCTAGAAGCCTGTGCTTCCCTACTCTTGCTCTGTATCTTGAGAAATTGGATTTTAAATCAGATATGCACAACATACACCTCACCAAGTGGAAAACAGCCAACCAGTCTATCTTGTATTTTACCAGTGAATAACAATTCCACAATTTCTTAGCTCCAAGTAGCAGCAGAAGCTGATGGCTTTTCCTGCATAGATGGTGGCTTATGTTTGTCTTGGTGAGTCACTAATTATGCCGGCCTGCTTTGTTTAGACTATATCCTTTCCCATATTTTGCATAGAAATATCTCTATATTTTTGCTTTCTTGCCCAAACAGAACAAAAGCAATTGTTTAAAACAATGGGAGCACTGATCTCAGCAGACTGAGAGTATCTATGAATTATCTGTGCCACTCCTACCTCAACTTAGAATAGGCAGCTGACATAAAGAAAAGGAGGAAAATTACCACTAAATGGGCTCTGCTCTGTTTTGTAGTCTTCAGGACCAAAATACCAATAACCAACAGAGTGTAAAAATGATTTTTAAAAGTAAATTCAAAAAGTCATATAATAAAACTGTAGTGGGTCTTATCAGGGGTGAGGATGAGTGGCTTATAGGGAGGAGGTAAAGGGTTTGGTGGAGTGGTGCAATAAAAACAGCTTGGTTTTAAATGTGGAAAAAACTAAGGAGATTATTTTATTTATTTTTATTTATTTATCTTATTTATACCCCGCCTATCCCCTCCCTAATGGAGGGCTCTAGGCGGCTTACAATCATGTAAATTCAATTCAATTATACAATCATATTATATTATATTACCCGCGCAATTAGGGAGGGGGTGAGGGAACCGGCTCTTCAACCGCAGGTCGGACTACATGTTCCAGGAACCTTTGCTTCTGAGCCGGCTGCTGACGTCCAGGAAGTTGTCATTTTTCGGGATCCGCCGTCCTCTGCCGTCCTCCGCCGCCATCCACGGGAACCAGCTTTCTTCTTGGTCCGAGGGCGACCCTCCGATCAGGACGCCAGCATTATTATAGACTTCAGGAAGAACCGGTGCAGTCACACTCCACTTTTTATCAATAACATAGCTGTGGAGTCAGTCAGTAGCATTAGATTCCTGGAGGTGCAGTTAACAAATAGTCTGTCCTGGTCCCTTAATACCACATTTTTGGTAAAGCGAGCACAGCAACGTTTGCACTTTTTGCGTCGGATGAAGAAAGTACATCTCCCATCTTCCATTCTCCTTACTTTCTACAGAGGCACTATAGAGAGTGTACTTACAAGCTGTATTTCCATCTGGTTTGGAGGCTGTAGGGCCTCAGATAGAAAGTCTGTGCAGAGAGTGGTAAGGGCAGCAGAAAAGATAATTGGGATATCTCTGCCCCTCATCCAAGATTTAGCTCATGCACGCTGTTTGTCCAGAGCTCGAAAGATCATCAGTGACGCCTCCCATCCTCATCATGGTTTGTTTTCTTTGTTACCCTCTGGGAAGAGGTTCCGCTGTATCCGATGTAGAACAGCTAGATTGGGAAACAGCTTTGTCCCCCAGGCTATTGGATTCTTGAATGCCAAATAGGTTCTTTTGTGAGTTAAAGAATGCATATTTTTTAAGAATGTATATTTTATAAGAATGGGTATTTTATAGTAATTATGGTTTTTTATTATTATCATTAGTATTTTATTGCTTGAGTGAATTTGTGAGCCAACTGCAACGAAATTTCATTCTATTGTGCACTTGTATAGTGTATAGTGGGATGACAATAAAGTTATTATTCTAAAAAAGTATAATGTCACCAAAACAACACAGGATACCATTCCATCTCTTTCTCTGGGTTCATCAAATCATTGCAGTACTTGGGACTAGATAAAGACAAAATATCAGTGTCAGAATTTTGATATTTCCATGTACTTTTCCAATTTACTTTTGTAGACAATGTTCTCAGTGATGTTCTAGTTATTCTCTAATGCCACCCCCAGATTTATAGGATGCATTCATGTATATGCATGGTGTAGTATCTTGCAGAATGTCTAGGATCTGGCAGATTTTGGCTTTGAGAGGTTGGATCTCACACAGCTGGTAACATGATAGAAATTATCTTTGGTTAACCATTCACTGTTAGTGGACATCTAAATTAACAGTATATTATATGAACAGTCTAGAGCCTTCTTTACTCTCCATTTAAACTACCAATGCTCAGATTCAAAATATTTGCTTTGGATAAAACATTAGGTTTTCACATATGGACTAGCATCATATAACATGCAAAGACATAATTGGTATGCTTGTATTTGTAAGCCATGGTTATGGATTTGCATGTTGTATGAACCCAGCTGATTGTGGTTCATTCAGTCACTTACAGTATAGCTAAAGAAACCATGTCTAGTGCAGAGCTTTCCAAACTGTGTGTCGCGACACAAAAGTGTGTCGCCACACACAGTCGGCTGTGTCGCCACACAACCCGGAAGTGGCAGCGGGGGCGTGCACGGCGGCGGCGGCACCGGCACGCCATCGGTGCTTCCGCGTTTTAGCGGAGGCTGCTGCCATGCACGCCCCCGCCCGCGCCGGGTTTTCCCGCGGCGACACATGAAAATCCGAAGGCGCCGCAGCCGCGGCGGTGCGCAAAGACCAAAAGCGGCAGCAGTGCTTCCGGGTTTTTGCGCGCTGCCGCAGCGGCGGCACTTCCGGGTTTTCCCGCGGCGATACACCAAGGGTGGTTGGTGTGTCGCCGCGGGAGAACTTTGGAAAGCCCTGTCTTAGTGTGATACATATTATTCAGCATATTATTTTTGTCCATTTATAGCAGAGCTT
This sequence comes from Charina bottae, assembly GCA_023362775.1. Taxonomy (NCBI): domain Eukaryota; kingdom Metazoa; phylum Chordata; class Lepidosauria; order Squamata; family Charinaidae; genus Charina; species Charina bottae. The sequence continues at coordinate 60,663,718 of JALMGJ010000003.1, forward strand.
TCCAAACTTTTCATGTTGGTGACACACTTTTTAGACATGCATCATTTTGCGACACACTCTTACAGCAGGGCATCATTTTGTGACACACTCTTACAGCAGGGCACAAGGCAGGCACTAGGGCCTGTGCGGAATCACAGCAGGTTTGGAGGCAGCAAGGCACAAGGCAGGCAGTAGGACCTGCACGGAATCCTGGCAAGGTTCGGAGGCAGCAGCAGCCAGGACACACCCAGACACTGACACACTAACATGTTGTGACACACAGTTTGGAAAGCTCTGATTTATAGCTTTAGCATGGCATTCATATTATATTTCAGCAGTTTATGTAGAATAATTAAAGTCATATGAACTTTCTGTTACTGTAATTTACAAAGCACTTTGCCCAGGATCAATAGAGGTACTATGCATACAAGAAACAGGTCAGTGCTGAGATACAAAATCCTCTCCCAAAGTCTACCTTTCTGTTGAAAAACAGGTTTTCATTTCTGCTCACCGGTAAACAGATCCATTTTTGGATTTCCATGGCTTTAATCTTATCTATGTCTCTGAAATGTTCTCTTAGATTCAGATCTTGACAGATTTAGACAGTCCTCCTAAAAATATTTCTGATTTGATATGAGGTGATCAAAGCTTGATGTAACACTGCCAGGACAGTAGTAAACTTCCTTCCCTCTGGACTTTGTGAGACTTGACTCTTCTTTACTTGTAAGGTGACTGGATACAAATTGTGACTAAATACTAAATTCTCTACCTCAAGCATGTGAGTGGACGGCTGAAAAGCCAGCTGTAGCATTTGAAAGCATAGTAATCTGAGGATACTTTTCTGCATGGATCCACTGTGACTCTCTGACATCCTTGCTAGAAACAGTGATTAATACACACTTGACAAGTTCTAATAGTGGATATGCTGATGGAAGACTCATATAGATAAGAACGTATGTAAATAGCCCACTCTTGGAATTCTTTCTTGGTGGACATTTTGGCCAAAGTAGTAAGGTCAAAGGGCAAGATTTTTAGTGCTGATTACTAAGAATAAAATATCTATAATGTGCTTGTATTTAAAATATTATATGCTGCCTTTTACTGGAATTGATTCGAAAGCAATTTATTGTGAATATATATTTTAAAGCTCTGGGGTGTTACATAAAAAGATGTAAACACAAGAGTCTGTTTGATTTACTTGCTTTAAATCTAGAATGAATCTTGCTCTCCAATCATTATCATAGTGCAAATATCAGTATTGTGGTGAATGGCAACTGCGGCAGCCCAAGATCATAATGGTTCTGGAGACTCTCTTTCATCAGCTGCCAGATTCCTTAAAATCAGGGAGACAATGTGTTCCCTGATATATTTTCAAATCAAATAACAGTTTCTGAAGATGTATCTAGAACTAATCTGTTTCAGTAAAATTATAAGGATCCCCTCTGGGCTCTATGGAGATATGGTATGCCTGAGTTAATCCCACTCAGCAAGTGGAACTAGATGTGCTTTAAAAAAGGTAAAGGTCCCCCCCGCACATTTGTGTAGTCGTGTCCGACTCCAGGGGCCGGTGCTCATGTCCGTTTGTTAGCCGAAGAGCCAGCGTTGTCCGAAGATGCTTCTGTGGTCACGTGGCCAGCATGACGCGCGCAGAACGCTGTTACCATCCCACGGAAGTGGTACCTATTTATCTACTTGCATTTGCATGCTTTCGAATTGCTAGGTTGGCAAGAGCTGGGGCGAGTGCGGGAGCTCACTCCGTCACGCGGCGCTCGGGTCTCGAACCGCCAACCTTCCGATCGACAAGCCTGGTGTCTTAACCACTGAGCCATCGAGCCCCTTAGATGTGCTTTACAAGTGCTTTAATTTTGTGGCTGTTTATAGTCTGTGTTCTACTTATGTTTAATGGCTGTGATAGCTAGAATGCTGAAAGGTTTGGTAGCCAAGGAAAGTTTTTGTTTTCCACTAAATCATTATCTTTTGAAAGGGTCATCTGGATAGATTCTCCTTTAAATAGGGAGACTTGGACTAGTGATGGTAGGGATCAGTGCTCTAGATTCTGGACAAAAGGAGCAGTTCCCCCAGGATACATGCAAATATAATGTGAATAGGCAGTCTAACAGAATGTAGGCACCTGGCATTTGGTAACCCCAAATATTTTGTTATGATTGGGCCAGCCTTTCCCATTCTGACAGGGAACATAATTGGAGCAGATTGCATTAACAGAATTACGAATTTGAAGCAGAAATGCTTTTCTTTTTAGTATACTTTCTGTCTTAAGCTCTGTAAACTGAATGATGCCAGTATTAGGAGTACTATGTTTTTCAATAACGTTGTAGTTGCCTGGAGAAAAACCTGACTTTTCAATGGAAAAGTACATCAGATCCTAAGAAATTTAGTTGGTTTCTCCCGCTTCTCTGGTGCATCTATTCATGGAGAATGTCTAGGCAAAAAATTCTCATGCATGGATATATTTATATATAGTTTTCTTAACAGTGTTATGGAATTGATTTGCCAAGCAACCCTGGAATTCCCAGAGGTCCCCCTCCAAGTACTAAACAAGTCTGACCATCCTTAACTTTTCAAATCAACCAATGTCAACTAGGTGCTAGCCAAACATACTGTAATTAAACCTAGCTCTTGTAGTCAGTTAGTGGCTCAGTGTACCATGTGAACCCAGAATCTAGAGTCAGTTGAGTAAATAGTTGCATTAACTGTAGATAAAAATGTTGTGCATTCACAGCCATTTGATGATGATCAGAGCTAAGCAGTTCTCCTCCACCCCATCCCATGAAGGAATTACATAGTCTTAGTCAGTTGTCAAAGTGCTAGCTGGGACTTCATAGGTGCAGTCTTCTTGTTATGAATATCTCTTATGTGTAATGAGGCTTTTAAAAGATATCCTTGTTCTAATCCATTCAGACTCTTGTAATTCAGTAACAAAACCCTAAAACAGTTTGATAGTCAACTGCCAGCCAGTATGCAATTGCTGGCATTGGAGCAATGTGTTCATTAATGTTCTATTAAGCATCATACTTGCTGTGTATTGCATTAGGTGAAAGCTTCTAAACTGATATTGGGGCAGTTCCAGGTTGAGCATATTGCAGCGAACTAGTCTATTGGTTAGCCATGATAAGGACTTTCTGTCAAGGAACAGGTGTCCCTGCTGCACTACTCAAAGCTGGAAAAAGACACTTCTTAGTCACTGAGGCCACCTGAGACTCTAGGGACAAAGATAGATCAAGGAGGACATCAAATTGTAAAACTGTTTCATCAGGGGAGTGCAGTGTCATCTAAAGGAGGCAAATTTTCCAGCTCCCAAACTCAAGAACATCTCACCCTAAGAATTCCATTTTATCAGAATTCAGTTTCATCATAAATTCAACTCTCCATGGCACATCTCCAAATCCTCAAATGACCATTTTCATTGCATTCATATAGGTGTTAAACAGCACTGGAGTTAGAATAATACTATAAAGCATAAAAAGGTAAAGGTTCCCCCCGCACATTTGTGCAGTTGTGTCCGACTCTAGGGGCCGGTGCTCATCTCCGTTTGTTAGCCGAAGAGCCAGCGTTGTCCAAAGACACTTCCACAGTCATGTGGCCGCATGACACACGTGGAACGCTGTTACCTACCCACCAAAGTGGTACCTATTCATCTACTTGCATTTGCATGCTTTCAAATTGCTAGGCTGGCAAGAGCTGGGGCAAATGCGGAAGCTCTTCCGATCGACAAGCCTGGCGTCTTACCCGCTGAGCCACCATGCCTCCTCTATAAAGCATATAAAGCACTATAAAGCATACCAAAGGACAATTTCTTTCCCCCATCTCCCAGAAAATAGCCCACTATATAGGAATTGAATCACGTTAACAAGGTACCTTCACTTCTCCAGTTCATAGAGATGGTTCTAGAAGACACTATAGTTGAGAGCATCAAGACACTGAACGATCAAGCAAGAGCTTTTGTTCTTTATTTCTACAGGATTGCCTTATCTAGATCTGGAAGAACAGCCCATGCATTTTGGAATGACAATTTAAGCTGAATATTCTCTGAATACATTCATTTTTTATCATGTTCTTAACTCACTTTGTGGGTTAGATCTGCCTATTTTGAATGTGATTTGATTCACACATTTCACTAGACCAGTGCTTTCCAAAGTGCCGCCATTGGCGACACATCACTGGCGGCAGCAGGGCAGGGGCAGCGCGGGGTGGGGGTGTGCATGGCGGCAGCGGTGGTGGCCTCCGCTAAAATGCGGAAGCACTGATGGCGCACCGCTGCCACCGCCGCTATGCACGCCCCCGCTGCCGCTTCCAGGTTGTGTGGCGACACACCAGACTGTGTGTTGCGACACACAGTTTGGAAAGCTGTGCACTAGACTATAATGTAATTTGTTTGGTTTTGGCTTAAGATGCGTGAACCCAACCAGTTGTGGTTTATTCAAGAAACCAAGGCTTCAAGAAACCCATGGCTTAGTACAACACGTGAACTAGATTTTTACTTTTATTTCCCAGCCAAACTTCCTTAAACTTGTATTGGTAGCAGCTCAGATTCTGCTGTTGTTCAAGCCCTAACTCATTTCAAGAACAATTCAGATTGTTTCTTTCTATTTATTCCAGACATGCTAGCTTTGAAAATTGTTCCTCCCAGCTCAAATGAGTTCACTCAGCTGCTGGGATCTGATCACTGAAGCCTTTCTTCTGGCAAATGCTGTGAACTGAAAGATCCCAGCTGGAACATGAGCACAGAGCAGTAAGAACTAGCTTCAACTTTTAGACCAAGGCCTGGATTTGGGCTTATTCTTTTGATACCAATCGAAGAGAATATTTGTAGCTCAGGGTTCAACTGTGGAGTCCTTGGTGCTCTCTGAGCCTTGTTGTTTTCTTGTAGACGTTTCATTGCCAGGCTAGATTTATTCTTTTGAAAATATGGAACTATGGAAGGAGAAACGTGAATGTATTCAATTGACTCAAAACAACTCTGAACGTCCATAAGACCCAGATAAGAAACATTTTCCACATTGCTACATAATAATGTAATACTATTTTACTTTAAATCAGTATCATTCACTGAACTGGAAAACAATGGATATGTGGAGTCCTTGTTGCTCTCTGAGCCTTCTTGTTCTCTTGCAGACGTTTCATTGCCAGGCTAGGCAACATCTTCAGTGTGAAAAAAAACAATGGATATGCACTGCAGAGTACAATATGCTGTATGTGATATACTAGTTTTGGTATTTAACTGTGTCTCATAAACTTTTGAAAGGCAAATAAATGTTTTGAATAGGTAGTACTGTATATTTTCAGGATACAAATACAGTATGTGCAGGAGGAAAAGCAGAGCAAATAGAATCAAGTAAATTCCCACAGATTGGGACTTCAGATGCCAGTCTCTTCATTTTGATTATTGAGACTGCCTTTATACAAAACTCTCAGTGGTCTTGTATAAATAATGAATTCCACTCTTTGGGCACCAGGAATGTATGAACATCACATTGCAACAGTGACATAGTTCCATCATGAGATGGTTGGCTAAGACATATTATGTTCAGATGTTCAAGAGTATAGGAAGGAATTCAGTCAGGAATTCTAATATCTGGTATGCAAATCTCAATGCAAACTATTTTGGCATATATAAAAATATTTCTACATATTTAAAATTATGATCTCATTAACAAAAAACATTTCAGATATTTTGGACACACATACTTTTTAAGAAAGAGATCAGTGGATTCTGAGGCACCTGTGGCTGCCAGCCTATATCTAGACATCAGAATAGGTTTTAACTGAAGATACTGTCACTCAGCACTTTCCGGCAAATAATCCTTACATTACAACTCCTCAACTTTACAACAAATCACCATCTGATCTTATTAATTTGTTGGGTATACATTCCACACTCAGATTCTCTTAACAAAAATTATCTTGTTAATTTAAAGTTTGTATTTATTTATTTATTTATTTAAATTTCTATGACCGCCCATCTCGCTCTCAAGGAGGGACTCTGGGTGGTTCACAGCTATAACAATAGTACAATACAATAAAAACACGATAAAATACAATATAATGAATATAATAAATATAATTTAAATTAAAACCAAGAGGTAGATGGTTTGCAGTGCTGCTGAAGACTATTTAAAATATTTGGGGTGGCTCTAAGCGATCAGCCATCCCCAAGCCTGACCTCTTTCCCTCTTGCCCCAGGCGAGATCACAGAGCCAGGTTAGTCAATTTCAATTTTTTTCTGAAGTCCAGGAGTGAAGGGGTCTGTCTTATCTCTGGGGGAAGGGTGTTCCATAGGGCAGGTGCCGCTGCAGAGAAGGCTCGCCTCCGAGACCCCGCTAGATGGAACTCTTTCATAGAGGGGGTCCGTAGCATGCCCTCTCTGCAAGATCATTTGCCTCGTTACTTCAGCATAATTATAAGAATCAAACCAGAGGGGACATTTCATTCTTATCAAAATGACTGGAATTAACATCCTCCAATTTCTAGTGGATGACAAGTTTCTCAATTCCAATTTAGTCCACAAGGGCAAATTTCCTGTAGGTAGTACTTGTTATAAGAAAGAATGTATAAAATGTGGTTAATTTATTTTCTTTCTCTACCTAGCAGTTGAACAATATACTGTATGTACATTTGTTTAATATTTTTCACATTCTGACCTTCTTCCTCAGTGAAGTGCTTTTGTTTTTTACAAATACTTTGTTTTCTTAGCAAAAATTGTAATATATTGCCAATGAGAGAATTTCCTTAGTTGGCAGAGTAATTGCAGTGTGTTGTATGTAGGTGTCACACACACCTACTGGATTATTAATATATATAATATAATATTAATATATGAGTGAGAAAGAAAGTGCTCTACCCAGAGCTACTTAATGATCTTCAGGTTTAAAAATGTTTTCTCCCTTCATTAAAGAACAAGAAATCAAGGTTTATTCAAATTTATTATAACTCCAATGGATTCCTTTTTGTCTAGTCTACAGGTTGCTTAATGGTCATATCCTAGAGCATTACACTCTATAATGTAGCACTAGTCTCAGAATCAAGGAAATTGTACTCTCTGGTTAAAAACAGACTGGCATCTTGCCCAGTTTTATGTCTAAGAAATAGCTTTTAGGAAAAGCAATGAAAGTCATATCAGAAATATTTGTTCCAAATGTTCTGCCTGTTTGTATTAAATAAAAAACTTGGTGACAAGTTTCTTATATGTTTCTTAAAACTGCTTTTAAGTTAAATTTTATTTTAATTTATGATTGTCCACAATTCAATAACAGTCATTTCTGCTGCTCCTCCCTTGATTCTAGTGAACATTTTTATTCCACAAAACATTGCACTTTTAAACCAGAGGATGGGGTGCTGGAATTTTCCTTTCTCAGGGAATACAGCATTTTTTCAGTGCTAAAATTACAATATTAACTGAAAAGATTAAGATACATTTCTTTTCTTCAAAATCTGTTGCCTGGGGAACACAGGCATATATTAGTGCTTATCACATGTAACAATCCCATCCTTCTTTGTAGTAATATATTTTCTTTCTAGATTAAAATTTCAGTCTTTTGGAAATCCTAAACATAAACTTTCTGGGTTGGTACATACTGTATTTGTAGCATGAGATCGCACCCCCCACCACCACTTTTGACCTCCCAGCCATCCGAACATGGACATGGAACAAACATGGAAAAATAATCCTCAACGTGTCTATGAAGGTTCTCAGTCATCCAGGTGGAATTGTCTGTAGCTTGAATCATGTCAACTGGATTTCTATTTTCTCAGTGGAAACGTTTCGCTCCTTATCCAAGGAGCTTCTTCAGTCTGAGCAAAGTTGGTAAGGGAATCCTAAATATGTTTCTAGGTAGCTGTGTGACCTTACACCTGGGGTCATGGTTATATTGAGATGTTATTTTAAGTCCTTTTATTATCTAAAGGAGGATCGTTAAGATCACCATGCTGCTGTTGAGCTTGTGAAACCTCTTTGAGAGAGGGGTCAAGGAATCCATTTATGCCAACTTGGAAAATCCTTCCTTGAACAGAGGTGGGGGCCTCAGGCACAATCTTTCCCCTATTTTCCTTCCTGCTCTGTCTTCTGTGCCTAGGAAGATTAAGACCATTTCACAAGCTCAACAGCAGCATGGTGATCTTAACGATCCTCCTTTAGATAATAAAAGGACTTAAAATAACATCTCAATATAACCATGACCCCAGGTGTAAGGTCACACAGCTACCTAGAAACATATTTAGGATGGAAACGTTTCCACTGAGAAAATAGAAATCCAGTTGACATGATTCAAGCTACAGACAATAATCCTCAACAATCCAAACATGGAACTATAAAAAGTGTTCCATGTCTCTGAGTATAACATTAGTTATTTTGTGCCATCTAAAGACCAGAACCCAAAGTGACTTACAGGAGATAATTCTTCCCAGGAATCACTGTCCTGTGTGTTGTTATGGTGCATGTCCTTCCTGCCTGCTTTTTGGATATTCTTCCTTGTGCACAGGAAAAGCCAGCAGGAGCTAAGGGAGCTCTGAGAATTAACCTGCTCAAAAAATAGGTTGGGTGGAGCAACATATTATGTCATTGGACATTATTTCTTTTCAATGAGCATTTGTGGGTGGTGGGGAAAGGAATCCAGATGAGGATTGTGTTATGGGGAAGGATTTAAATCTTTGGCCTATGCTGTGGTTCTGAATTACTGTAGATTACACTAGATCTACCATATCTGGGCTGTAAAAATCCAGACAGCCATTATATGGCAGCAAATTTTCTTGTCTCTTTGCTGCCATGTAGCTATCATCTGGATTTTTGGAGCCTATATGTGGTAGTCGTACTTACACAGAAATATACCACATTTGTTCTTGGAGAAGAGCTGCCAATTGATGGTTTTCATTGTTTATATATGGCGTTTATATATTGCTTATATGCCAAAAATGTGCTCGAGGAGGCGTAGCACTATTAAAATACACATAAACAGAATTACAACTGAAAAATAAAACAATTCAATCAGAAGGAAATAACACCAGCCCTAGTTAAAACAAACTTCAGCAAAGCAGTCAGATTAATTGCCAAATGTCTATCTGAATGTTTTTGCCTGCTTGTAAAAGAATAAGACAGAGAGACTCTCCTTCTAATTACCCTCATCTGATATTGGGCTCTAAGACTCCTAGTTTTACTACTCAGTAGCAAGGAACCTTTGTAAGGCTATTCCTTTCCTTTGCTATTCTTCTCTTCAGTTTCCCTAGCCAGGTGGACCAGTAACTAGAAAAATCCCATCCTGTCCTATTTAACTTGGACTCTCATAGGCCTCCCAGGTGGTTTGGAAACAAAACAGGAGGGCCCAATTGGAGGACCCATTTGGGTGGCCCACCCAGGAGGGAGGAGGTGTCCAGCAATATATCCAAAAGCCTGTAATTACAGGGATAATTCTGAAGGTCTGTTCCCCTGCCTGGGAAGCGGCTTTGCTATACCCACAGGGAGAGATAGGAGAGAGATGGTGTTAACCAAAACACTGCTTTTGTCAACAACAGGTAATTGATCTCACCAGCTCCTCAGTTATGCAACTGTCCATTTCTCAGCTGGGTTAAGAGACAGGCTTGTGTAGTTTGCCTGGAAGGTAGTTGACTATGTTGCCCCGGAATATGTTAGGATGCTTCTGTGAATGACCACGTGATAGTCCCATGTAATGAATCACAGGGTGTGGCATGCCATGGTTTTGCAGGAATAAAAAATCGTGCAGCATCTCACAATGCTCTGTAGCATTACTGATGGCAAGCAAGGTTTCAAAACAGATTCTTGCCCTAGGTCTGTAAAAATAAATTATCTGGGCACAAGTCCTGTGGGATGTACTGAACAGTTGGGATCTGGGAGGCCTGCAGTTTATGTGGCATGATATTTGTGTCCCTGCTGCTGTTGTACGAGGGAACTGTAACTTTTTGGGAGGCTGTGGGAATGGGATATGGTATCTCTGTTGTGTGTATGTGTGCAATATATGGAAGAGGAATGACAGATAATCCAATCTAATACTCAGCAGCAATACAATTGGGGTTTGATCATGAGGGAAGAGGATCTTTTGCATGAAAAAGGAGAGGGCTTCCTTTGTTAATTGGAATAAAAAAGAATTTGCATAGGGCTTCTCATTAACATGCTCACTGTTGCTACCTCATTGGATCCTAGAACCTCCTCTCCCAATTTTGCAGCAAACAAAGCAGTTCTCTCAGTATAGGGGAGGTGAACAGGAGCAGATGTGGGAGGGGGGTGTATAATGACTGTCAGTTCCTAGTTTAACCCCCTTCCTGTCAGAGAAGAGAGTACCCCACATAAGCATACTTGGCAGCTTCTCTCAGTTTGCCTTGTTTTTTCATGCTGCTCCCTGGTTAATTAAGGTGTTGGAATTTGAGGCTTCCTCAATCCACTTTGAAGCTTCAGATTCTCCTGTTCCAAATTAAACTTAATTATAAGAATAGTTCCCCTCTCTTTCCTCTTCACAACACTTGCAGATGTTCTGTATTTTCTGCTCCAAAAGGTGTTATAAATAAAGGAATAAATGCCCTTGGTGTCTATTAAACCACCATTACTCACCTAAGACAGAGCAAAAACAAGGCTAGTTCAGTTCAGGAGTTTTTCTGCAGTGCGGATAATGAGAAGGGTAAAGTTTAGCCAGGTTTTTGTGCTGAAGGGAGGGCTTTGTGTGTATGATCTCTCTCCACGCGTATTTTTGCCCTGGCTATTGCACAACATAAAACCATATCCAGGCAGATGTCAATGAGACTCTATACTTAAAGCCATACATAAGATGGACTTTTTAAATTTTGGGATCCATCTTCGCCTATGGCTTTAAAGTTTAGACTGAACGTGTTCTCCACCCTTCCTCAAATTCTGGTTGTATGTGTGGTTTTTCTCCTGGGTGGCCTAGTCAAGATCAGCATAGCACAGCATGACTCCTGGGGTTTGGCCTCCCAAACAGCCTGGAATGGTTTGGATTCTGAGTCTGATGCTTCCCTTCCAGCTCAGAAGGATGTAGTGTGGCTGTCCCCTCCCTATGTTCCTTGGCATGGCCTCCTCCCTCACTGGCATCCCAGGCATTTCTTTGGAGAGTGTGAGAAAGAAAGAAAGAAAGAAAGAAAGAAAGAAAGAAAGAAAGAAAGAAAGAAAGAAAGAAAGAAAGAAAGAAAGAAAGAAAGAAAGAAAGAAAGAAAGTCTCTTTCTTTCTTTCTTTCTTTCTTTCTTTCTTTCTTTCTTTCTTTCTTTCTTTCTTTCTTTCTTTCTTTCCGTCTTGTTCTTTTTCTAAAAGAAACAAACTTTTTCAGCTGTTGCAAAATATTAGAATTATAGTTTATCCTGAAAAGTCATAAAATAGTAGCTCATCATAAAACACCATAGAACCATTGGTTTCAGCAATGAGATTGCCATAAAAATGAAGAAGCAAGGTATCCTTGATGAAAAGGCCCTTCAAACAGTCACTCATGCCCTGGTTGTCTCCCATATAGATTACTGTAATGCACTCTACATGGGGCTACCCTTGAAGAATATCCGGAAGCTACAGCTGGTGCAGAATGCGGCCGCGCGGGCAGTTTTAGGTGCACCAAGACCGACACACGTAACACCTCTGCTCTGTGAGCTGCATTGGGTGCCAGTTTGCTTCCAGGTCCAATTCAAGGTGTTGGTTATTATCTTTAAAGCCCTACATGGCATGGGCCCAGGTTATCTGAGGGACCGCCTCATCCCCATTACAACATCCTGTCCCACCCAATCTTGCAGAGACGGCATGCTGCGGACCCCCTCTAGGAAAGAATTCCATCTAGCGGGGTCTCGGAGGCGAGCCTTCTCTGCAGCGGCACCTGCCCTATGGAACATCCTTCCCCCAGAGATAAGACAGGCCCCTCCACTCCTGGACTTCAGGAAAAAATTAAAAACTTGGCTCTGTGATCTCGCCTGGGGCAAGAAGGAAAATGGTCACGCTTGGGGATGGCTGATTTCTTAGAGCCGCCTTAAATATTTTAAATATTTTTAGCGTCACTGTAAGAACCATCTGCCACTTGGATTTTATTGTATTTATATTTTTATTGTTATATTTCTTGTATTTTAATGATGTTGTTTGGTTGTAAACCACCCAGAGTCCCTCCTTGAGGGGGAGATGGGCGGTCATAGAAATTTAATAATAATAATAATAATAATCCTTATCACAAGATACACAGTCCTTGTTAAAGAACCCCCCAAAAGGGAAACATTACCCCAAAGTAATGATCAGATTATAGTTTTTGCTAATGTCCTCATTTTCAGTTTTTGAGTCTAAAAATAAAATGTTTAAAGAAGTTGTCCCAAATAATAAATGCCCTGATAATGAAACTTGAGTGGTCAAAATTCTTCACTGTAAATGATATTGATATTTAGGTTATCTTTATTTTAATTTAGCTAAGGTAGGTTGAGTAGCAATTTGACTATTAATAAGGACTTTCTAGTGCAAAATTTAAGACTTTTGTTGTGGCCATAGCTGGGTCGCAAGACATTTTTGCATTGTAATGTTTGTTTTGATTTTTTACACTGTAGTTTTCATACCCACTAATGAATCTTAAAAATTGTGGCTAGTGAGGATGCTTAACATTTCTCTGTTACTGATCTCTCTTAGTAATCTGACCTTAATTAGAAAATTGCTTTATCAGTGAAATTTTGTTAACAGCTTTTGTAGTATTTTAGCAATTGAATTGTGTGTATGTTTTCTAATAGACTAGAAAACAGAGCATTATACATGAAAGTGGGAGAATATGATTCAGGACAGAATTCAGTCTTGGGAATTCTGTGTCTTGAGCTCTGCTTGTCTACATAAAATGGGAATAGCAGTTATGCCCTTACAAATGTGCTACAAGTTGATCAAAGACATACCTATTTTGTAGATTTGAATGGGTTTGGGGTTGGTTTAACCAGTAGGACGACCCTCCCAAAGCATAGGAATTTTGTAACTTTTGTGGGGGTGCTTTTGAATTGGAGGTCAGTCCCTGTAAGATACAGTAGTAAAATGGATTTACAGTTGTAATATAAAATTGTTTGTATCCTAAAGTAACAGTGATTTTATAGCAGAAGGAAGGAAGGAAGGAAGGAAGGAAGGAAGGAAGGAAGGAAGGAAGGAAGGAAGGAAGGAAGGAAGGAAGGAAGGAAGGAGCTTAAAATAATATCTTCAAAATGGGGATCCTGGAAAAAATATGAGGGAGGCTCATCTCAATGAGAAGATGGAGGAGTTAGTTGAACAGTCCTGAAAGGCTGCTTTACCTGCCTATTTTCATCTTCTACACCAAGCAAAGTACAGCCACAGAGTGTACGTACCTGTGCCAGGTGCACTCTCAATTTGTGCAGGATGACAGTAAGATCAGAGACTTGGGCATTCCTCAGACTGAATTCACTGCACTTCCAAAATATGTTCCAGAATCATCTGTGATATTCAGGAGTTTCTGTGGCAAATTGGCAAGATGTTTTGGCAGACATCATCCCCATTCACTAGGATGCAATGCAGTGCAGCAAATCTTGACCCTAGTGGCAGTTTTGGTTCTATACTGACTCATCATGTTTGTGTTGAGATGAAGTACCTGATTGTATGTGTGTTACTTCATTGGAGACATCAACACTGCTATGGGAGCATCTAGAAGAGGGCCAGCAATGTCACTAATGGTAGGCAACAGGAATAATATTACTCTGTTCCCCAGTAAGTGATCCCCATTTAGATATGTGTGTAGGCAGAGTCAAAGTGGAATGAGTTGCCCAAAGACATATAGCTGAAACCACTAGCTACAAATCTCAAGAAGAGATTTGCAAGAATACTTAAGGTCCAGGAACTGAACAGAGGATTGACTACAGAGAGCAATGGAGGGCGGGCAACTTTCCCAAGTCTGAGGCTACAACTCATTGCCCTAACCAGCTGGAAAACTGTAGGTGATGCCATCATCCTTCTGGAATGTCTGGGATGGATTTTTTAGGAGAATTAAGGATGGGAAAGGAAGCACAAAGTTTCTGGAGGCAAGTCATTTCCACTTTCATCTTTAAAAATATCTCAACCCCCACAGAAAATTACACTCTTCAAATTTGGTGGCAAAATGGGATTGGCAGCACAATTTCAGACAGTTTAAAGGGGGGCTGTTTTAAGGTTACAACTTGGAGTTCTTTGCCTTCTGTACTCACATACACCCTTATTTTTGAGAGGGGAAAGATGCACAATTAAAAGTTATCCATTTTTAGAGAGATAAAATGTTGGCACGATGGCTCAGCGGGTAAGACGCCAGGTTTGTCTATCAGAAGATTGCAAGTTCAGAGGTTCGAATCCCTAGCCCCGCATGACGAAGTGAGCTTCCACATTCGCCCCAGCTCTTGCCAGCCTAGCAATTTGAAAGCATGCAAATGCAAGTAGATAAATAGGTACCAGTTCAGTGGGATGGTAACAGCATTCCACCTGCGTCATGCCGGCCACATGACCGTGGAAGCATCTTCGGACATCGCTGGCTCTTCGCCTAACAAACGGAGATGAGCACCGCCCCCTAGAGTCGGACACGACTGTGTAGGTGGAAACCTTACCAAAATGTTGGATGGTACAATTTTGGGGAGCTAGGCAGGGGTCAGAAATGGGCTGCCCTGTATTAACTTTTTGGCACCTTGACATCAGAACATCCAAGAGGTTAATGATGTGTGAAGTTGATGGACAAGAAGAAGGAGAAAAGTCATTTTGTAGGAAGGTTACCATTAAAATATTCTACAGGTACAAGGTAGTGATACATTGCACCTCCCTTCATACAAAGAGGTATTTCAGACTTTGAAATCCATCCTGTTTAACTTTACAGTATAAAAACTCACATTACCCACATTACGCACATTAATTAATCCCATTTCTTACACCATTTCTGTGAATCCTGGAACACCTGAACAATGTACATCAGGCAGTTTTCTATGTCATGAAGTTAATGGCCACATTGTGCTAGCTGCAGTTTTTCATATGTAAGATCCCCTGTTATCAGCCCTATGAGGCAGACCAGATCAAGAAAGACTCCATGGAAGACTAAAAACTATTTTTATTTAGATTGGTTATAGTAACATAATGGTGCAAGTCTGATTGTGCTTCCCCTCCTCCCTCTTTTAGCTTCATGTGAATTAGGGCTGTGCCTGTCTGAGACGTTTTTGTAATCTTCCTCATAATTTGGACTCAAGCAATGTTTTTCTTTTTGTTGCTTTGGTAACGGATCTTCCCTCTCTCCATCAAGATCATCCTCTTTACTCTCCATTTGCCTTGCCATACCTCTATGCTTTTTTAAAAGACCTGTAAAGGGGAGGTGCTTCTTAACCATTCCTAGGCCCAGCCCACAGAAATCCCCGCCTTGCATTATGCTTTTGTCTCATCTTTTCTCTAGAAGGATGATCCTCCACAATGCAGGGAATCAATTTGGCAGGTGAATTTTAAGAGAAAAATAATTGGAAGGGAAGGGAAGGAGTCGATAGCTGTTGAAACTACGTTTGTCAAATTTAGGAAAGTGAAATCTATGTGCCATTTAGTGTTACGCGTATCTTTATTTATGCCTTTTAGTCTGTTTTAATTAATTACACAGTTAAAAGTAATCCTAATCCCTTGATATGGATATCTGGAGAAAATTAGGACTGTGAGTTATTGAGTCTTCACAGATAAAAGCACTGCCGAGGCAACTCCATCATGACGGAAGTATCTGCTGTTCTTTGGCAGATGAAATGTTGGAGTGGTGGTAGCCAACAGAAGGCCCTGTTTCAGGGCAGGAGTGAATCAGAACTAGCTTTGGATCTGCTTGATCCAGCTGGCTCCATTCTTGCAACCTCCAGCCCTGGAGCTGGTGTATTTAATTATTTCCCCACCTATTGCTTTCAAAGAAGAATGGGAATTGAGCACATCTCTTATACCTTTCAAGATTCAGCAGAACTGTCATTTGTTTCTCTCTAGCTCCATTTATAGCACTTTTTAATGGTACCACTTCTACTCTCCAAGTTCTCAAAGCATTTTGAAATAATTCATGCAGTTATACTTATTCCTGCTTACCTCAGGATATTAAGAATAGGCAAGGAACACCATGAGTCTTTCCAGCTGACCAACAGGCAAGTGCAAAGGTTTTCAGTCAGGCAGTAGCTCCATCCTGAGCTACAGCAGTTCCTGGACTAATGAAAATGCCCTTCCATTCTGTACAAAATGGGGGGAAATAATTTTTCTCTCTTCATTTTCAGTCCATGCTATGTGTTTGTCTGTCTTGGAAAATAAATGAATCTGTGCTGTTGACATTAGACCAAAGCAGCCTGACTATCAGGTCACATTTTCTTCATATAAATTCCAATTAAAGCTGTGGTGGTGGCATGACCTTGTAGTTTTACAACCTCAGGTCTTTCCCAAATGTGGCAACCATGGCTGTAAGTTGCAGTGAACAGCCTTTGAGTTGGGGAGATGAGAGACAGGTTGTTTGAGCCCCGAGATTGAGAGGTGCAATGCGGAAACAATTTGGGGGGAACATGTTGCTTGTCTTAAAGGGAGATTATGAAAGTGATTTAAACTGGCTTGAGGTATTACAATCAGTTAGTTGATAAATGCTGCTTATGTAAATAGGGGAAAGCAATCAAGATAACTTTTTATAGATGTTGTGAAACTGACTAGAAGGATTTAGATTTCACTGGTAAGATTGCCTATGGAATCTACTGGACAATTTAGCAGGCTGAGGTTAGTGATCCCATGAATGGGAAAACCACTTGCTCCCAGGTCCCTTGGAATTCCAACATTGCAGCTGAACTGGAAAATCAGCTAGGGTATCCAATAAGAATGACGCTGTGGGCAGGGATGGAACTAGGGTCTGTGTCACCCAGGGCAAACATGGATTCCGTGCCCCCCCATGGGTTATTTTGTCATTTTGGCGCACCCCGGGCATCATTTTGGCGCACCCCCCAGCATGGCGCCCGAGGCACATGCCCCGCTTGCCCCCCCCCAGTTGCGGCCCTGGCTGTGGGAATACGATGGTGTGGCACTGATGCTAGATTGGAGCATATACTCTCTGTGGAGGGCTCAAGTCTTTTACTATAACATACTGTATATTAGAATGTTGAATCTACATTTTAAATCTGAGCATGAGAAAAATGCATTATTTAACTATCCATCTTGAATCTGTAACAAATAACATTAATTTAGTAGCATGTTAAATCTTAAGTGAACTGCGTATGATGTTATGAACATACTCCCAGTTTTAATGTCTTGACTGATGATAATGCAAAATACTGATTTAACAGGGGTAGAGACAAGTGAAGGGCATATTGATTCCATCCTCTTTTTTCAATCTCCAGAGGGCAGTCGTGTCAGCCAAGAGCTCCGATACACAAGGGAAAAGCTAGGTGAAGAGTCTCTCTACACATCCCAGATGCTAATACAAACTCCCAAACAGGAAGGAGAGAACATCCTAACTCCAGATGCCTTGGAAATGCATCTTGAAGCTGCTCTGGCTGCTAGCAAAGTGCAAGTCTTGCTATATGGAAAGTAAGTGAAATGGAGCAACTGTATTACACTAATAATAAGAATTGTTCTGTTGGATTAAGTTTTCATGCACCCAGCATTGGATTAGAAGCCTCTCTCCCCTGTAACTGTACTTGCAGATCTCTGGTTTTCCATTGCAGGAAATCAGCAATTTTACTGTTTGTTTGGGTAGAGCTTCGTAGCACTGTCCCTTTCCACTCAGCAATTCTGCTGGAGATGGCTGGTTTCCTCCTGCTAATCTTGAGCCGGTTCACCGCAAGGAAAAAGGAAGCAGCGAGATTTTCCTCTTTTTCCCAGCAGTCCACTGCATGTAGAATTCAACTGTTTATTTATTTATTTATTTATTTATTCAATTTATTCCCCGCCCATCTCCCATACAAGGGACTCTGGGCGGGTCACAACAATCAAAGTTAAAAACAATACAATAATTTTAAAAAATACAATATAAATAAATAAAATACAAGATGGGGGACGTAGGGAACGTAGCATAGTGTTGCTACGGGGCTAGCCAACCCCAAGAGGCACTCCCGCCTCCGTTGTCCCAGGCCAGGTGGCAGAGCCAGGTCTTAAGGGCCTTCCGAAAGGTCAGGAGGGAGGGGGCCAGTCTCACCTCCGGGGGCAAGATATTCCATAGGGCGGGCGCTATCGCAGAGAAGGCACGCCTCCTGGACCCCGCTAGATGGAATTCTCTTGTTGAGGGGGTCCGAAGCATGCCCTCTCTGCATGCACGGGTGGGGCGGGCTGACGTTATTGGGACGAGACGGTCCCTCAGGTACCCTGGTCCTATGCCATGTAGGGCTTTAAAGGTGATCACCAACACCTTGAATTGGACCCGGAAGCAAACTGGCACCCAATGCAGCTCGCGAAGCAGAGGTGTTACATGGGCCGATCTCTTGGCCCCCATAACTGCTCGCGCCGCCGCATTCTGCACCAGCTGAAGCTTCCGGATACTCTTCAAGGGTAGCCCCATGTAGAGCGCATTACAATAGTCTATACGGGAGATGACAAGGGCGTGAGTGACTGTTCGGAGGGCCTCCCGATCCAGGAAAGGGCGTAACTGGCGCACAACTCGCAGCTGTGCAAAGGCCCTCCTGGCCACGACTGCCACCTGCTCTTCGAGCAGGAGTCGCGAGTCCAGGAGGACCCCCAGATTCCGCACTGGATCCGAGTGGGGTAGTGCAACTCCACCCAGAACCAAAGATGACAACTTCCCGGATCCAGGGGGGCCGTCAATCCACAGCCACTCCGTCTTACCAGGGTTCAGTTGAAGCCTGTTGTTCCCCATCCAGACCCCCACAGCCTCCAGGCACTGAGATAAGGCATTGACCGCATCACTTACTTCACCCGGGATGGAGATGTATACCTGGGTATCATCAGCATATTGGTGATACCTCATCCCGTGGTGACGGATGATCTCGCCCAGCGGCTTGATGTATTATGTATTATTATATTAATGTATTATTGCCAGCTGATTAGTTGATTTGCTAATTAACTTACCAACAGGACAGTCAGAATACCTGTTGTCATCCCTTACTCCAGCAGCAGATCAATTGGACGATGGCAATAATTGCTGATTTCCCTCTGCTAATGGCAACTGAGTAGGTGGGCCTTCCTGTGGCTCTGAGCTGCATTTTCTGTGGTAATGGGGCCACAAGCAATCTTGGGCTGCAGATTACCTGTCCTTGGATTAAACCAAGGTCTAGTTAATTCAGTATTCTGTTCTAGTCACTGACTAACCACATGCTACTGGGTAATCATAAATAGGGCATAAAAATCATGGTCTTCTGCCCAAGATCTGATGTTCAGAGATGTATTGTCTTGGAATATTGAGGTCTCCTTTAAATATCTTCATATAGATCTTGTAATAGTTAGGACATCTCTCTTCCCAGAACTCCTGATTTCCTGATGCTGATTGTCTTTGCTCTTTCTCTTAGATCATGGGATCTCAACAAAATATGCTACAAATCAGGTGTCCCAATAATTGAGAATGGAATGATTGCACGGGTGAGTAGCCAAGGGAATGTATGCCTCTACAACAAGAGCTGATGACCCATGTGTGCATTTGGCCCCTCAGGCCCCAATCTGAGGCCTCCAGAACATCCCAACATCAAAATGACTATTTTTATTGGTGCTCTTTTAATTTTTTTTAAAAAACTAAAATATGCCTAGAAATTGATTCACTAGGACACTGCAAGCAAAACCACACCCATGACCACCTTTACCCACCCCAAAGGCCAACTATTTTCAGTTACACAGACATGTCTCCTTGTGGATCTAAACCAACATTGTGTAGTAGCCATAGAAATTAGGTGAAACATATGGGGAAGTTCTCTTTGTCAAATAGCGCAAGTAATTTCCTGGAGGGTAGCTGGTTTTTCTGGAGAATGGAATAGATGCTAGTGGTAATACTGAGGTTGCTATGGGGATAGGGTAGAATCTTTTTTTAAAATGCCATTGCAAAAAGCAGCTTTCCATGTCATCCTTCTGGATTCAGAGATCTGGTTTTTTAATATACTGGACCTCTCATTCTGATAACGTTCACTTATTTCTGTTTGAGATAACCACTATCTGTGAATTTTATCTCCATTCCAGACATTCTGGGGACCAGGAAAACTTCTTTTATCTTTCTTTGCTTTCAGCAGTGCCTGATCATTGCTAATAAGGGTTTTATATTCCTTATGCTTGGATTGTAAGAAACTGCACTGTTTGACCCTTTGTGCAGGGTCACCGAATTACTGTCACATTAGTCAGGATGCTATCCTTAGAGTGAAGACTTCCCATGCCTTGACTAGCCAATGCTAGGACTTGGCTTTCAATATCTCACAGAATAAGGGGTTTGTTTAGATTGTAGACTTTGTATTTAAGATGGTACTCCTTGGTTCCCAGAGCAAATTTCTATTCCAAAAGAAACAACATCTGTTTTTAGATTTTAGTAATAATAGGGCAAGAGTTGCAGAACAGGTAGTCAGATATGCAGTGAAATGAAGAAAATGTTAATAGATCAAAATAGAGGAAAGAACCCCCATGGACATATGGAGAACTGGGTTCATGAGTTTATATTTATATGTTATGATTATTTCTGTTTTTGTTCCCAGATGATTGAGAAGCTCTTCCCCTGTGTTATTGTGACTCCACTGGATTGTTTCTGGGATGGTGCCAAGCTACAAGGAGGGTCTGCTTATTTGCCGTAAGTATCTGCTTTTTTGTTATATCATTCTGTCCCCTCCCCCCCCGCCGCCATATGATGGACCCATAATGATGAGAAAGGTGCAGTTAGTTAAGCAGTGAGTATTGTGACCAGGGATGGAACTAGGGTCTGTGTCACCCGGGGCAAACATGGATTCCGCGCCACCCCCATAGGTTATTTTGTCATTTTGGCACCCCCCCAGCGCAGCGCCCGGGGCACATGCCCTGCTTGCCCCCCCCCCCCCAGTTGCGGCCCTGATTTTGACTAGAGCTGATTAAATAAATAAGCTATAAATGTTGTTCTTACCTGACCTTTCATAACTCCAATGAAAAGATGTGATGCGATTAGCCATCACTGCTTTGTTTTTTCATAGGATAGACATATTTGGGCTGTGCAAAACAACAACACCTGCCCCCCGCCCCCACTAGTCACATTTCCCATTCATCTCATTAAATATTCCTATTCAATATTCACTAAAATATTAGTATTTTCTTTCAAAGGATCCCTCAGCTAATGAGAGCACTGTCATGCTCTTCCATAAACTGGCCAGGTTTGTGCAACATACTTAACTGGGTTACTTAATTGACTTTTTCTGTGTTTGTTCAATATATGAATAGAATAAAACCAAACTGATAGGATTTGTACCACATGCTAAGTATGAACCCAACTGTTTGATCTTAGCTGACAAGGCTAAGAAGTTTGGGAAAACCCAGCTACTGTAAAGGTGGAGAAAGAAAGGGAGGGTTGTTGCTGATATTATTCATGATATTATGAAGCATTTCCCCTAAACGTTCAAAGCACTTAGCTAACGTAATCACTATAATGATAACCAACTTATACAGTCAGAGTTTCACAGAGAAGTTGGCGTCCCATGCACCCGACTTCCAGTGACCTCGTCATTGTGAAGGATATGTGCACACAGAACCCTTTTTCTGTTCTACCACAGCAGCTGTTCCCCCACCCTCTCTTACTCTCCTCTGTTCCTTGCTATCTTCCTTCCCCAAACAGTGAGCTGCTACTGCCTGTACTTTAATATTAAAGGATATATTATTGAAAGTTAATAACAATAGGAAATGGAGACTTCCCTGGTTGTTCCTGGACAGTAGAGATTTAAATATAGGATTTCCAGTTCTTCGTTTACCATGCTACAGGATGTCAGTTTTTATTTGCTGAGCAGTGTCCAATAAGGATAGGCAGCAATACTGATCTGAGATCACTGATTAAAAAAGGGAAGGGTTCATCAAGCATTTATGATAAGGAATGGTCATAGGTTAAAATCTGGGGGCTAGGATATTGGGAGCTATACCCCAAAGACATAAAGAGGGCATTACATAGGTGTACCATTCGTCCACAAAATTAGAAATCAGTTATCCTGGGCACCTTAGGAGAAAGGCTGGATTAGCCTGGGCAGACCCTAGAGCAGAGCCTAGCTGGTGATATTGGAAAGGGGACCTTTTTAAAAATTTCCTTTGAAAACATTTTGCCCGTTACTGCTTTCCTGTGCAGATAACCATAGGATCCTTGTCTGATAATAGCTTTCTTCCTTGGCTTGCCTGACAACTTTGGACAAGGTTCCTTTTGCATCTGGTGCCTTCAAGACATTGGCCTACATGGCAGAGTGTGTTCAAGACCACTGCTTTCTATGGGGAAGCAGTGGCCATTTCTGAGTGATCCCAGGGCATGGTCTCCAGAAATATTAGGAGTTACAGTGTCCTCTTTGAAGGGTGGATGTGACACCAGGGGCATAGGCAGAAATGCTTGGTAATATTGCTCTGGACAGGGGAACAGGTCTCTTCTACCATGACAATGTTACTGTTTACCTTCTTTTTGTATCAAACAGAACACAAAAAGGAAATATTGCTTGCCTTTTCAAAGCAAGAGGGTAGCAATCTATGAGTGACAGCATAATAATATCATGTCCTCCAGCCTGCCCGAGAGTTTGGGAATACGTCCAAAGTCCGAGGTTTGCTCCCTGTCCCCATTCCAAGCCAAAGCAGGGGAGGGGGACCACTTTCTGTCATCAGCCCCCTCCCCAAATTTTCTCCTTTGGGCTCCACTGCTGTGTAATTATGTTTCTATTAAGGTGTACAAAATGGGGGATGAAGGAGGGAGAGAGTAAAGATGTGGAGACCCGCCCTCTGGAGGTGCGGGGAGGGGGAGGGAGGGCCAGGGACAATGGCCAGCATTCTTTCTGTTTACAAGTGTGTTTGTCTGTAAGGGGCCCTGGAGACTTATGCTTTGTCAGCAAATGGCAACACCGCATATTCTCATGCTAATGACACTTTGAAAGCCCCAAGTTGCCCAACAAATAGAATAGTAGCTTTATTCAGTCTGCTGCTGAGTGGAAGAGGACAGTGAGTAAAGGAGGAGAAAACAGATTTCTGGAAGAAGAAAAAAACCAAAAGAGGGAGGGATTACAGCATCCAACTGCCAGGAGAAGGGTCATGGGGCGGGGCGGGGCTTTCCCCTTGAACTCAGTAGCAGCACAAATCCAAGGTAAGCAGGACCGGAGCTGATTTCATTGCACTGGGTGTAGGTGACATGATGCCTGGCTGTTCTGGGTTGGCAAGACAAGAGTTATTCTTCACCCCTAGGAATGAAACAGGATTTCTTTCAAACTGGTTACCATGCTTGAGACTTTGAGGAACCACCTTACAACAATATCCTTAACCTTCCTTTTAAAAAAGAGTAGATTTTGCATAAGTACTCCACTTCTTGTGCAAGAAGGACAATTGGCCAGGTTGTTTAGTGCTTTTCAGACTCGTCAATGGATAGGATTAAATGATAAGCCTTTGCTCCCTTGTTTTTGCACCTGTCCTTTGGTTTCCAAGTTTACCTTTCTTATATCCTCCTTCTTACTCTTTAAAGATTTTGCACACACATCCAAAACTTTTGCTTGTGAATGCCTGGAATGGGGGAGCTTCCGCTTCAGTTCAGTTGAGGGTCTCTCTCTGTCTCCCCCGCTCCTCCTTTTAACGCAAAGGGAGTGAAAACTCTGGAGAACAAAAGGCAGCAATCTATGGAAAAACAAAAGGGCTGGACTTGGCTCAGTGAAGCAAGAAACAGCAGATAAAAGAAGCTCTCTTCAGGAGCAGGAGCTGGGCTGTTTGGAATGTGGGAATCAAGCAAGGAGGAAACTTCTTGGGATCTGAGATTTCATGAACGATTGGAGGGTGATTCTGCCGAAAGCATGCCAAGACGTCCTCTGCCTGAGTTTTCATCATTTTCCAATCTTTGAGTTTAGTCTTTATCCATTACGATAAAAGAATAATTCAAAACGTTCTTCACTATTCTGGCTGAAGACCTCAGAAAACACAAATCTGTTTTATTAATAATTGATTAATAATCCACACTTTATTAATATTATTGTTTATTTATTTATTTAAACAATAATATTAATAAAATGTGGATTATCCACATTTTAATCCTCCAAGTTAAATTGTTTAGTTACATAATAACCTTGAGCAGAGAAAACACTATAGAAAGAATGCTCAACAGAATTAGGGAGAAGAAATAACTTTTTAACTTTTTCAGGAGGCTCTGAAGAGAGATTATGTTTAGTTTGAACAAACTGACAGAAGGCAAAAGAACTGACTTTTTTTTGCAGAAGTTGGCTCATAGCTAGCAGACAAGACCACCTGGCCAGGAGAAATGGCATCAGCCTTCCCTGACCTGGAGTTTTTCAGATATGCCATACTGATTAAGAATTCTGAAAACTGCAGTCACAATGCATCTGGCAGATACCAAATTGTGGAAGGTTAACCTACACATAGCTATTACAGACCCAGAAATTCAATAGCTTCATGTACAGAACTACCTCTGTCACCATCTACTGGAAAAGAGATGTACAGAATATTTTTTTTATTTTTTAAAAAGATGATCAAGATCATACAAAAGGGATGTTGTTGCTATATCGCCTCCCATTGCTTTCCAGTAGGTTTATTATTTATCATATTTATATCCCACCCATCTCCCCCGCAAGGAGGGACCCTGGGCGGTTCACAGCAAAAGTTTAAAATCAATAAAAAAAACATTTAGCTATTGTCCCATAGCAGATACAGGACAGGAGTGGATGAGGGCATTAGTGATGGATGGGGCAGCCTTCCTAACCTGGCACTGTTTAGATGTGTTGGGACTTCAACTCTCTTTTTCCATCCAACAGATATTACTTGGGGAATTCCAGAAGTTGTAGTCCCAATACTTTTAGAGGACACCGATTTATGGAAGGTTCCACTAGAGTAGTTAGTACATAAGCAGAATTGTGTTGATTACATCTTCCATCTTGGCCTCAGACAAGACCAGGGACACATTCAGGTGACACACCAAGCCAGTATTTGTTTGAATTCGGATGTAGAAGGGAACAAGTCATTCTGTTAATGTCTACTGGTGCCCCCAGTGGGTGGCCACTGCTAAAAAATATGGATAATTATGCTGGGTATATAGACCCCAATGTATGGTAATCCATACTTAGTTCCTATATACAAATAAATCAGATGAAGTGCTGTATATGCAAAATTCTTCATATGCAGAATTCTTCCCTTTCCCCTCCATTCCTGTTGAAAGCTTCTCTTTTTCCTTTCAAATAGGCTTCATTTGCTCATGTTCTCATCCTTGTGCATAAATGTGCATTTTTAACTATTTTTTTATCCCACCTTTATTTTTTTTATAAATAACTCAACGCGGCGAACATACCTAGTACTCCTTCCTCCTCCTATTTTCCTCACAACAACAACCCTGTGAGGTGAGTTGGGCTGAGAGAGAGTGACTGGCCCAAGGTCACCCAGCCAGCTTTCACGCCTGAGGCGGGACTAGAACCCACGGTCTCCTGGATTCTAGCCTTTTTCTGGTCCTACCAGAGAGGCGCTGTCCAATTCCTTCAGAGCTGGCTCTCCAAGCCAGATGCGAAAGGAAAGCAGCATGCCTGATCCTGTTATGTATGGGGACAAAGGGAATGAAGGCCTATCCCAGCCCTGCACAAATCCCCCCTATCGCTAAATAAGTCTTGTGCAGCCAGTCAGGGCAATTATGTCTATGAAGGTTCTCAGTCATCCAGGTGGAACAGTCTGTAGCTTGAATCATGTCAACTGGATTTCTATTTTCTCAGTGGAAACGTTTCGCTCCTTATCCAAGAAGCTTCTTCAGTCTGAGCAAAGTTAGTAAGGGAATCCTTAAATATGTTTCTAGGGTGGCTGTGTGACCTTGCACCTGGGGCTAGGTCATGGTTATTTTGAGATGTTATTTTAAGTCCTTTTATCATCTAAAGGAGGATCGTTAAGATCACCATGCTGCTGTTGAGCTTGCGAAATGGTCTTAATCTTCCTAGGCACAGAAGACAAAGCAGGGAGGAAGATAGGGGAAAGATTGTGCCTGAGGCCCCCACCTCTATTCAAGGAAGGATTTTCCAAGTTGGCATAAATGGACTCCTTGACCCCTCTCTCAAACCACCTATCTTCTCTGTCTAAAATGTGAACATTAATGTCCTCAAATGAGTGTCCTTTTTCCTTTAAATGAAGATAAACTGCTGACTCTGGTCCTGTGGTGTTACTTTTCCTGTGTTGGGCCATCCTCCTGTACAAAGGTTGTTTGGTTTCCCCAATGTAGAGTTCAGAGCACTCTTCAGCTCTGAACTTCAGGCAATTATGTTCCCCTCTACCACTTCCTCCTAGCTGAACTCTGTCTTGGGAATAATAGCTGGCCAACTGGACTGCTGCTGTTGTACTTTTTGCAAAAAAAATAGAAAGCAAAACAAACAGCACTCCAATAATTGAATTTTTAAATGCATTTTTTCCTTTATGACAAAGGATTAAAACTGGTCCTCAAAATCCAACCATGCAATTTAGAGCAACAATTTTGGAACAAAATCAACAGCAACTCTCTTAAGGCAGCTGTAGGAGGTGCAAAGAGCTACTTAAAGTTTGACCCTGTAACATTTTTATGACTCTGTTTCACTACAAGAAAAAGACAAATAGAAGGAATCCAGTAAGGTTTGCAGCACAATGTTTTAGTGTGGAAAGCCTCTCATTCGGGATTCCAATAACTACACTCGATTTTTAGTCCCCATTCCCAGTTCCGGGTATTTTTTTTATCTCTAAGATAATTAGTATTCCATGTCTTGATCACACTGGACATTTATTGTTTTTCTATTTTTCAAAACTCTTGTTTTTTTCAGTTCTGAAAGCTTTCAGATTCCTAAAGTGGATTTCTCCCGAATGAGCAGGAGAAATGACTCATTATCTTCACGCACCCCTTTTTTGGGTGTCCCAGGACCAACCAGAGTGGATGTGGCTTTGAGGGTTGGAGGGTTTTAAAAGGTGGCATGAGTATAGGAGGTATTACCACTTTAAGAAATATCAGTATGTAGGGCCAATTGGTATTTTTTTTGAATTCTATTAATCTACAGCATTTTGTCTCTACAGGGGTCGGCGGGACATCCAGTGGACCAACTTAGATCCTATTCAGCTGATGGAGGAATTGGGTCAATTTGCCTCACTGGAAGGATTCAAGGAGATGTTGGATAAGGCAGAGGTTGGCCAGGCCTATATGGAGCGGCCTTGTCTCGATCCTTTTGACCCTGAATGTCCTCCTAGTGCCCCCAACAGACAAAGTCAGAAGGTGAGTTTCCCCAAATTTTTGGTGTATTCTTGGGAATAAGAGCCAAACTGATGTTTCTTTTCAACGTTTTAGTTCAAAGTAACTTGCTGGGGCGGCGGGGGACAGAGTTGGACTATGGGAGAGGGTCATTTAATCCATTTTCCTATGATGTTTTCCCCAATTTAAATGGTTTTTCCTCATGAGAAGCTGCTGTTCAGAGGATAGTCACTGTGGAGAGATCTGTTTTGATAGTGACACCTACAGTATATTCAATCAGGGTAATATCCCTGTATTTTGACAATATATAAAGACAATTTTTGAGCATTTAACAGATACTGATTTTTATTCTCTCTGCTTCTCCATTTTTACTGATAATTGTTATTTTTAAGTTTTAAGTTGTTTGTTTGTTTTGTGGTATTTTAATTATCATTTTCTGATGTTTGTTGTTGGAGATTACCAATACCAATACCATTTGATACTAATCCAGAATTGTGTCAAACTGGGCCAGATAAGCCAATGTTTTAGCGGGCAATAATCAGTTTCTATTATCTCCTTTTAAACCTGACTACCAGGCGATATAGGCCTCTCCCATAGTCTCAGTATTCTCATGCATGCTGCAAATCTTGGAAAGTCATTGCCACTATTTTTATTGCAACACAATTTGAGCAAATAGTTTACTGTTCCAAGTAATATAAGATAATATAATAATATAATATAAGAGCCAGTTTGGTCTAGTGGTTAAGGCAACGGGCTAGAAACCAGGAGACTGAGAGTTCTAGTCCCGCCTTAGGCATGAAAGCCAGCTGGGTGACCTTGGGCCAGTCCCTCTCTCTCAGCCCTAGGAAGGAGCCAATGGCAAACCAGGAGACTGAGAGTTCTAGTCCCGCCTTAGGCATGAAAGCCGGCTGGGTGACCTTGGGCCAGTCACTCTCTCTCAGCCCTAGGAAGGAGCCAATAGGAAACCAGGAGAGTGAGAGTTCTAGTCCCGCCTTAGGCATGAAAGCCGGCTGGGTGACCTTGGACCAGTCACTCTCTCTCTCAGCCCTAGGAAGGAGCCAATGGCAAACCAGGAGACAGAGTTCTAGTCCCGCCTTAGGCATGAAAGCCGGCTGGGTGACCTTGGGCCAGTCCCTCTCTCTCAGCCCAACTCACCTCACAGGGTTGTTGTTGTGGGGAAAATAGAAGGAGGAGGGAGTATTAGGTATGTTCACTGCCTTGAGTTATTTATAAAAATAATAATAAAGGTGGGATAGAAAATAAATAAAATAAAAATAAATAAATAAATATTGGTCTTGAAAACCTGGGAAATAACCTCCAAAGACTTCTAAACATTACTTACCAAATTATGTTTTACATGTCAGAGTGGGAAATTGTTACATTCATAAAGGCACTCTCTCTCAGCCCAACCCACCTCACAGGGTTGTTGTTGTGGGGAAAATAGAACATACCTATGTTCGCCGCCTTGAGTTATTTATAAAAAATAATTAAGGTGGGATAATAAATAAATAAATAAATAAATATTTTGCATATTGTCCATTATGACTGGATCTGACAAGATGCAGCAAGATATTAACAGTATTGAATTTATATAAATATCTGGTTGGTTATTTTTTTAAAAAGAAAATAAAGGAAAGACCATTACAATATTACAGACCACACTCAAAAAGAATATAGAATCGTCTGTGGAATGGGTGCAAAAGTTGCCATCCATGCAAAGAATTTAGAAATCATTTAACATAAATAAGGAGCAAGAAGTTGAAGATTGGCCTTCTTTTGATAAATAAAGGAAAAAGAGTAAGAATAATCAATTGCTTAAAATAAACTACCCAAATAAAAGGCAGGGGTTTTTTTCTGCCATTCACAGCCTCTGCTGCAAGATAACTGCAAGGTACACATTAAGTAACGTGATGTGAAAATGAAAGAAAATGTACATACTGGGTTTAAGTAGAGATGATTCTCTCGGCTGAGTGGAGGGGAGAATCTTGTTTTTATTGCATTTTAATTTTTTTTAGCTTTGTTGTAAACCACCCAGAGTCCCTCTTTTGGGGGAGACGGGCGGTGACGAAATTTGATTGATAAATAAATAAATAAAGGTTTATATGAAACAATACGGTAGCTTCTTTAAGGCTAGAGACCTATTTCCAAGCTATGTGTGGCCAGACAGACTGAACCGACTGTGGGGTCCCCCATTTCATTAGCTTTGCCCTTCTGTATTCAGGGTACGGGGAGGCCAAATGAAAGAAGCGGAATGCATGGCCCTGTGCCAAAGAGTCTCAGCCTGGCCTGATAGTGCTGGTTCAGGCAGGCGTAGTGCGAGTGCTGACCAGCAGGTGGTCATGGTTGGAATGTGTCCCAGAACAGATGGCAGCATGGCGGCTTTTGGGAAGCAGAGGAGGAGGGGGCAGCCTGTGAACACAGACGGGGAGCCCATGTGGCGGAGGGCCGGCACAGGGAGTGGGAGGATGGGATTGCAGCCACAACTCCACATTTCCTGGCTTGAAAGCCCGACTGTTATCATTATGGCTATCCAGTTTCTCTTTTTTTCCACCACAGAAAAAGGAAAGGATATGCCTTTAGGACTGAAAGAAATATCCAGTGTGCTGGTGGTCAAGCGTGTGTGGCTCTGTATATGTGTGCACATACACAGACAGAAAGAGGATTTTATATTTAGAATGACTTCTGACCAAGTAGAGTAGGCATGTATTTGCTTTTGCAGTCATAGAAAACCAAAATAATTCTGTAGAAGTTCCTGACATGATCACTAGAACTTCTTATATTTCTTTATTTTGATAGATATAATCCAGTGCTGATTTACTTGCATTTGTTTGTTCGTCCAGTCAGGTGCTCTGTTGTTTTCGTAGCTGAGTGTATGGAAAACCTGCTAGGAGATGGACTAGAGAAAGGTACGAGCAGTATGGTTCTAGAAGGTCTTTTTGGCAAACAGGTTCAGATCCCCACTCATCCAAAAGGCTCATGGAATGACACTGGACCAGACAGCCCTAGACTTTCAGCCTAATTGGCCTTGTTAGGAAGGCAAATTAGCCTAATTTCTTGTTAGGAAGTACATTCATGTATAGTTTCTTGAGGTCCTTGGAGGAATGTAAGGAAATAAACATAAATTCTACTGTTTGTTTGTGTTTCTGCCTCTCTCATTGCTCGCGGCTTGCCTTGTGTCTCTGGACTGCATGTATCTCTATATGGTTTTCATTATTGCATTCAGAATGGCTCACACATATTTTCAAATGAGGGAATTATGCTGCTTTTGAGTTGTTGTTTTCACGGAAATAATTAGACCGGGAAGATTTATATGGAGCATTGTCACATAAAAACTTGGAGCATGAAGGTCTCCTTTCCTCTGCTTGTGGGGTTTGGGAAAGATAGTCTTTTCAAGAGTGTGTATTCCTGCAGTGCCCTTTTCATCAAGAAAATGGACATCCAAGATCATTGTTGAAGGGACAGCTTAATGTACATCCAAATACTGCCCCAAGATTATCATGGTACTTTTCCCCATCAAAATGGGAGACAAGAAAGACATGTACTGAGGGACAGCCCTGATCTTCTGTTAAGCCTGCTGGCTGCCCCTAATGATCCCAGCTATTTAGAATTAGGCCTGCTGCTATCTGTGTAGCCTCACATCAAGTTGTATTATTGGTCACATCTGGATGGGAAAAATATTGGAAGAGTGATGGAATGCTGTAAATAACATAGTACTTGTACCACTTGAGAAGAAACTGTCCAGGATTTGTAATGTGCAGAGTGCTCTAACATTATTTTACTATTTTATTTCCAATTAATATATAAAACTACAAAGTTTTTACTCTCCCATAAGGCCCAATTTGATATCCTTTTTTTTTTTTAGGTTTTGCTGCCTATCATAATTCCTTGGTATATTTTATATCTGACATTTGCCAAAGAGCAACATTTACTCTTGTTTGCCATGGTAACCAGATTGTGCAAATTTGCAGCAAATAATCAGTCTTAAGCAAAACAGGGTTCCTTGGGGATTCAATAGTTGTAATAAATGAATACCTTTCAAGAGCTAGGAGAACAGGGTATAGAGAGTTATCTCTCATTATAGAAAACTCTTGGTAGCACACTCACTTTGCTATCTCTTCTTTTTGCTCCTGCCAGGAACCACACATCCCTTCTGAACTCACAGGTGGCTGCCATGGCTTCTCCCAAAAATACATGCACTGGCAAGAGGAGCTCATCCTGGGGGGCACAGTGAAGGATTCTCAGGGCAAACTGCAAAAGTAAGTTGGTTTGTGAGTCCCTCTCTATATTAGGAGAAGGTTTCTGACTTGGAATAAACATGACAGTTAAGGAAGTCTGCCTGCAGGTCAGGTGTCTTCCCTCTGCACAGAGGAAAATTAAAGATGATGGCCAGTGCCATACAGTGGTTTTGTTTTTCAATGCAGAGAGAAGGGCATGCAGCTGGGAAATGAGTGGACTTCCTCCTCTGCACATTGGAATGGTGATATATTGGCCCCTGAGCCAGCATGTAACTTGATGCCTCTGAGGCTTTGGTTTCTGTGAGTGATGGGTACATGTCTATGGCTTGACCTCAGGAACAACTGGCAGGCATTTCTGAGCCATGGGATTTACGTTGATCCCTGAAGCTTGGGCTGCTGTTATCCCTTCCTTCCTGAAGCCACTACTCACCCCAACCCCTTCCACTTGATGTGGATGCTATCTTAAAACTTAAAACTCAAACACCTGTCTGTAGTACTCTGAAGGGCAGATTCTAGAGGGAGCTCCAATATAGGCACATTTGAGCTTCTCAGTAGAATCTGCCCTTCAGAATGGTTCCCGGTACCAACACCATTTTGGAAATTTGGTCCTCTTCCAACCAACCTCTTCGTCATCCTTTGTACAATGCTGGTTCCATAGGCATTTATTGTCCAGATTACTGCTACTTAAATATAGTGGGACATATTCTGCATCATGGTGGGATCAGGATCATTATTGAGTTTTCTCATACATTATACATGCTAGAAAGAAGTTATTGTGGACGCCACTGTCCCTGAACTCTTTCATGTCTGGCAAGGCAAAGAGCTGCAGATAAATGGTTATGGAATGGGAAAAGAATTTGAAACAAATACTCTTTAAAGATGGCGGATGAGAAGAGAAATGGCCACTCTCATTTTAAAAATAAATGCAATGAAGTAACCAGAAAATAGAAAAGCATGCTCACTTCTTTCCTTTTTAAAGGCTCAAACGCAAGTTTAGAAAGTAAGTCTTCTAGCCGTGTCTTTTTCAGTACATGCAGGCTTGTCCTTCTGCATGGGTTGAACAACCACATGGTGAACCATATGAGCAATCATCTCCACAAGCACACATTATAGGCCTATCTGCCACCATAGGCCATTTGGAAAGGCTGTTGGTTTTTCTTTAATTTTGCTTGCAGCACTAGCCAATTTGTTTCCCATGAAAGCTGCTGTTCCAAGTAATATAAGATAATACAATAATATAATATAAGAGCCAGTTTGGTCTAGTGGTTAAGGCAACAGGCTAGAAACCGGGAGACTGAGAGTTCTAGTCCCGCCTTAGGCACGAAAGCCGGCTGGGTGACCTTGGGCCAGTCCCTCTCTCTCAGCCCTAGGAAGGAGCCAATGGGAAACCGGGAGACTGAGAGTTCTAGTCCCGCCTTAGGCAAGAAAGCCAGCTGGGTGACCTTGGGCCAGTCCCTCTCTCTCAGCCCAACTCACCCCACAGGGTTGTTGTTGTGGGGAAAATAGAAGGAGGAGGGAGTATTAGGTATGTTCACTGCCTTGAGTTATTTATAAAAATAATAATAAAGGTTCTTTATTTGCATTAAGTTTAGATGTGTGTATGAAGTATTTGCTTGGGCTGAAAGAAATGCTGAAAATAAACTTCTGAAAGAGCTGATTGTGGGTAAAAGAAAACTAGAAGTCAGAGCTCCTGTCTTCTACCTCAGGCTGGGTAGAATACTTTGCCTGCAGAGTTTGGGTAGAAGAAGGAGCCTCTGAGCCAGCTTCTCTTCCTCCAGAGCTGAAGCCCTGCAGAGCATGTTCCTGCTGATGAGCCCACGACAACTTTACGAGCACTACCGGGATGACTACGAGATACATGATATCAGCTGGAGCGAGGAGAAGGCTGCTGCTGTGCTGGAGGCCTGGCAGCGGGAGTTTGTTGAGGTGAGGTGCCAATAGGGTTATTGTGGCTGTGGCACTGATGGACTGTGGGCTGCCTGATGCAAGTATGGCATGAAAGCTGAAAAGCTGCATGCAGAACTGGGCACAAATAGGTGTCAATCAGTGATGGGGATATCATGATATACTGTATATCATGCAAAGCTATGTTCAAATATATGTTTGTAAATATAAACACTTTATGACTGCTTGTAAATGTACTGAATGGCACGCTAAGCAGACTTCCTTCTTTAGAAAGAAAAAAGGAAAAAAGGCCAATTATTGCCCATGCTAAGATTTGGATATATGACATGTGTAGGCTCATTCATGCCTAAAAATCTCTTTGACATCTTATGACCTTTCATTTAGTGATACTAAATACTAAGCCACTAATAGGGACAGTACAGAATGTACCTGAAAGAGATTGACTGCACTTGAATGGATTCTGTGTGGTGGATTCTAGGGTGGACATAACCGGCATGCCAAGTGGGAGGATGTCTTTAGGAGTGTTGGAGGTAGATTTTTTTTTCTGGAAATGTTTCAGGTTTTGTGCAAGAAGATTAATTAATTGTGCAGTAAGTTGCTTGTGAGCA
The DNA here is from genome assembly GCA_023362775.1 of Charina bottae. Lineage (NCBI taxonomy): Eukaryota > Metazoa > Chordata > Lepidosauria > Squamata > Charinaidae > Charina > Charina bottae. The sequence goes on from JALMGJ010000003.1 coordinate 60,697,718, forward strand.
TATGCTTTCCCTATGAGTGTGGTAGGCATGTCTCTGAGAAAGATCGCTATGCTGTATGAATGTGAGCAAAACTCTACAAATATTTTCTTAGATATTTTTCTCCCACTGTCTCACAAATTTTGTCTCTTTCCAGCTGGCCCAGGAATCTCTGCCTGAAAATTCTTCCCAGACTATTCATGCCTTTTCAACCACCACACTCAGTGATATCATGAAGTCCTTTTCAGATGTGAGTGCCATCCGTGTGGCTGGCGGCTATCTGCTAATGGTGCGTAGCGGCTTCTTTCCATATTTTCCTCCCCCTTTATTCCACTATAGTCATGGTCAATGCATAGTTCTCCCATTTGCACTCTTCCCCTTACAGTTTCCATTTTCATCTCCTTGCAGCTGGCGTATGCCTGCGTCACCCTGCTGCGCTGGGACTGCTCCAAATCGCAGGGTGCTGTGGGCCTGGCTGGGGTTCTCCTAGTTGCCCTTTCAGTAGCAGCAGGACTTGGGCTTTGCTCCTTGCTTGGAATTTCATTCAATGCAGCCACCACTCAGGTAGGCCACCCCATTTGAGAGGTCCAGATTTCCTGATGAAAAGTCTGTGAACTTTCATTCTCCGTTGGTTTCTCTTCCTCCTATTCTGCAACATTAGTTATTCAGGCTGTTAAGATTTTTCAACATTAAGAATTTTTGAGTTGCATTTAACCTCATTATCCTAGCGTGGCATTATAAATAAGTTGAGTTGTAGAGAGCATTTCAAACTTGTGGTTACTCTTGGGGCTCCAAAATTATCATCATGCTGCTTTCAGCTCTCAAAAGACTATGGCCTTTTAGCTAGTACTTTCACATTCAGAGGTGGCTGAGGAAATGTAGAACAGTCATAGATCGGTAGGGCTAAGCATTGCTATTCCCTTGCACTAAGGTCAGATCTTTTACATGCCATTTAGAAATATGCCTAAGAAGCCTCTGTTAAGGTACCTTCAAGGCAAGGATAGAAAAATATTAGGATCATTTAGTGCCTAAGCATAAAAGCTCAACTAAGCATTTATCAGGATTCCCAGTGTCTACTTCCAGCCATTCCCTTTCCTGCATAGACTAAGACTTGTGTCTAGTTTTGCAAAAGTTGGATAGGTTCTGATCATGTCCCCTTTGCTGTGCTTCCATCCTGACATGTATAGGTGCTGCCCTTCCTGGCACTTGGCATTGGCGTAGATGACATGTTCTTGCTGGCACATGCCTTCACGGAGACTAGTCAGCATGTCCCTGTCAAGGTGAGTATATTTCCCTTCTGCCTAGGTTTTGGGATCCTGTGTAGCCAGTTGTATCCTCAGCCCTTACCATCCATCCACTCTGAGTTTGTGTTGCTCATTTTCACATTTCTGACCCAGGAGCGGACTGGTGAATGCCTACGGCGTAGTGGCACCAGCGTGGCACTCACCTCTGTCAATAACATGATTGCCTTCTTCATGGCTGCCCTTGTGCCCATCCCAGCCCTGCGTGCCTTCTCTCTACAGGTAAGCCCCTCTGCTAGCTGCTTTCATACAGTGTGCTTATAGAATCATAGTATCCTAGAGTTGGAAGGGACCTTAGAGGTCACCCAGTACAAGTACAACCCCCTGCTGCCTTTCACTTTTACATATGAGCCAGATCTTTACTTCTGACTCTAGATGCTATTGCCAAGGGCAGTGGTTCTCCCAGGTGAATGGAACTACAATGGAGGGCAGAATCTCTCCTTCCATTACATAGTGTGCCCCTCAGACTACCTGCTTGTGAAGAAAACTCTTACACAGGAGAGCAAAGGAGATGCATAAAGTCATGTGCAGGTTGTCCTTTAGCATCTTCGGCCTCTCCTAGAAAGCTGAGTGATCCATTCACTTAAAAGGAACTGGTACTAGAAGAATAAAGGAATAGAAGAATCCTTATAAAGGATTCCATGATTCAAGATCTTCAATGAGAACTTTGCTTTATAAAAAAAATCTGCTTGTTTATTGCAGGCTGCAGTAGTGGTTGTTTTTAACTTTGCCATGGTGCTGTTCATTTTTCCTGCCATTCTGAGTCTGGACCTTCACAGGCGTGAAAACAAGAGGCTTGATATTCTCTGCTGCTTCTACAGGTACTGTCTTAGGAGTAGGGTGAAGACAAGTAATCCAGTATCTCTCTAGGTACTGACACTTTATCTGACAAAACTGGGCTTCCGAGAGAGGAGAATGGTTTGAGAAAGCATTTAGGTACAGCAATGAGAGATCAAATTCAGGTCCAAGAAAAATGTCAAAATCACCAAAAGGCAGGTGAAGAAATGGCAGCATCCAGATAATAGTTTTATCATGTCAAAAATGTATCTCTAAAAACAAAGGTTTAAAAATTGAGACATGGAGATAAACTATTAGGTAGGTACCATCTACATAGGGGCGTGGTGGTTCAGTGGGTAAGACGCCAGGCTTGTCGATCGGAAGATCGCAAGTTTGGAGGTTCGAATCCCTAGCCCTGCATGCGGAGTGAGCTCTTGCACTAGCTCCAGCTCTTGGCAACCTAGCAATTCGAAAGCATGCAAATGCGAGTAGATGAATAGGTACCACTTCGGTGGGAAGGTAACAGCGTTCCGCGTGCGTCATGCCGGCCACATGACCGCGGAAGCGTCTTCGGACAACGCTGGCTCTTCGGCTAACAAATGGAGATGAGTACCGGCCCTTAAAGTCGGACACGACTGCATAAATGTGCGGGGGGAACCTTTACCTTTAGGTACCATCTAAAATTATTGGGAGAGTGCTGCCCTTCCTCTTCATTCCAGAGTCTGAACGTTATGTCTGTTCAGAACTAGGAAATGTATCTTTACAGCAGGGAAATCTAGGCTTGTGTACCTGCCCCTTCTCTAACAGTTTCTCAATGACCTCTTCTACCCACAGCCTCTGTTCTGCCCGCGTCATCCAGATCCAACCACAAGAATATGCTGATGTGAATGACAACCACGCGGCTCCGACGTATCCCCATGGTCATCCAGCCCTGACAACCAGCACCCACATCACGACCACTGTGCAGGCCTTTACTCAGTGTGACTCCTCCGGGCGGCATGTAGTCACTATCTTACCACCCACACAGCATGTATTTACCACTCCCTCTACTCTTCTCCCTGCCAATCCTCTGGGCTCACAAATCTTCACTCCTGCCAGTTCCACTCGCGATCTTCTGGCACAGCTAGATGAAAGCAAAGGGGCCCAGAAGTGTGTGCCCTTCCCTTTTTGTCGATGGAATCTTTCCAGCTTTGCTCGTGACAGATATGCGCCCATCCTGCTGCAGAGCCAAACTAAGGTAGGCAGTACAGAGTCACTCTCAAGAGTTTTGTGGGGCATCTTGACCTCTGTAGGAAAATAGACTGTATCATCCTGGTCACAATCTGCGATTCAAGGAGTGAAGCCAGTTGGGAACTAAATTTCCCTGACCATCTCAACCAACTGAAATGAGAGTTGTGTTCCTTTGCAAACAATGTATTCACTGTGTGCTTCTAACCAACTCTATCTGACTTGGTTGTGCCTTGCCGAGTCAGTCCACAAGAGGGAAATATATATCATAGCAGATCTGGATCCTTTGTACATCCAGTCAGTTAAAGATGAGAACTTCATATTTTCCCCGAGTAAATTAAGACAAAGTGGCTAGGTTTGATCCAGACAACCTGGAATGTCTATCTGCTTCCCTATTAAGGTGGTCCCTAATATAGGCTACTCCCTGCTTGTCTTCTAAATATGACATTTTCACCAAAATATTACCTATTTAAATATCACCTCCATTGAGGGGCAACTCACGATCCTCATTTAAGCACTAGGACCCCCCCACCAGGGAACTAATCCCAGCCAGCCTGCAGGCTCTTCTAAGTCCCCTACTTAAAGAGAAAGTTAAATCTGGTAAGAGGCAGATTTGCAGATGCGTCATCTGGAGCATCCACCAACACAGCTATTCTCTGTACTGAAGGAGACACTACCATGACTTTCTGTCACCTCATACATAGAAGAAGTACTTGGAGTTGAATGAAGTGGGGAGCAATGGCTCTCTTCATTTTATCTTGCATAGATTGCCTTTGGGCAGCATAAGATGCAAAACCACGACTTTCTGCTTCATCCCACATAGATAACTGATTACATCTGGGGCAGGGCTTCCTGTAGCATCATCTGGCCAACCCTGGATATAAAATTTCCAAAGAAGCCAATCTCATGATAAACAACAATGAAAAAGTTGGATTATGAAAAGGGGGGTAGTGTTTGTTCACAGCCATCTTGACCCTTTTTTTCCTGCATTTTCAGGGAATTGTGGTAGCTCTATTCCTAGCCCTTCTGGGCCTGAGCCTCTACGGTACAACCAAGGTGCACGATGGACTCTATCTAACCGATATTGTCCCCCGAGGTACAAAGGAGCATGCCTTCATTTCAGCACAGTTCAAGTATTTCTCCTTCTATAACATGTTTGTGGTAACGAACGGAGGCTTTGACTACCCAAGTTCACAGGAAGCTCTTTACAGCCTGCACCAGGCCTTTGCTGCCATCCAGTATGTAGTACGTGATGAGAATCGCCAGTTGCCAAAGATGTGGCTGCACTACTTCCGAGATTGGTTACAAGGTGAGTTAATCTCTCTTTAGCAACTCTGTTTCTTAGCCTGCAGTCTCTGTCCTTAAAGCCATCAGAAGGAATGCTTCCCAGTTCTCGGTGCAGGATGCTTTGCGCATACGCCTATTGGTATTTCAGGGGCAATCAAGACTTCGTACTTTGTTTAAACAAGATGGGTCCAGGGAAGGAAGGATCAGATCTCTTATTTCACAGCTGCACTCAGGATATATGTATTCTAGGCTACTAGAAGCCCTAATAGATCTTTCTCTAGAAATTTTAATCCTAGTGACATTTCCTTTTTTTTTTTTAAAGAATTTTATTAAATTTCAAGCAAAGATAAAAACTACAGAAAAACAAAAAACTACAAATAAAAAAAGAAACTAAAAAGGTGTAGAAACACAAGAGGAAAATTTTTTTTTGTTTAAGTTACAGAAAGAGGTGACTTCCGACTTTTAACAGCAGGGATATATAATAATTTTCCATAATCAATCTCTTACTCTATATTAAACCAAGATCACATTATTTCTATAAATCATACCATTGGCATATTATAAAAATCACTAAGTATAGTTGCTTCCTCCCCCTGTATTAAAAGAGAAAAGAATATACTGTACATATATAAACTTCCTAATCAACTTCCCCCCCAAAGATAACATTTATTTACTTATTTCCTTCCTACTACTATTCTATACATTCCTGTCTACATAAAGATCAAACTAAAAAAAATATAAATTGTCTACCATTATACTTGATAATACAGCAATTTTAATAATCTTAATCATGTCAAACCCAAAACCAGACATTTTTTTATTATACCTTAATAATCTAAATCCAAATCGTTAAAGATAAATGAAATCAGCCAGACCCTTAAAGCAATACAGTTAAATATTCTTAAACCCTTATCCCACTTCAAAATAGACCAAAGCATTTACATATCCCCACAATACGTACAGAGCTTTTTTCTTAAAAAAATCAAACAGCCCAACTGCCTCCCTCAAAAACTCCGACTTCACTTCAGGAAACCTCCCATACATAATAACCCCTTCTTTTCCAAGGCATTCCATCAAAAGATCCATTTCACTTATGGCTTGCAACTTGATCTCTCCCTTTGATTTCTTCAACTCAACTATCCAATCTTCATCCAACATCTCAGCAGAAGTCGAAGAGACATTCCTTTCGCTGTTAAATTCCTCAGTTTCATCCACAACATCCCCAACCAGATGAGACATATTAAAGCTCATATTTTCCACAATGTCCTGAATGCCTTGCATAAAAACTTGGTAAGAATCAGAAAGAATCTGCTTGAAATCTTGATGGAAGTCAGAGAAAGTCTGTTTAAGGTCCTTCATGTCTCAAGTAGTAGATTATGGCAGGATCTTAACCAGCGAAAGTCAAAGATATGAAGGAATGTGTTTACTTAAGCAAAAGTGAGACAATTCCCCAGGGAAAGTAGAAGCAGAAAACTGAAAGTTCAAAACAGCCGATTCAACATGTAGGAAAATGCTAGTTTCTTCAAACTTAGTACAAAAATAATAGTAGGGAAACAATTAATTACTCTCAGTCCTCCTTAATATTTGGATGGAAAACAAGCCAAAACTTAAAAATATTTTTTTAAAATTAACCAAAAATAATGATAAGCACCAAGACAACCGGCCTCTCCTTGCTGTAGAAATGGGGTGGCTGGTCTTAGCTACAGCACAGCCTGGAAATGGTGACATCCCAGCCTCCCGGCTAGCTCTTACCAGTCAGGCGTGAACGCTGTTTGCAACCTTCTGGCTGCAAGCAGCCATCCGGAGGACAGATGGGGTGATTCCAGGTGTTTTCCTTTTTCCGTAAAAACACTCCTGGGCTTCAGGAACAACCTGCCTGAGCCTGAAAAAACTGCCGCGTTGTCAGTTCTGCCTGCGGAGCCGGCAGGCACAGCTGTTCAGTCCGCCATATCCCCACCGGAAGTCAATCCTAGTGACATTTCCATCAGAGCTGTATTTAATATAGGAGTAGGGTTTTTGTATTTTGCACAGATGTGAACTTAGGCTGGCAATGCTTATTTGTACACAGGAGTGATATGTGTGCATGTCCTGCTGCACACATACGACATACACAACAAGAGAGCACTTCCTACAGAATTGAAACTCTATTATTATAATTAATGTTAGCCTTGTTGTGTGCAGGGACTGGAGGCTAGAGAATTCATGCTGGAATACTTTCTTGGTAGTTAGGAAAACAGTGTTTTCCTTCTTCTTTCCCTCACTGGTAACATCTGTTGAAGCAGTTATTGGTCATGTTGTACCATTCTTATTTGTCTCTCTGTTGGACAATAATCTTTTCACATATTCTTGTATTGCTTAACTGTATCAAATAAGCCTTATGTGTAAGAGTTCACAGTCAGTTTATCTTCACTATGTAAATCATAGCTTTCAAAACTGTGTGTCGCGACACTTTAGTGTGTTGCAACACAGTTTAGTGTGTCGCGACACAACCCGGAAGCGGCGACGGGGGCATGCACAGTGGCGGCGCGGGGGTGCGTGCGGGGGTGGTGTGTATGGCAGCGGCATGCCATCAGCGCTTCCGCGTTTTAGCGGGAAACATGAGGCTGCCGCCGCTGCCATACACGCTGCCGCCGCGCATTCCCTGCACCGCCGCCAGGCACGCCCCCGCCGCCCCACACACCACCGCGCTACCGCTGCCACCAACGGCGACAGTTTGGAAAGCACTGGCGTAAATGCATTCCTGTGCAACTGGGCTGAAATTACTGTGATAAGGCATAAAAGCGATGATGCAAAGAGGGGAGGTGCTAAACATGGTTATATCTCTTGGAGAGCCCTCATTTGATTTTACTCTCTCTGTATACCAGGTCTACAGGTGGCCTTTGACCAAGACTGGGAAGCTGGGCACATCACCAGGGAAAATTATCGTAATGGTTCAGAAGATGGTGCTCTCGCCTATAAGCTCCTCATCCAGACAGGCAACAAGAAAGAGCCTTTCAACTTAAATCAAGTAAGCATTAAAACCAACTCAGTAAGTTGGTAGGGAGAAGACAGTAGATAGATGAATGGTATTTACTGAACCATAAGAGTGAATTTTTAAGTTTGGAGGTTCGAATCCCTAGCCCTGCGTGACCGAGTGAGCCCCCGCACTAGCTCCAGCTCTTGCCAACCTAGCAATTCGAAAGCATGCAAATGCAAGTAGATGAATAGGTACCACTTCGGTGGGAAGGTAACGCGCGCGTCATGCCGGCCACATGACCGTGGAAGCGTCTTCAGACAACGCTGGCTCTTCGGCTAACAAACGGAGATGAGCACCGGCCCCTAGAGTCGGACACGACTGCACAAATGTGCGGGGGGAACCTTTACCCTTTTTTTAACAGGAGGGAGAGAATTCCTTCAAAATATGTATAGGGAAAGAAGAGCTTCCCTGCTGGCAGTTGGGGCGGGGGGGAGGTGTATCTTGGAAATAAAGGTTTGAAGGGACACAGAAGGTCTGCATACTTTTGGAAAAGTGAGTCTTATCCTGCCCAATAACATCTTGATCAAGCACTTCCCTCATTCTTCCATCTGCCCCACAGCTGACAACTCGCCGTCTGGTCGATGAAAATGGGATCATTCCCCCTGATATCTTTTACATCTGCTTGACAGTGTGGGTGAGCAATGACCCCCTTGGCTTTGCTGCTTCCCAGGCCAACTTCTATCCACCACCCCCGGAGTGGATCCACGACAAGTACGATGCCACCGGTGAAAATCTTCGAAGTGAGTATATATGAAAGCCCCATTTCCATTCAGCCTTGTACCACACTTAATTCTGTCCCACTCGGTCATACCAGAAAGCCACATAAATGGAATCACATGCCTGGCTTCATAAGTTGGTGGGCATATGGGCAAAGGGGGCCAATAATCTTGGGCCCTAGAAACAGGAGAGGGGCCGGAGGTCACTATTCCTGATGGCTGCCTCTGTGTCCTCTAGTCCCAGCTGCGCAGCCCCTGGAGTTTGCTCAGTTCCCCTTCTACCTCAATGGACTTCAGCAGACATCGGACTTCGTGGCAGCTATCGAGAGTGTGCGTGCCATCTGCGATGAGGTGGCCCAGACACGTGGAGTATTCAGCTACCCCAGTGGATACCCGTTCCTCTTCTGGGAGCAGTACATTGGCCTGCGCCACTGGCTTCTGCAGGCCATCAGCATTGTGCTGGCCTGCACGTTTCTGGTGTGCACTCTGCTGCTACTCAACCCTTGGACTGCCAGTATCATTGTAAGTATTTTCCTTTCCAAATACCGGGTTATTTGGGAGGAGCAGAGGTGTTGAATTGCCATATCCAAACATCATCTGTTTAAGCATATATATGTGTGGTTGTCAAATTGTCTTTGCAAGATCTGTATCATTTCTAGCCCTCAAAAGTCAGGGAGCAAGGTTAAAAACAGGTTTAGGTTCAATTGTGTGAAGCCTCCTGGGATTAGAGGACCTCTACTCTCTCCACAATTCCTCTTCTACTTACTTCTCTGCCCTACTACTCTTCCCCTTCACCCTCTGGTTTTTTCTCATCTATGTAATACTCTAAAACTTTTTATTTCTATCACAAAATACTATTCTAGATAATTCCAATTCTTCAGATACTCAATTTTTCTAACTGGAATAAATCTGAAAAATATGTTGATGTAGTTTGCATTATTTACTTTGGTTGCAAAAGTGGAGTATGAAATTACTGATTTTTGGATTTTAATAGGCAGTACATGAAGATTACATAGAATTCTCTCTTTTTCCAGCAGAAATGCAAAATTATGTTTTACTTCATATATTCATGTACATACAATGCTCTAAAGAGATGGGATTGCCATAGATTCTCGCTCTCTCCCCCCCCCTTTATATACATATATCTGTCATCAGTCTTCTCTCTATACTGTAGTTCTGAAACATTTAAGTTAATATGCAATTTATCTACAAACTGATGTGCTTAGTGTATTTGTATGCTGATCCACTCCAATAGAAGTTTGCACACTGCATTCTTCTACTGAACCATTATTATAGATGGATGTCTATCTGCAGCCTTGCACTACTGCTCTTGCTTTGTCTACCTTAAAAAGTAATTGTTATTTTAAAAACTTCATTGCATTGTATCCTATTAACTCTTAATTCAGCAGTTATACTCATCTGCTTATGGAAAATTGATGCTTGACAATGAATTTTATATACTCATTATCTAGCTTGTTAGATACATAGATTATTCCTATGCTTTTTACTCTGTTTTCACAATAGCTGTATTTTGGGTTTTAATATTTGTAGTTTATTAATATCCATAACTACGTGGAACATATTTTGGTAATTAAGAACATCTATTATCTAAAAAGGATACTAAAGACAAAATAGCTAAATGACACAAGCATGCACACATTTAATTTTCTTTTCCTCATCTATGCTTTTAGAGCATAAGTTTTCAGGGGAGAGCAACATCTTAGGTGACAGAGGAGAAATTGTAGGACTATATATTACATATTTACATTCACCTATCCACTGTTTATCCAAATGGGGAAGAAAGATGAACAATGTATACAAATATTTACCACTGGCTTTGTAAAATGGTCTCCTGTTTTCTGATCTTACAGGACATCTTTCCCAACCTTATGCCCTCCAAATATGCTGGGCTGTAATTTCCAGAATTCCCAACCAGATTGCCACTATTGGCCAGGCAGTCATTATGCCCTTGAAAGGTATTAGACTGCAAATAGCTGCTGCAGACGACTCCTCCTCCTATACAGTATCCGTGATGTCTGTTAAACCCTTAGCAGCCCCAATTTTCTGCAAGAAGTATTATTCATGCATCATAGATTGTGGATTTGTGTTCATGAGCGGTCTGTTATCCCAGTGGGTTTGCTTGTTTTCAATGCTATACTCATCACTGTGATTTATCTCTTATCTAGGTATTTGTTTTGGCAATGATGACAGTTGAGCTTTTTGGCATCATGGGCCTGATGGGCATCAAACTGAGTGCAATCCCTGTTGTCATCCTAATTGCTTCTGTAGGCATTGGTGTGGAATTTACTGTCCATGTAGCCCTGGTAAGTAAGCAGTCACACAAGAGTGAACACTTGTGTGGCTATAGGACTCAATGGCTTGTGATCACATAACAGGCTTAACTAGGCTAGTGGCTCATTTGCACAACATGCTAAGCTTGGTTAGCTTTAACCTTGGTTAGTTTGTTATGGCTTTGCCCTACGTGTTGGGCAAACCTAGCTTGTTGGTTAGTTTATGCGTTAACTGAGTAACCACGCTGAAATGTTGTGTGAACTCAATCAGTGCATTTTGCTGTCTTTAAACTTTGGTGGATACACACTTTAAAAAAAATAAAGAAATATTTGTTTGTTTGGATCCACACGGAAAAGAATGGGACCAATGAATTAGCACCATAGTTTAAAGTGGATTTGTACTCTTTAAAAGTTCTTTAACTAATATGGATGGTTAGAGTGGAATTTAATCTACTCTAATTTTTGATGCATGACTCTGTAGTTGGCTATCTTTCTGGATTATTTTATATTAGGCTCTATTTTCCTTTTGAAAGAACTAGAGTGAGAACTGTCATTTCCAAGGGAGGCTTTCTGCACTGCCGTCAATGGCACCAGAACTGAGCCAGCCTATTAGGTCCCCTCAGCATCTACAGCATGTGGTTACTGGTCTCTTTGAGTGGCTGCAAGGTCCTCTTCTTAGTTATGTTCCGACTGTTACTCTTTTTTCAGGGGTTTCTCACAGCCATTGGCAGCCGGAACCTGCGCTCCACTGTGGCTTTAGAGCACATGTTTGCCCCTGTAATGGATGGTGCCATTTCCACTCTGCTTGGTGTTCTTATGTTGGCAGGCTCAGAATTTGACTTCATTCTGAGGTACAGATCTTTCTTTTCCATTTATTAAATGTGTATATGTGTATATTAGATTGATTCTCTGGATATGTTCAAACAAAATGGCAAATGTCCCATGGCCAGCCTTAGGCCATGAGTCGACAACCTTTTTGGCCTTCTGGGGTATGTCACCAACAACTTGGAACTGCTGATCCATGTCTTAGGGTATCAGTAAGAAGAATGCTCTTTTTCTGGTGGATAATGGGGAATTTCAGTAATATGATCCAGAGGAATAAGTCCAAGTAGTCAACTAACCAAGAAGGAAAGGAAAACAAAATCTAATAAGATGCACAGCTGTCCTAGAGCAGGACTGGTACATTCTGCCAAATTTCAGTAACAGTAGAAATTTCTGAGACAGAGATGAGGATTTCTGTAGGACACTTCCTCATATCTGGCATTTTCTCCTAAACAATTATGGAGATATATAAGCAATAGGAGGCTGGGTTGGCATTAAAAGGAGGCCAGGTGCCATCTTCAGCATGAAGCAGTTCTGGGGGAGAGCTCTTGGATTTACAGTCTGGCATTGCATAGCATCCCTGTGAGAGAGATGGGAACACAGGAAGCCTGGGCAGTAGGCATGTAGGGCCTGTAAACAAGAGTCACTGGAATATTTTTTAAGCCAAATGTCTGTATACTATATACCTTAGCAATCTTCAGCTATGCAGTTGGACCACACACCTCCCAAATGACCTTTATAGGATAGAGAAATGGAAGTGAGGTCACCAACCACCCCCCTAAACTTTCCAATTAGCAAAAGTTCCCTGTAGAAAATGTGAGTCTAGACAGAATGTGTGCAAGAGTACTGCAAGCAGGTGTTTATGTATGTACAGGTACGTAATGTGAACAGGTAGTCCTTGACTTATGACCAATTGTTTAGTGACTATTCAAAGTTACGACTGTGCTGAAAAAAGTGACTTACAACCTGTCCTTACACGACCATTGCAACATCCCTGCAGTCATGTGATCAAAATTCAGGTGCTTGGCAACCGGCATGTATTTACAAGGGTTGCAGCGTCCTGGGGTCATGTGACTGCCATTTGCAACCTTCCCAGCCAGCTTCTGAGAAGCAAAGTCAATGGGGGAAGCCGAATTCGCTTAACGACCACATGATTCACTTAATGGCCACTGTGATTTGCTTAATGACTGCGGCAAAAAAGGTTGTAAAATCGGGCGTGACTCACTTAACCGCCACCTCGCTTAGCGACAGAAGTTCCAGTCCTAATTGTGGTCGTAAGCTGAGGACTACCTGTATGTGTTCTATCAAGGCATAAATATGATAGTCATGAGGAAGTTAGTGTGCTAAGTAGGATAACTCCATACTCTGATAAAAAATCTAGGTACTTTATTAACATTGATTACTGTAGAGAGTAAGGAAGATGACCTTGACGGAAATGTGCAAGAACTGCTACCTAGGCAAAGGGGGCTGAATCATTTTTTAAATCCAAAGAAATGAGATAACATTCGGAATCAGATTCCCTGATTCACCAGAGTATAAGGAGGAGGAGTTGGTGCAGCACAATCAGACTTGCAAGATTCGGTTATTGTGGCCAATCTCAATAAAAGCAGTTTTAGCCTTCCTGTGGAGTTGACTTCCTGGGCTGGTCTACTAGTGAGGCTTGCAACTGCCCTCTGGATAAATGCCTTTCTCCCCCCCTGGCTAAGTTCACACATTGCACTAATCTTTATGTGACTTGTTTGCTTATGGGTTTAGCATGAGTGTGAACCTAGATATTGTGTTTTAGCTACTGGAATGGAGAGGGAAACTAAGAGGAGCAATTACTGAGTCTAGCAGTGAAGGTCTTATTATGGGCAGATGAGCCAAACATGCGACAATTACGAACTTGCATCTTTCCTCCCAGGTATTTCTTTGCTGTGCTGACCATCCTGACTATTCTGGGGCTACTTAATGGCCTGGTGCTGCTGCCTGTGCTACTGTCTCTTATTGGACCACCTGCAGAGGTAAGAGAACTTCTGGTCCTGAGCAGCTTGTTTCACCGGAGAACCCTGATCCATAAAAAAGAACAGAAGGGGTCCTGAATCCCATTGCCAGGTCTTGTGGATGGACGTATCTGAGAGGTTGTCCAGGCGCTATGGAAAATCATTAGCATCAAGTAAATTGGACATCATTTTTTTGGTTTACCATCAATAAATTTCAGGGTTTGGTGCATGATTATGGAAGTCTTAATATTAAGGGAAATTAATATTGAATACAGTCAGACACGTACGTTGAACTTTAAGGAAGCAGATCATAATAATTCAGAACAATAAGAAGTAGGATTCCATGTAAAAGGGAACTTAGTAACACGGGAAAGGAGTCCAAATTAGGTAGGAATTCCTAAAGACTGAGATACTAAAAGCAGATTTGCAAACAATTCTAATCAAGGTGGGGGGAGATGAAGGAGCCTATGCAGCTATAGAAGAACTTCAGGAAAGATCTGAAAATGAAGCAGGTCACCTATAGGAGATGGAAAGAGAGTAGAGTCAAATAGGTAGCCTGGATCTATATATGGATATGGATAGCCTAGAACTGTAGCTATAGTGTCTTAAAACTAAAGCTCAGAATGAGCTGAGGTAGGTGAGGGATGTTAAGAACTATAACAATGGTTTCTTCGAATATATTCCACAAAATAAAAGGAAGAGGGGGAAAAAGCTGCTCGTAAAGATGACAGAACAGCAATAGATAATGAAAAAGTGGCAGTCAGTCTTCTCGAAGAAGGTATACATTCCGTAACATTTGCCCTCCACGCATTTGATTTCAGTAAAGCGGTTGACTAACGATGAAATTTTAGACAGCATCAATTGAAGCATACATACAGTAGTTTCTGCTGATGAAGCCTAAAAAGAAAAAAAGAAAGAGAAGGAATTGCTCTGTTATATTCCGCATTGTCAGAATTCACCATGGGTCCAATTCTGGCCACCACATCTTAAGAAAAAATGCGAAAAGTTGGAACCAGTGCAGAGAAGGGCAACAAAAGTTATCCCAGCTCTCAAAATTAATTCCTATAAGGAGAGGGTGAGGGAATTGGCTATGTTTAGCCTTGAAACATGGATTGTGTGAGTCAGCGATATGGTTACACTTTTAAGTACCTGGTGACTGAGACCTGTTCTCTGCTGCCCACAGAATAATGGTGCAGAGTGAGGTTGAATCTTAGGAAATATTTATTAACAGAAAGAGCAGTTCTACAGTAGAATCAACCCCCAAGGGAGAAGGTGAGCTTTCCTTCCTGAATGTGTTCAAGCAGAGGTTTGGTATGGATACTTTAATCTGGATTCCTGCAGATTAAAGTCTGTGATTCCTCCTTCCAAGTCTGTGATTCCTTGAGAAAGCAACGGTACAGTGGAATACAGTTGTTCTGACCTGTACTGTTTCATCCCAGGGGTCCTATATCTTTTTCTCTTGGAAGTGCCAACTGAGATTTATAAAATTAAGAGCAATATCTGTCAGCTGTGATTTACCATTTGCTATACATAGGACAATTAGACGTGCCTTTTTCAGCCCAATGCCCTTCAGATATAAGCTGTACTTGTAAGCAATAATGGGATGGCCCCCAACTGAGCCAGCTGCTTAGAGGGTCACATTTGAAAGCACAACAGCTGGAGAACGTTTCCTAGTTCCCCTGCTCTCTACACGTACTTCTTTCTTTCCATCATACAGGTCACACCAGCAGATAATGGCAGCCGCTTGCCAACACCGTCTCCTGTCCCGCCGCCTCTCAACCATCACAACTTTTACATTCGCCAACATGGAAATGCCTTTGGTGACTCCTCAGACTCAGAATACTACTCAGAGACAGTTAGTGCATCAGAGACTGGTGAAGATGACCGCAGCACATATATCATCTCCCCAGCACAATCACAGATCTTGGTCAAAGCCAGCAAAAGTCCTAATTTTCCCCAGATCACTGTAAGTATCCATCAGGGCTCAAAAAAGGCAACTTTCTGGCTTTTCTGGATAGACAGTGTCATATCATAGAAAGAGAAGACTCAAGGCTCCTAGATTCTAGCTCCAATAAGAGCGTATTTCCCTTAATTAATTGGAGGAGGGACAAAAACAGAACTGGGATTGTTGATTTATTTTGTCTCTAATGCTTCAATGGAAATGGGGCATTTAATGATCAGGGTTGGGTAAGGCTTTGGAAGCTAAAAGTCACAGGAGCTTTGAAAAACTCTTAGGGAAAAGTAAATTGGAACAAAAGCACTAGATCGGTGTTTCTCAACATTTGCACTTTAAGTTGTGTGGACTTCAACTCCCAGAATTCCCTAGCCAGCATTGCTGGGAGTTGAAGTCCACACATCTTAAAGTTACTAAGGTTGAGAAACACTGCATTAGATACTAGGATTTTTTTTCCCCCCTTATATTTCTGCATGCAGTGGAAAAGAGCCAATGGAAGAGAATATATATAACTCAGGATTGAACTGTTTGGTTGTTGGTGCTCTCTGAGCTTGGTTGTTTTCTTGTAGACATTTCATTACCAGGCTAGGTAAAATCATTAGTGCAAGAGAGAGAGCAGGGTTTGCTGGCTGTTTATATATAGTAGTTGTTCTGCTAGTCTTGGCTTCCTCCGTGATGGTTCCTTCATTAGGGTATTGTTTTCTCCCTCATTGTTTATCTAGTGCTGTTTTCTCCTTATCTGGGTGTTGGCTGCTGGGGGGTGCAAAATGTGTTTTGGGCTGTTTGTTTCCTTCTTTGGCTTCTGATTGTGTCTTTTAAATGATATTTATTTATTTATTTATTATTTATTTATTTATGTTTCGACTTCTATCACCGCACCATCTCCCACAAGGGGACTCTGGGTGGTAAATGGGGTTTATCTCTATGTATGTACTGATGGCTGATTGATTCTCTTCGATTGGTACTGATTGATTCTCTTCGATTGGTACTGATGGCTGATTAATCTGAATGCCAAGCTTCCAGGAATTCCCTAGCATTTTTGGATTTGGATTGATCTAAAACGTTAACAGTTTCTCAGTTGAAACTGTGGTTGAGTCTGTCCATGTGTTCAAGATTAAGGAGTTTTCATCATGTCTTCTGACTGCCAGTTGGTGTTTGTAGATGCGGTCTGCCAGTTTTCTACCTGTCTGTCCTACACAGTGGCTGTTACAGTCTTTACATTGTATATTGTTGATGATTCCTGTTTTTCCTTCTTTGGTTACTGAGTTTTCTGATTTGCTTAAAATGTTTTGGAGGGATGCTGTTGGTTTGCATGCTACAGTGATGCCGAACAGTTGTGAAAGTCTGTTGGTTGTCTTGGAGATGCTTTTGATATACAGGAGCGTTATCCTTTTTGTAGGTTGTAATGGTTGTGTCGCGGTGAATTGTGGAGTTAGGCACTCTTTGGTGAAGACCACATCTGATGATGTTACCTAGCCTGGTAATGAAACGTCTGCAAGAAGACAACCAAGCTCAGAGAGCACCAAGAGCCCAACATTGGAGAAGTACATTGAGACTTAATCATTTAGACTGAGAAAACAAGACTGTAGGTGGTATTCCAAGGACAAATAAAAGTATTACAACAGAAAACATTGAAGAGTCACTTGTTAACAGTGAACAACATTGTTCTCTCCCATTATGCCTCTATGTTTCCTCTAGAGTTAATGCTTTTATTTTTAAATGGTGTGAGAAGCACAGTCATGAGAACTGCTTACTCAGAGCAATGTTTTGTTACTGTGCTGTTCCTTTCTATACCTAACTTGCTCACAGTAGCCTTTTCTCTCCTGAGCAGGTGGTAAAAAGCTACAAGACAAGCCTAGAATCACCTTTATCATTGTGCAGCCCGGAATGGACCCAACCCACAACGCCTGGTGGCCGTTTACCAGCAGCTGTCACAGAAATCAAAGGTTGTTTGCAGCAGCAAGGACAGCCCAACCACAGACTAGGGTCTCAGTTGGCTCAGTCTACTCCCAATCCTCCTCGGACTGACTCCATTACCCACAGCACCAAAATACCACCTTTAGGACCTGGTGGCACTTTCACCACAGTTACAGCCACTGCCTCGGTGATGTTGGCCTTGCACCCATCTTTGCCTGGATCTTGCCGGGGCTATACACACGAGGGATTTGAATCTGATGATAGCTCTGAGAAACCTGGCCCAAATCCATCGGACAGTTTGGAACTACAGGACCTAACGCAGAATCATTAGCCATCCGCTTTGCCAAGCCAAGTCACTGGCTCTAGAACTCCCGCCTCAGGGCTGGCGGGCATCCCAGGTGGGCCTGGGGGCCAGATACACCCCACATCACAGATTGTAATGTTGGCTGTATTCATGGAAACTCTCGCACTGCGTCTAACCAACTGCAGGCATAATCAGCGCTGCTGAGAACAAAGAGACCAGATTATTTTCAGTATCCATATTGTAAAAAGGTTGATAGGAGAATCTCTCAGCATTTCCAGGTGTGTCTGGCACCAAAAAGCATTCTGGTTTCTCGGGTGTCAGGGCTTAGATTCTGTGCCCTTAGTTTGGACCAGTGACCCATTTAACATCAGGCCTACTTGAATCTGAAAAACGAAAGTGACTATTCTCCATATGCTTTGTGAACCATCTCATGGCCTCCTTTGGGCTAGTTGCCCAAACAGCCACCCTCCCATGGAGAAAACAGGACTGGACTATGCGTGGGGAACTCTCCCACATTGTGCTGCTATCCTTTTATTTTTATTAATATTATTATAATTATTATTATTTTAAGCTGTATAAAAAGAGTCACAAACCCTCCCCCTTATAATTATAATAATTATTTTTATTATTTTCACGGCTCCCTCAATGAACATGTGGCAATTCCCTTTAAGGGGAAACACCAGGGTGAAGTTGTAATGGGGAGAGCACCCCTGTTGTAATGTGGAGTGGAGGGAGTATGCAATGGTGGGGCACAATGTGTCTTAAGGTTCTATGCAAACTGTGTGGGACAGGCTGCATTCTGCTCTTGTTTCCCCCAGCAGTACTGCCTGTCCTGGCATCTGCAATGTGGCTGTTCTGGATCCTGTTCCTCCCCTCTCCCCTCTCCTAGACTCTATACACTTTCCCTTACTTTGCTTGCCTCTTGAATCAGCTGAAAATGTTCATCACACAAATGTCCCCTAAGCAATCTCTGATTAGTGTTTAAATGTTCTGCTTCATGACTAATAGAAGACAGGGATTATTCAAGACCGAGAATTTGTTGCTTCCTCCACCCGGAAAAATCACAGTTGGGTCTTCAAACATCAGAGAAAGATAGATTTATCCCTATTCCTGGTACTTGACACAATGCCAGGGTACAGAGTGCCTGCATACTTATAGTGATTACAAAAACTTTGTTGCACATAAGGATTAAAGGTATCTAGGAAAAAAAACAACACTCAAAGAAGAAAGCCAGATCTCTGCATGGTAAATTCAGTTGTGTACTGTCCTCATAGAGGGAGTATATGTAATAAGGTCGGCCACTCCATGTTATTATTGGGGTGATGGCACACATACCAGCTGAGATCTTTTTACAGATTTTTCTCTCTCTGCTGAGGTGACTGGCTTCCTGATCTTTATGGTTGTAGTAGAAATACTCAAGCCACACTTGATAGCCAATGGGTTTTCTTTTCCTTTCCACCAGAGGATATTTCTATATAAAAGAAACTTTATGTGTGAAACTGCCCTTTGATTTTATTTTGAGAGATTTTGGGGTGACAGAAACCTCTCCCATTCAGCAAGATATTGATGCAGTTGTCAGAGCAGAAATGTTTGATATCCTGCCTAAAAATTGAACATGGTGGTTGCGGTTTCTGTTCTTAAATTCTCTTTCTGGTTCAGCTTCTTTGGTAGAGAATGTAAAAATGAATTATCATTTGGCAACAGGATGCTTCTAAAGGAGAAGTCCCAATTCCATTATAAGTTTTGTTTCTGCATAACCAAGTCAATATTGCTTTATAAAACAGTTCAGTTTTTCCATTCTATTTCAGAATGTCATCCTGCATGAAATTTAAAGAGCTGGTTTCTGGCCAGGTCTAGTCTGGGCATCACAAGAGAATGTCTGACACCATATATGTTAAAACACAAATTTTCCTGGATTTAAAATGATTTATTTATTCCTTTCTGTCCTTTTCCAAAGGAGAAAAGAATGGCAGCTGGAGCAATATTTTCTTTTGGTTAGGTCTATTTACATGAGGTTACCAACATCCCTATGCTAAACTACTCCCTATTTAAGTTAACATCAAATCAAATGATATATTTTCTTAATACGCTACTCTTTCATCTGCTGGGTTTTCAGTCTGCCAAACCTGGCAATTTCCCACAGAGAATAAGAAAGCAAGGCATACGGATTTAGATGATTTCTAAATCATCATACTGCACCAATGCAGTAACTGCAGGCCAGGGAGCAGGCAACTCAATGCCCTCTGGATATTTTGCAGTACAGCTTCCATCAGTCCTAGCATAGCCACCGGCAAGAAATTGTGGGAGTTGCAGTTCAAAACATCAAGTTGTCTACCCATGCCAGTTGCAGGAAATGTAGAGTTGAGAACAGAGACTGCAACTAGCAAAGCTTTTAAGTGAAGGATTTTTGACACCTTGAGATGGAAACAATTTAACCTTTTATACACATGCACGCAAACACATGGAGCCTTCTTATAAAAAAAAGATGAAATGATTCAAAACAAAATTATGTATCCGTTAAGGCAGGTAAATTGTTTTAGCTGGTCCTGATTATAGATTTGAGGACTTCAGAAGTCAGGAAGCCCCTCCCCATAAATTTTTAGGCATGATGCTGCCCAACATTTAGACACTAATAGGTTGCTACTTTAACCATGGTATTAATGTGTTCAATACGTTAACCTTTTAAAGCATTGTCAGTGTGACTGTCTGCTAGCTGTTTTTAGTAGCATGGGTGTCACTCTGAGGGCTTCACTTGAACTTGTGACACGCTTAGGAAAAAATGGTATCATCCCCTTGAGCCCAGTGGCTGTTATCACAATCAACCAACATTCTTGCAAGAGAAAGAGCAGAGTTGATTCTTCTTGGAATCAATTTCCCATTGACATTCTTCCTTCTAAACCCCAGGCACTTTAACCCCCTCCCTTCACCCAAGAACTGCTGTAATTTTATTCCCCAGCCAAAGTTGGATTTACTTCTTGTTGCCAAGGGAATGTTCTGCTGAGGTTTTCACATTTGGTGTAAGGTGAAAGCTTCAGTAGATTTATGCCTCTAGTTAAAATGAATGCATTCAGTTTATTTTAAACTATCACTGATTTCTGGAGTCCAGAGAAATTTCCCAGAACAAATTTGCCATATGGCCATTGGCCTGGCCAACATTTGGATTGAAGTTTTCCCACCGTTAAATTCCTTCCACCCATCCACTGATTAAAAATAACTCACTGCTTCTAGAAAACCCATCCTTCCCCCTCACCAAGTCTGGGACCAGTGAAACATGGTGGAAAGTGGACACATTGTATGTGTATTTGTGTGTGCGCGTGTGCATGTGAGTATGTAGTGGGTGTGCTAGAGATCTGTTAACCTGAAAAAGTTGTCATGCCATATAAATTATTTATATGAAAAAGAAAGATTTATTTTTGTAGTTTGTACAGACTTCTAGCCTTGCAATGGAATTTTTATTTTTAAAAGTAAATATATATTATATATAAACCTATCTTCTAGTGATCCTGTGTATTGTTCTTTGTTACACACTGATGTTGAAGAACCTGTGATTTTCTAGATGTGAAGGTTTCCATCTGAAAAATAGTGCTTGGCCAAAAGGTTATACCTAATTGATAGCACAAATGATTTCATTATAGATTTGTGGCATCTTGCCCTGGATCTTCAGTTTCACCTTAAGGAAGTCTGTTTTGATGGACTTAATCAGTTTGTGTAAGATAAGCTATCTGCACATATATGCACAGCTGGATGTCTTCCATAAAGATTGAATTGTGCCCCAAGAAAATGCAAACGCTGTAGGCAAAATATTTTAAAATGTTATTTATATATTTTTTTAAAAAAACAGTGTTGCCCTTTGCAAAGTTTACAGAGTTTTAATGATATTTTTAAAGCACATAATGAATCACAAGAAAAAAACTGGGATAGTGGCTGGAGGAACACTGGAAGTTCCCACCCAGTGTTCATTTTGTGTTTTCAGCTTGTTGCACTTTTTAAAATGCAACTTGAATGGTTTTCTTGGTCATTTTTCACAGGTGATACTAAATTACTTTTTAGTCTTAAGTTTTTACCTGTGAACATTGGCAAGAAAAGATAACAAAATTCAGGAGAGACTATTTAAAGCCAAGTGTAAATTTCAAGCTAATATAGCTTTTTATGCAATGTATGCAAAAAAGTACCCTTTCTGAAAATACACATCAATATCGATAGCAGCAAACAGACTATCAAGAGGAGGGCTCTTACAGACTCAGACAGCAAAGACTCTGCAGGAGAGGAAATTCAAAATAAACTGGTAGAGAACTGAGACTCATGGATGAACAACTTGAAAACAATTGTTCAAGGGAGATACACCTTAGCTTTGCAATTTTGAAGGTGAGAGGTAGACTGCAGAAGGAAGACCTGCACCTGTATTCTACATTACACTGGGAACATCCTAGATGACACAAAAGTTCTCCAATATCACAATGAGTTACCCCATCCCTATTGTTGCCCCTCCTGGAAAGATCAATTTCTCTACTCTCCACCTCCCTCTTAGTAGTGGCTGTACTGCAGCTGTCTGGCAGTGTTTCTTTTTCCATAGTGTGTGTAGGAAGCCAGCACAGAGTAGGGCATAGCTCTACACGTGCATGGATGTGTCTTGTCAGCAGCCACAGGGACCGCAGCTGAGCCAATTCCACATGCAGAGCAACAAACAGAATGAAGAAAAACAAATGGAGATCAGGGTTCTCTCACACATCACTAAAGCCTAGAGGTTCAGTCAGGGGTGTTGACTTTAAAAAGCAGTGTGACTTCTTTGTCCTACTATTTTGCATTTTGCAGTATGCAATGGCTTTAGCTTGTTAATGAGAACAAAACATACGGAGAGGCAGATGTTTGATGCACCAGCATGTAACTTTAATTCAAAATTATGGATACTCCTAAGAGAAAGAATGTAGAATCTTCCTAGAAGGGAAGAAGTGCTGTCCTTGCTAATTCATTTCAGATTTTTTGTTGTTCAGTCGTTTAGTCATGTCCAACTCTTTGTGACCTCATGGACCATAGCACGCCAGGCCTTCCTGTCCTCCATTGTCTCCCGGAGTTTACTCAAATTCATGTTCATTGCATCGGTGATGCTATCTAACCATCTCATCCTCTGCCGTCCCCTTCTCCTTTTGCCTTCAGTCTTTCCCAGCATAAGGGTCTTTTCCAGTGAGTCCTCTCTTCGCATTAGGTGGCCAAAGTATTTGAGCTTCAGCTTCAGCATCTGTCCTTCCAATGAGCAGTCAGGGCTGATTTCCTTTAGGATTGACTGATTTGACCTCCTTGCAGTCCAAGGGACTCTTAAGAGTCTTCTGCAGCACCACAGTTCGAAAGCATCAATTCTTCGGTGCTCAGCCTTCCTTATGGTCCAACTCTCACAGCCATACATGACTACTGGGAAAACCATAGCTTTAATTATACGGACCTTTGTTGGCAAGGTGATGTCTCTGCTTTTTAACATGCTGTCTAGGTTTGCCATAGCTTTCCTCCCAAGGAGCAAGCGTCTTTTAATTTCATGGCTGCAGTCACCATCTGCGATGATCTTGGAGCCCAAGAAAATAAAATCTGTCACTGCTTCCATTTCTTCCCCTTCTATTTGCCAGGAAGTGATGGGACCAGATGCCATGATCTGAGTTTTTTTAATGTTGAGTTTCAAGCCAGCTTTTGCACTCTCCTCTTTCACCCACATCAAGAGGCTCTTTAGTTCCTCTTCACTTTCTGCCATTAGGGTGGTATCGTCTGCATATCTGAGGTTGTTGAAATTTCTCCCAGCAATCTTAACTCCGGCTTGTGATTCATCCAGCCTGGCACTTCTCATGATGTACTCTGCATATAAGTTAAATAAGCAGGGTGATAATATACAGCCTTATCGTACTCCTTTCCCAATTTTGAACCAATCGGCTGTTCCATGTCCGGTTCTAACTGTTGCTTCTTGACCCGCGTACAGGTTTCTCAGGAGACAGCTAAGGTGGTCTGGTACTCCCATCTCTTTAAGAATTTGCCACAGTTTGTTGTGATCCACACAATCAAAGGCTTTAGCGTAGTCAATGAAGCAGAAGTAGATGTTTTTCTGGAACTCTCATGCTTTTTCCATGATCCAGCGAATGTTGGCAATCTGATCTCTAGTTCCTCTGCCTCTTCGAAACCCAGCTTGCACTTCTGGTAGTTCTCGGTTCACATACTGCTGAAGCCTAGCTTGTAGGATTTTGAGCATAACCTTGCTAGCATGTGAAATGAGTGCAATTGTACAGCAGTTTGAACATTCTTTGGCATTGCCTTTCTTTGGAATTGGAACGTAAAGTTTCATTTCAATATGAAATGAAATAATCATTTCAGGTTAGCAACTGTATTAGTAGCTGTCCATGTTGAACAACAGGAATTCAAGTTCGGCCTGTAAAAGTGCAGTTAATGCAGTTAATTACTAGCGTATTAGAAATGAATGCATCCCTAACATGAGAAATGGTCCTTTTCAAAAACCTTGTTTCAAGATTGTTGATGTAAGTCCTGTAGAAGTCACAGTGCCAAGCCTTAATCCTTGCATCCCTATCTTCTTGCCAATTTAGTATCAAGTGAACAAGGTAGCTAAACTGCTTCTTACCCTTATATACCAACTCACAATGGTTCTATAAGGTTCCAAGCTCAGTGTCTGTCTGTTAAAAGCACCATTCCTTCCTTTCTCAAGCAAGTTGCTTCACAGCATGATGTCAGTCCATTTCTCAGGAAGAATCAGCTTCTTGCTAAAAGCTTGAACATATTTTGCTTCTCTTCTTCAGCCACAGTAGTAGTACCTTCAGGAAGTTTTTGTCTTCTAATTTACATACATCACTTGAGTGCTACAGCAGTTGCCATTTCATTTCACATTTCATTTCATTTAGTTTTATTTTATATTTTATATCATCTTATATTTTTTTAAATCAATGTATATGGGTGGCTAACAATACATTGCAACATTAAAAACAGCATTAGTGAAATAAAGTACCAAGAATGGTCAGCAAGGATGAACCCAACAAGACAATAAACAGAAAGCACTCAATGAGCTCTCTAACCTTCTGACCCCCAGGCCTTGGAGCACATTCAGGTCTTCAATACTTCACAGAAGGCCGGCAGGGTTGGGGCCAATCTGATCTGGGGGGGGGGCGGCACGGTGTTACAGAGAGCAGATGCTGGGACAGAAAAGGCATGTTTCCAAGCTCCCGTAAGATGACATCCTTTAATTGAAAGGGATTCGAAATGTGCCCCTCTTGTCAGACCTAGCGGGATGGGTAGAAAAAGCCAGGGGAAGGCAGTCTCACAAATAACTTGGCCCTATGCCATGGAGGGCTCTATAGGTGACACTTGGCACCTTGAATTCCACCTGGAAGCATACTGGGAGTCAGCGCAGCTCATGGAGCAGAGGTGTAACTGAGCTGTGCCCATGACTGACTGCACCACCACATTCTGGACCAGCTGCAGTTTCCAGATAGTCCTCAAGGACATCCCCTTGTAGAATGCATTGTGGTAATCCTTGCCATGGATTCTGTGGTTACTTCTGTATGTGGCAAAAGCCTTCCTTGATTCATCATTGCACTACAAGATACCCTTATACACCCACAGTAAGGAGCAGCTTATGCCTCTATCATACAGTGTATTGCTTCTGAAATTACTTTTAAAATTCTTATACAGAAACATTCCTGAACTTTCTCCTTGGTCCTTTCCCTGTTCCTTTTCTTTTATACTTTGGTAGCAGGACAAATAAAATATGTACTTCCATGCATTAAGCAAAGTTAAATTGTGGGATTCACTGCCAACAAATGTGATGGCCTCCAAATCTTAAAAGGGAACAGGATGAATTCATGGAGGCTGCACTAGCAACGGCTGCTACTTTTGCTGACTGCTACTATTACCCAAATTGCAGGTGAACCCCAGCTGGTAGGGGGCAAATGCCCTGACCCCCAGCTGGTAGGGGGTAACCATAGAAGAGGGCAATTGCCTTTCTGCCCATTTGTGAGCTTTTCTCAGGTGAGAAAACCCCTGAGTGACACAGAATGCTGGACTAGATGAGCCATTGGCCTGATCCAGCAGAGCTCTTCATACAGTATATTCTTGTGTTCTTCTGTTTCTTTTACTCATCTATAGAAATGGGTCATGTACTGCATTAGATATGAATGATGTACTGCCCTTTTTCCTATCAGTTTTGTTGTGAATGGAGAAAAAGTAGCATATAAGGACAAAGAACATTATATGCATGAACCTGTGTAAAAAAAGGTAAAGGTTCCCCCCGCACATTTGTGCAGTCGTGTCCGACTCTAGGGGCCGGTGCTCATCTCCGTTTGTTAGCCGAAGAGCCAGCGTTGTCCGAAGACGCTTCCACGGTCATGTGGCCGCATGACGCGCACGGAACGCTGTTACCTACCCACCGAAGTGGTACCTATTCATCTACTTGCATTTGCATGCTTTTGAATTGCTAGGTTGGCAAGAGCTGGAGCTAGTGCGGGAGCTCACTCCGCACGCAGGGCTAGGGATTCGAACCTCCGAACTTGCGATCTTCCGATCGACAAGCCTGGCATCTTACCCGCTGAGCCACCACGCCCCTTATGAACCTGTGTAGTTGTCTGCAATATGTTTAGTTAACTGGGTACGTATACGGAATGGCCACTATAATGAGTGGGTGATTGCTGGAGTAAAGAAGGATGTTAGCCTTTTCTCTTAGTTTCTACATCAAACTACTCATCCAGCTATATCTTTACTATTATAAACATGCATCTGGAATACTACAGGTGTAATTTGGGGACATTTGTAGCACAAAATGATATACAGGAGATTGATACACCATACCAGTATTTCACAACCTTGGCAACTTTAAGACGTGTGGACTTCAATTCCCAGAATTCCCCAACTGGCTGGCTGGGGAATTCTGGGAGTTGAAGTCCACATGTCTTAAAGTTGCCAAGGTTGAGAAACACTGCACCATACCATACCATGCATTTCATAAGTGATGTCTAGTGGTTAAGGCAACAGGCTAGAAATCAACAGACTGAGAATTCTAGTCCCACCTTAGGCATGAAAGCCGGCTGGGTGACCTTGGGCCAGTCACTTTCTCTCAGCCCAACTCACCTCACAGGGTGGTTGTTGTGGGGAAAATAGGAGGAGGAAGGAGTATTAGGTATGTTCACTGCCTTGAGTTATTTATAAAAATAATAATAAAGGTGGGATAGAAAATAAATAAAATAAAAATAAGTAAATAAATAAATATTGGCTGACATTTATTAAAAGACCAAATCTATTCCTTAAAATAGATCCATCATATGCCAGGTTAGGTCTGAACAGTCAGGATTTTGCCTTGTTGCCTCTCTACTGAAATCAGCAGACAGACTGCAGTCCTAGTTGGACCCTGCCAACCATACAGGCAATTTTAACTTAAAGTGCAGTAGAGAAGGCTTTGAGGAAAGACTTTTGGCAGGACTGGGCACCATGATAACAGGACACTCCATTTCAAGGCTGCTTATTCCTAAGGCATTGAGCCCATTTGTGTTCAGAGGCAGAAGGTGAATGATGAAGAATGAAAAATGAAGATGGCACTGAATGTTTGTGGGCAAGGGGACAGATGATAATTGTGATCGTTGTTTTTTTTCTTTTCACAAGTAATAAAAAAGAGAGACCACCGCTAAAGTAAACATTCAGCCTGCTGATCAACTGAAGGGGAAAGGAATTCATCTTGTTTTTAAAACCTGAAAAATCTGTTTAACTAATAGGGTAAAAGAAATGCATGCATCCCGGGGAAGCAGAACCCCTCTCAAACCCCTTCAGCTCCTAGGGCAGGGCTTTCCAAACTTTTCATGTTGGTGACACACTTTTTAGACATGCATCATTTCGCGACACACTCTTACAGCAGGGCACAAGGCAGGCACTAGGACCTGTGCGGAATCCTGGCAGGGCTGGGAGGCAGCAGCAGCTGCGACACACCCAGACACTGCAGCCGACACACTAACGTGTCCCGACACACCGTTTGGAAAGCTCTGTCCTAGGGACTGTCTTTCTTCAGCCTTGATTTAACTGAAGGCAATCAGCCTTTCACACATATGCTATAGATACTAATGACTGGATTCTCTTTGTCTTTATGGTAATTGAAGTCCCAACATTAAAAAAGCAAATAAATAAATCTCCACTCAGGTATTGCTTATTTGAGCAATTCATGGGAGTTTGCTCTTCCAGCTGCTTTCAGCCTCTAACACAGTTCAAAACCCTGAACATTGTTTCCAGAATAGACAGGCAGAAGAACAAACTAGAATCTATTGACAGATTTCAGGATGATATACAAGGATTTCCAGTTTCCAATTGTTTAACAACAGCAGCAGCAGCAATAAAATGACACACGTGTTACATATTTACATAAATTGTACTACTGAACAGCAAAGTGAAGGGAGTGGATATATTTGTGGAAGGCCTATGATCTGTTCAGTTCTCCTCAGAACAAACTCTAGTACTGAAAAGATTGTTCAGTTTTGGGTCTGACTCCAGCTGATAGACCTTTAAGTCCTGGAAACAAAAAATAAGCCCGCTCACTTCTTTTATTTCCCGCCTTTCATTCAGGAGCTCAAGACAGCAAAAAAAATGCTCCCTGCTATTTTTCCCCACAGCATCAACTTGTGAGATACACTGAGCTGAGAAAAAGCAACCAGCCCAAAGTCATCCAGGGAGCTTCCGCAGCTAGGGGTGGACTAGAACCCAGCTCTCACCATTCCTAATCCATTCCTGGCTCTTTAGACTTGTCCCCCTTCCCCTCGCCACCCCCTTATCTCCCAGCCCTCCATAGTGGTTTTTGTTAAGGAAGGAACGTTGCCTCCTCAGCTCCCAAGCCGCCTGAACAAAGGGACAGCTGCTGCCCAGGCCTCAACCCACAATGATTCTGAGACTGCCCTCTACAGGCCACTGGTACAGGTCCTCCAAGAGAGGGGACTGTAGCTTCCTTCAGTTTACCACCAGTCAGCTGATTTGCAAAAATGGGCCAGGGCCTGCAATCTGGTTCACTGACCCTGCAAGCAATAATCCAGCTATGAGTTCACACAACCAACCCCCCCTCAAAAAAAATTGCGAATAGGAAATACAGCAATATCTAACATGGGTTCCCATGAGGGTGGGGACCATTTATCCCTCAGAGATTTCTAGGCAAGACCATCAAGTTTGCTAATAGTTATTTGCCAGGAGCTGCATAAAATAATTCAAGTGGCAAACACATACTTGATTTTGGACTTTTATTATTTTTTGTACCAAATTTAGTTTGAAATGTCCCTTGAAATACACAAACGCAACTATAATAATCTTGTTTACCAAAAAATGTGGCACACACCCCCATTCCCCCACCCCAGGGTTTGTTCAATGGGGCGATTCCCTTTTCCACACATAATCGTCCCTGAGTGTATAAAGTTTGAGAAATGCTGCCCTTTCAAAAAGCAAAGTGACCAGTAAGCAAAGCAGGGCCTCAACTAGAGGGGTTGAGAAGAAAGGGGGGGGGGGGAGAATTACCGGAGCGACTTGCGACCTTCCTTGCCGGCTTCCCCATTGACTTTGCTTGTGGGAAGGTGGCAGTTATTAATAATTTTAATTTAATTAATAAAGTTAATACACCACAGAATCTCTTTGCATAACTTAATTCTGTAAATCGCCTGGAGTCACCGTGTGTGAGTTGGGCGGCCTTATAAATTTGTTTCATAAATAAATACATAACTTCTACTCTTCAGATTTTTGGGCTAAATTTTGAGACTGGTTGGGCTCTAAACATTTTGGGCATCTGGCAACACTACTCCTGAAAAGCGCCTCGGAGCTTGTAAGCGCTGCAGGAGGAGCGCACCGCCGACGGCAACGCCGGGACTGGGAAAAAAAAGGCCAGGTGGCGGGCGGGACGCTGCTCTCCTCCCCTCCCCTTCCCTCCCCTCCCCTCCCCGCGCCGCCCGGCAGTCAACAGGCGTCTTCTCCGCCTCTTGAACTCGGGACACAACCTTCCCGCCGGTGCCCTCCCCGCCTGCTGGGTGGTCCGTAATTAATCCCCCGCCACAGGCGGTACGGGACTTACACGTCCTCGCCCAGCAGGCCTCCCCCCCTAATCCCCGGTTCTTGTTACTCGCCTCGGGGGGCCGCCAGCACCTCCAACCGCCCCTCGTCTCTCCGCCCCCCGCTTGTCCTGTCCGATTCAGTGATGAAGAGGAGAGCGCAATGAATACGGCAGAATCAGACGCCTCCCCCGCTCCCGCCTCCCCAGTGGTCGTAACCTTCCCCGATGCTTTCATCAACGCTGCAAGGGCGCCTTCCCTGCGAGGGTGCGCGGACTTCCTAGGAAATCCGGGCTGGCCTGCGCTTGAGCGACAGACGGCGAAGCATCGCTAGCCCTGGAGAGTCGAAACGAAGGCGACGGGTTGGGGGAAAAAATGAAGTAAAACGTAAAAGGGAGCAGCCCCGAAGAGAAGCTCCGAGATACTGAGAAGCCTGCCTTCCTGCTCCGTTTTGCATGACAAAAGCCCAGCTGCAGAGATGGCATCGTCGCTCCCCCCACGCCAAATTCCCTTCCCCAATTACCAATCAGGCCCATTATGCGGCGACAATAGCCAGCCCGGTGGCCCACCCAGGCAGCTAACCTACAGCCACAGCACATGCGTTTTGGCAGAGGACTCTGTCTCCCATTCAGTCCCAGCCCCGTTGCTTGTGTTGGGGCACCAGCACGCGACCAGGTGAGTAAAATAAAAGTGAAGGTCAGCAGTAGAGGTGACGCCCCTATGTAGGAATTAGAGCCAGTAATCAGCACAGTATCACTTTTTAAAAAACTTTTCTCTCTTCTCCCCTCCAAAGCTATTTCCAACTTCTAGTTTTCCTTATTTGCACAATAGGTGTACAGATCTGGCATTTTAGCTTTCAGAAATGGGCACAAATTAGCAATGTTACTCAAGATGGCAGTCAAGAGGTAGACGTTTGGGAAAAGGCTTTAAGGGAGGTAGCATGAAGAAATAGCTAGGTTGGGACAAGCAGATGAACATTTGCTCCTTAACCATCACCAAAGCAGAGAAGTGCCTCAGTGTCCTTTGGGTCATGACATCCCTGGGGAAGATACCTTTTCAGTTTCTATGGGGGAGAGGGATACAGTAAGAAGGGCTGATGATTAAAACAAACCATGGCCTTAACTGTAGATTAAGGGAAGTTTTTTTAAAATTATGGTTCCACAATGCCCACTAGTGGTCAGAGTTGTTTATGCAGCTATCAAAGGAAAAAACACAAGACACAATTGGCAAAGTTCAGGTAAAAAAGAACAGAAATGGGCAGGTAGATGGAAATGTATCTTGGCTGAGGAGAAAGAGATGCTAAAATATAATCTCCAAATGCAGGCATGCCAGCAATTAGGGACAGGGCAGTATATGTTTTGTATAAAATTCACACATTTTTTGGTCTAAATATGTATTTGAAAATAAACCCTACTGAGCAACATCAAGCTTACTCCCAGATAAGTGTCAATACAACTGCAGTCTAAGGAAGGAACAGAAATGAAAAAGTAAAAGGACTTCAGCAGGGAACTGTGTCACAAAACATGTCCGACTCCAAAAAAGCAACAACCCTACTACAAAGCAGTGTTTTACTATACTTTTTAATACTTTTTCAGAGAAGGAAAAGTTAGCGTTACTGAATTATTGAATCATAAATATACCTTTTCACTATCCCAATTTGGCTCAAGCTTCTCTTGAAAAGCAGCATGTTAATATGATGTTCACATTTGGAATTTTATTTTATAGATATGTACACCCATATACACTTTCTGGAAGGTGGGTCATGATGAACAGACCGTAAGAGCTTCTTCCAGGTAGCAAGGACAAAAATCAGAGGAAGATCAGCAAGACCACCATCCTCCCCGGCGTGGAGTTTCAGTCTTCCCACGGACTCATATCTGTATCAATGGCCACACAATTATAAGCTGCATAACGCAATTTTTCTTCACACACCTTGGCACTAGAAATGAAAAAAACTAGGTTAACATTTCCAGTTATTCTGAAAATCTCCAATCCATCCCTGGCTTCCCTGTCTATGGTTGTTCAATGGAAGTTCCCTAACTATCACAGTCTCCCTGTTTGCCTGAGTTATGGTGTACAGCAGTGTTTCTCAACCTTGGCAGCTTGAAGATGTGTGGACTTCAACTCCCAGAATTCCCCAGCCAACGGTTTCCTTCTTGCTCTTCTTTACTTCTTCCACCTCATAACTATCTTCTCACTGTCTACTGTGAATATCACTTCCCTGATCATCATGTCACAGTCCTTGCTGTTCTTCCACTATTATATACGTCTTCCCCAAATTGTCCTTCCCGTCTCTCTGCCATAGAAGAGTTTCCTAGAGCAAGACTTACGAGGCATAGTTGGGCAAAAAGAGGGTGCTGGAGCAGGTGGACGATTCAGGGAGGGCATCAGTGGTCTCAGAGCTTGGCCACAAGACAGAAGAAGACAACAAGGTAAGTCAGGAAGAATCTACCAGGTAATAAAACTCAGTGACTGGTAATCAGTCTTCCCTCCCAAAGAGGGACACAGGACTCACCCTAATTTATCAGGATAGATATAAATTCGAGCAGGAAGTCTGCTTCTTCCCGTAACAAACCTCAGAAAGCGACTGCGATCCTCTGAGGAGAAAAGTACATGCCTTTCATAAAGTCGTCACACATCCCTCTCCATAATATGCCTCACTGATAATGAAATAGGAATGAAGTCTGACATTGTCTCAACAGCCTAGCTTTGGAAAGCAGGGATTACTTTTTACCCAATGGGTCAAAATGTAACTTACAACCAAAATACATGACAGAAGTTGTGGTGAAGATTTTCACCCACTCTACTCTGTCACTGCTCTAATTTACTTAATCTGGCTCATCATTACCACCACCACTTTCCTCCTCTGAAATAACAGTAATTGTTTTAAAAAAGAAAAATCTTTACAGCAAGTTAGATGTTCAACAAAATGGATTCTTCAGGAGAGACTACAGTAGTATCAGTGGGGAAAGCTGCTTAAAATATGTTTGACTCTGCAACCGTTTAATAAGTCGCAGAAAATCCCTTATATCCACTATTACATGACAGTGGACATTTGCTTGCTCTGCTCACCATTAGTAAAGTTGTTCAAGGCCTCCCAAAAATATTGAATTCTGGTGTCTGATGGTTCAAAATCCTCAAAGCGAGCTGTAAGAAGATAACACAGTGCAGAAAAAAGGACAATAATGCCAACTACATGCCAAGATCCAGCTGACTGGAGAAGAAAAGAAGATAGACCCATTAGTTGAGAGGCACAAGGATATGAGATTTTACTGTATTAGCTCAAATTCACCACACACTTTTTCAATAAGGTAATTGTGCTGGGATTCTGTGCTAACTGTAGCAATTGCATGTGGAACTGACAGGTGCAATGAAGAACTTGTATATTCCTCAAGATGACAGTATTCTGCATGCTATACAACAGGAAGTCCAAGGTCTTTGATACTTACTGAGCTTTTTCAGGGCCTCAACTGTAACTTCAGGGTCACCACAGACCTTCTTCTCCAGTTCCTGCCAAGTGAGTAGGTCCAAAACAGCCTGAGGAACTACCTTCAGAAGTCCAGCCTGCATGGCTGCCATCTGGGAAAAGATTGGGAAAAAGAGGTAAGAAAAGGGAATATGCAGGACCAAAAAAAGATACATAGGAAGAAAGTTCTTCCAAAAGAACACAACTGTTTTCTGACAAGTTCATAAGAAAGTATAGTTTTCTATTACGTTTTCTGGAATATTACCTTTATAACCAATCCACTTAAACAATGCCCAATGTCTCCTAAAACAGGCTGACACTTGCTGCTGTTGTTAGTTGCCGTCGAGTCGGTTACGACTCATGGCGACCCTATGTATAATAGAACGAAATGCTAAACGGTCTTGCTGACGCTAACTGATGATAAATAAACTATAGGAAAAAAAAAGACATGATTATATTGCTAAAATGCCACAATGAATTACCTGTTCCTTACTCTCATTCAGCCGTGCTTTCTGTACCAGACGGATGAATTCTACTCGGTCCTCATAGCGTACTGCAGTGCGAATGCCACCAGGAATAAGTTCCACCATGCGCTGGTCACTCAGTGCTGTGGTATAGGTCAACTCATTCCCAAACTTGAACTCAAAGGTCTCCTTGTCCATTCCTTCCATCATTTCCAGAAGTTTTACCTGAGAACATGGAAAGAAATAGTCTCACCCATGGCCAAGGAAATTAGAAAGGGATCCCTGGGATTCTGATTAAATTGCAGCCATCACTATGTAGCTGTCGTAATATATGTATGGTCAATATTTTTTTCATAAGTACAAAAAGTTTATTATGTTTAGAGATATATACAGCTGTTTTTGATAGATGTTGTGATATGTCTAGGTCATAGCTTTCCAAAATCTGTCGCAACACAGTACTGTGTCGCCTGCGGTGTGCAGGTGTGTCGCGCAAAAACCCGGAAGCACTGATGGTGCGCCGCCGCACGCGGCAGCGCACCATCAGCACTTCTGGGTTTCACGTGACACACCTGCACACTGCCACGCACGCCGCCATTGGTGTGTGTCACCAACAGGAAAAGTTTGGAAAGCTCTGGTCTAGGTTATCTCCTCTATAAAAACTAAGGTGGGAGGAAGTTCTATCCCCCCTCCTCAATTAAAGGTAAAGGTAAAGGTTTTTCCCTGCACAGTTGTGTCCGACTCTGGGGGGCGGTGCTTATCTCCGTTTCTTAGCTGAAGAGCCAGCGTTGTCCGAAGACGCTTCCACGGTCATGTGGCCGGCATGACGCGCGTGGAATGCTGTTACCTTCTCACCAAAGTGGTACCTACTCATCTACTTGCATTTGCATGCTTTCGAATTGCTAGGTTGGGAAGAGCTGGGGCAAGTGCGGGAGCTCACTCCGTCGCGCGGTGCTCGGGTCTCGAACCTCCGAACTTGCCATCTTCCGATCAACAAGCCTGGCGTCTTACCTGCTGAGCCATCGCGCCCCTCCCCACCTCAATTACTTTTTTTGAAAAACAAGATCAAGCCATCAGCCCAATTATATATTGTTCCATATTCCTAGTCCCCAACAGCAGGTAAATGGAGAGAAACCTATACCCCAGTTTTCAACAATGAAATAGAAACACCTCCCATGCCATGACTTACCAGCATTGAGTCAATAGCAGGGAAATCCTTACTCCAGCTCACTTCTTCACCTGTTAGTTGCTTCCAAACAAAGCCAGGCAAGGCAAGGACCTTGAACACAAAAGGAGAAGATAAGCAGAACTTTAAGTGTAGTTGCAGTCATTTGGCTCTCACTATGTCCAAAGAGATGCTCAGAAATGGAGGGGAAATGTTCTTTTATTTCAAATATTGCTGCCTTGTTTCTCTTTTTAAGTGATATATTTTTAGTGTTTTTCAGTATCTTGACGGTATTATTTTTAAGCGCATTTCTTTTTATTAGCTCCCTTGAACTCCTTAGTAAAATGGCATTTAAGAAATAAAATTAATAAACGTATAAACGTAAGAATAATAACAGAATATTGTATCCAATTTAAGGCATTAATTCCATAGAATACCATAGCCTTAGACAATGTAATGGGCAGTAGGAATAACCCTGAGGAGCAGGAGGAAGAGCCGCAACCAAGTATTGCTCCTGGGTTTTCCATCCTTAAAAAGATAAAGGTTCCCCCCGCACATTTGTGCAGTCGTGTCCGACTCTAGGGGCCGGTGCTCATCTCCGTTTCTTACCCAAAGAGCCAGCGTTGTCCGAAGACGCTTCCACGGTCATGTGGCCGGCATGACGCACACAGAACGCTGTTATCTACCCACTGAAGTGGTACCCATTTATCTACTTGTATTTGCATGCTTTCGAATTGCTAGGTTGGCAAGAGCTGGGGCTAGTGTGGGAGCTCACTCCGTCACACGGGGCTAGGGATTCGAACCTCCGAACTTGCGATCTTCCGATTGACAAGCCTGGCGTCTTACCCGCTGAGCCACCACGCCCAGTTAAACACATCCTTACACATGGTAATAAAATAAAAATCCTTACACAGGGTAATAAAAAGAATGAGAAGAGAGAGGGGAGGAGACACAAGGCTACAAGAAAACAAACAGCAAGCAGCACCTATCGGCACCAGCTGATACGAAGCCGGAAGAGAGCAATCAACACAAAATGAAACTGAAGAAAAGAAGAAAAGAAACTGAGAGGAAGGGGAGGGACAGAACGAAAATCCAAATGCTTAAAAGAAGGGATAGGGAACAAAGGAAGCCATTCGCAACTTATGGCATGATGCTAGTCTAATAAAAGAATTGCACATAATAAAAGAAATCTGAGCCCAGGGCAGAAATGTAATTTGAGAAAGCATCTCAGATGACCCTCCCTAGTTCTCATGATGATAAAGGGAGGGACTTTATCATCGTTCATAACTCTGGCATCCTAGTCTGATCTATCTGGAAGGGCTGACAGATGGTAAGGCCAAGGTACTTGCTATTTGTATATTACAGACATGCCTGTACACAGAATTTGGGAGTTATTTGATCAATTGTCCTCCATTAAATAGAAGGATAATTTGTACTGAGAACAAGGACCCACTATAAACAATATTTATAGTTTAGAGCAGGGCTTTCCAAAGTTTTCCCGCGGCGACACACCAACCGCTGTTGGTGTGTCGCCGCGGGAAAACCCGGAAGTGCCGCCGTTGCAGCAGCGTGCAAAAACCCGGAAGTGCTGCTGCCGCTTTCGGGTTTTTGCGTGCCGCCGTTGGTGTGTCGCCACGGGAAAACCCGGAAGTGCTGCTGATGATCAGCGCTTCTGGGTTGTGTGGCGACACACCAGACTCTGTGTGGCGACACACTTTTGTGTCGCGACACACAGTTTGGAAAGCTCTGGTTTAGAGACTTCTGTAGCACTGCCCCTTCCCAACTGTATGATAATATTATGTCCAAGAGTCTGGTAGAATGTTGTTCCATTGCCAATCTGGCTTCTTGTGAAAACACTTAAAAGTTTGTGACAACAAACTAGGGAATATCACTGCATGGACTCTTCCCAAGTTATCTCAGATGTCTGATGGGACCAGGCGCTCTAGAGAATAGGACTATTGGCCAGTTCTTTGCTGTGCTGCTTTACAGCTTCAGACAGAAAATGCTGTTACCCTCAAGGTACATTTTTAAAAAGGCTTAAGATGCTGTTACAATTGTTTGAGGTGAAAAAGAGACAACTTACACTTGACTCTAGGCCAGGTCAGAATTCTGAATTTAAAAAGAAACAAACTAGTTTTTGAATTAGCAAACCAAAACAAAGACATCCATGAAAGGAAATAGCCATAAACAAGAATTTATTTTATTTCTTATTTTATTTATTTTCTATCCTGCCTGTATTATTTTTATAAATAACTCAAGGCGGTGAACATACCTAATACTCCTTCCTCCTCCTATTTTCCCCACAACAACAACCCTGTGAGCTGAGTTGGGCTGAGAGAGAGTGACTGGCCCAAGGTCACCCCGCCGGCTTTCACGCCTAAGGCGGGACTAGAACTCACAGTCTCCTGGTTTCTAGCCCGGCACCTTAACCGCTAAATAAATAAAAGAATCCCAGAAAAAAGAGAACATATCCCTCAACCTGATTAATAAATATGAATGAAACAATTAGGAGGAACAAACTGTTCTTTCTGGGAAGACATTTTCCAAAATTCCCCCACCTTCAGTTATATAGGAAATGAGGGGAGTGGTCTTGCAGTCCAATGGTTTGTAAAGACATGGAAGCATCTAACATACCCCATTTTTGTTCCTATACCTTTATTTGGGACACAGGATAGTGATGAAAATTTCTATATTCTTTCAAATGATTATACGAATGAAGGGCAGAGCATATGTTCAGAAAACATATTTATTATGTCTACAAAAAATAAGTTTGAAGAAATACGGCTTCTGGTATCAAGGAAGGATTAGTCAGTATTGGCTACTAACCAGAAATTCTTTGCCACGTAGAGCTGCACCCATTATTTGCCCAATCCACTCATATTTGAGGAATTCCTTGCAGGACGGGTTTGGGACATACATGTCTCGGGCCTCTCCAGTACCACTTCCCTGAAATGACAAATATCTTATTTAAAACAATCAACTAAGCAAGAGCGTAATGATTATATCAGCGTAACTCCGTGAACCACAGCACCTAGCAATACATAATCCACCAAAGGCCAACAGAGATATTACAACATTCTCTGGCATAATTTAGTGCCTTAACCTGGACATGAGAAATATTTTTTTAAAAAAAATACTTGTTTTGAAGCACTTTTAACACACTGAGCAGAACAAGCAGGTGTAGCAGAGATAAAAGATAAAATACGGCTTCTGGAATAGTTAATTCAATGGCACCAGGAACAGATCCAGAAAATGGAGTGTTATGGTCCATACTACCAATCGAAGAGAATATTTGTAGCTCAGGGTTGAACTGGTCCATACTATTTGTTTCCTTGCCAGCAATGCCTCTAAATCACATTATTTTCTTCTTAGATGGCTCTTATCCTTGTCTTAACAACCTGAGAGACTTGCTCTAATTTTGGTTTGAGCAAGGAATAGCACCTGATTGGATGTGCGGACAAAGAAGGGCAGTGGCACGGGTGTCTCAGATGAACTAGGACACAGCTCTTCAGACATATCAGCAATGCTGTCCCGGAAACCACCACCTGTGAGAAGGAAAACAAAAAAGAAAAGGGCAGCCCGTTTTACTTCGTTGCCAGCAGCTATGTGCACATCTCCATTAGAGAATTGAGAATTTAAGAGAATGTTGAAAACCGGTTTCGTGTAGTGGTTAAGGCACTAAGCTAGATACTGGGAGAGTCCCACCTTAGGCACGAAGCCAGCTGGGTGACCTTGGGCCGGTCACTCTCTCTCAGCCCTAGAAAGCAGGCAATGGCAAACCACTTCCAAAATCTTGCCAATAAAACTGCAGGGACTGGTCCAGGCAGTCACCAGGAGTCAACACTGACTCGAAGGCACA
Organism: Charina bottae; assembly: GCA_023362775.1. Lineage (NCBI taxonomy): Eukaryota > Metazoa > Chordata > Lepidosauria > Squamata > Charinaidae > Charina > Charina bottae. The sequence continues at coordinate 60,736,277 of JALMGJ010000003.1, forward strand.
CACACACAAACATACACACAAAAATCAACTTTAACTGGATTTCTGATCTTCCCACTCCATCACTTGTGGCCAGCCCATTTTCTGTGGGGAGACTACATACAGGGGGAAAAAAATCAAAATTATGACTTGTCTCATCTACTCATATTTGGTCAGGTCTTCACAGGACAATTATCCTGAGAATGAAATCTTCTGATACTCCCAAAAGGGGGGCTATACAATAGATACTTTCATGGGTGTCGCTACAGCCGAATTTCCAGGTCTGAAATCCTGCACTTTATGTCATGCCTATAATCAAAACATGGCCCACAAGAAATATAAATGCTCAATTACAAATTACGAAAACCAGTAATATCTGCAGATATCATTGTGGTAATGGTTGACACGATAAAATAACACTTAAATTGGGAGCAAAGGACAAAATAAAATGAAAAAGATTACTAGACCTGCACTTGGCCATTTTAATTCCATTTTGCCCCCAATAACACAAAGTCAAGAAACTTGCTTTTTATTAAACAATGCAGATTTCCAAAGGCCAAATTTAAGCAAGCCATCATTTGGGACTATGCAAAGTTTCAAACTTACCCTGATCAATGATGCCCTCAGCAATGAATTTACATTCCCACCATTGGTCATACCGCAGTGGCCACCTGGGATAAAATAAAAATCAGAGTTACCAGTAGGCTAGCCATTAGTCAAAATGTCAGAGATGATGATGATGATGACGATTTATATGCTGCCTGACTCCCAGTGAAAATAGTTTAATATTTCTGTTCAGTCGAAACAGGAACAGGTGGCAGCCGTCACTACAAAGGCCTTTGCACAAATCTATCTTGTGCACTAGTTGCACCCATTTCTAGATTGAGAGGATCTGCTCGGTCGCTTGCACCTTAGTCACTTCTTGCCTGGATTATTGCAATGCACTTTACATGGGCCTTGCCTTGAAAAGCATTCAGAAACCTCACCTGGTCTAGAAAGCAGCGGCACATGCAGTATTGCGTGCTCTGAGGCTTGCCCAGGTAACACTTCTGCTGTGCAAGCTCCACTGTAGGCTTCCAGGTGCACTTCCAGGTGCTGGTTATCAGCTTTAAAGTCCTACATGGCAGAGGGGGAGGCTACCTGCAAACCACCTGTCTCCAGCTGTTTCTGCCCATCCCACCAGATCCAGCAGGTTGAACATACTCCAAGTCCCCTCAGTGAAGCAGTGCCATCTTGCAGAGCCCAGCAGACATGCCTTCCCTGTTGCAGCACCTGCCCTGTAGAACTGCCTCCCCTCCCCTCCACCCTGAGATCCAGATACCCCAGCCCTCTTGGCTTTCATGAAGGCTGTTAAAACCTGGCTCGTCCGGTGGCTTTACGACCGGGTTGATATAGGCAAATTTGCAATAGAGGATAATGTGTGAGATGCATCAGCTTTTGTATTCAGTATTCAGTATTTATTATGTCTGTTTCTAATTGTATTTTTGTTGTTTTTATTGCGTTGTTAGCCGCTCAGAGTTACTTGCTTAAGATGGGCAGCTGTATACATTTCCTAAATAGGAATAAATAAAACCTATTAAGCTCCTTGGATGGCTGAAATGTGTGGCCCCTAAATTATCCTGTCTTCTCCCATCAGAGGTTCACAAGACGACAATTTTGCGGATACTACAGTCCTAGACAAGGTATTTTTGTTTTAAAAGGTCCTTTGGATTTAAAATCTAGAAAGGTTAGCATTCCATACATTTTTTTTTTAAAAGCCAGCTGCTGGATTTTTATTTCAAATCAAAGCTAGTATTATAAAATTGTCTATTTCTATGTTTGTTACTTATCTTCTGCTTTTATTATGTTGTTGCTTTCCATTCTTGATTTCCAAGCAGTTTTATTGGTTTATTATTTGTTTTGTTTTACTTGAAAATTTCAACTATAAGACAACTCACAAATGAAATAAATACTGTAAATACGTTTGGGGACAAAGTCATTAGATATCAACATCAGGTTTTATCTTTCTCTGAGAAATGAACTTCGGGTTTATTGGCAAATCCTGTGACAGTTGTCATCCAGGCCTTTAGACTTCAGATCCCCAAAAACCTGGCAATGGAAAGGGCAAGGAAGAGAGACGAGGCTCAAGGGCCACCCACCTATAATCCAGCGGCTTCTCATACTTGTCAGAAGGTTTCAGGCCTTCATATACCTAGGAAGAGCAGAAAGTGCAGCTAAAGCATTAATAGTGGAAGAAAATAATGTTCACAATGGTGCTTACAGATCGCAAAGCAAGAACACGCTGTCCCTGAAGACATCTGATGCAATATGCATTTTAATTCTGCAGGGGACTGGAAGGGAAACAACTGGTACCAAAAGGACACAAAAAAATTACTCTGCTGAGAGGCTTTTCGGGTTAAGCAGATTCCTAGCAAATAAAATGAAAAAGCCAGTGCAATGATCTGGCTGGACCAGTATGTGAGACGACTCAAGTTCCAATCCCAAACCTATTGGCTGGCCTTGGGCAAATCATAACCTTGTGAGCTAATTTCACAGTGATGTTAAAGATAAAATTAAGTAAACCACTACAGCTCATTGGCAAAAGAATAAAACAAGGGTGGAAAAGAAATGTTAACCTGACACCTCAGAAACAAAAAAGACAGGCAAACCGACCTCAATTCCTAGGGGGAAAATGAGATTATAGCTCAAAGAAAGTGAGCTAGTTTGATCAACAATTTTATTATTACAGGTAGTCCTGATTTAACAATGGCAATTGGGACCGAAATTTCTGTCACTAAGCGACATGGTCATAAAGCATGATGTCACATGATTGTGCTGCTTAGTGACGGAAATTCCAGCACTCCTGGTTGCTGTTGTTAAGCAAATCACCGCAGGTTGTTAAGTGAGGACATCACGTGGTTGTCATTTGCAACCTCCTTCTGGCTATCCCAATGACTTTGCTTGTAGGAAGCCAGCAAAGAAGATCTCAAATAGTGACCACGTGACCATGGGACACTGTGATGTAATCACGAGCCGGGCGCCAAGCACCCAGATCACAATCATGTAACCATGGGAACGCTGTGACGGCCGTAAGTACAAAGACTGGTTGTAACTACCATTTGTTCAATGCCGTCGTAAGTTTGAATGGTTGCTGAATGAGTGGTTGTTAAACAAGGACCACCTGTAGATACCATAGAGGACAAAGAGTTAAAACTCAATTATTTAATTGCATCATACATGTATGTCACAAATCAAACATTCCTGTAAAAGTTCTATTATAAATTGAAGGGGACCAACAACATAAAAGTGATGCTCCCCAATCTTAAAAAGGCTACGCCCTCTTACAAAATTGCTTGCTAGTTGTGCTATAGAAATGAGCAGCATTTCGTCCACAAACTAGACCTTATTTCATGAGTGTAGGGTAGAAAAGCACTCTGAAGCTACAAAGGAGATGTGCAGCAACTTCTCACAAATAATATATTAGTGCAACCTTTCCTACTGTGGTACTCTTCAGATGTTGGTCCCATACCTCCCAGAATTTCTGACTGCAATTTTGGGAATTGTAGTCCCAACACATCTGGAGGATCCCATAGTGGAGAAGGGTGGGTTATTATATGTGTTACCCTTACCTGGGTGAAGACGGTGTTTTTGCAGCTAGGGTCAAGGGCGGGATTGTCGCGATGCTCCATGGCTAGGCGCCGGTTGATGTAGAGCCGTGGCATGAAGTTGGGCTTGCTGGTTTCGGAGTCCTTGAGGCACTGGCTGATTAGCACTGTGCGTCGCTTGGACAGCAACAGGAACTGTTTGATATGCTGTCAGGAGACAACAATTGGTTCGAAGAGGGCAATAGCACAAAATTTAACACGCCTTCCCTCACTTTTCCGGCCAGCTGGGCTCTACCACCACCCAACTATTCTTGATATATTGAAAACTTAGTTCTCTTTCCTGCTAGCAACACTCTGATGTAAGAAGATGTGTATTTCATGAACAAAGTCACTTCCATCTCCCATTTAAAATGTTGATGCATTTTTAATTTATTAAAGATTTCTGAGCAGTCTTGTATAAAAAGTTGCCCTACTAATTTAAATTCAGATTTAAAAGGATCTCATTAGAATGATGGATAGAACACCCTTTTTTTGAAGCATGAAAAATGAACTTTAACATGACAAGAAAATACAACATACACATTCTCGGTTAAAATGAAGTTAGAGAGCCAGCCTTTCTAAAGAGTCCCTGGTATAGAGGAGATGGGCAGTGATACAAATTGAAATAATAAATAAATAAAATGCTGGGCTTATATAATGGTTGAAGGAGAGCTCCCCAGCAACAGCATTCATACGCCTTCCCTGCTACACCATTTTTAAACTCACCTTCAGGAAACAGGATGGCATTATGGTTAGTCTTACATTAGACGCAGGGGTGGGGAACCAAGGGCCATTTGGATATTTATAACCTGGGACCGGGGGGTGGGGTTTCTGGGATTTCCACGGACCGTGGGCTGGAGTTTGCAGGCGGGAGCCAATCACAAGCACTGGGGGGCGGGGTTTGCGGGCAGGAGCCAATCGCGTGGAAGGGGCAGGGTTTGCAGGTGGGAGCCCCGCGGGCCTTATACAGCCCGCGGGCCTGACATTGCCCACCCCTGCATTAGAGTAACAGGATGGTTATTTGATTGTCTAGTTAGGCAGGAGGAGAGACATTTATTCAACGGGTTCAGTTTTTTCAAGACGGGGCAGGTTTGGCTACCACAAGACTGTCACTGTTACTGCACTAATTGTGAAAAGGAAAAACAGATATTGACCCATCAGCAGGATTTCAGCCTCACCTTTAGCTCACTGAAGGTGCCAAGCGTATAGTCCCAGGCTGGTACGAGGTGATGAAGCACACTGTCCAAGATCTTGATAAACCTATCACAACAAAAAGAAACCGCACCGAAAATGTGGGAAAATATCTAAACCAGTGTTTCTCAACCTTGGCAACTTTAAGATGTGTGGACTTCAACTCCCAGAATTCCCCAGCCAGCATGGGGAAGCCCACACATCTTAAAGTTGCCACGGTTGAGAAACACTGATCTAAATGATGTACGGTTTGATGGTGAGGGTACAATGTGATTCCATATAATAATGTAAATGAAACAATATTACAATTAGATTTATATTCCATCTTTCCACTAGGAGTTCAAGGTAGTACTCTTTCCCTCCCAAATTTTTCCCATGCATCCCCCTACCACTGAGCATTGTTTATTTCTTGCTGAAATGTATCTCCTACCAGAAGAAACCCTCTGAGCCATTATAATTAAGAACAATGGCAAGGGAACCATGAAGGCATGACCATAAAAATGAAGAACAGCGATGAAAATGAAGAGAATGTCACATAATCATAACACTAGGAAAGGCTAGTGGAAGAATGAGATGCTTCCTGGTTTAACATGGAGCTTTGCTGTTATATAGGATTACAGCTGTAAGACTTTTATATGCACAACGATGGAAAGATCCACAAATGCCCACGGTTGAAGATTGGATTGTTAAATTAATGGACTTGGCTCAAATGGCTAAACTAACAGTATTAATAAGAGAACACTCTATTTCTGGATTTATACCTACTTGGCAACCACTTTTAGAGTACTTGCTTGTGATAGAAAAAAATTAAGTTTTGATTTTGGGTTTTAGTGATAAATGGTTTGTTTCAATAGAAATAATGTTATTATGGTTTAATTAATGGTAAGAGATTAGATTTGTAAATTCATTTATATCTGTATTGGAGAAAGTCGGAAGTCACTTTTCCGTTTTTGTTTTCTGTCTATCAACACTTTTATAGTTTTTTCTTTTTTCTTTAGTTCTGTGTTCTATCTTTTCTACTTTGTATTTTAATTATACTTTGAAAAATAATAAAGTTCTATAAGAGATGCTTCCTGGTTTGTGGAAGTAAGCATTCAAATAAGCAGTGCTTCAGCACTGCAGTCAAAGAGATGCAGTGATCCTAGGAGAAAACTGATGCAGACCTAGGATGGGATAGTGATGAGGAAGATCTTGATGCCCTTTTAATTAATTCAACTGTTTGCAGAGGCTGCACACAGATTTTCTCATCCCCACCCACAGCTATGGCTCATTAGACCTTCTGTCTGATCAATTTCCCTTGGCATGCCTAACTAGCACTTCCGTACCTCTGAATGATCACAGCACGCCAATAAAGCACATCAGGATCTCTCCCCTCCAGTCGTGGATACCTCACTAGGTTGGCTGGTTGAAACATGTCTGCATTGAGGCCCAATTCCCGTTGCCGAGAAGATTTGATCTTTAGGCCCCGGAGCCGGACATCAATCCCATCATCTGCATAAAAGGGAAGGACCGCATAAGGCAAGCAAATAATTTAAATAAAGAATTAATTCCTCTGTATAGAGAGGAGAGAAAAACAGAGCCAAAATCCTCCCTGCAACTGACCCATGCAACATAAAGTAAGGTTCGGTCAGTTTCATTACTGGAGAATTCCAGAGCTTTACTCCTGTATTGCCACAAAAACAAGAGTGTCCTATGGCAGCTTATTTGCTAACAAGTAATGGGCTTTGCTGTTTTCTTCAAAAGGAGAGCCCATAACTGATGATCCCAACACAGGAATTGTAAGGTTATATGACAAACAATGACCCAATAAGGCATTTGAATTGCACTTTGTCTTGGAAGGAGGAATAGGGAACCTGTCACAGTTGGCTCTGTGCGCTTGCACACAGGTGGAATAAAATCCCAAACTAGAGTTTCGGAATCACCAAATGAACCTCCCAAGGATTAAGAAATTAGTCCGCATATTGACACCCACGCACCTCTGCACTCCACAATGCGGATTTCAATGACAGGCAAGTGAGCAGTCATGTCTTCCAGCACACACATATCCCCGATGTAGCTCCTAGGGACAAAAAAACATCATCTGTTTTATCTTGCACATAGCAGGTATAACCCTTCCATCTGCCAACCTTTAATTTTATGTATCTGAAAACTGGGGACAAGTTGCATTGGGTTGTGAATGAGAACCAGAGACCAAGATTCCTAGATCGCTTTCCAACCTTCTGAATTGCACAAATTTATCTATCAAACCCCCTCTGATGGGGGAAGGAGAGAACAATGGAAACTTGACTCCTAAAAACAGTGGTGTCAGATAGGATGCACAGGAGCTTGTCTACAGGTATTAGGCAAGATGTTGAAAAATATATATCCTGCCTTAGCGTTATGTATAAATATAACTACAGGTAGTCCTCACTTAGCAACCACAATTGGGACTGGCAACGCCATCACTAAGCACCATAGTCACTAAGCGGAAAATCACATGACCACAACAGGCTTATGACATCACTTCCCATTCAGTCCTTAAGCAAATCACCACAGCCGTTAAGCGAGACATCATGTGACCATGACTTGAGATTTTACTTCCACATTCTCCATTAACCATGCTTGTCAGGAGCCAGTTGTGAAGCACGCAAATGGCAATCATGTGACCGCAGGACACTGCGACAGTCGTAAATGTGAGGATTGGTCACAAAGCTATTTTTTATTACACCATCGTAACTTTGAACAGTTGCTAATCGAGGCAGTCGGTAAGTGAAGACTACCTGTATAGTGTTTCTTTCTACAGTTACGCTGATACTAATAATGCAGTCTTCTACTCTGATTTGTATGCTGGACATTAGGCAATAAGGAATTACATGCCAGCAAGTGCGCAGGTTGGCCAAAACAGGCTGGTCCCGATCTCTGTGAGCCCAGTATAGAAACCAAGCAGACTGCCAAAGGAAGAATTTCCATTCTCCATACACAACCTGACAACGCATCAATCCACAGCAGAAGAGATGGAGTTCTTGCTTCTTCCTCTGTTAATTCCAGGCAGGCTAATAAAAGCATCCTGTAATGTTTTATGGGCTTATTCATAATGTTGTTTCCTGTCCTAATTCCTTGAGATATGATTGACTCCAAAATCAACAATCAACAGCTACATATGAACCCCTAGCACTTCACCAGCAGGAACTGGAGCAATAATTCCTTGCTTTGCACCAGTATTTGATCAGGATAGCACTCTTAACTTTCTCTTCTCCCTTCCTCCTTCCCATATCATAGGAAATGTCAGGCTCTGGGCTACCATTAAACAATTTGAATAGAATTTAGGGTCATGGCTTCCCTCAGTTAGCCCCATCTCCCCCCACTCCCCTGACTCACTCATCAATGCCCACATCACTCAGTTTCTTCAGATTATCACCCTCACCACCATATACAGCCACCCTTTTCGGCATGAAACTTTCATCTGTTGTGTCCACAGTGAGAAAGAGTTTCCTGATGGAGAGAATTGAAACAACAAATGCGAGACAAAGTAAATGGGTATTAGGAAACTTCCACATGAAAGAAAATTCTGTCAAGGCTGGAAACTCACAGGGAGCTTTTTAATTTTTTTAAAATACAAACTGTTTAAAACTTTCTCAGTTATTAGAATTCCTGTCAACAAGGGATTGTTCAGCATGCTTGGAAACCACTGCAGATGTCTGTGGAGACTTGGAAGTGCTCTTGGCATCCATTCTTGCAACCCTCTCCTGCAATTTTTAAATCTGAGAAAGTATGAGGGAAAAGGAAGGGAGAACTGCCAACCTTACAACAGTTCAACCGATTCAATCTTTCAGTTGTAGGGAAGAACAACTTTGTATCGTAGGGAAACGCTTGGGCTTTTTCAAATAAAAGGGACTGGAAAAACCCAGCCTATTCTGAATTAAGAAGAGGGGGTTTACCCAGCACTAGTACTAATTCTGTGAACCAGTTTGTGTTCACTGTTAACTTCAGGTCTTTGTTAATAGAAAAAAACACCGGGAGAAAAAAAATGTTAATCTGTCTCTCATGTAAAAAGGAAATGGGGTTGTAGGACTGAATGTTCTAAGACACAAATCTAATATAGTGTGATAGCCTTACATTTATAGTAGAAGCAACTGAAAAGCCATAATAACAGACAAGCCCTCGGGGTTATTGTGCAAGAAAATGAAGATGATTTCCATTATTAAACATTTCTCAACTCTATTTTTTGGAAAGAAGAATGCCTAAGCACAAATCAGGACCAGCCATGTAAACTACATTTCTAAACCTGTCTTGCTACTGGGTCTACATTCAGTGGAGTACAGAAAACAGAATGGAAGAATGATCGTTCTTTCAGGAAGGTCAAATGAATTAGAGCAGCAATCTGTTGGCAAAGACTGATCCTAAAGCCACTCGGTATCTAGCGACAGAGAAGAAAATCCTGTTACACAGAGAAAAAGCTAGGAAAGGCAAGAGCAGAACTAATAACTAACTTTATTATGGTTCCTTTCTTCATGTTGAGACGGACCCAGTGTTGGCCTTGGGACCCATCACTCTCCCAGTAGGTGTCCTCGTGGTTGTCTGTCAAGTATGAAACATTGAATTCTTCCTAGGGAAACACAGCAGGACATTAGGCCAGACTAACGTTCGAACCAGCCCTTCTTATTCCTATAGACATGCACATGATGAATATGCTTGACTTCAGAGGCTTTTCCGTGAGATATTGCATCTACTGCCTTGTTCGGACCTCACCTGGAGTACCATATCCAACAAATTGGAGTAAGTTCAGAAGAGACTGAAGTTCTGGAACGTGAGTTCTCAGAAGAATGGTTAAAATACCTATCTATATTTAGCCTACAGAATATATGAGGGGGAATATGATAGCTGTCACAAAGGAGGAGTGGACTTATTTTCTATTATTCCGGAGGACAGGACCAGAACTAACTGGTTAAAATACAAGGAGGTAGATTCACACTCAGGTTAGGAAGAACTTCCTGTTTATACAAGGTGTCAGCCAGCGATGCTCTAGTACACAGCTTTCCAAACTGTGTGTCACGACACAATACTGTGTCGCCTGCAGGGCCCAGGTGTGTCGCGTCAAAACCTGGAAGCGCTGATGGCGCAGCGCCACCGCGCACACGGCAGCGGCGGGCCATCAGCACTTCCGGGTTTTCACATGGCACACAAGGACACCACTGCCACCGCTAAAGTGCGCAAAAATCCAAAAGCGCCGCCGCAGCATTTCCAGGTTTTCTCGCGCACCGCCATTAGTGTGTCGCCACGGGAAAAGTTTGGAAAGCTCTGCTCTAGTAGAACCTGCACTGAGCAAGATGGGATGTGTGTGGAGTAGATTACCTCTGAGGTCATCACAATTCTATGTTTCTAATCCTTTATGAGGACTAAAAAAAGGAGCCAAAAATCCAGAGACAGGTAAATATAATATAACTGTCCTTCTTTTAACTATTCCATTACCATCTGGATTTTCAATTCAATTTATATTTATTGTATAATTGAGATTTTAAACCTTATTTTAACTTGTTTATTGTGAACCGCCCAGAGTTCCCCATGGGGGGAGATGGGCGGGTATAGAAGTTAAATAAATAAATAAATAAATAATATGAAAGTGCTGGATTGTAGCGTTATCATCTTCTGCCAACCTGGCCACACTGGCTAAGAGTGTCAGCCCAGCATACCTGAAGAGCACCAGTCTGAAGAATAGTGGATATTCTAAAACTAAGATAGGTGGCATTTTTACTGTGGGCTGAGCTGAGCAAGCAGACAATACCTCTCTGTCTCCATCATCAACTCTGAAACTTGCAGGGACAATTTACAGACTATATTTATAGACAATCCTTAGATTTTGGTTATCAACCACAAATTCATAATCCTTGATAACCAGTTACAGATGATATTCTGAGGAAGAGTTTCCTCTACAAAGAGATCCAATCCATTGATAATGTTATACCGTGTAAGAGGAGACATCGATGCTGTCCACATATTGCTTGATACTGCCCAGATTCTCATCCTCCTTGCCAATGTGGTCATAAAGGAAATGCACCAGGTCCTCATCACATTCATAGTTCCATGTGGGTGGTACAAACCTACAAAGCAGTGATGGTAGTCAGTAGCACAGAATGAGCACTGAGGGGAACAGTCAGTTTACAGAAACTGTGATCTATTTATTCCTCCATCCTTAGTCATGTTTTTCATTTCCTAATTCCATAATGCATCCCCCAATGCGTTATTTTAGTCAGCTTTTTACCCAAGAACTACTTCCAGTAGTGCTGGATTACAAAGCCTAACTCAACTCCATAGGCCAAATCTCTATTCCCAAAGTAATGGCACTGGCTACCCCAAACTGCCAGTCCTTTCTTAAAAGGTAAAGGTTCCCCCCGCACATTTGTGCAGTCGTGTCCGACTCTAGGGGCCGGTGCTCATCTCCGTTTGTTAGATGAAGAGCCAGCGTTGTCCGAAGACGCTTCCACGGTCATGTGGCCGCATGACACGCGCAGAATGCTGTTACCTTCCCACCAAAGTGGTACCTATTCATCTACTTGCATTTGCATGCTTTCAAATTGCTAGGTTGGCAAAAGCTGGGGCTAGTGCGGGAGCTCACTCCGTCACGCGGGACTAGGGATGCGAACCTCCGAACTTGTGATCTTCTGATCAACAAGCCTGGCGTCTTACCCAGTCCTTTCTTATTCCCATTCAAAAAAAAAGAAGAAAGAATTACCGGAGTCTCTCTACTGCAGCCGCATCTGGCTCCATGATTTTTGGCTTTGCCCCAAGATGCAAGGAATATGTTAAATCCACCACCTGCTCCCATCTGGAATAAAAGAAATTCAATAAACATCAACTCCAGGTTAGGGAAAGAGGAATTGACTGGCTTCTAAGAAAAAGTGTATGAGAACAAATCAAAGGATCAATACGTAACCATCTGTTGAAGGTTCAAGAACATCACATTTCTAATGTTTTAATTATGTCTGCTTGTTATACAAACAAAGAAGTTTAATTTATCAGAACAACGAAATAAACAAATATGAAACAATTTTTAAAGACAAATGATTCATTAACTAGGATTCAGCAAATAGTGTTCAAAAATGGGCATACATGTATGTTTTAGAAAAATTCATCCCCTCCCCAGAATCTTCCTTTTGTGCCACATACTTTCTCCTGAGAATGTTCTGACAGTCAGAGATTCATAGACAAATAAAACGTATTTGCTTACATTCACACCCCCAGTACCTTCTACGGCATAGCTTTCCAAAGTGTGTGACGCGACACACTATTGTGTCGCCTGCAGTGTCCTGGTGTGTCGTGCGCAAACCTGGAAGCGCTGATGGCGGGAACGGCGGCAGCGGTGGCGGTGCTGATTGGCGGGGGTGCCGCTTCTTCCAGTTCCTCCCATCAGCGCTTCCGGGTTTGCACGCGACACACCAGGACACCGCAGGCCGCGCCACCGCCACCATGCCGCCGCCGGTGTGTCACCAACATGAAAAGTTTGGAAAGCTCTGTTCTACGATGACCCCTCCAAAGCCAACCAATGGGAAGTGAGATCCTGTACCTGATTACAGGCTTAAAGTCCATCCCAAAGAGTTGTTGCTGCCTCTGAATCCTCTCTATAGATTCCACTGGTACCAGCCTGTCCCCACTATCTGCATGCTTACACATAAGAACCCAACCTTCCTCAAGGTCACAGCCAGTCTTGTATTCCTGAAGTTGCTCCTATGTGGAAAAAAACACAAAATTACATGAGCAGTAAAGCCTGCGTTGATCAAAAAGAGGAATTCAGGCTTCATTACCATAGCACTGTACATAAGTATACAGTCTAAATCAAGAGCACAATTTATTTGGAGCACCAAATGTGCAGCTACAATTAAATCCTAATGTAAATCCATTTTGTATCTTTAATTTATGATTAATAAATATGCTTGTACAAATTTCAGAGTCAATGAATATAATGAATAAGATGCTGAACTAGGGTGAGAAGAGCCATCCTCAACTTCAGAACACACTGTGTGGTTTTGAGCCAGTTGCTTTCTACCAGCCCAATTTAACTCAGAGAGTTGGTATAGTGGGGATCCCCGCAAGCTAGCAATAATTCCCCTCCTTGGTTGAAACCAAAGATGTACACAAGTAAAAGGGTATATTCACAGCAATATACAAAATGTGACACAACAAACTGTATGGAATTGGCAATCTGATTAATTATAAATGTTTCTACATGGATGCTCAGAGTAAGACATATATATACAAGACTGAGGCTTGCAAGCACACCAGCTTTCAAGGGCTATGAACATATCAGTGAACGCTCCAGTTCTGACAAGGAGCACTGCTTGACATACATCAGTTCATGCGCTCCTTATATAGTCAGACTGTTCCAAGTGCAGAACCCAACCATTTGTTTACTGCAGCACTAACAGACAGATGTACAGCAGGTGGTTGCACCTGGTTGACCGCAGCTGATCTTCAAAATGCTAAGCAAGGTTGAGAGACCAGGAAACACCAAGGCTATAGGATGGAGTGGGAATTTGGCAGGGGGAGGAGGAGAAACCATGCTGAAAGAAGGCAGTGGTAAACCACTTCTATCAAGAAACAAGGGGTTTCCATGGAGTCATTAGGAGTCAAACTTGGCAAAAATGGGGTATCTGAGCTCCCCCCCCCCGCCCCGGCAGCATTTAGATGACCAAATGTATGAGTAGGACACAGCCACCAACGGAAAGGGGTAGACAGGGGTAAACAGGGCTGTCCACATCTATCTCAATCATTTATGCATTAAGCCCCCTTCTCTTTTATTTTCTAATCGGAAGTGCAGCTCAGCCCTGGCATGCTTGAAACAATAACTCTGGAGTGCCTCTGAGCATGTGCAGAATGCAGCCTCGCCTCTCCATAAAAATATCCCGATCCAGCGACCAGGATCCACCTAGAACTAACGCGATCGAAATGGTTTAGACCCGCCAGGGTTTCGCTCGGGCCATTTCTTGGGAGAAGCCTCCAGGTCCAAAGGCCGCGCGCGAGAGCCCCGCCCGGGCCATACGCTCCCTCACCCTGCTGAGCTTCACCCAGAGCCCGTGCCCGTTGCAGTACTCCTCGCCGCTGGCTCGAACGCACGATCCCTTGCGCAGTTCGATGGTGGCCCTGCCCGGACCCTTCCTGACGCCGGGACCCGCGCCGCCCCCGGCTTTGCTTGGGCTCTCCCACACCGACAGCAGGCTCCGGCCCGAGGCAGAGGCGGGCCCCGGGGCGCTGGGATCCTTGCAAAGCTTGTACTGCACTTCGCGGGGCACATAGCCCAAAGCGGCGGGCAGCGGCTCCGCCCGGATCAGACACCCGATCGCCTCGCTCAGGAAGCGCAGCCGGCCCAGCAGCTGGTGCGGAGACTCGCTGTCAGTCGAGGGAACCATCCTGCCTGCCTTGGCGGCCAAGGGGGCAGCCGGTGGGAAGGGAGCTGCGGCAGCCGCTCCGCCGGTTCTCTCCTCTCCTTCCCTGCCGCAGCCGGCGAGAGCGCAGCGGCTGCCAGGAAGAGGCAACCGAGGTTGCTTCCTGCTTCCTCTGCCGCCTCGATTCCGCCTGCTCTGCCGTAAAGCATCCTCTATCGGCGGAAAAGTAAATCAGGGCCGTCGCGATAAAGAGATGTTGGGAGGTCGTGGCATGGTGGCTTAGCTCAATGTTTCTCAACCTCGGCGGCTTGAAGATGTGTGGACTTCAATTCCCAGCATGCTGTCTGGGGAATTCTGGAAGTTGAAGTCCACACATCTGCAAGCCGCCAAAGTTGAGAGACGCTGGTTAGTTAGTAAGCCCCATGCTGGCTAGGGAATTCTGGGAGTTGAAGTCCATACAGCTTAAAGTGGCTAAGGTTGAGAAATAGTGGTCTACCCTGTTGGGTGGGGCATGACAGGAAGGGATGCTCTCACTTTCACCACAGTCTTTTAGAGCTTCACCTCAGAGTTTAATTGGAGGTGCCACAGAGTGGGAGGGACAGACCATCTTCTAAGCTAGTAATGCTGAAATAGCGGTGGGTGTCATTGCTCCTGAGAGGTTGAGTCCAAAGTAGAACTTACTGCTTGAAGTAAAGACAGTATGACTTCCCACTGGCATTCCAGGTATAGAAACTGGCTAGATTGGTACTTGAATTTTATATATGTACTGATATGAATTTTATTTTATTTTATTTTATTTATTTTATTTTATTTAATCCATTTATATCCAGCTGTGATCCAATAGGACTCTTATCAATTTATGACATATAAACAATATCTGAAACACCCAGAGGACATTATATATAAAAACAACCACAACAAATTACTAAGAACCATAAAAAACCCAATGATGAATGATACCTTTGTTGGAAGATTTCAAACAAACGCACCCCTTCCATATTTTTCCTTGGCAAACCTCCATTTTCTCCCCAGAACATTCTCTCCCTGCAACATTGCCTTCTCCTTGAGCAAGGTAAAAGGTTAAAAATTACAAATAGAATGGGTTCTATGCAAAAGTGGATGCCAGAGATTAAAATATAAAAGGAAGCCAACTGCTTAGACCAGTGCTTCCCAAAGTGCCGCCTTTGGCGACACACCAACGGCGGTGGCGGCGGCGCGGGGGCAGGGGCGTGCACGGTGGCGGTGGCAGCGGCGGCCTCCGCTAAAACATGGAAGTGCTGATGGTGCGCCGCCGCCGCCACCATGCACACCCCTGCTGCCGCTTCTGGGTTGTGTGGCAACACACCAGACTGTGTGTTGTGACACACTAAAGCAGAGCTTTCCAAACTTTTCATGTTGGTGACACACTTTTTAGACATGCATCATTTCGCGACACACCTTACAGCAGGGCACAAGGCAGGCACTGCAGCCGACACACTAACGTGTCCGGACACACAGTTTTGAAAGCTCTGCACTAAAGTGTCAGTACACACAGTTTGGAAAGCTGTGGCTTAGACAAAGGATTCCCTTCCGATTCAGTCAGAAACCTTGGAACACAAAAGGTCAGCTCATTTACAGAACTTAGCCAGCCCATTCAGGTAGACCTTCTTCCCCAGCCAAACAGATCTCCATAATCAAATAACAAAAGATTCCTTCCAAGGTGAACATTCCAAGTAGTAGACAAAGCCACAGCCGGCAGGGAACCCAGACCATCAAGACAGGAAACACAAACAGCAGGGGGCCCAACCACAGAGCGCCTCCTCTCTGAAATCCGGCAAATTACACTTCCCTCAAGTTCCTAGGGGGCGGGAACACCTTTGCAGCTTTCTAACCTATGTAAACACAGATTATACTGGATGGATTCCATTTTGGGTTTGGTGTGGTCTCTGAATCCAGCCTGTGCTTTCCTAATCTAGTGGATCGTTGACTAACATGCTAATTCTGTCATCTCTGCCTCTTCTCTCCCAGAATCAAGCATTATTTTCTCACTATCTTCTCAGTAACATTCTAGGATGATTGAAAGAAGCAGCTCTCTTAACCTTGATATTTCAGCAATCCGTGTGCTTTCAGGGAAACCCAGGTGCTGGGCCATATTTCCTATGTGCTGCCTCCTATTGGATCACCCACCAGCCTCCCTAGTTTAGCACTTTTGTTTGGCTGTCTGTAATTCTCCAGGGTTTTAGATTTTTCCCATCTCCCTGGTGTAAATGCCAAGGATTGAACTGAGACATTGTAGAAGCAAATGGTTTGCCACTGAACTATAACTCTTATAGGAAAATTATTTTCTCAAACAGCAGTTACTTAGTCAAAGGGAAAAAAACTTCAATGAGAGATAGTTATCTGTTACCAGAATTCTTTTTTTAAAGTACAAATTGTGTGCAGATGATGATTAATATATGTTATTGAGGCTGTAGCCTTCACTGAGGCCTCTAAAAATGACTATGGAAATCATTTACTTTTAGAGCTCATATTGGAACCAGGGCTTCATCCAAAGAGAAGAATATAGTATATTTTTTTCAAAGCACTTCCAAACAGATGAAGACCCAAACTATGTCATTAGATTAAGTAAGACTGTTATCTTGATCTCCTAGTTTTGGGTGCCATGGAAGGACAGGCAGTGGTAGGATTTTTCCACATCTGGTAATAAAACAGCTTGACCATCTTGGGTGCGATATACCATGATGTGGCAGCAGTGAAGCGGAAATTTACCACTTTACCTAAGGTAGCAAAATGCCTTGGCTAATGCTGGTGGTGGCTAAAGTCTTAAACTCAGGTCTGTTTTGCTTACATTAGAAATCAATTTTATTCCATGTTGCATATCACTGTGCAGAATATTGGTAATTAAGTATATGTTTATTAAGTATAAGTTTGGGGGATTTTTCAAGTTCTGAGCTCTGAAATGTGTGATATTAACTGACAGAGGCCACCTCTGCTTCAAGCTGATAAAAACCATGGATGACTCTTCCACGGATACACTGTGCTCTCTGCTTGCAGATAAAAATGGCCTTAACCACAGTACCATTTGGGATCCTATAGATAAAAACAGGAGGTGTTGTCAAAGGCAGTTTTATCAGTTTCTTCCTTTCAAAAAAATTTTTTTTTTGCTGGAGAATCCACAGCTCACTGAAAATACCATATATTGCACACTTCATTTTCAAGTGTTCAGCTTTATATTGCTAAAATAGCAGTATGTATATAGGTTCAGGATCATTTCAACACTTGGGGAATTTTGGAGGGGAAATGGAGGGATCTCTAAAGATTAAAAATGCCCAAAAAATGAGAATCAAGCATTTTTTCCCAGTAGCCTACTAACTATTTCTTCTTTTACGCACACAGCCTGACCCTTTGTTGTCGTGCTAGGGCTGCAAAAATCCAGGTAACCACTTTATGGCAACAAAGAGATGCAAAAAAGTTATTTGTTTGCTGCTCACAAATTATAATTTAATGGACTGGCCTAAAATGTAACCTTGGGTCAAGAGATAGACTGAGCAAGATGAAACAAAATACTGTAAGTTATGGAATATTTTTCATAAAATATTCATAGAAATGTGAGTAATAAATAAATAAATAAAAATAAAATAAGATATATTTTTCCAGTCCTGTTACAGAAGTCTGTAATTAGATACACACAATATTGTTATATAAAGTTGCAAGCTCAGTTCTTGATACAATCTCTTGGAGACTTTTTTTTTAGTCTACCAGATCCGAGTTGAAAAAATCCAGACAATTATGAGATGGCTGCAAAGAGAATCAAGATTTTTGCAGTCCAGATCTGATACCCCTATTTTTAAAGTTATTTTTAGCAAGCCTTACCACAGGCTTTTTGGAATCCTAGGTCAATGATCTGACTTTGGATTCAGTGATGTTCCACAACACAAAGATTTTGGGTATGTTTCTACTTGCTATGACTAGGTCATATTTTAAAGTTCCTTGCTATATATGTAATATTTGTTCTTAGCTTGTTCTTAACCAATAAGTTAGATACATTAGTCAATCTGTCATATGAGTGTTGCAACTATCTATTAAATCACAGGCACTGATGACTTGCTTCTTTAAGAACATGTAAACTGTAATCCTGTACACACTCATCTGGAAGAAAGCTTCACTGACTTCAAGAGACTCAGTTCTGAGTAAACATAACATTTAGATATTTGAAAAGTTACATAGTCACACCTAACCCCATCACAGAAAACAGAACAATGGTTCATTAAATTAACCCAATTCCTTGGATGAATTTGACATGATACAGTGGCCCCACTGTGGCTGTTCGAACTGAGCCAAACCACCAGTCATATTTTAGCTGAATGTTAGTCGAACTCAACCCGTATGGCCAGCTTATGGTTCAGAGGGTCGTGCGAACAGAGCCTTCTCTGGCTTTCCCTTTTTTGCTCCGGAGCTACCACAGCAGTCATTACGGTAATGATGCCCCGCTTTTCTGACTTAAGCCTTGGGCGGACCCCACAAGCACCAATTAGCGTAGCCGGGAAAAGAATCCGGAAGTCGAGGGGAGGGGTGTTTTTTCGTTTGACAGGCAGCAGGGGCGGGAAAAAGACACGACCGCAGCGTAGAGGGCAAGATGGAAAAGAACGGGATGGTTGTGTGAGTAGCGGCTGCGGAGGCGAAAGAACGGGATCGAATAGCATTTATCTTTCTGTTCCGGTGCCTTCTACATTACTGGACTACACTTCCCATAGTTCCCAAGTCTCGCGGTCGTTGGCTATGGCCGCTAGGACTTTGGGAATTGTAGTCTAGCCTGCGCGGCACCAAGCTGGGGAAGGCTGCCGTGTGTTCAGTCGGAGGGTATTGACATACGGCAAATTAGGGAGCGTGACGAAGGCGTCCGAAGCCGTCTGGCAGGAACTGGGGTGCTTGCTGGATGGAGGAGCGGGAGGGACAGCAGTGGAGGGCTCTGATTCTCAGAGGCACCGGGTTATGCGCCAAGAAATGGAGTTACTGCCTTTTTTCCACCCCATACGGCAGAGTCCTTATGTCTTCAGTGGGTGCAGCAGGTAGCTTCACGTGCTGCCCAGGAACCCAGGCCAAGGGAAAGGAGGCCGCTCGCTAAGAAATCTAGTGTTTTGCAGCCCTGGTGTGCTAGTACTTCGTTTGAGCACGCAGGATAAGCAAGAGCCAGCTAGAAGCCCTCATTCGGTCCTGAGTTGAACACCAGTGGAGCTCATTATCTTTCGTCCTACTTGCTTTTAATGTGTGAATAGATACAAATAGCAGAAGAGATACTAGTTCTTAGCAGTCGTTTTGTTCTGCTGTAGAAAAATCAGGGGGCTCAGATATTTCATTTGTCCCCTCTTTGAGGTGGCCTGTGGGTGTGGGAAGCAGCCCAAGAGCCTGGTATTCGGAGAATCTCCCTTTCTCTTCAGTTGTTCCCTAGTTCAAGGAAGGAGAACCTGTAACCTTCCAGATATTGCTGGACTTCAGTTCCCATCTGCCCCAGTTGGCCTATGGTCAGGGAACATGAGAGTTACGATTCACAACATCTGGAACATTACAGGCTGTTACCTTCCTTCTGAAATAGAAATATAAATGTGAAAAGAGTGAAAATATTATGTAATCATTATATAATATCTACAGTGACATGAAACCAAGTTCTCAGTGGGGTTTGTTTTTGAAGTGGGATGATAGAATTGGGCGGTAAAGGTGATATTTCCAAATAATTTCCAAATAAGAACATTTCTTATTGCAATAAAAAAAGTACAGGTGCACAGTCCAGTTCAATCTGAGGTCCAAAGGACCCTTTATAAGGTCTGAGTTCTGCAATCATTGTCAATACATGACTCCCTGCCTACAGAGTGAATTCACCTACTGCATCTTGAACCTCTTTAGAGAGAATAGCTTTCTGCAGCCTTTGCCCTCCCAATGCGTGTTGATACCTCAACTCGCAGATTTTCTAACCAAGATGGCTGGAATTCTGAGACGCATAGCTCCATAAGACCCTGGCAGCTTCTCCTTGAACGTAGCATTTCTTTTAATTTTGCATTTTAAGGGAAGTACATTTGGGAGAAATGGTTACTTGAAAAGACTGTAGCTTGAATCATGTCAACTGGATTTCTATTTTCTTAGTGGAAACGTTTCACTCCTTATCCAAGGAGCTTCTTCAGTCTGAGTAAAGTTAGTAAGGGAATCCTTAAATATGTTTCTAGGCTGGCTGTGTGACCTTGCACCTGGGGCTAGGTCATGGTTATTTTTGAGATGTTTGTTTCTAAGTCCCTTTATCATCTAAAGGAGGATCGTTAAGATTACCCTGCTGCTGTTGAGCTTGCGAAATGGTCTTAATCTTCCTAGGCACAGAAGACAAAGCAGGAAGGAAGATAGGGGAAAGGTTATGCCTGAGGCCCCCACCTCTATTCAAGGAAGGATTTTCCAAGTTGGCATGAATGGATTCCTTGACCCCTCTCTCAAACCACCTATCTTCTCTGTCTAAAATGTGAACATTAATGTCCTCAAATGAGTGTCCTTTTTCCTTTAGATGAAGATAAACTGCTGACTCTGGTCCTGTGGTGTTACTTCTCCTGTGTTGGGCCATCCTCCTGTACAACGGTTGTTTGGTTTCTCCAATGTAGAGTTCAGAGCACTCCTCACTGCAAACCAAACAACCGTTGTACAGGAGGATGGCCCAACACAGGAGAAGTAACACCACAGGACCAGAGTCAGCAGTTTATCTTCATCTAAAGGAAAAAGGACACTCATTTGAGGACATTAATGTTCACATTTTAGACAGAGAAGATAGGTGGTTTGAGAGAGGGGTCAAGGAATCCATTCATGCCAACTTGGAAAATCCTTCCTTGAATAGAGGTGGGGGCCTCAGGCATAACCTTTCCCCTATCTTCCTTCCTGCTTTGTCTTCTGTGCCTAGGAAGATTAAGACCATTTCGCAAGCTCAACAGCAGCAGGGTAATCTTAACGATCCTCCTTTAGATGATAAAGGGACTTAGAAACAAACATCTCAAAAATAACCATGACCTAGCCCCAGGTGCAAGGTCACACAGCCAGCCTAGAAACATATTTAAGGATTCCCTTACTAACTTTACTCAGACTGAAGAAGCTCCTTGGATAAGGAGTGAAACGTTTCCACTAAGAAAATAGAAATCCAGTTGACATGATTCAAGCTACAGACAATTCCACCTGGATGACTGAGAACCTTCATAGACTTACTTGAAAAGAATATATACATTTTTCTGGAAGTAGTTGAATTAACTGATGACATAAGTGATTGAACAGGAATTAAATTTGGGATGGCATGTGTAATGTGTGGGTCAGTACAATTCTACCTATTTCAGGGAAGGGGATTGTAAAAAATGTAGAGTTTTTTCTTACGATGCATGGACCATTTAAGTTAGAAGCTTATGGACACTTATCAGGGAATAAGCCCCTGGAATTTAGGGAAATTTGTTTCAGAATCACCCTGCATTTAAAACATTAATATTCCTAGATTGCTCTTTGCCTGACCAATGATGTTGATGGTATAAGCAGGTAATAAAGAGTCAACTGCTATTCTACACTACTCATCATGAAAGAAAATATGACATGTGGTGGCTCAGCGGGTAAGATGCCAGGCTTGTCGATCGGAAGATTGCAAGTTTGGAGGTTCGAATCCCTAGCCCTGCGTGCGGAGTGAGCTCCCGCACTCGCCCCAGCTCTTGCCAACCTAGCAATTCGAAAGCATGCAAATGCAAGTAGATGAATAGGAACCACTTCGGTGGGAAGGTAACAGCATTCTGCGCGTGTCATGCGGCCACATGACCGTGGAAGCGTCTTCGGACAACGCTGGCTCTTCATCTAACAAACGGAGATGAGCACCGGCCCCTAGAGTCGGACACGACTGCACAAATGTGCGGGGGGAACCTTTACCTTTTTTTTTATGCTACCTTAGAAAAACCATTGCTATTCTGTGACAGTAGCATAGTGACTAGGGGCACTTGAGATCGGTAGCTGCTACTGGATAAACTCTACACATGTGTAATTTTATACTGTTATGGCTCTTTGACAGCTGAGGAGATTTACCTTTAGCTCAGCTGTGGTGTAAGAGAAACTGCTCTGACACTAGCTTGCAGCTGGAAGGGCTGGAGTTCTGCAGAGTTTGGAGGATGGGTTTTTCCCCATTACAGGAATCTCTTCCCTCATCCCAACCCTGAACTTCAGCCCCCCACTTCCCCCAACAGGTCCTGCAAGGAGAATGCTGACTTGACATCTTTGCATCTCTGCCTCAGTGGCCAAGGGAGCAGAGGTTTATATTGTCAGGCTTCAGTCAGTTTTCCATTTCTATTATCAGGAGACCAACCCTTACAAAGTCAGGCTACTAAATGTTTAAATTTCTTTTCATTTTGTGTGGAGAGACATTGTTTTTTCGGGGGGGGGGTTGTTGCAGGTCCTTCAGATAGGTGCTTAGGATGGGGCAATGATTTTAGTTTCTTGTTCTCAGTGTTTCTGAGTCAACATAAATGAAAATGATTGTGGATTGTTTTTGAACTGGTGAGTAGAAATGGTAGCATAGTGGAAGGGCTTTAGAATAGGTTATATAATTCACTCCTCATTTAGTACAAGTGTTTGTGTCTGGCACGGATAACTAGTGACAATTCATGGGATAGTTTGGTATGTGTGTAGAGGATGGTTTTCTGGTTTGAAGCATTGGATTGTACAATTTATATAAGGAAATAAAAGCCTGTAAGAAGAACCTGAAGCTGAGAAAAGAAACAGCCAGTAAACACCTTTAGCTTTTTCAGGTTTCAGTTGCAAGATTTAATTATGGTTTAGCTGCCATTTACTTCCTGTCATCTGTTTTATATTTCTTGAGAAACACAGAAAAACCTGCTTTCATTTGAGAACCGTTTACATAAGTGCATATGCAAAACCCAAGGCAGGGTTTAGAAGCATTTGGATATATATCAACAGGAGATGGAGAATAAATGCTACATTCAGAACTCACAGTTTGCATGTAAGAGTAAAGCTTATTTTATAAAATTATTTAGGGATCAGGGCTAAGAATACTTTGGAAAATCTTCAGGATGCTTTCCTTTTGCAATTAAGGCCATCATGTCTTCCAGGAAAAGAACCGAGACCTGGTTTTTTTTAATTTAAAAAATTAGCCATTGGATGGGACTCCTTCAGGCTTTCTGCCTCAGTGGAATGCTGGAAAGAAATTACTTAAAGGGCTTCAGGATTCTGTCTGTTTTGCCATCATTAGGAAGATTCTCAGAAAATGGAACAGAATGGAACTTAATTTGATATCTGGGGAGAAGCTGGCAAAAGAAAGATCAAGTCTGAAAATGGATCAGAACAAGCTGGGGGATTGCAGAAAAAAATTATAGTACATCCCTATGGGACCTCCATTTTAACTCTGCATTCTTCATGAGCGAATGACCAAGAACAGAGTATATGCCATCTGCCCTCTGCTTCCCAGGGTACAGATACACACAAATACACATAGGTGCAATACAAGGGGAGAGCACACAAACATAGGCAACCCACATATGCACTCACTTAATTAGCGCTGTGTGTGTGTGTATGTGTGTGTGTGTATGCAACAGGTATGTATACAACCGGCTTAGTGCCTGGGGAGAAACTGCACACAGATACAACACATTACTTTGTTACATGGGAGAAAATACAGATGCTTCCTAAGGCCGCTGGTGGCAAAGGGGTTGGAAACAATTCCAGAACCTTTGGTTTTCTTGCCTTGTTCATTCATCCCAACCCTTTGGAATATTGGAAAGAAACTATGTGAAGAGGTTGGGACCCTGCCTGCCTGCCTGCCTGCCTGCCTTGTCAGCAGGATAACACTCTGAAAAGTGAATAACATGGGACCAAAGTTGGTGTAAGCACAGAAGCTGGCGAAAGAAAGATCATGGTAAAAATGGGCTGGACCCAGCCAGGGGCACAGAGAAAAAGAAATCCCGAACAAATTCCCACAGTGCATCCCTCAGGGACATGCCTTTGAACCTTGGCAGTTGCTCTATTCTAAGCACCCTTCCCACTCTCGTGTGC
The DNA here is from genome assembly GCA_023362775.1 of Charina bottae. Classification (NCBI taxonomy): domain Eukaryota; kingdom Metazoa; phylum Chordata; class Lepidosauria; order Squamata; family Charinaidae; genus Charina; species Charina bottae. The sequence continues at coordinate 60,760,461 of JALMGJ010000003.1, forward strand.
CCCAGAGTGGAACCCGTGGAACCCATTCTATGCTCCCAGTGCGCAGACACCATGGGAGAGGAAGCCGAAATGCACATACACAGGTGCAGCGTGTTACTTCATTACAGATGCCTCCCATGGCCACTGTTGGCAAAGAGCTTGGAAAGATTCCCCAAAGCCATGCATGTCGTTTTCTCCCTGCAATCAGCTGCCACAATATTTATGGCAGAAACCATTAACTTTTAACAGCATTCTTAACCACAAGAAGGAAGTACAGGAATTTAAAGATATTATCCAGTTTTTCCTGTACAGATGCAGGATTTCCACTCGCATAATTCCTAGATTAAGGAAGGCTATATAGTTTATATTGAGAAATAACTGCTTAATGGTAGCTCAGCGGGTAAGACGCCAGGCTTGTCGATCAGAAGATCGCAAGTTCGGAGGTTCGAGACCCGAGTGCCACGTGACGGAGTGAGCTCCCGCAGTCACCCCAGCTCTTGCCAACCTAGCAATTCAAAAGCATGTAGGTGCAAGTAGATGAATAGGTACCACTTCGGTGGGTAGGTAACAGCGTTCCACGCGCGTCATGCGGCCACATGACCGTGGAAGCGTCTTCGGACAACGCTGGCTCTTCGGCTAACAAACGGAGATGAGCACCGGCCCCTAGAGTCGGACACGACTGCACAAATGCGTGGGGGGAACCTTTACTTACCATCACTTATAGTGATCCAGAAGATTCAAAGTCTCCATCTTCTATGTTCATTTTGCCTTTGCTTTCCTCTGATTAGTCCTACAGGATTTCCTGAATTGAAAAATGATACATTCTTGCGAGCAGCACGAGGAGAAGAGACAAAATACACTCCTGTTTGGTGCATGAGACAGGCAGGAAGATACCTGCCAGGTAATTAAAGCAGAAGGGATGACTTGAATTTATAGAAGAGGTGCATGGTTTATGGCTTCCAGATACCATTTGGTTTCAGTGCCTATCATTTGGCCAAATTGGTTGAGCTGAATGGAATTATAGTCCCAATGATACTGTTTCTGCTGTCTAGTCAGTAAAAGTCCAGATAGCCATTAGATAACAGCAAAGAGAAAAGGAACTCAACTCTTTGCTGCCATCTAGTAGTTATTTGGATTTTGGAGGCTAGATATGGTAGCTTTTTCTCTACCTTGTGGCTGTTTGAAAGTGATTGGTAGTATTTTGGGGTGGTTTTGAATCAGTGTTGATTCCTGGCGACTGCGTGGACAAGTCCCTGCAGTTTTCTTGGCAAGGTCTTTCAGAAGTGGTTTGCCATTCCCTATTCCTAGGGCTGAGACTGGCCCAAGGTCACCCAGCTGGCTTCGTGCCTAAGGCGGGACTGGGACTCACCATCTCCTGATTTCTAGCCTGATGCCTTAACCGCTACACCAAACTGCCTCTCTTGGGGTGGGTATGGACTGTTTATATCAATAAAGTCATATTAGCCATTTATTTATTTATTTCGTAAGAGTGAATTTCTGCCAAATGGAAAGAGGGCAAGGGAAAGAATATTCTAAAGGTCGGATTCTAGGGAAGTGAATAGCCTTTCCCCTTTAGTTGAATCAGGAAGAAAAACCCAGCTATGTTTGAAAAGCATTGACACATACTGTTGGCACTTGGAGCTTTTTCCTCACAACATCTCTGGTCTGGTTCTTACATAGTGCAAGCCACAGTTTGCTGAATATGCCATAATTGGCTGGATTCACATACAATGCTAAGGCATAAATCATAGTTTATAAGCTACAGTTGGTCGATTTCTACAAACCAAACCACTAAATGCATATAGAAATTAAAGCATAAGTAAATAATAAATAAATAAATAAATAAATAATGGTTTAGCCATGTGACTAACTGGACTTTGAAGCAGCAGGATAGAAAGAGTATTGAACTTTGATGTTGGACTAGACTCTTGAGAATACCGTGGGTAGTAAAACAAACAATCAAACAAAAAATGGGCTATAGAACAAATCAATCCAGAGTTCTCACTCAAGACACAAACGACCAGGCTCAAATTATCATATTTTGGATATGTGAGAACACAGCTTCTCAAGAAGTCCATCATTCTGTGAAAGGTGGAATGAAAGACAAGACGAGGATGATCAGCAGCAAGGTGGGTGGACTCAATTACGTTGGTGATGGGTGTACTGTTGGGAGACCTGAAAGGCCAGGTTGGGGACAGACATTGGAGAAGGTCTGGTTAGGTGATTGCTAAGAGTTGACACCAACCTCATGGCACATAATGAATCAACCAACTAACATGAGTAGGATTGCTGCCAAGGCCTGTTCTCTTGGGTGCAATGCACTCTCGGGGGCCGCTGACTTTCTAATCATTTTGCAGAATTCCGCGAGACTCGAGCCACTCAGGATTTCTTTGCGACCTGTCGATCACCAGAGACCTGCTGTGAACTCACTCTGCAAGTATGGAGGACCTTGGAGGGAGCTTTATGTTGCTCTTAATTAGGACTGAAGTTCAGGACATCACTTACTTCTTAAGTCTACTTTTCTTTTGTTCTTTTCTAATGTTACCTCTGCTCCACTTGTTTAATGTCTGTGTACCCTGGGTGTCTTTCCTTCTTCTCTGCTTCTGTTGTTTGTTCATCTTTATTGCACTGATATACTGCCAGTACTTCTTAATGTTCTCTATCAGAACATAATTTTGAATATTTTCATTAATCTTTATTTAGCCAATGTAGTTTTGTTTTTCTTTTTGAAAACATTAATGGCCTAAAGTTTCATTTATTTGCCTGCAAAACACTTATATGCATTGCTGACTGCTTTGGGATTTCTTCTTCTGCTTTTTAATATTGTGTTTATATAATGCTTCCTTCTGTTTTCTCTCACATTGTTATACAACTTGTCAATATTTTTTCAGTGTTCATTGTCAGGCTGACAGCATCACTTTAAACATTACTTCGGTCAGTTTTTACAATATTCATGTTTAAAAAAACATGGTTTTTCTTTTTTTCCACACATTAATCTCATTCTATTTTGGTCCATTAGGAGCTTTTTCTTTGATCTGAATATAATTTTGGTTTCAAAATCAAACTTTTTTCTGCTTTTTAAAAATTACTTTTTAATATTCATCCTTTTAAAAATATTTTTTAAAAAATTGTTTTTCATAATCTTTTAATACTTTTCATTGGCAGCTTTGTAAACCATCTTTATCTGAGCTATTTACTTAATAGTTTTCCAGTCATGTGCATTTTCAACTTTTTTTTCTGATTTAAATTGTTGTTGCTGTTGCTAATTAATGCTGCCCCCGATTATTTTTTATCGGTCTCCTTCTCTTTGTCATTAAGGGCCTTTCTTTTGGAGCAGGGGGCAGGGATGTTGTGGAGTATAAGACTGGGCATGAGAGATTGATGGAGCCCAGAGGTATTTAAGCAGCAATTCCCTCATTCTTAAGCTGTGAAGAATATCATCCCCTAGTAACTAAAGCAGAGCTTTCCAAACTTTTCATGTTGGTGACACACCTTTTAGACATGCATCATTTCACAATACACTCTTACAGCAGGGCACAAGGCAGGCACTAGGACCTGCATGGAATCACAGCAGGTTTGGAGGCAGCAGGGCACAAGGCAGGCACTAGGACCTGCGCAGAATCACAGCAGGTTTGGAGGCAGCAAGGCACAAGGCAGGCACTAGGACCTGCGCAGAATCACAGCAGGTTTGGAGGCAGCAAGGCACAAGGCAGGCACTAGGACCTGCGCAGAATCACAGCAGGTTTGGAGGCAGCAGGGCACGAGGCAGGCACTAGGACCTGAGCAGAATCACAGCAGGTTTGGAGGCAGCAGGGCACGAGGCAGGCACTAGGACCTGCGCAGAATCACAGCAGGTTTGGAGGCAGCAAGGCACAAGGCAGGCACTAGGACCTGAGCGGAATCACAGCAGGTTTGGAGGCAGCAGGGCACAAGGCAGGCACTAGGACCTGCGCAGAATCACAGCAGATTTGGAGGCAGCAGGGCACGAGGCAGGCACTAGGACCTGCACGGAATCCTGACAGGGCTTGGAGGCAGCAGCAGCCGCGACACACCCAGACACTGCAGCCGACACACTAACATGTCCCGACACAGAGTTTGGAAGGCTCTGAACTAAAGCATTACATGTGTCTGTGCATGTGCACATATATGGGGAGGGAGAAATAGGGCTTGCCTGGTCAGTCAGGACTAAATTTCTTGAACCGAATTACTTATCCTTTTCTTTCGACCCAAAGTTGAAGAGATCAGCAAGCTCACCATCCAGCACATTGCCCCAGGATTACCAGCATTTTTGGCAGCATAATTGAAGTGCATACTGACAATTGTTGCCACCCTCCAATCACATTGTAGCTCTTGAGAAGATCCTCTTTAATTGTCACATTTTATAAAACTATATTCTACCCCAAATGTACAAGAATTTCCCCCTGCTGAGTTAGCCAGTCTTGCACGCCCTGTGAATTCCAGTATATACTGTATTTAAAAGGGTGGTATCTCATTGGTGGAACATGAACAATATTAGCAGTATAGTACTATCAGGGGTGGGGGCGTGGTGGCTCAGAGGGTAAGACGCCAGGCTTGTTGATCGGAAGATTGCAAGTTCAGAGGTTCGAATCCCTAGCCCTGCGTGCAGAGTGAGCTCCTGCACTAGCTCCAGCTCTTGCCAACCTAGCAATTCGAAAGCATGCAAATGCAAGTAGATTAATAGGTACCACTTCGGTGGGTAGGTAACAGCGTTCCGCGCGTGTCATGCGGCCACATGACCGTGGAAGCGTCTTCGGACAACGCTGGCTCTTTGGCTAACAAACGGAGATGAGCACCGGCCCCTAGAGTCGGACACGACTGCACAAATGTGCGGGGGGAACCTTTACCTTTACCTTACTATCAGGGGTGATGTGGATTCTGAAAAGCAATAGACCTGGTCTATAGGGAAGTTCTCTAGTGCACAATATATGTCTGTATGGTAGGCAAGATTGTGCCATTATTGCAGCAATGCTGGGTTTGTTAATTATCCAAGAAACACATAAGGCTGCCTCCGGAGAGGCCTGCAGTTACAGTTTCTTAATTTTCTTTCATATAGAAAAATGCTCCAAACAGAATGGCAGCTACTGTGCATCATAAAAAATCCAAGCCCCTTTTTACTTTCTCTCTGAATTTGAAAGTTCAATCAAATTGCTTTATATTTTCAAACATTTTCACTACCATCATGAATGCTGGATTCTGCCTCTCTGTTTCAAATACATAAGTATAAAAAGTCTAGTTAAAATCAAGTTTAGCAAGTGTTGTTTCCACTGTCTTTGGTTTCAGCCTCTACGACGCTTTCCTTTTGATGCGGCCATCATCTTCTCTGACATCTTGGTGGTGCCTCAGGTAAGAGGAATGGCTGGGGACAAGGACATATGGCTAATGATTCTACTTGGGGGAAGAGAAGCTGACAAACTTTTAAAACCAAAAACGAGTTCCGTACCACATCTTATTCTCTCTTTCAGGCACTGGGCATGGAAGTGGTAATGGTGCCAGGAAAAGGCCCCACATTTCCAGAACCACTCAAGGAAGTAGAGGACCTGCTGAAGCTTCGGCAGGAGGTCGATGTGGCGAAAGAACTGGGCTATGTCTTCCAGGCGATCACACTGACACGGCACAGATTGGAGGGGAAGGTGCCTCTGATTGGCTTCTCTGGTGCCCCGGTGAGTACCATTATTTGGAAAGACATATCTTACAGGAAATCCCTGTCTGAACCTCTACACTTTCCTAGTGGGTAGCAGAGGGGCGTGCTAGATACCTGTGCTGTTATCTGAGGCCAGGGGGGTTCTGAGTCTTTGGCAGCAGCATTCGACAAGTCCTTTAGGAAGGAGAAAATGGCTTGGTTCTTTATTACTTCCAGCCTGACCTTTTATATTCTTGCTGCTCAGCCTTAACTTAATAGATTGTTCAGTTGGCTAGCCAGCCATCTACTCCACAAAGATCTATCCGTTTTATCTTGTGGCATGTGATTTGAGCCAGATGGGATTTTATCTATTGCATTCCATTCCAATAGCCTTGGCTGAACTTGGAAACTAATTGATTCACAAGCTAAGTACTTTGCTGGATGGGTTGTGTAACTCTCCAAAATGAACAGAGTGTAAGAGAAATGTTGATATAGGTTTAGAAGAGAGCAAAGTGCAATGCCAGCCATGTAATCTGTTTAGAGTAGAACTGCTTCACTGTTTCTGCAGGGTTCATGTAATTACAGAGGCTGGCTTGGACATGATGGGCTTTGGAAGTAGACTTTTTTTTAATAATACGTGCTTTTCCTTTCTGCTCTCTCTCACTCCCAGTGGACTTTGATGTCCTATATGATTGAAGGTGGTGGCTCCAACACAATGGCCAAAGCCAAGGCTTGGCTCTACCGGCATCCTGAGGCCAGCTGTCGTCTGCTCACTTTATTGACTGATGTGATTGTGGAATACCTGGCGAGACAGGTGGCTGCAGGTGCTCAGGTGAGTGGACCCTGAACAGTCTCTGCCCATAAGTTTGTAGGCATCACAGTTCATTAAATAGGTCTGTCCTCGGTTTCTGAAGGTGTACTAACTATTCCCTTTATCTTTCTGCAGAAAAGGATCCCTTCAAGGAAGGGTAAATAATTGAATCAAGAAATCAGCATTGTATTGCTTAGGCTACTAATCTTAGAACATAGCTTTTCATAAATATCCAATTGTATTTTCTCTTTCGTTTTTAAGAATAGATTTGAGAATAGTGCTCATGAGGACAGATCAAAGCTGAATTTGATGGCATTTCGCAGAGCACAATTCTGCACCATAGCATATAATATGTGAAGTACCAGTCACCTTCAACTTTCAAGATTTTTTATCTGGCTTTATGAGCTCCAGAAAGTTATTCTTCTTCCCCCAAATTACTCTTCTTCCCAAAATGTTTCAAGAGGTGACTTCTTGCAGCTGGTTCATATATACAGCCAGGACAGTAAGAGTCTGCTGACTGGTCCTGGCCCTTCTTCCAACTGCCTGCGGTTAGTGTTAAGATGAAACAGATCTATCCATATGACTGGAAACCATGCCAGGCTTCTTGAACATACTGGTATAGATTCTCTCCACATAAAGCCCATTCTTACATTATACCAAATATATGGGAACTGCAACCTTTGTCCTCTGTGTTCTTTCACTTGAGAATAGGATTAAAAACTGCAGCTAGCATGTGACAGTCTAATCCGGGAACAAACCCTTCAACAAAAACAAGAACAATGAACTCTACTTAATCTTAGGGTTTTTCACTGTAATTTTCTCCTAAATACATGTTTTAGGGCATCCAAAGGCAATTTAGATATAGATTTGTTCCAGCTGAAGAATCCTAGATTATTGACCGGAATTGTAAGTTCTATGCCAGGACAAGTTGGAGTGAATGCACTGTACAGTGGGGAAGGGCCTACCAGATAAGCGGAAAGGCGAGAGGGAGAGAAGCTGTTAACCCGGAAGTGATTTTGGTTCTCTGCTTGTCTCTTTTTGCCAGGCTCTGCAGATTTTTGAGTCCCATGCAGGACATCTGGGGCCAGAGCAGTTTGCAGAGTTTTCCCTCCCATTCATTCGGTCCATTGCTAAGGGAGTGAAGAATAAGCTGCAAGAAAATGCTCTCCCTGTGGTGCCAATGGTAAGAGATGGGACTGCTTCCTTCAGCTTCTTCCTGAATTATCAACTAGAATTTAAAGCTATTCTGTCCACAATGACAGTGTCCCTTTTATCTTAAAGACAAATATCACATTATGGTAGATCCTGGAGCTCATTTTCACCTATCATATATTCTTCTCAATGGATGAAAGACCTTTAACAGACATTTTCTAGAAGACATAAAGGTAGAACAGAGAAAAATATAGGTGAACGTAAAAAGACCTGCTGGATCAGACTTAAGACCTATGTAATCCAATATTCAGATGGCTATGGAGTGCCTGCAAGTAGGATATGAGTATAATTAGCTGTGGACCCCAGCAACTAATACTGAAAAACCTATGGCCTCTGTTATTACAAAAAGTCCAAAGTCGATGAAGGTTCTCAGTCATCCAGGTGGAACAGTCTGTGGCTTGAATCATGTCAACTGGATTTCTATTTTCTCAGTAGAAACCTTTCGCTCCTTATCCAAGGAGCTTCTTCAGTCTGAGTAAAGTTAGTAAGGGAATCCTTAAATATGTTTCTAGGTGGCTGTGTGACCTTGCACCTGGGGCTAGGTCATGGTTATTTTGAGATGTTATTTCTAAGACCCTTTATCATCTAAAGGAGGATCATTAAGATTACCATGCTGCTGTTGAGCTTGCGAAATGGTCTTAATCTTCCTAGGCACAGAAGACAAAAGTCCAAAGCCATCCTGATTAGTAGCCAATGAAAGAGAATAACCCTTAAAGGAAATATTTGAGATTCTCTCTCTTCCTTCAGTCCCCTTTGTCATACTTTCTTTTTCCTGACTTATCAAAACAGAGTCTACAAAGAATATGAAGCAGACTTCTAAATTAAAGAATTTGGATTTTAAGGTAGATGAGACCCCCCCCTCTCCTGAACCATAACTGGAGGTAATGCTGGCATTTCAGAGATTGATTTTATAGTGCAGACTTTCCATAATCAGGGGTAGTGGACAAGAGGCTGGCACTTCCATTACTCTTTATAGAAGCTTCTTTTTCACCGTTTCCTGTGCCTAGTTAGGGGGGAAAAAAGATAATATGCAAAGAAACATGTCACCATGCACAATTTTTTAAAACCATGACACAATATAACTTTTCTTCATAGAGAATTTGAATTCCTATATTACCAAGCATTTGTGACTCTGTCCACATCATCTTAATTGTTTTCTATCTTCTCCTTCTCCCCTCTCCATCCACTAGATCATCTTTGCCAAGGATGCACACTATGCGCTGGAGGATTTGGCACAATCTGGGTATGAAGTGGTTAGCCTGGACTGGACCATATGTCCCCGAGATGCTCGGTGAGAAATGCGCTGTCTTCCCTTGGGAACTCTGTGTGTCTGTCATCTCTTCCAACGGCACACTTGCTCAGTTTTGCATTAATGGAGTAGCTTGTCATAAAAGTCAAATCCCTCTCACATATGATACTTGAAGAATAAAGGGATGATAGTTGAAGATAAGGTTGAGTAAAGCTACCAGTCATAGGCTTTGCTTGAAATGTTACACCTGTGTAGAGATGAGTTTTCTAGGACAGGTTAGGATAATGCAGTGCAACAGATAGGGCAGAAAGTTCTCTTGCTCTTTCTTTAGGAAATCTATTTGGTTTGGTTTATTAGAAACCAAAAGAAGACAAGATACCATGTGGGGAAATTATAATTTTCTGTTCTGACTCAGCTACCTAAGAATTGCTTTTGTGGGTAACTTCTTTCATCTGCTCCAGCATTTTAACTGAAGTTAGCCAGGTAAGAAGGATGGATGGATTTGACGGATAGCTTGCCTTTCATTCAGGAGTTCAAGGTGGTGTATGTAGAACTCCCTCTTCCTATCCCCCCACCCCCCAAAAAAAAACCTCGGTGAAGTAGGTTGGGCTGAGAGAGAGAGATTGGCTCAAAGCCACTCAAGTTTCTGTGGCTGAGTGGAGCAGAACCTGGGTCTTCCTGCAGAACATGACAGAAGTGGCATTTCGCTGCTTATCATTAACTTCAATTCAAGAGATCTGCTGCTGCTCTTAATAGCTTCTGAGGGACAGATTTTATTTTAAAATTAGCAGTTATCAGTGCATATTGAGGCAATGAAGTCCAAAAAGCATCCTTATCCTAGTTAAGTGCCTCTCATCCACTTTAATATTTTTTTCCTGTTTCAGCCAGCGGACAGGACGAAATGTTACCTTACAAGGGAACTTGGATCCATGTGCCCTCTATGCATCCAAGGTAAGGAAACCTGCATTAACAACGTACCAGGTTATGCTCCTTCCTGCAGCCAGTGGCTTCTTGTATCAATTCCTGTTTTCTAGCTTGGGTTTGTTCAAGCTGGTTTCCATGGAACCTGAATGGGTTCTGCTGGACAAAGGAAAAAAAACCGCTCTACAAGGGATTAGGGGGAAAAAATTCCCTTGCAGAGAAAGTCCCTTGTGGAAAGTAAGGGGGAAAAAGTCTCTTAGTTACTAAGGAAAAAAAACTACAAAAGCGTCTAAGCCTCCCCCCCCCCCCCCCAGTCCTTTGTGGAAAGTTTGTTTTTCCCCTTAGCCACTAAGGAACAGTGTAATGGGCAGAGCTTGCCAGCTGACAATTCAGAAGCCCCACCCCTCTCGATCAGGGGTTCTGGGATATTTTTTTTTTTAATCAGTTCTGCAGCCTGAAAAAGTTTGAAAATCCATGTTCTTGGTCTCTTTTTGCTAAAAAGAAACAAGTAACCAAGGCCTTTTATTGACACAGGAGTCCAGATCGAGGAAAGACAATTTTCAAATCCTTAACCCAATATAATTAGCTATAGCTACAGATAAGTACCTATCCTATTGCAAATAAAATCTCTCTTAATAGGTTAATGAAGGTCAAAGGGCTGTTGCTAACAACTCTTTTTCTGTCTGTGGATCAAGTGCCCAATCAATGACCTTCAAGCCATGCTTTTGTTATTGAAAGCATCCTGTTGGCTTGAAAGCACTGCCTTTTCTTCACTTACCTAACTCATTTGGAATGGTGGTTAGCATGAGCAAAGTGTGGCTATCCCTAATTCAGATTGCTTCCAAAATATGAGTTGGTCGCAAACTATAGTCAACTCTGACCATTTGTTTGTTTGATGTTACAGCAAGCCAGGCAAAGGAGCAGGGGAGCTGTGCAAGGCTATGTCTTCCTAGTTCCCCAATAGTTTTGAAGAGTGAAAACAAAACGTGGCCTATCTTGCCTGCTCATGATTGTTCACTTCCCACAGGAGAAGATCGGGGAGCTGGTGAAAAGGATGTTGGAAGGCTTTGGCTCCCAGCGCTACATTGCCAACTTGGGTCATGGCCTCTATCCTGACATAGATCCAGAACACGTAGGGGCTTTTGTGGATGCTGTGCACACGCATTCTTGCAATTTGAACAAGTGTTCTTAGAGACTTGGAGAAACCAGTCCTTAAGCAGAAAAGAAAAAAGAAAAGAAAATGGATCATCATCTGCTAAGCAAATGTAACTGTTATTGAGAAGTGGCATCCTGGAAAGGATCTCATTGTAATAGCTACAAAGACTGCTGCAGGAAGCGGCAAAAGGAACAGGGGAGTGCAGGTTTTTCACAGCATATGTTATCTTCCTCTCAGCTCCCACTGTGAGAGCAGTAAAGGAACAGAAAGTGGATTCATTATGAAACATATATTGCCCCAGGTATGTACTTTTTATCCCCAAATTGCTCCTGCTGATTACAGAGCTAATCTGAGGGCCTCTGACCACCAGTGAACACCTTTTGTTATAACTGAACTTCATCTGCCCTTCTGCGCAGGGTTTGGCTGTGTCTCATCCTGCTTCCTACCCACCTGTTTCATGCAGCAATACTTTTTATTCTGGTTGCCTTTAGTACTCAGAAGTGCCACAAGAGTGGTGCTGCTGATGTGGGGAGAAGTTCAAAGCATCTGGAAAGGAGGAGTCGCGCCTCATGCATATGCCTGAATGGTCTGCTTCTGCAGGTTAAGTACCCTGTGTCTGAGGAAGCTTTTTTGCAAATATCTTGATACTGGTTTTGCTGGTCATTGACCGAATAAATATGATTGATTGATTGTTGATCCTGGAAAAGGAAGAACTATACTCTCCCCTCCCAGTTAAAGAATATGGAGCTGTAGACTCTCCCTATTCCCATCTCAGTAGCAGCACAGGTTGTCTTGGAATGGCCATCCTTTTCATGATTCCTGACTGGCAGCATTACTGGACTGATACCGAAAGGGCTGGAGTGATACAATGAATGTCTTCCTTTTTTTTTTTTTTATTAAACATCAGATCAAGAAGTTGTACATACAAAATAAAGAGACAGAAGAATGATACTTTTATGGCAACAAATACTGGGTGAGGTGGGCTTGCCTGGTCTTGGAACCAGTTTTTCAGGACTTTTTTTTAAAGGACAAAATTGGAGCCAGACAGTAGGTAACTTTAATCCACATTTCCTAAACTACGCTTCATCTGAACCCCTGCCCCACCCATTCCCTCCCCGCCCCTTTAGAACTAGGATGCACTGGAACAGGGGAACACAAAGACATTTGGGAAAAGGAGAAGCTCCTGCTGCACCCCCTTTCACCGGACCAAATTAAAAGATTCAGATGGAGGCGAAGCAGCAGTGGGAGACAGAGCAGCAGGAACTATGGCAGAGAGCTGTCCTCAAGAGGGCACCCCCTTAGCAGATGCCAGCAAAGACAGTCGTTTTGAAATGGAATTGAAAATAAAGACACATATGCAGACTAGTTGCTCCTGCTCCCCCGATGACAAAAATAAAATAAAAATAGGACCTTTTCTAGATTCACAGAGGAATGCAACTCTTGCACAAATCAGTTCATATGCATGTGGAGAAAGGCCAAAAATAGAGTATTTACACTATGGGCTCAACTGGCTCACAGTCTTGTTCCAGCTTCCTGGGGTCATTTTGTGCCCCCCACTTGGAACCATGGTACAAAGCAGCAGAGTCAAGTAGCGTGCTGTGGCTGACAGCCAGTGGGCCACGTCCACACCCTGATGGCCTTGAAATGCTGAGGTGTATCTGGCTTTGCGGTTGCCACCTTGGCCTCCTCTCCTCCAAGGTTGTGTGTTGTGGTAGGTCTGTTCAAGCTTTTGTTTATTTTCCATTGGTCAAACCCCACCCACCTGTCTGTCTTTGCCAGCAATGCTGGGGGGAAACCTGAGAAATATTCGTATTTCTCATGTTTGGAAATGCTTAGCCCAGCCAACAACACATTTCAAGTATCCCCAAACAAACAAAAACAAAAAAGAATAATTATAAATAATTAGAACTTTACAATTTAATAATTGACACATATACTATTGTATTTACAGTATCATAAACGCTTCTGTTACTTTTAGTAAAGCAATCCCTGAGAACCGTTAACTTTAGGTTTTTAATTAAGGATTTTCACACGCACACACTTGCACACATACTAAACCAACCACCCCCAGCCCTGTGCCCCCCGCCCCAGCTATGCTGGAGTCAACTCATCCTACTCCCCAGCCAAGCAAATAGTCTGAAGTCTGGCAAATCTGGAGGGTGCCAGGTTGGAGAAGGCTGCACTAAACGGTGACAACTGCCAGTCATGGCAGGATGCACATCTCAAAACCCACCAGCCGAGAACACGGATGGCAGCACAAGAGGCTGAGCAATGTGCTTCCACGTTGGCTGCTTTTCTGCCTCCATCCACCATGCTGTTTGGGAAAGAGGTATTCAGTTTCCTAGTTAGCCTTTTGGTATTGCTGAAGTGTTTGCAAGTAAGTGGTCATTGGGAAGCAAACTCTTCCTGTCATGCTACTTTTGGTTTATGTTCCTCAAATTGGGAAATTTTCTACGATGAAAACTAGAGTTAGTCTTGCCTGGTAAGCATGATCCCACCAACAATGTTCAGGGTTTCTTCTTTCCTTTTCCCCAGTGCAGACGTTCATCCAAATCGTTCTCGCACTAGCAACATGAGCTTCTTTTTGCCCTTATAGATCTGCTTAAGGTTGTCTATGAACTGCGCAAACTGAATGTGGCCATCCTGAGCCAGCAGGAAAGTCTCCCGAGCTTTGCTCAGAAACTCAATAAACTCCCCATAATGCCGTGGGCTGATGTGGGTAAGACGGGAGTGTGTGGTATTGATGTAAGCACTTATTGTAGCATCCAGCAGTTGACGCAAAGGTGCTTTGTCTGTTGACATCAGTTTCCCAGAGTTCCTGCGGCCAGGAATGCCAGCAAGGCCTGGTGCTGTCATCGTGCAGCGTCGCAGAATGTCAGATAGCACTGTGGCACAGTGCACACTCTTTACCACCAGTGGAATAATGGCTGCCAGCTCATTCTTCCCCAGGGAATGGCTGAGTGCACATGCCCAAAGCACATCATTGATGGCAGGGTGTGTGTCCTGGTTATAGGCAAGGTTGAGGTGTGTCATGGCAAGCGATGCCAGCTTGAAGGCCCGTAATGGGTAGCCACGGTGCTCCATATACCGTGCAATGGTGAAGAGTTGTGAATAAGTCATGCCGGTGGACGCAGCGTCTATAACAATTTGGTAGGCGGTCTCAAAAGCGATGTGGTCCTTCTCACAAAGGGTAAGAGCTGAGAGTGCACAGTTTTGAGGATCCTTCATCGCACACTGCAGGGCCAGTGTGCGAGCACAACTAGCCAGTTCTTCTCGCTGCGGATAGTCCAGACTGAGGCGCAAGATAGTGCTGTGGGACATCACTGTTGCTGCTACTATGCTAGTTGCTTCGGTGGGGGTAAAGAGCGAATACCAGCTCTGCAAGATGCTGACCAGGGCCCGAACACCTGCAGGAAAGAATCACAAACTCCTCAGCCAGTAGTGAAGGACCAGCAAGGTGCACACGATGGGGGCAAGTAAGCTGAGCAATAATTGTATTTTCTTTTCGATCAAATTGGACCAATAGTACCAGGATTATGATTCTGCCAGGAGACCAACATTGCTGTCAATTACACTTTTTGTCTCTCAATCACTATCCTGAAAGTAGCGTATCACTGTCCAATTTAGCACTGTTCTTTTTTTTTTTTACAATGGAGGTTTGAGCTACTCACCATGATTGCTATAATCTGAGCTACTTACTGTCTGAGTTCAGTTGGAAAATGCCATCTTTGGGGAAACCTATCCTACTATCTTCATTTGGCATGTTTTCCTTACAATTAAATTCTTCAATATTTGCTACCTAAGGAGCCAATATTGGGAGAAATAGACTATTTTCCTTATGCCCATGTAGAATGAGCTACGCATCACTCCTCTTTGCCATGAATTTGGATATTAGCTGTCATCCAGATTTGGCTCTGGTGCTCAATAGCATCCTAATCTCCCTTGGGTGAGCAGAATATACCACACATGTAGACGAGCCTCCCCACATTTGCTGCCTTCCAAGTGTCTGGGGACTATAGCTCCCAGAATCTCCAGCCAATGTTGGGAAAGGCTGAAATATACTCACTATAGGCTGCAGTCTTCATTTTAAGGATGGGTTAATGAAAATACCTACCAACTTCTGTAGCACAGGTCACCAGCCATCGCACCATCTCCCTCCGTCTCCAATTCAACGTTGATAGGGTCATGCGCATCACCTGCAACAGTACAAATGAGTAGAGAATCATTTTTCACCCACCAGTGATACCCAAAGAAATGGTTGCATTCCCCTAGATGAGCAAATCATAACAACTGAATTGTTTATCTTCAAAGCAAAAGAATTGCTTTGAAGATAAACAGGTCTGGCTTCTAGCTTCATAAGCTGGCTAGGATGGAGGCCATCTGGGAAGCATATATTATTGCCTGTTCTGAACTCTTCAGGTTGAGAAATATAAGTGTGGTTAAATTATTTAAATGGCCAGTATTATCTGTGAGAAAGCAGGATGAGTGCTTAAGATCTGAGCTACACATCTCAGCAGACTTTTCTTTGGCTCTTATGGACATTTCATTAACCTTCAAGGCATGCTTCCAACCTAGTACAAAGATTTGGAAATTCTTAATTTTTCCTGACAATACTAATGTCCTTACCTGTAGCCCCAACTCCAGTGCCACATTAAGTAATGTTGTATCAGCATTACTATCAGCAGGTGTGGCAATCTTAAAAGCATCCTGAGCCAGTTTGAAGATCAGGGAAGAAGAGTGGATGTTCTTCTGAATTGCTTCTAAGACAGTCCGTAGACGCAGCATGTCACCTATGTGGAAATCAGAAGAAAGTTTATCCGTTAGTTGGATATGTTGACAATAATCTATTCTAAAATAGTAGTATCTTCCTATCTAAACTGGATAAACCTAAGCAACAGCATTCTTCTTTCATATAGCCCTGCTGGAGAGAAATCAGTTTGGGGGGGGGGTGTCAAATATTCAACCACAGATTTCTTCCCAGATCCATCAATGCCTTTCCACTTAGCCTTTTTCAGCTCAAGCAACTATGCCAAGGGGTTCTGTGACAAATCTGCATTTTGCCTGTTTTTCGAGCCAAGCAGGGAAATGCAGCATAGATGCTGCACAGAAATAAAAGGCTGTTACGCAATGTATCATAGCATCTGCAATCTGAGCTACAGTCATAAATCACCAGACAAAAATATGCTTGTAACATATACTAGCTTACAGTTTACCTCAAAGAATCACATTAGATTACATTATAAAAGTCAAAACACCCCCCCAAAAGTTTCATTTTCAAATCTATAGCAGGCAAAACATATTTTAAAAAATCCAACTACAGATAAAAAATATTTTCTATGGAATAAGTTTGGCGATGCCTTTGGTATGCAAAGCCCAAAGGTTTGGCTTTAATTTCCTGGCCTTTTGTTTACCTCAAGTAGCCAAATGACATCCTGGCCAAATATTAAGCACAGCCCAGGAGAGTTCCTGGGCCAGAGGCTGATGAGCCAGGCTATGTACGTGGGAATCCCATTTGATCTACAGTTCCTATACAGAACTCTGAAACTAAAGAAAGCGTCTCAAAGCTTTCCCCAACAGTAACTAAGAGAAGTAATTGCCTGAAAAGGGGACGTGAGGCAATTATACAAGTCTCACAGAAGTAGTTGGTCCCATTATTAGCCCATCATTCCAGTATCAGCAACTCTCCTAAGTGCAGCATAAAACCTCACCTGCACTGCAATGAATGAGATGGGAAGCCTGGGAGTAAGTTAACTTTGCTTCATGGGAGTTTTTGGCTCCTGGGAGTCCCACCATCCAGTAAGGTAAGAATCCCTTCCTCCTAATATAGACAGATGGGCTCACATCAACAAATGAAAGTTGTCTTTGCTGATAAAGTGAGAAATCATTATCCTGCCCAGCAGTTGCATTCTTCGATATAGCCCAGCAGGAAATAGTCTGCGGTTTGGTGGTACAGGTGATAAAGGCTGCACAGAGCGTGCAGTTGCTTTTGTGGGTAGGTCCACTATCTGCTTAGAGCTGATGCTCCCAGTTGCTCATGCACGTTGGTGCCTCTCAGGCATCACAAATGTCTCAATGGTCAAAGCGTTCTTGTCCAGATTCTCAGAAATTCTTGAAAGATGAAACAGCTCCTGTACCCAACAATTTCTCAGGAACGGTAACCTCTATAACTTTCCTTTGTGTTTAATGAAATGACTATATCTACTATCCCACTACTCAGCAGTGTCTGCCTGACATGTGTCAATTGACTTTCTACCACAAGATTTCTCTTGAGGCCAGCTGGCGAATATTCCAGCTGGATCTCTAGGGGACCATGCTCAGCTATATAAGGAATCCTTCACCCACCTTTGGCTGCTGTCAGCATAGTGGAAGCAAGTTCACACTGTTGCGATTCCAAGTGTCCCAGAGTAAACCAACGGGGATACCTGCTAGGTACCACTGAAACAATGTGGTGAGGATGTGTGACATCACCTGAGGGAGTTGTCTCCAAAACAGGCAGCCTAGGAAGAACAAAGCAGCCCCATCAGGTCAGTAGAAGGGTACCTGCTGGTAATCATTTTAAATCCTCTCTGTATTGTCTTCCTGTGACATGCTGGGGGGAAACGATGTGGAAAAGCTTTCAGCAGCATATGGTTGCAACACTAATCTTGAACAAACTGGAAAGGTCACTAGAGAACTAGGAAGGGATTTATACACTTGTAAAGAAAAATAAAGCTTTAGGCATACTCCTCTCTTATGCTTTCCTGTCAGAGCCAGACTTGATTTGCACTGCAGTTACCTGGTTCTGCTTAGCAGGAGGGGGATGTGTGTGTGTGTGTGTTCGTCCTGGCTATCCTATGCACTTTGGAGCTACTGGCTTACATGTTTATACAGGTAGTCCTCTAGTTACAATAGTAATTGGGACTGGAATTTCCGTCGCTAAGCAATGCAGTCATGCAACGTGATGTCATGTGACCACATCACTTAGCAATGGCAATCTTGGCAGTCCCCGTTGCCATCGTTAACCGAATCCCACCTGTTATTAAGCAAGGACCCACCCCGATCCAAGCCATTCCCGGCTTGGTCCCTCCCAGCCCCGAGCCTCAGTAAGCTAAGGGCCTGCCTATCTCCCCCCCATCTCTGCCCTTTTGGCCACCCTGCACAGCAGCACTCCTCAGCAGCAGCGCTGGGGACGTAGAGGCCTGGGGCCTTCAGCGGTCTCAGCCAGCCGCCACTGCCCCTGGGCCTCTACTTCAGCCCTGGCGCCGCTGCCAAAGAGTGCCGCCTCAAGCCCTGTGCTACAGCCAGCCGTCCCTGCGCCACAGCGCAAAACCCCAGCTGCCCCCGCCACCCTACGCTCCACAGGCCCTCCTGCACCCAGCTGACCCTTGCCGTCTTCCTCCTGCTGCTGACAAGGCATGTCCGGCCTGGCCCTGTGCGACGCAGCTGCTGGCCGTGCCAGACCTTCTTCCTGAGGCCGCTCTCGCCATTCTCCAAATAGCGTGAGCCATTCTCGCAATGCTTTGGAAAGCCTTCGGAAAGCTTCTGAGGTCTTCTGAAGCATCGCGAGAACAGCACACATGATTTGGAGAACACCAGGAGCAGCCTTCTCGCGATGCTTCAGACGGTCTCAGAAGCTTTCTGAAGGCTTTCCAAGTGCAGGCGGGCTGCCAAGCGCCCGAATTTTGATCACATGACCGTGGGGGCGACGCAACAGCCGTAATCTTGGGGACTGGGCGTAAATACCATTCTGCACCCAGCTGACCCTTGCCGTCTTCCTCCTGCTGCTGACAAGGCATGTTCAGCGCCACCGTAACTTTGAACGGTTGCTGAATGAATGGTCATTAAGCGAGGACTACCTGTAGTTAAGAGACTTGGGAATCTAAGGAACATGAAGCCAGAGCTCTCCTGCCTATCTATATCTGTTTCCTAGGATATGCAGCAATTATCACAGCCAATGGCTTCCTGTGTTTATTATTACAACTTTCTTGGTAATGGCAAATTACAATTGTCTATCGAGTCTATTCTTAGTGATGGAGTTGCTGGTCCCAATTGTGGTCAGTAAGTGAAGACTATCTATACAGCTCTTCATTTCTGTATTCTGTGTTATGGGCATCTGACAAAACCTATGTTTCACCACCGTTACCTGCAAGCATGGACCCACTAGAACAGTGCTTTCCAAACTGCCGCCGTTGGCGACACACCAATGGCGGCCGCAGCGGCCGCGCGGGGTGCACACAGCGGCGGCCTCGTGTTTTCCGCTAAAACGCGGAAGCGCTGATGGCGCGCTGCTGTCTTCGCTGCCGCCGCCGTGCACGCCCCCACTGCCGCTTCCGGGTTGTGTCGCAACACACTAAACTCTGTATTGCGACACACTAAAGTGTTGCGACACAGAGTTTGGAAAGCTATGCACTAGAATTTCTACATCAGAGCTTTCTAAACTGTGTGTCGCGACACGTTAGTGTGTCGGCTGCAGTGTCTGGGTGTGTCGTGGCTGCTGCCGCCTCCAAGCCCTGCCAGGATTCCATGCAGGTCCTAGTGCCTGCCTTGTGCCTGGCTGCCTACAAACCTGCTGTGATTCCATGCAGGTCCTAGTGCCTGCCTTGTGCCCTGCTGTAAGAGTGTGTCACGAAATGATGCATGTCTAAAAAGTGTGTCACCAACATGAAAAGTTTGGAAAGCTTTGTTCTACATAATGTTTGAATAAAATGTAACTTCAAATGCTAAGTTAGTAGAGAATTAATACTTATCAATGAAATTGGCCAACCATACTTGCTAATCAGGAACTTTATTTTCACATACCGTATTTTCCGGCGTATAAGACGACTGGGCTTATAAGACGACCCCCAACTTTTCCATTTAAAATATAGAGTTTGGGATATACGCCGGAAAATACGGTACTCGCCGTTTAAGACCTCTCCTGGCCAAATGCAGCCGCTCGCCGAGCGTGGGAGAAACACGGGGAGGTGGGAGCGAGCTCCGTTCCCTTGGAGCAGCCTTGGGAAGGGAGGGGGCAAAACGCAGTGGCTCCACGACGGGCTCCAAAGTCGCTCCACAATGGAGCGGGGGCCCATAATTGGCCGCGTTTCGGGAAGCCTGGTAGGAAACGCGGCCAATTCTGGGCCCCCGCTCCATTTAAAGCGCAGCTGGGAGGGGAAGGGAAGGCGAGGCGAAGCGAGGCGCCCGTTGAGCGTTGTGGGCGACTTTGGAGCCCGTCGTGGAGCCACTGCGTTTTGCCCCCTCCCTTCCCAAGGCTGCTCCGAGGGAACGGAGCTCGCTCCCACCTCCCCGCGTTTCTCCCACGCTCGTCCTCCTGCTCTTCCCTGGGGGCTGCGTTCCGGCGGGCGGCTGCACTTGGCCAGGAGAGGTCTTATACGGCGAGTACTATTTTCCGGCGTATAAGACGACACCCGGCGTATAAGACGAGCCCCGACTTTTGAGAAGATTTTCCTGGGTTAAAAAGTCGTCTTATACGCCGGAAAATACGGTACTTAAAAAAGGATGAACATACATGCACATGCTTTCTTTAAAAATCTATTAAAAATGCTGCAAGAATTTTGATGTTGGAGAAGGTTGAGAAGAATTTAAGACATATGCCAAGCTTTAGTAAAAATCTTCTGTCATTGTTGCTTTCACTTGATTTTTATTAACAAAGGGAGTCAAAAAAGTGGTACCAACCTCATGGAGCGCAGTGCCAGCTTGTAGGCCAGGTCAGCATCATGGGGCAGTAAGGCAGAAAAGAGGTACTTTGCAAAAGTGTGCATAGGCACGCTTTCCCGGTGGATGACCTCACCAAGGCCACTGAAGGGACCACCTGGGCAAGAGCAGAAACACATCGGTGTCCCTCCTTCAACCAACCTTTTTTATTTATCAGATTTATATCTTACCTTTCCGTCAAGAGCTCAAGATGGTGCACAGAGTACTCCTTCCTCCAACTGTCCCAACAACAATCCTATGAGGTAGATTGGGCTGAGAGTATGTGATTGGCCCAAAGTTACCCAGTGAGCTACCATGGCGAAGGCTGGACTTGAACCTGGGTCTCTAATGCGATGACACAAATAGATTGGAGATATTCCTCTTCCCACCACCAAACTGAAAACCAGATGCTCCTACTCATCTTCCTGGTATTTTCAGCTCAGACACTATGGTTAGAAAGGTTACAGACAGCAACTTGTCTCTTCTCCTCCCACCTCTATGGCAGTGGCCAAGTTACCCAAGGAAACTGCAGATGCGTGAGTATACAGGCTTTAGAGTCCACAGTGGAGTGGAGTGGAGTGGAGGAGGGGGAAAGCAGCATTTTTAAAGCAGTGCAAGGCACCGGCTAGGACTTTCTTCTAAATTCAGCTGCCAGAGCCCTCCAGATAAGAAGCTACATTAATCACTGCAAAGGGCTCCTGTTCCAGTTTAAAAAAAAAAAGCAGGGGATGAGGAAATATACGCCTAAAATGTTCGAATTTAAGAAAAGGTTTGTGTAGCACCTCTAATGCTCAGAGATTCAGGACACTAAACTACCCACCCGAGATCAACAGACAAATCAATAGAGCCAGATCAATTTCCAGGGAGGACCTATTAAAGGACAGACCTCAGAAACAGAACAACAGAACACCACTGGTTGTCACCTACAGCTCACAGCTCAAGCCACTCACACGCATTATTAATAAGCTACAGCCCACCCTGGGCAATGATACTGCATCTTCTCAGGCACTGAGTGCCAGGCCCATACCTGCATACCTATAACCACCTAACCTGAAGCAGACTCTCACAAGCAACAAGAAACAACATGGCAACCAGGCCCTGCAACAAACCCCGATGTCTACTTTGCCCTCACATCTATACCAACAGCACTATCACAGGCCCCGACAAGTACACACACAAGATTAGAGGCGCCTTCATGTGCTCTTCCTCCAATGTGATACACTGTATACCATCATCTGCCAGCAATACCCTTCTGGATCCTACATAGGACAAATGGGACAAACTTTGTGCAAAAGAATTCATGCACACAAATTTAATATCGGGACTCAAAACAAGGACAAAGTAATATCAGAGCATTTCAACTTCCCAGGATACCCATTGCAGACCTCAAAGTGACTGTTTTGGCAAAGCAGGATTTTAACAGCACCATTGAGCAAAGGCAATCTCAGAGTGTCTCATCAAACACAACGGGTTTCTAACACATTACAATTGCTAATTAATAAGGTCCTTGTAATCTGTTTCACATGTAACCTGCATCTGTATAACCACCCTGTCCTCCCCTCCATCCCCCTCCCCTCACTCCAATTCAACCCTACATCAGTCTAGCCACTCTGTGCATCTAACAAAGTGAGCTGCAACTCACAAGAGTTTATGTCTCTTAATAAAATTGGTTAGTCGGAAAAGGTGCTACCAGACTCCTCCTGAATTTTTTACCACCAAAGACTAACACTGTAGGCTGTAGGATTGTAGGCTCTTCCTACAATCTCCGATACTATGTAATCTGTATTATCTAATCATGGTATTCCCAACCTCTTTTCTATAATACTGTACATATATTGCTACCAAATTCTTCCATTCAAAAGTATTTTAATACATTCAATTCAATTCAATTCAATTCAATTCATTCATTCATTCATTCATTCATTCATTCATTCATTCATTCATTCATTCATTCCTCACATTTCTTCAATGGTATTTTAATACCATTGTCTGATTGGCATATGTTATTGTGACCAAGGGACACTGTCTGGGTTTCTAATTGCAGAATATGGAATTTACTGGAGGGAATCTAGATTTTTTTCTGGGTTGTGGACAGAGCTTTGCTTCTCATGAGTGACTTGACAGTAGCATCTCAGTTCTCTTACCTTCCAGAAGCAGAATGCACTGCTTGCGTAGTGTCTGCACCAACACAGCATCAAGCTCCAGTTCTTGCAGGCAGGCAATAATCTGTTCCTCATTACGCCACACTTTGTCTTGCGCATAAAGGCCTTCTGGCATCACCCGTTGCTGCCCCATCCCCATCAGTGCCACTTCCAAAGCCAGGGATAGGTAGGATTCCCCACTCTCAGGGCAATTGTTGGCCACAGGTACATGCTGATACACTGGAGGCTTTGACTCACCAGCATCTGATGGTGAAGAAGAGAATAATAGGATAGGTGGACCAGACTCCATATAGTAATTGTAATTTCCTCTCACACCTTCCAAGATTCACAGTCAGGTTGGCTCTATTAATGCCATTGGTCCAGACTACCCACTTACAGCACAACACAATGCCTGTTTTTGCTGCTGCTCATGTGCTCAAATATGCTGGTTCAGCTGGGCTGAGCTGTACAGACAGATTCATTAATTCCATCCCACACCTTCCGTCTGGAGAAGTACACTGCATGGGAATCATAAGGAGCATCACATAAACCCTTGGACTATGAACAAATTAACACAGAGAAACACTGCTTACTCTGCTAGCAAGTGGAATATTTTCTGGAATCGGCAACTAGTTTTTGCATTTTTCACACAAAGAACGTGATCTGGTATCACTTCCTGAGGAATATCCTGTGCTCAGCAGGAGAAGTCAGGCATGCCAAGTGCAGACGCTAAAGAGCAAAACTTCAAAGGTGTCTTATTATTATCAGCTAGAGTTAAAGAGCGACATGACAAAAGTCTAAGGGAGGTTGCATCTCCTCTCTCCCAGGAAAACTTCCATTGGCCAGAAGAAAAAAGCTTCTACTCTAATACTTGCTTTCTTCATCCCCTTATTCCTTTTGTATTGTAACAAATTGTGGGCTGGGCTTTTCTTATTTATTCAGACTCAGACACACACACACACACACCTTTTAGAAAAAAATAGGTATTTGATAACAACAACAGGAATCTGTGGATGGCTCCAAACTGGACTTAGGGGAAAAGAACAGAAGCTGGTTTGAATTCAGAGTTTGCAATCTGAAGTTCTCATTCTCATACCTGAAATATCAAGGCTGTTTTCATCCTCTATTCGACATGCTTCTGTCAAAGTGAGAAATAAGCAGCCAATGGGATTGAGAGGATGTCCTACCCAGCTTTCCAGGTTTGTGATGGTAGTTGCTCCTCTTTGCAACAGTTCTAGAGGACAGCACAGAACAAGAAAAATCCCAGAGTAAAGTCACTGGGTGCATCCTCTTTTGCTTCATCTTCCAAAATACAATATTCAAAACTGGCAGAGGACAGCCAGATATCCCTGCATACTTGCGACAATGGGGATTCCTTTCAATTTGTTGCATCTATTCTTCCATTTTGACAAGGTTGTTCCCATACTGGATAAGGTGACAGGCCAATTTTGGCATCAGATTTTGAAGTACTATAACAGAGCTTTCCAAACTGTGTGTCGCGACACAAAAGTGTGTCGCCACACACAGTCTGGTGTGTCGCCACACAACCCGGAAGCGCTGATCATCATCAGCGCTTCTGGGTTTTCCCGCAGCGACACACCAACGGCGGCACGCAAAAACCGAAAGCGGCAACAGCGCTTCCGGGTTTTTGCACGCTGCCGCAACGGCGGCACTTCCAGGTTTTCCCGCGGCGACACACCAACGGCGGTTGGTATGTCGCCGCGGGAAAACTTTGGAAAGCCCTGAACTATAAGCTTCATACACTCTGTGTTTACAGAAAGACCAATGGCCTACTCAGTCCAACAGTACTCACTCATGCAAGTATCCTCTATGTGGGCAACACCAACTTCAAATGGACAGTTGTTTTTTAAAATATAGTTGCAAAAATAATTGCTCTAAGGTTAAAATCTGTTTGCAAAGATCAGGGTGGCAACTTTGGGCTCTGTTACGCTCCAAACAGCATAAAAATAATGTAGCAAGAAGTCCAAATTAACATTCAGAAAGTTAGATTGGTACCAAAGCCACAATCACAAGCTAGTTCATACCTTTCTTCTGATGTTTGTATATCTCCAGCTGCCTCTGTTGCTGCAGTCTCAGGGTGTTGATTATGGCCACAGTTAGACGGAGCGCTTCCTTGGGGTATCCATGGGAGCGCAGGGCATCAACCCGGGCACAAGCAGTTGGGACATGTTCTGTGGCATCACGTAAGGATAGAAGGCAATTAAGCCCCAATTAGAGGCAAATGAATTACACTGACAGTCTCTGCTAAAGAATCAATTGAATGCTAGGAATTTAACGTTAAGCTTCATTTATACATTCTCTTCTTTGTTGTTGTGTTTTTCTCTTAATGATGGCATACATGTGCAGAAATAGGCCACTTTTTTTAACACATGAGCTTTTGATGCTTGTTTTTTTTTTTTTGCTTTTTCCATAGGGGAGCATTGTATGCTGTAATATGCAGATGTTTGATCATATACTGTACTTCAGCTCTTATATCTGTCAACCCACTATTGTCCTAACCTTGGCTTTTAATAAAACTAAATAAAGCCCATACTGGTGTCATGTTTAAACATGAAACAGATTTTTCAAATCCTTCTTTTCAAAAGGTAACCCAAATATGCAGAGGTAAGATCTTCCCTAACTATATACTGTCAGACATAAGGTCCCTCTTACAGCAAAGATCTCCCTTTCAGAGAAAGAAGGCAAATAGGGGAACAGTTGTAATCTAGCATAGCCTTTTTCCCTAACATGCTAATTTTATTGGAAAAGAAAGTTGCTTATGTATGTTTTATACCTCTCCTGCTAGGTGGGAAAAGATAGTCTTACTACATCTAGTATTCAAACAGAGCCACAGTTACAGTTCCCTCTTTCAAACCTCCCCTTTACTCAAATCTCTTTATGAAGGAGAGACTTGATGCAATCTTCTACCTTTTATAACTTCTGCTCAACCTCCAGAGTATCTCTCTGGAAGTGATTTTGCATCAAGCGTATGTTCTGTGCCATTCCAGAGAGTGTTATTACCAGAGAACAATTTGCCCTGTGGCAACACAACTGCATGGTATAGAAATTCATCTGTTCTTGATGGTTGTTTTCCCCCTGAAGTCACAGTGACTTGGAGACAATTATGACTTGAAGGGAGAAGTCATATGGAGGAACAGATGACACAGACTGGTTGGAAAGCAGCAAAGAGCCTCTTCCTCTCCAAATGTCCCTGTCATGGGAAATGCAGGAGACAGAAAGTCACAGGAGCTGACAATCTATAAAGAAAATATTTTCTTTATAGAAAATAAAGGAATCTCGAGATCTTTAATGGTAGCCACATCCCTCTTTCTTGTCTTCCTCCAAATCCTCAGCTGATTTGCTCAATGCTTTTAATGCTCCTGAAGAAAATGCTTGGGGCCCTTTCAAAAAAGTTTGTTCATTATATGTACAGTACATACACCCTTTCAAATTATATCATTCAGATGTTGCTGGCAAATCAAAAACAATTCCTCAATGCTCTCAATTTCCTCCAGGAGGAGCTCCAAGAAAAGAAAGCAGGAAGATCAGGCAGCGCATTTCATTTATGCCTTTGGCAAGTCCAAATGATCCAAATAAGGATTGAGGAGGATGAGGATGCAGAGATGGCTGAAAACTTTTTGTGACCCCATCCAGGTCCCATGCATTGGCCAAAGGAGGGATCCAAGGTAGCCACAGCCCTGCAAGTACACTATCGGATCTTATAGTGCTTCACTGGCCCATATTGTATTATGCCCCTATGCCATGCAGTCAGGTGTCTTAGCTCTGCAGGGCACCGCTAAGTCCTTGAACTCCTATAGTCTATGCTGCACACCACCTACATTCCCGAAGAAGCTGCAGAGAGTTAGTTCTGTAATATTTTGGTATGGGGCTGTCTAGTTTAGCAGGGGAGGCTTTGCTGATGTAGATGAGAAGCCCATTACAGTCTTTCTGCACAACCATTATGTAGCTTCTGTGTTCGGCTACAGATTTCAGTTTGAATGTGTAATCTCAATCAGTTTGTTATTTCGTTATTACTAGAACCTCTGGTCTAGTTCACCAGAGCACTATTGCCTTTAATTACGACACCAGCGAACTCTTTCCGTACTGAATTAGGAATGTTTCAGTACGTGGTATCCCAACATAGGGCTAGGGAAAAAAGGCCAGCTAAGGCCAGCTTCAAAGGCCCTGTGAGTATTGCAAATGACTGGGTGCCATGGCTTCTCAGGTTCTGGCAAGTAAGTAGGTCTCCCTAAAGAGGGGCGTCACCCACAAATGGCAAGGATCTTATTCTGTCGTAGAGGGATTGCAGCTTTTTCTTCAGCAAACATTCTTTTAAAAAAATACTTCACAGCAACTAGAACCAGGAAGAGTAGCAACTTACCCAGCCACAATGGTTGTCCTTGTGAGTTGAAGAGAAGGCCCTCACCCTCCCTATGGTAAGATGGAGAGATGTAGAAATCACTGCTGATTATTCGCTGGAGGTGACTGTCCTGCCAGTGGAGGTCACAGCCTTCAATGGCACGAGTGAACACCGTGCGCCGTGGCCTTGCTAAAGAGCCTATAAGGAAAAGAACACGTAAGAACATAAAAACCCAAGCAGGGCCCTGCTGGATCAGACCCCTGGCCCATCCAATACAGCATCTGTTCTTACAGAGGCCAACCAACTGCACAAGGAAGCCAACTAGTCTCCCAGCAGATGGCCTTCAGAGGCAGTCACACGTCCATCAAGGCTAAACACACAGAGCACCCAAGTACAGCCTGGTCTTCCCAAACTATTCATGCTGCTCTGGGTAATCCATTTGTCACAATGGATCCGATCACCACCAAAGTGCTCACGTGTATTAAAACTGAACACAGGGCAAGGAAACTACCACTCATCCTCTGACAGAAGGGCTGGGGAGAGTTCTAAGCAGGACACTGAAGCAAGCACCATATTCTTTTAAGCACTTGTCGACTTCCCTTTCTTGCAAGCATAGGAACTGATATTTTATTTTATTTTATTATTTTATTTTCACAATTTTATTTTATTTTCACAATCTTTAAGCTGCCTTTTGGCATTAAAAGAAACAGGCTCCCAATAAGCACATCAATATCTTTGTACAGCACTCCAGGTTGAGCAGGTCTGTTATCACCATAACAAATCTATTAGCAGCATTTGCTGCCATTTTCAATATAAGGTCTTGGCAAGAACACTGTTGCCATGCCATGTGCAATATATCCCTCCCAATGTGAATGCTGGGAAGCCAATGGCGTGGGAATTTTGCACATGAAGATCTTGAATTCTAGCCCCTGAGGTACTATATATTAAGTAATATGAATCAATCTTTATGCATTCAGCCTGCACAGCAGTTCATTTTAGGGCTGGACTCCATGGAGAATGTCTGAATAGTTACGCAGTTTCAGATTTTTAATTCACACAAGATGTACACAGTCTGAGGATGAAGAGCTTTGAATTACCACTTTTATACAAAAGAATTCAATTCCATATATATATTACAACTGATATATGGTTGCATCACAATAGGAGAGACCTATCTGAGTACAATAGGTCAAGGCTGGGCAGGAATTGTCTGAGACTGCAAGGCATACCAATGATGCTTTTGCTAAGTATTGTTAAAGATCCAGCTATACAAATGGTAGCACTTCCAGCACAAAACAGCATGGGGAATAATTGAGGAGACAGATAAAGCTGACCAATTCTTTTTTAAACTGGATTATTTCTGGTTAATATTATAACAAAAAAACAACCTACAGCAGGGCCCATCTACCGCCCGATACTGATAAATGAAGTGGAGCAAGAATATAGGGAGGGGATTAAAGAGAAAGTCAGGAACAGAGGAAGAGAGAGAGAGAGACCCCCCACTAAAAATATCCCAGGATGAGGGTGAGAGCTGGGAAGACAGGATTCATGGAGCTCTGACAATTTGAACCAAAACAATTTCCCTTCAATTGGGACATTTTAATAAGAATTAATGTTATGCATAGCACATAATATGAGGTAAGCTGCTTTTATTCATTGATCTACCAACTGAAATGCAGAAAACAATCCTATGCCATGAACAAGATTTCTATTAATCCATAGCAGGGATCTTGTAAGATGTTTTGTTAGCTGTTTGTGGAAACTAGAGAAAGATGTTACGCAGCAGACAGTGAAACACTCTTAGTCAAACTTACTTTGCCTGTGAGTAGAGCTCTGAGTAAGTGCACTAGTGATGTTGGGAAGTTCATTGCTGTAATTCCCATCTTCCAGTGGACAAACATCCATATCACCCCACTTCCGGAGCTGTCGCAGCCAGCATGCCTTTTCTTCTAGCGTGCAGTGCGGATTTAACACAACACACACCCATAGGGCCCCTGTAAGAGCAAGCCAAGTGCTAAGATGCATTCAGAATTTCTCTACTTGAGCAGGCAACAGGAGTCCCCCCCATAGGTTCTTTGCTTTGAAGACGTTGGAAATGTTTACATCTTGTTTCAGGGAACTGCACTGAGCCCAGAGGGAGAGTTTATAAAAGAAACTAGCTAACTAACTCAAGAAAACATCTTCCATAAATCAGCTTAATTGTATCCCTCAGAGCTGAAAACGGAGAGGCAATGTGCATCCGAGATTATTTCTGTCTGCCAGGATATATCGACTGTTTGAACTGTACTTCAAAGACTGCTTAAATATATGCCAGCAAGTCCCAGAGTTGGAAACCCCACAGGATAGCCTGATTTCTATACTGCACATTTGCTCCATTTTAGACAAGCAGTAGGCAAGTGGCCTTTGCCCCATAATCAGCAGCAACAGTGTCATTACTGCTGCTCACCTCTGCAGGTCAGCTAACGTTGTATGTCTAAGAATATGCATTAAGTACTCATTGGCAAAGGAATCTGAAATTAAGCAAAGACTGAAGGAACAGTTGCCTTTGAATTGAGTTTCACTTCTGGTGACTTTGTGCCAGGAATGCATATAGTTTTCTTGGCAACAGTATGGAAAAAACTGTTTTCTTCCACAATGATTTTTCCAGTTCCCAGTCTAGCCTTCAGCCTTGTATTTTTAGTGGTCTCCTATCCCAACCAGGTCCAACACTTCTTCGCTTTTTCAGACCAGCTGAGGTCAGTTAGGCGCTGGTGTATGGACACAGGTATAAAGTCCACAATACACTTAACTCTGATGGTGGTTTAAGGTTTTAAGAGAGATTATGGGTTTTATGCATATTACATAATTTGTGGCTACCTCCATTTTTATATGCTGTACTTAATTATATACTTCATGCAGTGTAAATATCTCTTAAAACGGATCTTTTTCTCTGCCTATGAGCAATCATCTCCTCTAGCTTTTATTCATTATTCTGTTTGATTAAAATATTTTTTCAGAAATCCTAAGACACGTAATAATACATTAAATGCAGAGATATGTTTAAATCTTCTAAAACCAGAGTCTGCAGAGTTCTGTGTAACTTAAAAACTTGTACAAGCAGCCTAAGAAAAGGTTTTTTATACCCAGAGAATTAAACCTGCGGGATGCACACCTCTCAGAACTGGTGCTGGCTGGGGCTCCGCCTCCTAAGCCTGGAACAGTTTCATTCAAAGCCAGGGATTATAGGCCTTTATGAGGTGTGACTCACCAAGATGAATGTTCATCAATTACGGACATCTGGTGGGAATATGGTGGACTGAGCAGCTGTGCCTGCGAGCTCCGTGGGCAGAACTGGCATCATGGCATTTTCTTTCGGGCTCAGGCTGGTTTTTCCTGTAGCCCAGAGCTTTTTTCCAGTTAAGGAAAAAGCTTGGTATCGACCCATTTGTCCTCCTAATGACGAGTTGTACCCAGGAGATTGTGGACAGCGTGCGCGATTGACAGGGAAGACTTTGCTGGGAGGCTGGGATTTCTCCATTTCAGAGCCGGGCTACAGTCCCTTAAAGGAACAGTAAGTCC
Organism: Charina bottae; assembly: GCA_023362775.1. Taxonomy (NCBI): domain Eukaryota; kingdom Metazoa; phylum Chordata; class Lepidosauria; order Squamata; family Charinaidae; genus Charina; species Charina bottae. The sequence continues at coordinate 60,791,161 of JALMGJ010000003.1, forward strand.
TGTCTTCCCATATCTTAACCACCCAATTTAATTTTTTAAGTTTTATACCCTAAGAGAAGCTTTCTACAGTAAAAAGAAATGGACTCTCTTGGTGCTTATCGTTATTTCTGGAATACTTTTAAAAATCTTTTTAAGTTTCGGCTTGTTTTCCTGTTCAAAGATTAAAGAAAACCAAGAACAAATAATTGCTTTCCTGTTATTGTTTTCGTATTGAATTTGAAGGATTGAATATTTTCCTACACGTTGGATTTCTTGTTTTTCATTCTTAGTCTTTTGTTCACTTTCCTCCAGATCTGCTTGTTAGTACTTTTTTTGTTTCAATTTCATGCGGAAACTTTGTATCAACTCATTAACTTATTAACTCCTATCTACTGTGAGTCAAGTAGCTAGGGGGCGCCATAATCTACTGCCTGAAAAATGGAAGATTTTAAATAGATTTTTTTGGAGTTCTATTGTGAGCTTAAGCAGTCCTTTAAAGAGACTTTTTCAGAGTCGTCAAGTTATTCTGCAGAACATGTGGGATATTGGGGAAAAGATCATTTTTAAAATGTGTCATCTGGCTGAAGATGGTATGGAGGAAGATGAAGATTTTGGCAAAGAGGGAGATGCTTTTGTGGTCAGTGATACTGAAGTTATGCCAGGCGAAGACTACATCTTGGAGTTGAAGGGGTTACAGCGACAGTCTGAACTGCAGATTATAAAGAGAGTTGTTCTTCTGGGAAATTGTTATGTCTTTCTGAAGGACTGTTATGGGAAAGAAGAGAGTAAGTTATGTGGGAGGATTTTTGCTGAGAGGTTTGGATTTTCAAGGGGGGCAGTTGGGGTTGCCTTGGGTGTAATTGGGAGATATGTAACTGTTTTAGTTTATTTTGAAGTAGGGTAAAAATTTAAGAATGTATAATTGGATTGATAATGAGGTTATGATGATTTCTTTTTTTTAATGACTTGGATTAAGATATATTGGAATTGTTTTAAGATTTGTTTGATTTGCAAGATTTATTAGATATTTATAAGATATAATAATCATTGTTTGATTTTTAGGTTTAATAGAGTTAAGATTATTGTAGTATTATTAATTATAAAAGCAGACAATTTATATGTATTCATAATTTGATTTTTATTATAGTGGACAGAAATATAGAGAATAGTGATAGGAAGGAAATAACTAATGGATGTTGTCTTATGGGGGAAGGAAGTTGATTTAGAATATATATATATATAGATATAGATATAGATATATCTATAGATATCTATATCTATATAGATATAGATATCTATAGATATAGATAGATATAGATATTCTTTATATAAAGGGAAGGAGCAACTGCATTAGTGATTTGTATATGTGCTAATGGAAGGATTTAAAGAAATGATGTGATCTTGGTTTGATATAGAGTAAGAGACTGATTAGAGAAATTGCTGTATATTCTTGCTGTCGAAAGTCAGAAGTCACTTTTGTATGTAATCTTTAAAATTCTTTTTTCTTGTGTTTTACACTTTTTAGTTTTTCTTTTTTTCTTTTTGTAGTTTTCTTTGTTTTGTTGTGTAGTTTTTATCTTTGTCTTAAACTTAATAAAATTCTTTAAAAAATGTTCACCAATTACGTGCTTATGGTAGTTTCACAGGATTCTATAAATTTGTTGCACTTGCTATCTGTGACACAGAATTGTGCAAATGTTATCTTTAGAATGGGACAAGCAGTGCTGGATCATGCTGTAGGACCAGGTTATTTGGGGGGCTGCCTACCTTCCATGACTTCTGGAAGGTAGGCAGCCTTCCAGATTTCTATCGGGTAGGACTGGGCAGAGCTGATGTGCTTGGGTTGCAGGGAGCATGCCTCCTCTGTCATGGCGCTTGGCTTCTGGAACAGAATCCCCCCCCCCTCCAAGATTTGTGGAGCTCCCATCTGGATGGCGTTCTGGAAGTCTTTAAAAACCTGGGTATTGCTTCAGGTCTTGGGGGAAAGTGGTTGTGGAGCCCCTGTCACTTGTGTTTTTATAGTATATGTAGTATGTTTTGTCCAGATGTACATGGTCTCTTCTGTTCTTTTTAATTGTTTTTACTCTTTTAAAGTGTAAGCCATGAGTTGCTCTTGAGTTGCGCAGTCTTTAAATCCAAACAAACAAATTGGACTGGATGGCTAACTAGTCTCTTCCGGCTCTATTATGTAATGAAATGTCTGCTCAACTCTCTTTCCCTTTCTAGTCTTTTCCATATACTTCTCTTCTAAGGGCATCTTCGTATGAGAATTCTGCTCCATTCTGAAACCAGCACTGGAAATCTATGATCCCATGACACCAGTTGTGTTCGACAGCCAAACAGATTTGTTTCTGGCTCAGCTATGGTATGTTTGAAACCAAAATAAATTAGTTGTTCCTTGGAAACACTGTGACTCCATAGAGCTGTGGAGAGTCTTTTTCTCCCATTTATAGAAACTCTTGCCTCACCCAGGGCTTCAGCCTCCAGATGATCTTTCAAGGAGAAGAGAGGCTTGGCAGTTTTGCAACTTACCTTTCTAGGAATTGCTCAGGGTTTTTTTTGCACACTATCAGAAAACTGCACACAACGTGAAGTAAGGATGTGGATGGAGACAGGGAGCAGTGCAAGCCATTTATTTCCCTTTGATGGAGTGGCAAGTAAGAGACTTTTTGCTCCTCCAGCTCCTGCACCAGCTGGAGGCGAGGCAGTGGTTTTTTGCACTCCTTGTCAGCAGTGTGGACTTTTTTCAAACTGCTTTTGAGTGCTTAGGGACGGGAAGGGAAGCAGTGGCAGAGTGGAAGGGCCCTGAATCTGTAAATGGCCAGCCCCAGCATCCCCTGCTTCTAAGCATCTCAGATTCCCTCATACATTTCCCAGACTCTCCCTATCATCATGGAACTGCTTGGGCTAGTTTTGGGATTTTCTTTTTGAGCCTAACCATAAATACAGGGCAGCCATCCTTGAGCTTCTAAGAGTTTCTCTCCTCATACTGCACAGAAAAAAAGCAGCTTTACAGATCTAGCTTTTGAAGTTTCCCAGCTGGCAAGTCTTCTCCTGGTGTTCAGTGGCCTGCAGCAGGGCTTCTTTTCCAAAGCTGGCAGTTTAAAGAGAGAGCCGCAATGCTCAGCATAAAGCAATTCACAAATCTGACTCCTGGGTGGCAGGTTTTTAAACTCTTCTTTGGGTTTATACAAAACAGCTGATCTCAACCTCAGACTGCTGGGAATGAATGGCAGGGGATGGAAAATTCTCTAATTGCCCTGTTCCCCGTGCATGTTCTTCTGAAATATGCTCCCAGTTATTGTCAGGGGAAAAATGTGTCAACGTAAGGATAATATAAACTACTGATCAGAGTTCACCCAACTCTATTGGGCATATATTGATATTTTCTGAAGTTCTAGTGACAACAGAGCCTTTTTGCACAATGTGTTTATGGAATCATAACTTTATATTTCTTACTGTTTTATTGTATAAAGGTATCAAAGCCATGTATTTGGGATATTTCATTTTCTGCCTACTCAAGCTGCAGTATGTTTCCCAGATGGCACAGCTGAACTGCAGCATTAACATGGAATACATTGAAGCTCAGGCATATGCAGTGGCATGATTCAGAATGTCTCTCTTTCAAGAAACTCCCATTTCCCTCACATTCTACCTTCAAATATGCATGCTTATGTTTGTACAGAAATCTGGTGTTAACCATTAGCTAGAATGATTATCCCTGATGAACAAAGCTGGTTGAACCCATGCCTTTCCTCTTGCTCCACATTAATTTCCTATGTGTTTTTTGAAGTTATTTTCTCAGTCACAACCGGTATACATATACTTAAACTAATTGTGTTTCCTTACATTTTTTTAAAACAAGGAGATTATAAATGAGTAAAGGATGCAATCTAAATATTTCACAGGAGAACCACAATAATAACAACTTTAATAGCAGAGATAATACTGTTTGGGTATAGAATGGGAGCACAGTTCCTAAACCTCACTGGTGCTGCCTGTATGGCTAGAACTACCCATAAATATTCCTGATAATACCAATCAGGTATTTAGGGGGAAGAACAATAATAACACCAGCAGCAACTCAATTAAAAAATACTATTACTCAGTTTAGATGTAACACCAAAGCATTAGAAGAACAAGCCTCCAGCTGATGCACTCTCCCTCTTCCCGACTGGTTTGCACAAACCAGAGTTTGCCTGGTTCAAGCAAAAGAGCCAACATAGAGATAACTGGAGCATGTCAGCCTCAGGCTTGTTTCACCCGAACCAAGCCTATTTTCCCCCACATTTTGTTTTCTTCCCCATTCTGATCTCCAACTGTAAACAAAATAAAGATTAAGCCTCTAAAAGATTAAGGTGGAGCTATAATCCAACTGTTTTCAACTCAATTAGGATCTAATCTTTAATATCACTGCAATGGGATTAAAGCTTCAGAGTTTCTCGGCAAGGACAATGCCAGCTTTCCTCTTGTGTTTCAGCTGACAGAATCATGTAAGAACATTTATCTGGAATTTTTCAATATCTTGATTTTACCAGAAGTAAAAACATTCCTTTTTCAATCCTTTATTTAAATTACAAACCAGGTCATGATTCTGAGGCTCTCTACTTCATCATGAACCTCATGTGTGCTTAATTTAGATGGCCCTTCCAAATAATAGAAATATTTTCTAATTTTCTTTAGATTGAGAAAGGATCAGGAAGCCTTGCTAAGGGGCAACAATTAATTTTCTTTGTCACCCTGAAAAGAGAGCTCTATTCTGCAGCTTTGGAGAGAACAGAGTCTTTAAAAAAAATAAAAGTCAAAGAAACAGCTAAGATACATAAAACTTGAATGTGGTTGCCTGAATGTCCAGATCACACATTATCTTCTCTGCTCTTGCTGGCATTTCCGGTTTTCTCTCTTTTGGTTAAAAGACTGAGCCATACAGTTCCCCCAGAGAGTTCCCCCAGAGTGGAACACAGTGGGGAAAACATTCAGAGAGCAGCCTAGGAGTTTATGTGGTTGATGCCATGATCACTATTTTAATAAGTGCACATTTGTACAACCATGGTTCAGCAGTGATTGAACCAAGGAAGCCCTGGATCCCTCACAAGAGAATGTTTATTGAAGGACAGGAGAGAAACTAATAATGTGCCAAGGAACTTAACATGAGTAAAACCCTTAGATTGTGTGGGTTGTTTTCCTTTGTTCCCACCTGGTTTTGTCATCCTTGCCATCTTTACTTTAATGGAAAATGAAAAATCTGGGTTAATGTTAAAAATGAAGAAAACAAAGGCAAGGTCAACTGTAGTGAATGTACAGTTGATGGTGAAGCGAAGTGATAGGAAATTTTGTTTTACTGGGCTCACAAACTGGGAACAAAGAGTGTGCTGGAGAAATAGAGAGGATGTTAATACTAAGGAGGAAGGAATGAAAAACTTAGATAAGATCATGAAGGATGTGGCAATAAAGTTCAGAATAATCAAAGCAATGGTTTTACCAACAGAACATGTGGTTGCAAAAGTCGGAAATGGAGAAAGAAAAAGAAAAACAAGACAACAGGTGAATGTCAGGACTGCTTGCCAAATATAGTGATAAAACTCTCTCTTTCTTAGTTCTATATTCCCAATCAGACATAAGATTAGGTAAGCAGTTTTACTGAAAAGGATTAAGAAGCCATACATTCAAAGGAATTCTGCCATGTGTGTGTGTGTATTTATCAGTCCCAAAGTTCAAATCCTGGGTTTCTTTTTCCTGTCTTGTTTAGACTATGGACTTTTGGCTGCACTTGAAGCATCCTGCCATCTGCCCCCTTGTTTACCAAGCTGCTATCTCTGGTGTGTGGCAGGGGCATATGCAGAGGGAGGAGGGGTCAACAATGTTATAATGGCAGGTGTGACTGGCCAATTTAAGCCTTTCCCCTTTTTAAATGTGTGCAACACACATTACACTCTCCCGTGGTTGCCCCTAGTGGGAGAATCGGGGACCCTCACCAGTTTCAATTCTTTCAGTAAGATAAATGGACAGAATCAAAAACTTTATTGGAATATTGGAGTCCCTGTGAGGGAGTTGGGCGGTGATAAATCAAATAAATCAAATAAATCAAATAAATCAAATAAATCAAATAAATCAAATAAATCAAATAAATCAAATAAACATTCATTCATTCATTCATTCATTCATTCACAGGACAGCCAGAAGTTATTGCTGGTAACTGGTTAAGATGGCAAGCATTTGTCTGTGCAGTCACCAAGATTTGAGCTCCATTAGATGCATCTAATTAATTAAGTTTAACCTCATTTTAAGCTTCAGATGTAATTATGTATTGTGATTAATCAAGAATGGAGACGAAAACTTTGAAGATCTTATATCTATGCCAAGGGCTGCTGCAACTTTTCAATTATGCTCCAGTATTTCTCAAAATGTCTATATGTATCCAACATCAATTGAAGTCACAGATATCGATTCTCGATTTTAAGTCACAAGCTAAGGTCAAATATATTATTTCCATAGCAGTCTCTACTCAAATTACCATGACTGCACAAAACCCAGAGATTCAGGCAAGTTCTGGGTATTAATGTTTTTTATGCAGTTAATGAAAGGAAAACAAAATCTATTTTTTATATTAGACCTTAAATTCCAGTACAAGCATATGCCTTAGGGAAAGGGGAATATACTTTTGGGAGAGATTATAGATCAGTTATCGAGCATATCCTTTGCATACAAGAAGTCCCTGGCATCTCCATTAAAAAGAAATAACTAGCAAGTAATGGGAAAGATCTTAGAGGTTACTTTATTACCTAATTTTGAGGAGAAAGGTTAATTTTAAAATTGACTTTGAAACATTCTCTCTCTCTCCCTCCCACACACACACAAACTCATAGACCATAGCAATGCTATTTCCAGTTCTGTACAGTTTCCAGCTGCCACCATAAGTCATCTGCCCAGAGCAGATCAGCTATTTTCTTGCAGCCTTTCCAATCTGAGTTCCTTCTAGCCTCAAGCATTACAAACTGCTGGACTTACCCAACTCATCCCACAGTTGTCGACATTTGTCGGTCATGCCTGTTCCTTGTTGTCTCCAGAGAGCAAGACGTGGATCTGCCATGAACTGCTCTGTTATTAGCGTCAGCATTCTGGCTCCATTGGAATCTCTCATTCGCAGCATTTCACGGACCTAAGATAGAGGAGGAGGACATGTAGACTCTCAATCAAATAGGGACTGGATTTAAGGGAGACATGGGTTAGTTTCTGCATAGTCTTTGTCAGATTTTCCCCATAGAGCGTCCCACCATAAATTTGGGGCTAAGTTACAACTTGCGTTATCCTGACTGGTCATGATGGCTGCAACTGGTAGGAATGGATGCATCAGATTCGGGGGTGGTGGTGGGAATTATGTACTTCTTATAGGGTGATAAAAACCTAGCCATCATGCTTCACAGCTGCCTACATAGTTATGAAAACATCCACTAAAGAGTAAACCTTGCCTAACAAATATCATGCTATTCAGGGGGAAGACAATCCAAGGAATGAGATCTCTTTCCTGAGAATAAGAGGCATACAAAAGCATTAATATAGAATATGGTAAGTCAGGTGGTGATTTTTATATTCTCCACCCAGTACAGGCTGTGCCAGATATACTGAAATCATGATCCCCATTTCCAGCATTGATCAAATCCAAATGCTTTGTGGATTACTGAACCTCCAAACTCCCTCTTCAAAAAATACCTTGGAATGTGGGTTTAGATCATGAGAATTCTTGGTAATCAGCTCCTCTCCCTTCACTGTTCTATGATTTGGGGGAAAATGCCACATGGGTGAAGAAACAGATGTTTCACTTCAGACTTTCCTCCCTTTTATTGAATCTCTTGCAATGATGGGTCCTTGAAAATCTGAATAATTCCAAATAAAATGTCTGATCTAGCAATCTGATGCAAACTCTAACTGAAAGAGAAAGCCTTAGTTTAAATGATATCTAAGACCTTATGGAACAGATTTTCAAAGTAAAGTGTGGAATCACCATACCTGGAAGTTTTCAAATATAGGATGGCATATATCCTGCTCAAGTGATACCGTCGCTTACAGAATTCCATTTATCATTTCTTGCATGCTGGATTCTGCAAGGGAACATATCACTTGAGCTGAACTCGAATTTCTCCAACATACTCGATTCCAGAACGACTAATTTCTCAAAATGTGGAACACCTGGGTGGAGCATTTTAGAATAAGAACCAAAGTATACACCCACAATATTCTTTGCTTTATATGAACAGGTGTAAAAAATTATAAAGTAAGTTATGGAGGTCAATGGCTATTAGTCTTGATGGCAGCGTAACTGCCTCTGAAGGCCCTCTGCAGGGAGGCTTCCTTGTGTAGTTGGTTGGCCAATGTGAGAACAGACTGCTGGACTAGATGGGCCAGGGGTTCGATCCAGCAAGACACTGCTTATGTTCTTAATTATATAGATAATTGCACTATATATTATAATATATCCATCTATCCATCTATCTACGAATGACTGTTATAAAAAAGGAGAATTAAAACTTCCTTTGAATATATTGCAAAGTAAAACACTGGAACAGCTCTAAAAATAAACTTTGCAGTTTGTATACATTTTCAGTTTTTTCTGCCTATTTTTTTTAAATGATAGCTTTTGTAGGCCATTAATATTTAGACCATCTTGGTTGCACTTGGCTATAATGAGAAACTAGACATTAATGCTTATGAATTAACCTTAGGCCAGATACTTTTTCATTTTTTTTCCTCAGAAGCATACACAGATTAATTCAATGCAAATATCTTTATATAGTTTGTTGATCTGAATGCTTATACATTTTTGAACATACTACATTCAACACTCTTATGTACTGTACATGGTGTACATACTGCTGATCTGTTCATTCATACAGCTGTTCCACATAATGGAGTATACATGTATTCATAGAAGGGGTTTGATAGTATCTATAGATGGACATTCCTTCTTCATGACAATCATGTGACAGAACAATCTGCTACACTGTTCAAGCTCTCTTGATTTAGAATATAAATGAAGAATATTGGATTCTAAGTAAATGTAAGTACTTCTAAAAAAAACCCTTAGCAATTGCTTTTAAAACCACTGCTGCTGTTGAACCATAAACAAGTCTTACCTGTTCAGATGACTTTGCATGAGGTAGTGTTTAGTTTTACTCATTATAAATAGTACTAGTGCAGTTGTGTGTGCTTGCATGCATGTATATGCCAAAATCCGGTGATGGAGAAACACAAGGTTCTATGTTCCACTTTTTCCACTATGACTTTTCCATGTTACAATCCTTTATTAAGACAGAAACCTGTACTTCAAAGGTTTCTGATTGATAAATCTCCCTTGAGTGGGGTTAATCATCAGAAACCACTAAAAATGTCCATCCAAACAAAATTTGCGCGAGTGGAGATACCTAACGATAAACTTTTAGTAAGATATAATATTCCTTCTGAGTCCTAGTGGCCAATGCACCAGTACAATTTAAAACATGCCAATTCCAGCCCATTCTCTGGAAAAGATTGAAGGATATAATCCTACAGTAAATGTCTCAGAGCTGATTTCTGGAGCTGAGAGAGAAATGAACAGCGAAGCGTAAGAATACTATAAAACTTCAAGTGCAAAGGTTTTGCAAGTCTGACAGAAAAGGGAATCTAGTTCTCACCTTAGCAAACATGGAGTTGAGTTGCTTCCCAGAGCCATAGTACCCTCCTTGGGAGAGGAACACCTTCACCTGCTCTCGAACCTGTTCCTCATCCAAATGCCAGCAATTTTCATCATCAATACTGGCTCCTGCAGTAGGGTCTGGAGCACCTGTGGCAAGGAAACTCAGCTGTTAAAAAAACCATGTCGGCAGCTTTAAAAGGGTGAAATTGCTTATTGTCCCCTACCTTATGATACTCCCTAAGTCTCCCTAAGTGGAGCACAACTCCTGGTGACTTTACACATCCATGCAACACAGAAGTGGTTTGCCATTTCATTTTCCAGGATGTCCGTTAAATTCCCAAACTATACCTCTGGTATTCCTTGGTAGTCTCCCATGTAAGTATTAACCAGGCTCTAACCTACATAGCTTCCAAGCACAGGCAAGTTCAGCCAGGTGCTGCCACCTGCTGAAATATATACAAACCAAAAAATTAAACTGTTCTCTAGACAAAACAACTGTGTAGTACCACAGTATTTTAATTTTAAAACTCGGTATTTATCCAAACCAGTATTTTTGTTTTCAATGCAGAACAAACAAAAGTGTAGGGTTATGTTTGTGTAATTGCAGCAGGAGAGCCAAATATAATACTGTAAAGGTGGTAAAATAACAAATTATTGTCCCAGCCTATAAAAAATTACTCCAAATAAATTAAAGAAAAAGAATCTGAACAGCAAGGGAGAAGTTTAAGGTCTATTCTGCCATAACAGGCTTGATATTGCTAGTGTTCTCCACAACAGTTCCTAGAGTAAACTAGAAACAAAATAAGTATGACCCCCTTCTGTGTGGCTAAGAGCTTTATAATGCATCACTTTGGGTGGAAGCCTTAATATCTAGCATGAAAAGATTCCCTAGATCAGTTTCCCTCACTCAGGCATTCCTGATAAATTTAACTACCAGGCTAAGAAAGCCTAGCTTAGATCCTAAGATGATCCAAATGACTCCCATCAATACTTATACTTGGTCTTCCTATGTTGATCTCTACTCAGCTCTTCAAATATGACTGGCTTTCCTGGGCCTCAAAAGAGAAAAGCCATCTCTCTAAAGCCATAAAATTCTCAAAGACAGCACATGAAAAAAAATATAGTATATATACAGTATATACAAGGAAGATTGAACTGCTGGGCCCAGGGAGGCTTCACAAAATGTTTGGAGATGTCCACACAGAAGATAACCATTCTTCTGACACACTTTTAATCTTAGCTATGTTGGTTATTTTAAGGATGAGTCAGTAAGGATTACATGAAACAGACTGAAAGCAATGTAAGGGCAGTGATGGCAGGGCCACAATAAACATTATCTTCAACAACTTTAGGATGATTTCTTTCTAACAATGAAGGAATCAAAGTTGTTACTATTACAAAGCTAACTAGCAAGGACTCCTTGGGCTAGGGTTACCAGATATCTGAACAGGCAAAGAAAGACATGGACAATTGGAAAGGAGGACAAATGAGGGGGGGAGGACACACTAACTATTTAACTTTCTTGGCATCCATGACAAAAATTACAGTACAAAAATTGCAAAAAAAAATGTACTTAGGCCTACATGTATTATGAAAGCACTTTTTCCAGCATCAGAAAGATTGTTTTTTCAATCACAATATTTTTCCAACAATTTTTTATTTTCAAAAACATATGCTAGCAATAATATAGAATCGGCGATGACCCGCTTTTCAAATTTCACCATAGAAAATATGATGAGTCATGTGATCTACAGACTACAGTGATCATAGATTTGAAGGGGCTGGCTTGAAGACGATTGCTGGAATCAGGAAATAAATTAAATAATGTAAATCTAGGCTATTGAGTCTGTTGACAGACGAGAGAAAGAAAGGAGCAGAGAGTTTACAAGGTCACAATACATGAAAGTTTGAATGATGCCGTTGTGAAAACAGTCCAAAAATACCCCTCCCGATCTCACTTCGAGCCGGACTGGCAGCTTGACAAGTCAGATTTTTCAGAGTGCTGAAGACCTGGCTAGCTTTTCCCTGTTTGTGGTGGTCTATAGAAATTATAAGACCACTGAAGTTTTCTCCCTGGAGAGGGGAGAACCAGAAGATTACTCACGGGGTCGTTGGAATTGCCCCCTCCTGCTTTTTTTGTAGTTTTCTGCCACGGAAAGAGCAGGGGGCTGGAGACAGTGAAACGACCTGAGAAACATCAAGCTCTTCCAGGGAATCGTAAGTTAGAGCTAGAAGCCGGCTTTTAGATCACTTTATTTTATTTTATTTTAGATTAGATTGTTTTATCATCTAAGGTCTATCTTTGGACTTTGGCAAATTTTGTGCTTTCTTTGCTATAACAATTATGGTGGAAATACAACGGATTTTATATTTGAAGCATAGTAATGTTTGCATTTTTTTCTTCTTTTTTATCTTTCTAACCTATCAGAGGACTCTGTCTCATTTGGAAGTATAAGAGTTTATATTAAATATCTTTTGAATATATTTTGCTGGATTAACTATTGAATTTGTTTTTTTTAATTTTTCTTTCCTTGGTAGAAATTCATCTTCTCTTTCTCCTTTTATAAACTTTGAAATACTGCTTTTTCGCTTATTTTTGATTATCGAAATTTTTCTTCCTTTATTTTAAAAAACTTTTTACTTAATGGACTCTGCTGGTAATTTTCCACTCGAACAGATCAGCTGACTATTTACTTGTTTTGGCTAGAATGGCCACTGCTGCAGCCTGAGAACAAAGAGGGGGTGGGGAAGAATGGCTTTTTTAACAGCAACTTTAACAGCAATTTAAGAACTTAAGGGGGAGATTTGTGAAGCTCTTTCGGAAATTAAGAAATCACTGGAAATTTTATTTTTGCAAGATCAGGAACAAAAGGAACAAAAGATAGAAATAGAAGCAGAAGAAAAAAATTTTGAGATAGAGGAGAAACAGGAAAGGAGGAATTCAAACACATTGGTTCAAAAAAACATTCTCACACTCTACATGAGACAGATAACAAAACAGGCTACACACTATAATTTTGGTACAAACATATTGTGGCAGTTGAGGCAAGGAGAAAGACTGAACATGCAATTTGATAGATATTGTGAAATATGGGGAAAGGTCAAGAAAAACATTTTGACATTCTACACGAGACACAAAACAAAACAGGCTACATATTATGATTTTGGCATAACTTGAATAGGAGACTTAACATGTGGCATATAAAGGTATTGAAACCATGGATTTTAACTGGATACTGAGTTTGTAAATGTACTAAATAAATCAAGTTCTAACTAGTAATATAACTGTTGGGAATATTAAATGTTAAAAATTAATATGAGAAACTGTATGGATATATAAAAATGTGATATTTTAATTGTAAGATAAAAGGTTATAAAATTAGTGATATAAATATAAATTGATGTTACAGAGTATATGAAAACTAGAAAAAAAATTTAGGGAGATACATGAAGGATGGGATGTTGAGTTGGAATTAGAATTAATACTATTACAGGATGACTTATTTTTATAATTACTAGTATGAATATTATTGCGAATTGTTGTTAGGTTATGTATTAGGGGAATAGGTAGCTATAAAAATTTGTTAAATAGGTAAATATGTAGGAAGATGTAGAATATGGTATAATTATAGTCTAAATATAGACTAAGTTTAAACTAGGGTTATTTTTATGGATATGTATGAATAAAATATATTTTATTTTATTAGAATCAAAATAAAATATAAAATACTGTTGATACAAAATAAGGCCTTTACTTGTTATATATATGTTTTAAGACTAATTGGATTCTATCAAGGATATAAATATGGATGTAAAAATGGAAAGAGTGAATAAAAAATGTTAAATTGATGCAGTTAAGAACATTTAAATTGATATTACTTCAAGGAGTGGAAACTACAGATGGACTATTGGAGAATTGCTATAAAGATGAAACCTACATGAAGATCAGAAGATTGGACTATAGAAATTGAAGTGTATATGACAAAGAAAAGATCCTGTGTATTGTATGAAAGACCAACATTTAAAGCAAATATTGTACTTAAAGACCAAAGACAGATTGGAGGCCATCTATTTTCTATATTTCCTTTGTTTATTATTTTTCTTGACTTCACTTTTCTTTTACTTTTTTCTTACTTTGTATTTCTTTCTTTATTTCTTGTTCTAACTTTTAATATGTATTTCAAAATTCATTAAAATTTATACAAAAATACCCCTCCCAAAAAAACAAGACACTCAAAAAGTGAACAATATTTGATTTTAAGGTTATACCTGCCGGATGAAGGACATGAGGACAAAAAGGAGGACTTCTCCTCCTCTTGCCTGATGTCTGGTAACCCTACCTTGGGCAGCATCTTGAAACAGTTAACATTTGCTTTATGGAACTCTGGAACAATATCCACATTGAGTACTGTGCAAGCCAACCTCAAGAACAAAACAAAACAAAACAAAACAAAACAACCTCAAGAACAAAAAAAACAAAAACAAGATATTAAGTAGACCTAGATGCCCATTTATTATCCAAGGAAGAGTTTTTGAGAAAGCCTCCAAACATTAGAGAAGAATTCAGTGATTTTTGATTCCTGATCCCAAACATGGTTTTAGGTAACAGACTGATTATCTCTGGCAAGAGCATCCCATAGATAAACTGCTAAATAGGAAATTCTTTTTTGCCCTTCATCCATCAGTAGGAAAGAACACAAGAAGTAGGGGGGGGGACTGCTTAGTCAGGAACAGTCATAGTCATTTCTGGAAGCTGTTAAGTTGTATACATGTATATACTTGTATGTGTATTGTTGCTGACATGTATACATGTTTTTCCACTTTTGGATGAAGTCAGGGAGAGGTTAGGGAGACTGGACTTGGACTTAATGGGTTACTGGCTCCTAATGGTTTAGAATTATCTTGCTTTAATACTGTTTAAGGTGTTTTACATCACTTTAGATCAGGGCTTTCCAAAGTTTTTCCCCCGGCGACACACCAACCGGCGTTGGTGTGTCGCCGCGGGAAAACCCGGAAGTGCAGCAGCGTGCAAAAACCCGGAAGCGCTGCTGCTGCTGCTGCTTTCGGGTTTTGCGCGCTGCAGTTGGTGTGTCACCGCGGGAAAACCCAGAAGCGCTGATGATGATCAGCGCTTCCGGGTTGTGTGGCGACACACCAGACTGTGTGTGGCGACACACTTTTGTGTCGCGACACACAGTTTGGAAAGCTCTGCTTTAGGTAAATACAGCCCTAGAGATAGTTAAGATTTACTTCTGCAAGCAACCTTTCTCCCATGTATTGCCTGTTTCCACACATAGGATCCAGACTTTTAAAGATTCCAGCAGAATGCTTATTAAGGAAGAATAATCATGTCCCAAAAAGTAGGTTTCTGTTTCCATTTCCTAATGCTTCAAATCATCTTTCTTGTTTCTCCTTCCCCCACACAATCCCTCCCAATAAATGCAAACGTTTAGTGTTGCTTACTTTTCAAGCTTTGTTTTGCAGTGGTGCAAGGCGCACAATTGGTCTGCAAGAACAGCTGACTGCCTCATTGAGGTGCTTGTCACAATGAACTCCTTCCTTGTAAAGCATCTTAATGCCACAAGACTAAACAAAAATCTTTCTAAAGTCAAAAGGAGCTAAGCTATAAAATGAGGGATGCCAACCTGATGATGAGCATTTTTTCCATTTTTTGAAGCTGCTAGAAAAATGCAATTTACACTTGAAGAGGATAAGGCAATATTTATAAAGCACTCAACTGTAGAGCACTCCCATGAAATGAGAAAGCATTCCACATTGTTATACTGTTGTAGTCAACTTGCAAAAACTAGGAAAAATAGATTCTGTTTTCTTATCACTGAAATGCTTCAACAGCAGCATTGTAATGACCTGCTATCAATTGCTTCTATATAGAAATTATCAACATTGTTGATCTGGATGTCTGACATTAGATAACAAAAACCAAAACAAACCAAAAAAAAATCCTTATCTATGCTAGTTTATGCAAAAAAAGGAAAGAAAAAAGAAAAATCCTGGATGGAAATTCCAGGTAGGGATAAATCATGGTGCATGGAACATGCAATACTGAACTTTATCCCATTTCTCTAATGTTTATTACTACTCTTCAGTGAGTTAACAGCTCATAACTGGAGTGGGGAGACCTGGAGAAAGATGGATGCAGCCCTTTCCAATTGAATCTAGTCCACTGGATTTATCCTTGTCAATAAAGCTTCATGTCTACAAGTATTAAGAGAAAGCTGGCTAGTAAATGCTGCTTTGTTCCTTCCCAGAGGCAATCAGCACTCTCAAAATAAGCGGCATCGTGGAGCAAAACCAATATACTGTATTATAACAATGAAATTAATAAAATCATATTGTAATTTAAAAAAGCCAGATGATTCATACTACAGGGTAGAGCAATAGGGCAAAGCAGTTTTGCCATCACTAAGCATCTTCATCTGAAAGTACACTATGTGTACTTTTGTTATCCTTTAAACCAGGGACAGACAACCATTATTTTACAGATAGTTTGAATTTAAACTCCTGTCAGCCCCAATAAGCCCAGCCAATGGCAAAAGATTGTAGGGCTTGTTGTCCAAAATTTTTGCCTGTGCCAGGTTATTTGCCAGAGCTTTCAACAATCAGTGAAGAAGCTTGCCTGCCAAGCTTCAGGGTTTGATTTGTACCTTAGAGGAAAAGTGCCAGTCTATAATTGCCCCAAGTTTCAAAGCATTCACTGGTCTTTGGGTGAGCAGAAAGACTTTTACCCAATGTTCAAGTTACTAAAATATCAATTGAAGAGAATATTTGTAGCTCAGGGTTGAACTGTGGAGTCCTTGGTGCTCTCTGAGGCTCAGAGAGCACCAAGGACTCCACAGTTCAACCCTGAGCTACAAATATTCTCTTCTTTGTGCTTCTTTCTAAGTATCCATGTTCCAAAATAAGCCAACTCCCAAAAGGTAGGACACAATTGTAACTCTTTCAGTGGTATTTTTATTCCCCGTTTTATATTTTGAGCCTGCCATTAATCAATCTGCATTGATTCCTGCAATTATGAGGGAAAGGCTTAACAATTGGTTAATTTAATCTCTCTCTCTAATAAAGTTTTACAGAATCTTTTACTATAAGACTTTGGGATGAATATTTAAATATTGACTTAGCTAGATTGATGGTGACTACACAACCCTGGAATCAACTGTTTCCAAAGGAATTAACTGATTCAAGCAGCAATTTCCTTGAGGGTGGGTGCACTCTATCTCCAATGTTACTAGAAACTCCCTCTTCTTAACAGCAGTTCACACAGTGACAGGTAATCTGAATATAAAGCCAAATGGAAAGAATAGAGTAAGTGTGTGCATGGGGAGAGGGGGGAGATGGCTACAGGCATTTAGAGGTTCACAGCTCAGTATCAAACCTTTTCCCACTCAGCTCATCTCTGTTTTCCATGTCCCAGAGCAGTTTTTCAATAGAACTTCACTCTCTGTCCTCATGGATGGAAACCCCCATATGCCTACTGCTCACACCATCTCACTACAAGGGAAATAGGGGAGTGCATTCCAAAGTTATTTAACACAAAGGGAGATTACAGCGAATAGCATCTTTCAGAAAGAACTTTGCAACAGTTGATGCCTAGGCAATGGAGAAATGCTGCTAAGAGCAGGAAAGATATATCACAGAAAGGGGCTGTAGAAGACAAGCTACAATGAAGTCAGGACATGCTTTGTAATAAAAGGCCAAAACTCTTTCTTAGAAGGTCCAGTTGGTGCAAGCATATTTGGACTGGAAAGCCATTTACAGGTTATAGCAAAGTGAATTAGTCCTTTATGCTTAGGCTGACCATATTTCCCTGAGACGGAAATGGGACCCTAACGCGCGCACATGCGTGCACTGGCACAGGCACGTATGCTGGCACACGCACGTACTCCATCCCTTAAAAAACAGGACGAAATTGAGTTGTTTAAGGAAACGACAGTCGGGTCCAGAAAAGGTGAAAAAACGGGACTGTCCTGTTCAAAACGGGACGTATGGTCAGCCTATTTATGCTGATTATGTTGTGATTTTATCATAGATATTAAATGGCCTCAAAAGAACATTGAGGACCTTTGTTTAGTGCTGTATTGATTAATTATAGGTAGTTGTTGTTTAGCAACTGCCTCGTTTAGTGACCATTTGCAGTTACGACATTGATGAAAAAGTAACTTTGTGACCAATCCTCACATTTACGACTTTTGCAGGTCTGTAAAGCAAAGGAAAACTGAAGTATGATCATAAGCACAATCAGTTTCACTTAGTGACTGCTTCACTTAGTGACCAAGTTGCCAGTCCCAATTGTAGTTGCTAAACAAGGACTACCTGTACCAAAAAACAAGGATTTTTGTGTTTGCCAAAAGCCCCAAGATGAAACATCCAGGGCAACATTACTAAGCAGGTGATTTGATTTGTTTTGATTAACAATTAAGAGAAAGGAGAAGAAACAGAAAAACAGGTGAACCCAGAGAAAACACATGTTACATGACCCAAAAAAGTCCACCAGGTGGTCAACAACCAACCTAACCCAGGCCGGGGAGCACAACCATGTTTTCACAGACTTGTAAAACTCCTGTAGGGTGGAAGCCGCACAAATCTCTGGGGGATGCTATACTAAGGGGTCAGACACCACAGCAGAGAAGGTACACTTGCTCTTATGTGGCCTCTCCGTTTGCCAGTTCCATGGTGCACCTTGGTCCTCTGAGGAGCTCCAGGAGATGAAGTGCTGTAAGAAAAGCCTCGAGAACTGTTGGAGGAAGATGAACAGCAAATCTGATCTAGTCCCACTAGCTGACATTATTTGATAGAAGGGACCTGGACCTGCACCCATCCCCATCCTGGCTCTGCCAAAGGTCATTGACAAGTACAACCAATGCTGTCTCCATACTGTACCCTAGCCTGAAAACCAATTGAAATGGGTCCAGATAATCTGTTTCCTCCAAGAGCTTCTGCAACTGTTGTCTAACCATCTTCTCAACAACCTTCCCAAAAGAGAGAAGGTTGGAGACTGGATGATAACTGTCCAGAAGACTTGGGTCCAGTGACAGCCTCTTGAGGAGAGGAGCCACCACCTCCTCCTTCAAAACTGGAGGGACCATCCCATCCCTCAAAGAGGCCAACACCATCAGATGGTCCCAATTACAGGTCACCTCCTGAGCCACCTTCACAACCCAGGAGGGACCTGAATCTAATGAACCAAACTCATATCTGAAGGACCTTGTTCATTTCCTCAGAAGTCACAGGATCAAACAGTCCAGATAACCTGACTTCCGGTGGGAATATGGCTGACTGAACAGTTCTGCTTGCGAGTACTGCAGGCAGACCTGACAGCGTGGGTTTTTGGGGGGGCGTAGGCAGGCTTTTCCTGGTGCCCTAGAGCGTTTTCACGGACAGAAAACGCTTGGAATCATCCCATTTGTACTTCGGAACGTCGCCTCATAGCCTGAGGACTGCCAACAGCGTTAGCGTTAATCTGGTAAGAGGACGACAGGAGTCGGGGACACCATCATTTTCCAGACCACACTGCAGCACTAAAGGGACAATAGGTTGAGCCTTTCCCATTTCTAAATCACCCAATGTATATATTCTTTAAGTTTTTCTACCCTAAGAGAGACTTTCTACAGCAAGAAGAAACAAACTCTCTTGGTGCTTATTGTTATTTCTGGATTAATCTTAAAATTTTCTTTTAACTGTTGGTTTACTTCCCATTTAAATTTTAAGGAGGAATGAGAATAAATAATCATCTCCCCGTTACTATTTTTGTAATTAATTTGAAGGACATAACATTTTCCTACACATTGACTTTGCTGTTTTGAGACTTTAGTTTTTCTATCCACATTTTTTGGGCGCCGCAGTTGCTGGTTAGAATACTTTCTCTTTTGTCAGTATCACTCAATTTCACTCAATAACTTTCGGAAGCCTTCTGTTAACCCACTAGCTCCTATCTGTGCTAGCCAAGCATCCAGGGGGAACCATAATTTACTGCCTGAAACATGGACGACCTTAAAGAAATACTCTCAGAGTTTCATTCTGAGCTTCATTGTGACTTTAAACAGCTTTTCCATGATACCTGCCAAATTAGTCTGCAAGATATTCGGGATATTGTAGAAAATATCAGTTTTAAAATGTGTCAACTGGTTGAGGATGCTTTGGAGGAAGAAGAGTCCAATCAAGAGCAAGATGCTTTTACTGACAGCGAGATAAGAGGCTTCGAGGAAATGCCAGGAGACAAATATACTTTGGTGTTGAAGGAGTTAAGACAGTTCCACTTGCAAGATATTGCTGATCTTGTTTTTCTCAAGGATTGTTTTGGGAACGAAGCAGTTCCCTTTCGTGGGAGGTTTTTAGCTGAGGAACCTGACTTGGGGGGGGGGGCAGTTGGGCTGTTTGACTTTTATATGAAAAATGCCTTGTGTGTAATATGGAGACAAGCAAATGTTCTGGTTTATTTTGAGGTGGAATAAGAAATGAAGAATACGTATGTGGATTGATATTAAGGCTTGTATGATTCTATTTTTCTTTAATGATTTGGATTAAGACGTATTCTATTGTTTTTAAAGTTTGTTTGATCTTTTAAGATTTATAAAGGTAAAGGTTCCCCCAGTCGTGTCCGACTCTAGAGGCCAGTGCTCATCTCCGTTTGTTAGCCGAAGAGCCAGCGTTGTCCAAAGATGCTTCCGCAGTCATGTGGCCGGCATGATGCGCGCGGAACGCTGTTACCTTCCCACCGAAGTGGTACCTATTCATCTACTTGCATTTGCATGCTTTCGAATTGCTAGGTTGGCAAGAGCTGGGGCTAGTGCAGGAACTCACTCCATCACGCGGGGCTAGGGATTCAAACCTCCGAACTTGCGATCTTCCGATCAACAAGCCTGGCGTCTTACCCGCTGAGCCATCGCAACCCCTTTAAAGATTTATAAGACACAATAATTAGTGTTTGGTTATAGGTTTAATAAGGTTAAGATTGTTATAGTATTATTAAGTATAAAAGTAGAAAATTTAAATATTTTTTTTTTTACAGTGGTTAGAAATATGTAGAATGGTGGTAGGAAGGAAATATATAAATGGGTTACTTTTGGGGGGGGAAGTGGATTTGGAGGTTTATATATTTATTTCTTTTTTTATATACTGTATATAAGGGGAAAGAGCAATTGTTTTTAGTTTTATAATGTGCTAATGGAATGATTTATAGAAATAATGTGATTTTGGTTAGACATAGAATAAGGGATTAATTATGGAAATTGTTTTATATTCTTGTTGAAAGTCGGAAGTCATCTTGTTATGTAATCTCTAAAAATATTTTCTTTTTCTGTTTTCTCAATCTTTTTCCTTTTTCTTTTTGTAGTTTTTTTCTTTTTTGTAGTTTTTATCTTTGCTTAAACTCAATAAAATTCTTACAAAAAAAAAAAAAAAACTTAGTCCAGATAACCATACAAGAGCAAACCCCCGTCATCTCTCTTGGATCTGCCCAGTTATAGTCCAACTCCAAGTGGATCTGAGCAACTTTATCTGTCAAACAACATGAATATTCCTCACGGTGGTCCTGAAGATGTTCTTGTGGCCTGTCCCTCCTTAGCAAGGAACAGGTCATCCTAAACAGGGTCACCAGGCAGTTAACAGCAGACCCAATAGAGACAAAGAAATAACCCTTATTGCTACAATGTAATCCCAAATATGGGCTGTTGTGTTGGATCAGATTCGCTGTTCATCTTCCTCCAACAGTTCTCGAGGCTTCTCTTACAGCACTTCATCTCCTGGAGCTCCTCAGAGGACCAAGATGCACCCTGGAATTGGCAAACAGGGAGAGGCCACATAGGAGCAATGTGGTCCAAAGCCTCCATTACATGCCTATTCCAAGCTGAAACCAAAGCCTCAGCTGGATTGCCTACCAGATCCTCAAGGAAAACACCAAGCATCCTCTGGAACCAATTGGGCCCATTACTCACCTTGGGTGGGCCAATTTAAGACTCCCTGTCTCCCCAAGAGAGTGGGTGACACTAGCAAGCCAGAAGGCAATCAAAGAGTGATCTGACCATGACAAGAGACTGATGGAAAGATCCTTCAATACCAGATCATGTTGCCGCTGCCCTGCACTGCCACTGCCCTGAGGGCAGTACAGCAGCAACAATCCCATCTGTTCCCTAAGTTTCAACTTCAGCCAGAACAACTCACATCAGGTTTATCCATGGAGCAGCCTTCTGAGTATTACTCGCCCTCTCTCCTTCCCCTGGTTCCCTCTCACCCCAGGTCCTCCCTCCCAGTCATACCCTCTATCATTCAAACATCTATGACACAAACACCACTCAACTAGAGGTGCCAACAAGAGACGTCAGGGTGGCTATGGTGGTTCCTGCTGACACTTGTGTAGCGCCAGGAGCTCTTGGAGCCATGGAGAATCTAAAGGCCCATGATAGCAGCAGAAAGGACAGAGGCAAGAGCAGTTGTGGGCCCACTGCCATTAAGTTCTTTGAGGCTGTTGTTGGCTAACTTCTACATGGAGCACCGTTAGGACCATACTCAAATTAGCGAAGGTAATGAAGGAGATATGAAGAATTTATTGCATTCAGATTTTTATAGCAATTTGTGAGTTCCTTTACTAACAGCTTCATCATTAAACTCCTTTCTAGAATTCTATAACATATTTATTCATAGGCAACAAGCCCTTTCATTTGTAATTAAACTTACAGTGGGGCAAAAAAGTATTTAGTCAGCTACCAATTGTGCAAGTTCTCCCACTTAAAAAGATGAGAGAGGCCTGTAATTGACATCATAGGTAGACCTCAACTATGAGAGACAAAATGAGAAAACAAATCCAGACAATCACATTGTCTGATTCGGAAAGAATTTATTTGCAAATTATGGTGGAAAATAAGTATTTGGTCAATATCAAAAGTTCATCTCAATACTTTGTTATATATCCTTTGTTGGCAATGACAGAGGTCAAACATTTTCTGTAAGTCTTCACAAGGTTGGCACACACTGTTGCTGGTATGTTGGCCCATTCCTCCATGCAGATCTCCTCTAGAGCAGTGATGTTTTGGGGCTGTCGCTGGGCAACACGGTCTTTCAACTCCCTCCAAAGGTTTTCTATGGGGTTGAGATCTGGAGACTGGCTAGGCCACTCCAGGACCTTGAAATGCTTCTTACGAAGCCACTCCTTCGTTGCCCGGGCGGTGTGTTTGGGATCATTGTCATGCTGAAAGACCCAGCCACGTTTCATCTTCAATGCCCTTGCTGATGGAAGGAGGTTTGCACTCAAAATCTCACAATACATGGCCCCATTCATTCTTTCCTGTACACGGAACAGTCGTCCTGGTCCCTTTGCAGAGAAACAGCCCCAAAGCATGATGTTGCCACCCCCATGCTTCACAGTAGGTATGGTGTTCTTTGGATGCAACTCAGCATTCTCTCTCCTCCAAACACAACGAGTTGTGTTTCTACCAAACAGTTCTACTTTGGTTTCATCTGACCATATGACATTCTCCCAATCCTCTTCTGGATCATCCAAATCATCCAAACTTCAGACGGGCCCGGACATGTACTGGCTTAAGCAGGGGGACACGTCTGGCACTGCAGGATCTGAGTCCCTGGCAGCATAGTGTGTTACTGATGGTAGCCTTTGTTACGTTGGTCCCAGCTCTCTGCAGGTCATTCACTAGGTCCCCCCGTGTGGTTCTGGGATTTTTGCTCACCGTTCTTGTGATCATTTTGACCCCACGGGGTGAGATCTTGCGTGGAGCCCCAGATCAAGGGAGATTATCAGTGGTCTTGTATGTCTTCCATTTTCTAATTATTGCTCCCACAGTTGATTTCTTCACACCAAGCTGCTTGCCTGTTGCAGATTCAGTCTTCCCAGCCTGGTGCAGGTCTACAATTTTGTTTCTGGCGTCCTTCGACAGCTCTTTGGTCTTCACCATAGTGGAGTTTGGAGTGTGACTGTTTGAGGTTGTGGACAGGTGTCTTTTATACTGATAACAAGTTCAAACAGGTGCCATTAATACAGGTAATGAGTGGAGGAACAGAGGAGCCTCTTAAAGAAGAAGTTACAGGTCTGTGAGAGCCAGAAATCTTGCTTGTTTGTAGGTGACCAAATACTTATTTTCCACCATAATTTGCAAATAAATTCTTTCCGAATCAGACAATGTGATTGTCTGGATTTGTTTTCTCATTTTGTCTCTCATAGTTGAGGTCTACCTATGATGTCAATTACAGGCCTCTCTCATCTTTTTAAGTGGGAGAACTTGCACAATTGGTGGCTGACTAAATACTTTTTTGCCCCACTGTATATTCTACTTCCCTGCAGGTATTCATTAACTCCACAAGATTAGAACATTTTTATTCTCATATAATACATCCTCCTCCTTTCTCTTAGTTTCACAAATGCACAATGTACCTATTTTTCTTTCTTTCATTTGTTAATTCATATTTCATAGCATTTACTCCTCAATCTTTCTTATGTGAAATCTTTCTTATGTAGTGATCACCCGATAGTCCTAAATATACTGACCTCTATTGCTTATTGTGGCATTGTGGAACTGAGGCTTTGATGTAATGCTTTTTAGTAAAATAGAGAAGTTGTAGATTATTTTACCAGCCTTACTCATACCTGCACCTCATACAGCATTCCCTTCTAATACTAATAACAGTTATGATCAGTTCTGGCACATTTTGATCAGTATGACGGGAATGCAATTACAGATAATCCTCAAGTTATGACCACTCATTCAGCAACCGTTCAAAATTACGACGACTGAATGAGAGGGACTTACGACTGGTCCACGAAATTGTGGCCATCGCAGCGTGCCCGCTGTCAGGTGATTGCGATTTACGACCTTCTCTGCCAGTTTCCCACGAACAAAATCAATGGGGAAGCCAGCAGGGAAGGTTGCAAGTCATTCCCATAAGTCGCTCTCTCTGCTTTTTCTTTTGAGGAGCCTGCTACAGAGTGCGAGATCCCAGGGATCTCGTACTCCGTAGCATGTAGTTTGTAGGATCAGAGAAGAAAGACATAAGCCTGATCTTAATGTCTAAACTCCAAACATTTTAATTGTAGATAGCTTTTTCTTTTATTGTTATGATGAGTTATACTGGACATGGCAAGACATGTCCCAAAATATTTGAGCCATTTAGCATACAAGTCAGTATGAGGAACAAAGATACCTCTCTCTTTCTCTAGGTATATGTAACTAGACCACAGCTTGCAAACCAAAATCCATTGATTAAGGACCTTTTCCTAACCACCGCCAAAGCATAAGAGATATTTACTCCTATGCTAGAAAACATGTCTTCTGTATAATTTATGAGAATCGAGGATATAGGCAGTCCTCGTTTAGCGACCACAATTGAGACCAGCAACTCAGTCATTAAGCGAAGCCTTCACTAAGTGAAACTGCGACTGTGCTTATGATCTTACTTCAGCTTTCCTTTGCTTAGCAGACCTGTGAAGGTCATAAATGTGAGGATTCATCGCAAAGTTACTTTTTCATCACTGTCATAACTGCGAATGGTCGCTAAATGAGGCAGTTGCTAAAGGAGGACTACCTGTATAAGCTTTGCATTTAGCAGCTAAAAAGAAAAAAAAAAGCAAGATGCTGTGAATATACAGTAAGTTGATCTGTCAATTCAAAATAATTAGCTAGAGTCTAAATTGAGAATGTAAAAAAAATCACTCATTCTCACTTCAATATACCTAGAAATAGCAACTACATCTTTTCTGATATCACAGTCAACAAGCTTCTCAGTACCTTCTGCTAGCACCATGGCAGCGGATAAATCCCCACACAGTAACATGTTCAGGGCATTAGACTTTTAAAGCTCAGCGGTTATGGAACAGAGAAACGAACACCACTATCAATATTCTTTAGACTGAATGTGGGCTTTTTTAAATATAGTCACTATGAATCAAATTTTACTTGTACTAGCCTTTTCCAACAAGGCAAGCTCCATGTGTGTTAGAGAACCACTCTCATCATACCTACCCACATGAACAGATTGGGAAAAATGGACAGTTCTCTGCTATCAGTGCTGAGGAAGGGATCCTCAGAACAGAGGTATAGTACTACTTTATAAAAAGTGGCTAGCTTTTCTCCTTTTTTATGCTCCTAAGCCAGGAAGTACAAGCATCAGTCACATGGGACCTGAGAGTGTCACAATGCATTATAGAGTCCAGAGTGTTAGATACTCAACCACTCCCAGCATCGTTTGTGTGTATAAATGTCTTTTCCAAAAGAGAGACAAACAGTTGGGACAGCCAAAACTTTTTGGTGAAAGATATGAGCCTGCATATGATTTGTCAGGGAGCTCTAGAGATTCTGTGTTTTAAAGGGTTATCTACAGTGCTTCAGGCATTATAAAAATGGTGAGATTCTTCTCATCTTCAGGTGGATCAGGGATGAAGATGTTATTATGATTTGGAGATTGATCAGAAGTTATTTTTGCCTCATTGACTTACCATGCACTTGATTGATTTCAGAGTTGGAGGACAAGATTTCATCAGCCAATTTCTGGGCTGTTGGGAGCACTTCAGTGTGGTGGGCTGTAATCAAATACTGAACAAACTTTTGGAGTTGGTCCCTGTTCATTTGAAAAAGAGTCTCTGATATAGGAAGACGGAGTTTGACCTGATCAGGCTTGCGAATCCTGTAGAGGGAGAGTGCCACAACATGAGCACAATAGAAAATGTCCTTGTTCCCACAATCACATGTCACAGATGTTATCTTGCACCGGTCAAAGCTGATGGCCACTTTGTAGGTAATTTCTGGTTCCGTTGCAGTTGCTGATTCTGTCACAGTGCCACTCAGGTGGAATCCTGGAAGGAAAAAAAGAAGTAGATGATTTAGCTATGCAAGGGATCTTCATTATAACAGGCTACTACCTAGTTATATCCATGTTCACAAGAATGTTTTCATTAGCCTTCCCTAACCTGGTACCTTTCAGATGAATTGGCACATAACTCCCTCAATGCCCAACCAGAATAGCAGTAGCCATAGCACAGGTTACACTGCTCTCTCTCAAAATATCAGCATATGTATTGAATATTAAAAAGTATATACGTTTGATGGAAGATGCTTCCAGCTGAACAGCCAATATTCTGGTTTTTGGCCAGTTAAGAATGACTATAAAATGCAAGAGTCAACAGTCTGCAGAATATTCAATTTCTTTCTGAATCAGATAAGCTCCCAATGCCCACTCCAGCTTATCTTGATCCAGAATGCAATCCTATTGACATCTTATTAGAAGTAGGACACATTGATTTCAGGAGGATATTGCTATAGATGTTTGTATAGAACTGCAGCCAAGTCTTAAGCTGGCTAGTATTTTCACATACTTACTGGGCTATCTGAAGAAAAAAACAATGATTTATGATGATGAATCCAGTGAATAGCAAAAGAACAAAGGCACATAAGGAGCAACATGGCCACTGTAGTCATTGCTTCATTTTACTACCAACAACTACATCACCATCTCCAACTGCTGGCAGAAGAAGTTTAGTATCACATCACTTTTGTTGACTGTCACCTCCAGAAAATATGAGTTAACATATTATAAATGCAAGCCTTTTCAAAATTATCTGAATGCCAGATACTTATGCAAGATACAACATGATTATCAAAATGTATATTAACTTTGAACAAAGTATGCTTACATAAGCCATATTTCATGGATGGATGGACCTCATTAAAAATGTTGACACAAATCTAGAACAAGTTTCTATCACAATATTGCCACAAATATCATTTGTTAATCTCATGATTCACAGATGCTAAAAAACAGCCACAGAATACCTCTAGAATGGAGTAAACCACCAGAAAGAGGGTGTGTTTTTTTTGGCTGTATAAATTCCAACAAATTACCCCAAAGATAAGCAAATCACACCTATTCTGCAGAACTGATAATAAAAGCAAATCAATGTAAATTATTCCCCTCTTATTTTTTTTAAGGTACAACAAAAGCAAACCTTATCAAGTAAATTCAAGTAACAGAAAAGTGGGACACCCTGCATTAAAATATTTTAAGCCACTCCCCGTCAAGATCCCAATCAGTATAAATAACACTGAAAATGGCTTGTTCACCCAGTTGAAAAAAATACAGATGTTTTACATACTTTCATTTGCTAAAATGGAAAATGAAATAAATGATACAGAGTAAGAAAGATAAGCAATTTGCATTTTGTGACAGAGGAAAGTGGACACTGAATATAAGAAATGGTATCATGAGGTAATACAGACTCCTGACCCTTATCACTCAGAGATATAGTTCAGCTCCAATTTCAGAATACCTAACAAACAGTGCAGCTTTCCTTTTTTGCTTATAAAAGCTCCAATTTTGCGGTCTTCTTTTTTTTTTAATGAAGGGTAAAATTCTCAGAATTGGGTGGGCATGGATATAAGCTGCTCAAAAAAATAAAGGGAACACTGAAATAAGACATCCTAGATCTGAATGAATGAAATATTCGTATTAATTACTTTGTTCATTACATAGTTGAATGTGCTGACAACAAAATCACACAAAAAGCAATGGAAATCAAATGTAAGCAACCCCTGGAGGTCTGGATGTGGAGTTACACTCAAAAATTAAAGTGGAAAAGAACACTACAGGCTGATCCAACGTTGATGTAATGTCCTTAAAACAAGTCAAAATGAGGCTCAGTAGTGTGTGTGGCCTCCACGTGCCTGTATGACCTCCCTACAACGCCTGGGCATGCTCCTGATGAGGTGGCGGATGGTCTCCTGAGGGATCTCCTCCCACACCTGGACTAAAGCATCCCCCAACTCCTGGACAGTCTGTGGTGCAACGTGGGGTTGGTGGATGGAGCAAGACATGATGTCCCAGATGTGCTCAATTGGATTCAGGTCTGGGGAACGGGCGGGCCAGTCCATAGCATCAATGCCTTCGTCTTGCAGGAACTGCTGGCACACTCCAGCCACATGAGGTCTAGCATTGTCTTGCATTAGGAGGAACCCAGGGCCAACCGCACCAGCATATGGTCTCACAAGGGGTCTGAGGATCTCATCTCGGTACCTAATGGCAGTCAGGCTACCTCTGGCAAGCACATGGAGGGCTGTGCGGCCCCCTAAAGAAATGCCACCCCACACCATTACTGACCCACTGCCAAACCGGTCATGCTGGAGGATGTTGCAGGCAGCAGAACGTTCTCCACGGCGTCTCCAGACCCTGTCACGTCTGTCACATGTGCTCAGTGTGAACCTGCTTTCATCTGTGAAGAGCACAGGGCGCCAGTGGCGAAGTTGCCAATCTTGGTGTTCTCTGGCAAATGCCAAACGTCCTGCACGGTGTTGGGCTGTAAGCACAACCCCCACCTGTGGACGTCGGGCCCTCATACCACCCTCATGGAATCTGTTTCTGACCGTTTGAGCAGCCACACGCACATTTGTGGCCCACTGGAGGTCATTTTGCAGGGCTCTGGCAGTGCTCCTCCTGTCCCTCCTTGCACAAAGGCGGAGGTAGCGGTCCTGCTGCTGGGTTGTGGCCCTCCTACGGCCTCCTCCTCGTCTCCTGATGTACTGACCTGTCTCCTGGTCGCGCCTCCATGCTCTGGACACTACGCTGACAGACACAGCAAACCTTCTTGCCACAGCTCACATTGATGTGCCATCCTGGATGAGCTGCACTACCTGAGCCACTTGTGTGGGTTGTAGACTCCGTCTCATGCTACCACTAGAGTGGAAGCACCGCCAGCATTCAAAAGTGACCAAACCATCAGCCAGAAAGCATAGGAACTGAGAAGTGGTCTGTGGTCAGCACCTGCAGATCCACTCCTTTATTGGGGATGTCTTGCTAACTGCCTATGCTTTCCGCCTGTTGTCTATTCCATGTGCACAACAGCATGTGAAATTGATTGTCAATCAGTGTTGCTACCTAAGTGGACAGTTTGATTTCACAGAAGTGTGATTGACTTGGACTTACATTGTGTTGTTTCAGTGTTCCCTTTATTTTTTTGAGCAGTGTACTTCTAGCCACCAACGTTGTACACAGTCTACAGCGGACATACTGTATAATCTTCTGGTTAAGACTCAGAGCAAAAGCCTGAAGTCCCCAGGTTAAATCTCAGCAAGACGATTGACTACTGGACAGCCTTAAGACAGGATGGATGCGCAGCCCAGTCTCATAATGGGAATGATGCCGATTTAGCACAGCGTAAG
The DNA here is from genome assembly GCA_023362775.1 of Charina bottae. Classification (NCBI taxonomy): domain Eukaryota; kingdom Metazoa; phylum Chordata; class Lepidosauria; order Squamata; family Charinaidae; genus Charina; species Charina bottae. Next base: position 60,820,978 of record JALMGJ010000003.1, read on the forward strand.
TGTGTATCTCCTTGCCAGGAGTTTCCTCTATAAAATGGTACCTCCAGGAACATATTCTCCCAGTGATTATAATTTCCCACTCTTGAAAGCAATTGGGAGGGAAGGGGAAAGGCAGAAAGAAGTGGAGTCAGAGTGAAAAAGCATTTATCCTGCCCACCCATGTTCAATTTGTTACCCAGCCTTAAAGGAAAACAGGAAGTCCCACATTGTGTCATGTCTACCATGTTGTCAAAATGCCTACTTTACAAGTCATTCTAAGCTTCAGCCATGTCATTTGTAATTAAGGGATAAATAATACAACCACAGTCTAGCATTACTGGATACTGGATCTATGATTATTGTCAAGACCTGATTGGGAAATCTCTCAAGAGATTTTGCTTTTGGAATGATAGATCCAACAGTAATTTTGAACCTATGGCCTGGTGTGGGGTGGCAATGATCTAGAGACAGCTTACCTGTGACAGGGGTACTGGATGTGAGTGCCTGTGTGTTACACGAGGCTGTAGGAACAAGTTAAGGATCCTTCTTGTGCACTGGCTACCCTGCTACCCAGTACAATCATTGCCCAAGCTCCTGCACTAGCTCTCAAGGCTGAAGTAACTACATCTTTTGGTGTTGGGTGATTTCAATCATGCCCTGTGGCAGGGCCTGGGAAGGTTTGAGATTCCATGGCCTCCATGACAACCATGGGCTTGTACAAAATGATCTTGGGCCTGACTCACACCAGCAGTCACACTCTTGATCTTGTGTTTGCCTCAGAGCGGTTGCTAGATAATCTGGATATGGAGGTTATGCATCTAACATTTAATATGGTCAAATCATTTTCTGATCCAGATGAGACTATCTAATTCTTGGAACCCCTGCAGAGAGAATGGACTGATTAAAATGGTATGCCCCAGGCACCATGTGGATCCAGATGGACTTCAGCAGGCAGTTGGTGATTTACCAGGCAATCTGATAGGTAGCTCTACTGATTGCCTGGGTAGCCACTGGTAACAGGAGGCAATCTGACCTCTAAACAAGATTTTTCCCAAGCAGCCTCTCTTTGTTCACCAATTCTAGTTATCCTCTTGGTTTATTGAGGAAATCTGGGAGATGAAGTATCATTAGAAATGCCTAGGATGTTGGAGGAAGACAAAAAGTAAATCTTTCTACACTGTTCTTGGCAACAGCATTTCTATATTGTTGCCAAGAAAATCAGGAGTTGAGAGCGAGTCTTTGTTTTAAAGAAGACAGTAATAAGGTAAAAGATCAGTGGACTTTCCTAAATTCACAATATGATTAGATAAAAAGTCTAGATTCTTACTATATTTCACCTAACCTATGATTTTCTTCACATAGTTCATTTATTGCCTTTACTGCTAGAAATATTCTACAAGTGTATTTCTAATACAAACTCATACTAGAGGAAACTGACAGACGTATGTGTAGCAAAAGATTTTAAAAAATGATTAATTGCATATATGCCTGGTGTATTTGCCAACTCTTACAAGGTTTATAAGACAAATTCTTCCAGAAGTTTTTAATCAAAAGCATCAAAACTATCTATATACTGCTATTCTGTTTAAAGCAGTGCCAAAACCCACATACAGATCTGATTAAGGATTGAGATTGCTTCACTTTAAAAACTGGATTTTTAAAAAATAAGCCTCGCAAATAGGACATGAAAGCTCTTAGACTGATGTAAACACCAGAGATATGCTCAGAAATCCATTGAAAACATGTCTGATAACTATATCATTTCTCCTCATATAATTCATTCTAAATAGCATATAAAACAATTTGCAGGTTTTATTTCTGTACAACAGTAGGGTCATTTGCACACTATACTAACAAGTAATACGGTTTAGCCAAGAATGAGGATGATCACTCCCACTGTCTCATTGTATGAATGGGTATGGCTAACAAACTACTATCCTTTTACACTAGCCAGAAAAAGTATCCATGGTTTGTTGAATAAAAAGTTGGAGTTCCTAATTTATGCTACCTGCTGAATGAAAACATGGATGGGGCTATCCATAGTTTTTTTAGCCATACTTCTTTGCCAAAGACACCAGTGGATACAATTGTGCTCATTCATAACACCACCATATTATGGGTTGGCATGACCAGCTACCATCACAATGGTGCTGTATTCGTGGGGAAACAATGGTTTGATTATAATAACCTCCAAAAATCTGAAGCTATGCACTGGGATTCATTTTGGAGATGGTTGCAGCACAAAAAGGAAGATTTAACCCATTCCTTCCCAACAGTGATCCTGAATGGAAATAATTTCCATGTCAAAGAAGCTGAGACATAAGATTCTCAGGGGGCATCAATGGGTTTCCTTTACAATATGTACTCCAAGACTGACATAAGAATCACATGGAGCACTCTAACCGGTACCTCCATGCAGATACAGTTCTGCACTGTAGCAGGAGGTATCACTGTTTTTTCCCCCCTGACCAATGGGAATATTTTAAGTTCTGCTATGCCTATACTCAGCTATACATGCATTAATAGTTATACATATTTAGCAAATCCTCAGTATGGTGCAGTAGCTATTCTAACAGTTAAGAAAAAGGGACAGATAAAATACTCTTACTCTTGAGCCATTTGATTATATAACTGATCTCACTCCTACAGAAGTTGCTTCTCTATTCCCCACTGCTGAATAGAAGTGCTTTCCACCTACTCTGGAGCAAGCAGAGAACTGTCCCCAGAGCCAATCACTACCCTGTCTCTGTATCAAATCACTGCAGTCACTGACTCCCCACCCCCACCCCCAAGGTAATGCATGACAAATCCTAACAGATTTTATCCGTGTTGAAAATGCTGTTGGACAGTGTCAGAAAGGGAGAAAATACCACTTTAACACCAGTATAGCTAAGGATAACTTAAAACAGACTCACGGACAGGGGACAGGATGAAGGTGACAACACTGGGTATGGCAGAAAAATGTGTTGCCAGGGCATATTTCTGCCATAGTTAGGAGGAAGTGGGAAAAGACCCTTTGAAGAACTATTTTCTCGTAGGATTTTTGCAAGTAATATAAAGCTCACCATCTATTGAAAAATGCTAACTTGACATACTTGGTACACAACAGCTTATTTTAGATGATTTCCCATGACTCAGAATGCAATCCTAGGCACACTTACCAAGAAAAAAATGTTACTGAATACAACAGTAACTTTTTGATAAACATGCATAGATTTAGGCTGTTATATCTGGAATATGTTATAGGCTTATAGACTCCTTTCCTGCCATATATCTGCATGTTTAGATGGTTGGCAACATGTCATGACATCCAAACTAAAGTTCGTTCTGTGTTTTCCAGCCTTTCAGTGATAGCTTCCACATTATAGAGTACTCTTCCCCCAGAGGTACATTTGGCCCCTACCCTCCATGTATTGTGCAATCTGGTTCAACAGTGCTTTTGACTATGGATGATTAGGGGTAAACGTCTGTATTTTATTATATTAAGGCATATTATATTATATTTTTATTATATGAAGTATTAATGCTTTGTGGTATACCACCCAGAGTTGGACTGGTTAGGCAGTTTACAAATATTGCAAATAAAGAAATAGAGAATGTATGCTATCCTGTGGTTTAGATACTAAAGTTAGCTAGACTTTGCCCACTTCCAGTGTCATGCCAATATACAATTCCAGGATTTCAGAAACATAGGAGAGAGAAAGCCTGCAAGTCTGCAGCATATCCCCAATTCTCTGCCATCTCTGTAAAGTCATTCTCAGAAATATTAGTAATTAGTAATATTAAGAATATGATAGTAATGTTGTAGAGTTTAATAAAGTAGTCTCAGGATCTAAGTAAAAGCTCCACTTCAATTATTTCCTTTCAGGTACTGTGAAACTAACCAGGTACCATATTACATACATTTAACCAATTTTGAAGACTGAAGACAGTCTACAAGAAAGAGGGCACAATTCACATTTTTGTATTGAGTAAGGCATAAATGTGTGGAGTCCACCATTTTTTTTTAATGTTTAAGCTTTTAAATCAAGAATCAGTTTAATTTCCAGCTGTCTCACACTAAACTGTCAAAGATTAACTAGGGAAAAACATATGCAAAATATTTATCAAAAGCTTAGCCAGAGATTAAACACTAGCTCTAGGGGGCAGGAAATGTAACATTAATAGTTCATTTACATTAGCATTTGAGATGCTTTTGGCCAAATTTCTTGAAAGCCACTGATAGTACTGGAGAACCATAAAACAAAACGGAAGAACACAAGTGTTACAAAATATCACTGTTCCTATCTGTTCAGGAAACCTAGGCTGTCAAACTCAGCTGCTCTTGAACATAAATTTTGTATTGTGCAAAAAATTATCCATTAGAGAGGGAAAAGATAGGCATTCATTCATTGCAAACGCACATTAAGTTATCAAAGCAATGAAAACTAATACAACATAGTACCACTTTCCTAGATGTTTTAGGTATCAAACCTGAGAATACTGGGATGTATTCATATCTGTATTGGAGAAGGTCGGAAGTCACGTTCTGTTTCTGTTCTCTGTCTGTTCTGCACTTTTATAGTTTTTCTTTTTTCTTTAGTTCTGTACTCTATCTTTTCTATATTCTGTATTTTGTATTTTAACTATATTCTGAACATTAATAAAGTTCTTTATAAAAAAAACCTGAGAATACTGGGGAAATGCTTAGATTTGTATTCTCAAATGTCGGGTTGGAAAAGGCTGGTGTAGCGAATAGTATGCTGAATTTTAACCATGAGATGTTTCACATACATGCAGCCTATTAATATAACAAAGTTTAAGTATAGAAAAGGTTGATTTCCGTGTTAAAGATTTTAGGAAGTGGTAAGGAATAGAATAGAGGTTGCTGGATTACTGAGGTGAGAAAAACCTCCTCTAATTAGAAAAGTTTTCCACAAGCTCGGGAATCCTAACAACATGGACTGGGGAAATCAAATGGTTCTGTCTTCTCTTTTTCAACATGCTACAATTTCATTGCCTTAGATGCATCACTCCACAGCAGGAGTGGACAACCCATGGCCTCTGGCCGCATTTTTTTATTTATTTGTTTGTTTGTTTGTTTGTCATATTTATATCCCGCCCATCTCCCCCACAAGGAGGGATTTTTGTCTTTCCCCAGATTTTGCCCCAAATTTAAGCAGCAAAATACACAGATTTAAAAGTGCAATCTTTGATGGGTTTTTTTAAAAAATCCGCAAAGATGTAAAACAGGTATGTTAATCCACCATGGGCTTAACATATTTATTTCCCTTCAAATCGAAACCCCAAGCACCCTAAATCAATCCCCTCTGGTAATGTCACTGTGACACCCCCCCCCCCCCGAGTTCTTGAGGCTGAAAAAAAATTTTTTTTTTAAAGGTAGCCATCCCTGCTCCATACAAAACTGCAGTGCAGGTAGTACCAATTCCTTGCCTAGTAACTGACATAAACTTTTTCAGAAATAGCACAAGACCTGTTTGCAACTGAGATGGAAAATAATTGTTTAAAGCTTGAGACAACTGACTTATATTTGAAACAAGTTGAATTCAAAATATTTTGCACATTATATATTGAGAGAAAGAGAAATATCCAAGTTTATAGTGCAGCCACTACATAATATAGTATATAGGCTGTGGTACTGCTTACTGTGTGGGAAAAAGAATACTACGGTGCTGAAAAAGTTCAGAAAAGGAGAATCATGATAGAGCTATTTAAAATTATGTAGAGGATGGAGAAAACGAATAAAGAGATGTTTTTCTTTCTTTCCCATCTTATTAGAACCCAGAATCATCTAGCGCAGAGCTTTCCAAACTGTGTGTCGCAACACATTAGTGTGTCGGCTGCAGTGTCTGGGTGTGTCGCGGCTGCTGCTGCCTCCGAGCCCTGCCAGGGTTCCGCGCAGGTCCTAGTGCCTGCCTTGTGCCCTGCTGTAAGAGTGTGTTGTGAAATGATGCCTTGCTGTAAGAGTGCGTCACGAAATGATGCATGTCTAAAAAGTGTGTCACCAACATTAAAAGTTTGGAAAGCTCTGATCTAGTGAGTCTGAATGATAGGTTGAGGACATATCTATTTAATGGTTATGGTGCTGGACTTGCCTTGTGGAGACCTTGATTTTAGTCCATTCTCAGCCACAGAAACTCACCACAGGATGACTTTGAGCCAATCTTTCCCAGCCTATCCCACCTCACAGGATTGTTTTTCTAGGAAAAATGGGAGGAGGGAGTGGAGGGAGTGCTAGGTGTGCTCCCTTGAATTCTTGAATAAAAGGTGGGATATAAATCTAACAAATACATCTATTATGGTACATCGCTGGTGGGCAAAATCACAAAACTCCGCCTTACTTATTTTGGCCATGTCATGGAATCAAATTCGCTGGAAAAGGCAGTTATGCTCGGAATGATCAGCAGTAAAAGGAAACGAGGCTGCCAAAAAACCACAGTGGCTAGACACCATCAAAGTCGACACCTGCCAGAGCATTAAACAACTAAAAGAAGCTATACAAGATCAGAAAAAGTGGAGAGAGCTGGTCCATACAATCGCTGAGAATCGGACACGATTGAACGGATAGCATCATCATCAAGGGGGTGTAAAGATAGTAACCAACTTAAACTATTTTAAGGGAAATCAGACAAATTAATGGAGAATATTGCTTATGAAATCTATATACTATATCAATTGCTGGGGGACAACAGTGATAGTAAAATATTTTCCTAATATCTGGCTCCCCATTGGCTTCTGTGGAAACAGGATCCTGGACCAGATAGGTCTTTGGACTGTTTCAGAAGTACTCTTATGTTCTAAACTTTAAAAAAGTTAGCTCCCCAAAGAATCATGATTAATAACATCATATGTTTTATTTCAACATCTACACCCCCAAGCTCCCAGTAAATGTCTGGTTTTCTTTCAATGCTTGCCAAACCACAAATTTTTGCTTATAGGGCTTCATATAAAGGAGGGATTTCCCCCAAAGCCTCATGTTTAGAAGTATCAGCTTCAAAGAACAAATATGCAAAAAGGGAACACTTCTTCATACCCTCTTCCCCAAGTCTTCTCATAAAAAGTTTTTAAGATTAAAAGGTTTGCAAACAGCTTATTCCTGCTTCTTATTTCCATCTGATCTTTCCCACTCTCCAAACTTCAAGGAAGCAATAGAGAAGCAGTTTTATACAATCAGCAGAAACAAACATTAAAGTTTTTCCTAACCTGTACCACTTTTGACTGTAGGTAGAAAATATATATTTCAATTACCCCATTTACATTTTCTGTTCATATTAAGAGAACCAGCAATCCTCTTCCAAACTTTCTAGGGAAATGACTATTCCTTAGTAACAATTATAAATTTGGTTATAATAAGCTTAACCATGGTTCCATCCTAAAATAGGCCTTTGAATTTGTTACAAAGCTTCACATTCCTATCTGAAACCTAAACTGTTGTCCCTTTCTATATTCAGAAAATTAGGGAAAAAATTTATTGGGTGATACAGAGAGTCTACTGCAGCCTTTGACCAAATTAACATGAAATTTTGCCTGCATGTGCATACAAACATGGCTTTGTATGAATTATAACTCCTGCAAGTCTTCTATGAACTGGAAAACTGTAATTTGCTATTTTTTCAGTTCACAGAATGGAAGAGACTATCTCATATGAGTTTCCTTGCATATGACCAGCAAGCTGCACCTGCTGAGACACAAAGCAGCTTCCTGACTCTCTTCATCATGCTGAGGCAGCATATTATCTTACTGAGCATGTTCTTTCTCTGGCTCTGAAACACCCACATCTAATCGGGCAAACCCAATTTCAAGTGTGCGTCTGCTCTACAGTATAACAATCTGATGTCTGATTATAACTTCTCAAGTCCAAGGAAACATAATACGGTAGTGATGAATTAGTTAAAACTGCACACTCATCCAGAACCAACTTAACTTTATCAGTCTTTTCTTCCATTTGAACCTTTTTCCTCTCCTTAAGTACATCATCCTTCCAGGCCAAAGCAAATTTCAATCATGGAATTTCCAGAACCTTTTAGAGAGTGACTTGCCTGTGGATAAATTAACATGTCCAATATCTTATCCTTCCGACAAGCAAATCTGTGCGCAAGAAAAGAACAAACAAGGGGGGAACTAACTGTGCTAGAGAGATGTGTGCAGGATCTAGAAAAGTCACCAAAATAAGATTATCATGATCCAAAATAATTTTATATTTTCCTAATCTCAAAAGTAGGAAAGAAACCTTACAGTATACAGTATTTTTCAATGTACAAATATTTACATGGGCTGACTGCTTCTCAGGATAGTGATGTGGGGAAAGAACCCTTTATACTTTATCAAGAAAAAAGACCTACCCAGCACTAATTACTGCATTGTATTCATTGACTAGTGATCATATTTCATTTCCAAAGCTAATCAGCTCCTAATTTCTATCAATTAACGGGCTGGTCCATGAAGTCACGAAGAGTCAGAAGCGACTGAACGAACAAACAACAAATTTAAGCCAATCAATATCATGTAAAAACATACACACATAGGCTCATTTGTGTGTGTTGTTGTAAGTCTATGCTGGCACAGTGAAGAACTAAATAAGCAACATTCTAGCCAGCAGATTAATGGCTCCAGCCAACTGAAACTGACAATTGCTCTATCCCTGACCTTGCAGTTGGAAAAGAAGATGGGCTCATGAACTCATTTCCACATGACAATGCTCCTGCAAAGTGATTTGCTTGCCTCTGAGAACCGTGGAGAGTTCTTCTCACAGCCCTGCCCTCCCCAACTCACTGAAAGCAGCTCAGTGACGGTCTTTTGTGTGATAAGTGCAAGAAAGGCTCCATGGAAGATGCATGCAATTAAACCTGCTTTTCTTGCTGCTCCTCTAATTCAGAGATTCCCTGGGCAGGTGTTGCTACACACAAAAGGGGAAAGAAATTTTAATCTTTGCAATATAACATATCGCCTTTCACTTCACCTTGAGAGAGAAAGAAATGGGGGGGGGGGAGAAGCAAGTATTATCATTTCTCATACACAGGTACAAGTTCAGTTTCACAAAAATCTACACTGAAGAAGAGTAAGCTCATATCAGTATATGTGTTCTCCTTGGAAAGCTATTTATTTTCACTGCAACTGGACAATTGGACAATGTTCAGGGAGGAACAGAAGGAGAAAATACCTTTTTGTGTATGTCCTCCCTTTGGCTAGAGGAGACTGCTTTTATGCAGGAAGAATGCTGATGCAGCAAAATATGGAGGTATTTCATTAACTTTGCAATTGTCTTTCCTATTCCTCCCTCCTGCCCCAGATTATTTAGCACCAACATCCAAGCCAGGATTCTGATCTAGTGAAAAAGGAAACAATAAATAATTCACCCAGGTTGAACAACTCAACAAAGAAAGATACAAACCTGATTACAAAGCTTTTTTAAAAAAATAACTGACTTTCCAACCTACCTCACATAACATTTTAAAATGAAATACTGCATTCCAGAAAGCCATACACACAACACACACACAACAGATCAAAGGGAGCAGGGAACACCCACATGTTTAGGTGAACAGCCATGTTCACGGTAGAATGAAATGCACAGAGTTGCCTTAAAATGAAAGATTCTAAATTGGCTTGTTTATATTAGAGGTCGCCATAAACTTCTCAGAGCAGCTGAATAAGCTGCAGGGATGTTCTTCTTGCCATCTGTTCCTTTCCCAGAACACCTCCTGCAAATCAAGAGTCAGTCTGCTAGTTTCTATTCCTGTTAACCTTTAATCACCCACAAGGGCCCTTCTTTGCTTTGCTCTTTATCTGCGCCAGCTAATGCGTGAAGTGGTCTTCGCTTCCCATCTGTTCCAGCATTAGTAGAGTTAAAGAACAATGCGGCTAGCCTGGTTTAAGCATTCACTTACACAGATGCCCTAGTATTAACTCAATTTCTCACTGTTTGTTACTATTATCCATACAGGATTTGGAATGTTTGCTAATTTGGAAGCCAAATAATAGAACTTTTCCCACTGGCCAGCTTAGTACTCTCTGTACTTCTCTCCAGCAAAACAAATCAAACCCTAAAAATCCACCATATGCATCTGAGGCAAATTATTAGAAGAATTTATTAGAACATGTTTTAACAAAAGCCCTGGGGTATCTCCTGTTTTTCCAGTCTGGGTCCAGGCAACAGCCAACCCGGCATCTACTAGGCTGTCATTCCTTAGTGAAATGGATCATTAATCTTCCCACGCCTGCTTTTCAGATATCACATTAATGCAACCATGGTTGTTGTGAGAGAAAAAAATTAAGTTAAAAATGGTTTTAAAAAGGCATTGTGTCAGAGGACCCCTGCCCATATAACAGGACTTTCTCCTCTTAAGCCTTCTGCTTCTGTCAGTGCAGTGGAAACTGTCAGCAGAATCATACCACAGTACTTTGATTACATTAACTGTGTAGGTTATGTTTGTATTCTTTCTTTGTAGTAAACCAAGCAAACTACCATGAAAGGAATTAAATGCTAATTCTTCATAAACATGCATACTTCATGGACAGAAAGTCAAGAGCAATTCAACCAAGACTTTCCTTCCAATACTACAGCTTTGGATTTATTTATTTACCTCTGACAAGAACAGATGTATTCAAAACTATCCTAGACAAGGAATTAGATTCGCAAGCATAAAATAAATGTGCTTAACTGAAATATCAGTACTATTCCTTTAAATCAAAATTGCTTGACCATGTTGTTTTAATGGTGATTGCATGAGGGGGGGAAAAAAGAAATATGGCAATTTCATACATAATCATATACACATATTCTGTTAGTTCAATGAGGAATTAAGTATGTCTCCAGACCACCATGCAGTCAGTGTAAGTTACTATTAGAAGAAAGTACTAAATTCATTCAATGCTTGCCCATTAGTAACAAGTGTTTGGGTCAATTAACTTACTTGTTTAATCTGGCTTCCTATTTTCTTTTGTTTCCTACAACAGTAGTTGGTTCTGATAAGTAGAATACACCACTATGTATGGGAGTATATATTATTCTAAGTCCTAAACAATGGTTTACACACCTTGGTAGGTGGGTCACACCCACTGCATCAAAGCAAACTACATTATGGTTAGTGCAATTGTGAACTCAGCCAGTGACATTTTCTATACTTAACATGGGACGTAAGCAACCATTTGGAGAACCAGTTAGTACTACACCTCAGTAACCACACCTCAGACACTTCCATACCGCATCCTGCCATCATCACCCAGTCCTCCTCAATTATTCCAAAGGATAAATTTGCTGATCCCCAGTGCAATAGTTGGTTTCATTTTCCCATTTCCCATTTCGTTTCCCACTTTCCTACAACCTGATGCTTCCCCACCCTTCTCCCCACCATCAAAGCACTGAATCTCCAACTCCCAACTCCCTCACCATAAAAACATGGCTAAGGAACAACTGGCAAAGGGGAAGGGAATCACCCAGCTACCATTTTTTAGCATCCTCCCATTGGCAAGCTGCAGGGAAATGTGCAAAACTGCTGTAGAGGGTTTGAGAGATGAGAACGTGAGCTGTATAATTTAGATAAGTTGTGCCTATCATTGTCTCCAGCAATCAGCACAATTTGTTTGTTAGAAACTGGATTTTTAAGTCCACAAGTTATAATTTGTTTTTAAACTGTAGCAGAAAGAATTTTAAAGTGAATGAACAAAAAACAGTAATATAAAAGAGAGAAATATACTGCGCGACCAATCACAAGAACAACAATAACAATAATAACTTAAATTTATATGCCACCTGACTCCCAGCAACTCTGGGCAGTTTACAATTGTTAAAACATTTAAAAACAAAGAGTGATACAAAAAACACAAAACCAGCACAAGACAAAAGAATAATGCTGGCAAAAAAAATAAACCCAGAGAGGAGCAGTAAGGAAGAATGGGGCAAAATGAAGCATAAAAATACAAAAACAGTAATCCCCTCCCAAAAAAAAATCTCAAAAGCATTCTACTAAACAGGTATATTACCAAAAGATCAGGAATTGTGAACTAGAGAGGGTGTAAAAATGAATTTTCTTTTACCCCAAAGCCAATGGAGGAGTAAGATCAGTTTCTCTATAAAAGAAGTTTCAGAGGCAGACAGTTACAACATTTTTGAAATCAGCAGTTTCTTGTGAAAAATCACTCCTTTCACCGGAAGCTTTTTAGCTTGATCTCAGATATCTATAGCAAGCAACGCTCAGTATTCTTGCCACAATTAGATACATAGTTAGATACTGCTATCAAATGAATTTATAATGAAATCCTAATTTTGTATCTGTTCTTATATATATTAATATCTGGCAAAACAACAGAAACCAGAAACAGATGGGAAAGATGCATGCTCAGTATTTCAATACATCTTGATTACTACTTAATAAAAGAGTATTTATTTTAGTCTGACAACCACATTATCTTTGGGTGAGCAAATCAGGAATCATATGCAAAAGTGGGAAGAATCACAAACGTACGTAAGTATATTAGGCCTTTTATAGCATTTTTTTAAGGACATCAACTAAAAACTTTGAAGGAAGGCATGTAGTCATCTAAATCTATAAAATACAATGAACTAGCAACTTCATATTTTTGCTTAGTTCAAAAGTAAAATGGAAAAGTGTTGCTACAAGAGGCATGTGCACATCCTTACTGATCAGGAATTTTGAATGGAACAAGGAACTGGAGATCCCAATTTTTCTAAACAACAGGAAACTGTCTTAACACCTGTATCAAAATCTTAGACTATGGCTTATTCAACAAAAAGAGTATTTTGGACTTACTGAACCCCACTGTGTTTTAATAGAAAAGGAGTGAGTAAATCATTGTATTGTTTGAGATACAATGAGAATAATATTTCATTAAAACACATGTTTTTGTGATTTCTTAAGGTTATGTTCTGACAGTAGTAATTACATTTATTAATTTGACTTCAAGGTAGGGTTTAATATTTTCTGACATATTACTGTATTTTGAACTACATACCTATTACATGGAAACTGAATGCTAGATAATGGGAATGGATTCTCTGCACTCTTCTTATTGCTAACAGACTAGTCCTTCAACATTGGAAAGATAAATTTATGCCACCAGTTACTCACTGGGCTGAAGACTTGATGTGAATTGTAATTTACAGAATTCCTTATAGTTGGCAGATTATGTATGGATTATGACAATGAAATATGGCCGTATTTTATTAAAAATTGCATTAAACTTTGTATACATATTCACATGTACGAGAAGCTGAGCTATACACATTGCTATTCAATTAGCCTGAAAAAGAGAAGCAGCTGTTTTAAAGAGCTGACTCCTTAAAGCAGCACCCTTTTTTGCAGGCTCACACAGAAATCTAAACAAATTTGGACTGCTTTAATTGAGAGCAGAGGGGGTTGTGCTCATGTGCAGTCCAAGCCTTTCTTTCAAATAACCTTCCAAGTATGTATAGTCCTAATATTTATAGGAGTAGGATAGTAAATACCTTTATACCCAGCAAGCATGTAAGAACCTTGCTCATAACATGACAAATCCATAATTTAGCATAGCTTTCTCTAAAGATATGTTGGGACTACATCTTCTTTGGTAATTCTAGCAGTTATTGTAAACATATTTAGAGCTGACCTTGGAGAAGGTATTAAAGAGGCATTAAGACTTGGGCAAGAGTTTACAGTCCAGAGATTGAAGAAGAAACTCAAAATAACCTTGCCTTGATTTTGTTTAGTATAAAATGGGTCAGAGAGAAATTTGAACAAGCTTTCATAATTCTGTTATTATACACCGCAACAATAAAATAGCATTCCTGGAATCCCTGTGTCTATTTCTTGATTGACCTACCTCAAAAGGCTGACAGTACTGTATAGTCCCAATACATCTGGAGAACACCAGGTTGGGGGAGGCTGCACATTACATAGATGGAATTTAATTTGAAAACTCAACCATTTACTTTGGATTAATAATTTTAATTGCTCTGTTTCTGATAGGACTCTAATCAAGTAATCAGCTCATGTCAAGCTTTAAATACATGGCCATTTTCTTTGTTATTACATGGTTGAGTTAGCACATGTCTGAAGAAACAACAAGAGCTGGATAAAACAAGACTGATTTACAATTTCAGAAATAAAATTTGAGGCCCCCTAAATCTATTTCCTAAATGAAGTCTAATTCTCCAAAGACATTTCAAATCCTAAAAAAATCTGATGTGCTTTGCAGAGAAATAGCTTGCTGCAGCAAAACAAACAAAGTCTTGAGCATTTTAAAGACTAGCAGATGAATCATGGCATAAGTTTTCATTCACTGCTGAGCTCAAAAGCAAATGAAATGCATGAAAACAGTATTATCAACTAAGGCCATGAACAAAATAATGTTGCTGATAACCCAAACATTAGCTAATTAAATTATTGTGATTTTTTTTTAAGATCTCAGTTTAAATGGCAGGAGATAGAACTGAACATCTTGATATACCATGCGCATATATACACATCTCCCAACACTAGCTCAACAGTGCCTCAATAATAGGTTATAAATGACACATCTTCATGATGCATGTTTCCTCCAATCTCCACACTTCACATTTATTTGACCAATGTGGAACTGTCATTTTCCACCTTCTCTCATCACAAGCCTTGCTGAATGCACAACTTGTTGCATTTTGGCAGTAACTATGGTAATGATGCCATCAGAGAGAGGGATCTGCCCAGTTCCTAATGGCTGCTTCCACCTGTACCATATGTACCTCTTTCCCCTTCCTTTGGGTCACTGGGCAGTGCCTTCCATGGCCATTTTTGGTTTATATTGCTAGATTGATATGATATCTGGCTTCCCAATAGACCTCTTCCATAATGTATGTTAAATGCTCTTGTGAGAGGCACCAATGAGAGTGATAGACTTTCGACTTCCGGTGGGAAAATGGCGAACTGAACAGCCTTGCTCGCGAGTTCCGTGAGCAGAGTTGACATCGTGGCATTTTTTTCCAGGCAAAGGCAGACTTTTCCTGTAGCCTACAGCGTTTTCCGGAGAAAGGAAAATGCTGGGAATTGACCCATTTGTCCTCCAGACGGTGAGTTGTAGCCAGGAGAGCGTTGACAGCGTCCGCGATCGAATGGTAAGACTTCACTGGGAGGCTGGGATTTCATCCTTTTCCGAGCCGCACTGCAGCCTCTCTTAAAGGGGCAGTAAGTTCTGCCTTCCCATTTCTAAAGCATCCAATTTAGCTTTTAAGTTTTGTACCCTAAGAGAAGCTTTTTACAGTAAGAAGAAGCGAAATCTCTTGGTGATCATCATTATTTTTGGATTATATTTTTAATTTTTTAAAAAAGTGTTGGCTTGTTTTCCCATCTAAAGTGTAATGAGGGCTGAAAAAACATAATTGCCTTTCCGTTACTATTTTTAGTACTAAATTTAAAGGATGGATTGTTTTCCTACACGTTAGATTTGATGTTTTAAATGTTTAAATGTTTTAAATCTTTAGCTTTCTGTTCATTCTCTCTGGGACTTGTTTGCTAGTATACTTTCTTTTGTCAATTTCAGACAGAAGATTTTCATTAAGTCATTGACTTCTATTTTTGTGAGTTTTATCTTTGTGAGTTAACTATTTAATCTACTGCCTGAAGTATGGAAGATTTTAAAGAAGATTTCTTAGAATTCTGTTGTGAACGTAAACAAGACTTTTAAAGAAATCCTTTCAGAGTGTTGTCAAGACATTTTGCAGTGTTCGGGACATTGGAGAAGAGATTATTGCTAAAATGTGTTATCTAGATGGAAATGCTATGATGGAAGATGAAGATTTTGGTAAAGATGGGGACTTTGTTGCTGTTACTGAGACTGAAGTAATGCCAGCTGAAGATTGTGGTTTGCTGTTGAAGGGGTTAAAATGACAGTCTGAGTTTAAAACTGCACAAGGAGTTGCCATGTTGGGGAAATGTTATGACTATCTGAATCAGTGTTATGGGAAAGAAGAGTATATGATATGTGGGAGTTTTTTTTCTGCTGAGAAGTCTGTATCTTTGGGGGCAGTTGGGCTATGGGATTTTTATATTTTAAAAAATGTCTTATGTATAATGGGGAAATTTTATTTTATTTATTTAATTAAATTTATATAACCGCCCATCTCCCCCAACGGGGAACTCTGGGCGGTTTACAATAAAATAAAATATGTAAATGCTCTGATATATTTTGAGGAGGGGTAAAGAATTAAGAATATGTAACTGGACTGATAATGAGGCTATCATGATGTAACTTTTTAATGATTTGGACTAAGATTTACAGGATTTTTTATTTGTAAGATTTAAAAGCTATGGATAAGATATAATATTTTATATTGTTCTTCAGGTTTAATAGGGTTAAGACTGTTGTAGTTTTATTAATTATAAAGGCAGACAAATTATTTATTTTTATAATTGGATGTTTATTATAGTAGACAGAAACAGAATAGTGGTAGGAAGGAAATAATTAAATGGATGGTATTTTATGGAGGAGAGAAGCTGAATTAGAAATTTATATATATATATACATATATACATACACACACACACACACATACACACACAAACACAAATACACACTCTTTTTTATATAAGGGGAAAGAGCAATTGTATTAGTGATTTGTATATGTGTTAAGGGAATGATGTATAGAAATAATGTGATCTTGGTTTGACATAGAGAAAGGGTTTGATTATGGTAACTGTTGTATATTCTTGCTGTTGAAAGTTGGAAGTCACCTTTGTATGTAATCTTTAAAAAATTATGTAATCTTTAAAAATTCTGTTTTCTTGTGTTTCACACTTTTTAGTTTCTTTTTCTTTTTTCTTTGTAATTTTTTGTTTTTCTGTAGTTTTTATCTTTGTTTCAAATATAATAAAAAAAACATTACCAAAAAAAAGAGAGTGATAGACTTTCCTCTCAAAAAATTGCACAGATGGTTGATTTTGCTGTGAAAGAAAGCTTGATTCTGCCACTGATGTATTGCTAATCACTATTATGGGTTCATACCTTAGTGCAGAGCTTTCCAAACTGTGTGTCGCGACACAAAAGTGTGTCGCCACACACGGCGTGGTGTGTCGCCACACCACCCAGAAGCGGCGGCGCGCGTGTGCACGGCAGCCGCCATGCACGTGCGCGCCGCCGCATGCCCCCCGTACCGCCGCACGCCCATGCCGCCACACGCCCCTCCCACGCCGCTACCGTGCGCGTGCGTGCCGCCGCACGCCCCCCACGCCGCTGCCGTGCATGCGCGCTGCCGCACGCCCCCCGCGCCGTCGCCGTGCGTGCGCATGTCGCCGCCGCCTCCGCCACCGCTGGGTGTGTCGCCAGTGGCGGCACTTTGGAAAGCCCTGCCTTAGTGCAAGAAAACCTAAGAAACCACAACATGGTCATGAAAACAGCTTTTCATTGGAACTCTCTTGGATGCCCAGGAACAGTGGTGGACCGAGATCTTTTTGGTGATCCTGCTGTCATTCTCCATGGTGATCTGCACTGTTGTTGTTGTTGTTGTTGTTGTTGTTCAGTCGTTTAGTCATGTCCGACTCTTCGTGACCTCATGGACCATAGCACGCCAGGCCTTCCTGTCCTCCACTGTCTCCCGGAGTTTACTCAGATTCATGTTCGTTACATCGGTGATGCTATCTAACCATCTCATCCTCTGCCGTCCCCTTCTCCTTTTGCCTTCAGTCTTTCCCAGCATAAGGGACTTTTCCAGGGAGTCCTCTCTTCGCATTAGGTGGCCAAAGTATTTGAGCTTCAGCTTCAGCATCTGTCCTTCCAACGAGCAGTCAGGGCTGATTTCCTTTAGGATTGACTGATTTGACCTCCTTGCAGTCCAAGGGACTCTTAAGAGTCTTCTGCAGCACCACAGTTCGAAAGCATCAATTCTTCGGTGCTCAGCCTTCCTTATGGTCCAACTCTCACAGCCATACATTACTACTGGGAAAACCATAGCTTTAACTATACGGACCTTTGTCGGCAAGGTGATGTCTCTGCTTTTTAATATGCTGTCTAGGTTTGCCATAGCTTTCCTCCCAAGGAGCAAGCGTCTTTTAATTTCATGGCTGCAGTCACCGTCTGCGGTGATCTTGGAGCCCAATTGATCTGCACTACTACTCAGTAACAAGTGGTTGCTGCAATAATCCATCATTCAATCATCCACCACCTATATTCTGCCTTTAGTTTGTATAACTTGATTTGGGGTTGCTTTCCACATCGCCGTTTTGCCTTCCTTCATCCACCATTTTAACCCAACTGACATGTTGGTTCCTGGTGTAGCACACGGAATCCTGGCTTCTGAAGTGTTGAGTAGGGAAAGAAATTGTCCTTGTTCCCAGGGAATATTAGGATTAGGTATCTGTAGTCCATCTATCCCCAAAACAATCGGGACATGCAAGGAAGCAGTCAAATACAATTTTAAGAATTGTTCTTGATCATTTATTCTCAGCTGCAGAGGGGTCATACTTGCAGCATGGGGCTGATTTGAGGTGTCATGATTGTCTCCACTTGCATAGGTTTTTCCAGCAGTTGGTTGGACAAACCAACTCATCAATAAAATTAGCAGTTGCCCTCAAATCCAAAAGAATTGAAAATTGTATTTCCAAACCTGTGGAAGTGTGAAGACTGACAGGGATAATAAAATGCAACTCCTGAGTGCCAAATGTCAGAATTCTCTTTAATTGTCTGAAGGCACCGCTGCAGAGCTCGGGGGGGGGGGCTGCTTCCTGGAGTCAGTATGCTCAGGTCATGTGCTACTGCTATCGATCTTTGAGCACTCTAAAAGAAAGGTGTCTTAGTATAAAAAGAAGCAGTTAACTAAACTCTCTCCAGCTTCACTCTGATTCCCAGGCATCTTTTTTTACTAGCTGATAGAAGAAATGATACTGGAATTGCCACAAAGATTGCTCTTCATCACTGCTCAGGTCATGTGGGGACACAGGAGCAGTGGGTGTGAGCCTCCTAACATTATTGCTATTAAACAAGTACATGCAAAGTAGCACTGTGATGGTATGTGGGAATGACCTTGGGAGACAGGAGGAAGAGCTTTTGCCTAGGCAACGGGTCTTCCTCCTGTCTCCCAAGGTTATTCCCACATACCATCACATCACCTTTCCAGTTATTCCCAGCACTGCAGCCTTGGTGAACACTGTAAGGAACATTGGAATAAGAGGGATAGGAAGGTACAAAAGGAAGTTGTAGGGAGTACAGGGAGAGAGCCAACTCCCTGCTGCATCACCCATACCTAGATATACTTTTTGACATATCTACACCAACAGCCTGTCACTTGGGCAAATTGGAATATGGCACACAGCATTTATTTCAATTTCATTGTCAACACTGTCATTGCTTCTGCTTGATGACCCCATGATGGCATTAAGGAGAGTGATTGGTGCTTGTTTTTCCTGCCAGGTACGTGGGAGTGGGAATGTAGGTGGGAAGAGAAAGGAAAACTTAACGTGGTCCACATTAAATTGTCATGAAAGCACCAGTCGCCTGCCCTGTGGTACAGATTAAAGACTGGCTGTGGGGACAGAACAAATGTATGCTGGCATGCTTTTGTTAATCTGGCTCTCTAGATGGGCCTGCCATACAGCTCCCACAGAAGTTTCTTTGCTCAAAAATACCACGTTTAATGTCAGTGTGGGTTTTAAATATTGTCATTTCTAATGTCAGATTGTATCCTTTATTACTTTGCACAGAGAGTGGACTATGTAGAATGCAGTAGATTATTGCTGGCCAACGACAACATAAATCACATTGTTTATATTGCTATAAACAAAGCTCATTATTTTCTGGAACCGTAAGCCCATTGATAGATCGTAGCTGCCTATTGTAGATAATGTCCAGGGCCCTTTTTAGAGAAGGGAAAATCATTCTCTAGAACAGGGGTCGGCAAACTTTTTATGCCGGGAGCCATTTTGACATGCTCGTGCACATTTTGAAATGCTCGAGAGCCAGGGGGCGGGGTTTGCGGGCGGGGGCCTCTCTGCTCTCCTTTGGCGCGCGCTGATTGGTGGAGGCGTCCTTCCTTCTGAGCCTCCACCAATCAGCGTCTCTGTTTCTTCTCCAGGGTTCTTCTCCTGGAGAAGAAACAGAGACGCTGATTGGTGGAGGCGTCCTTCCTTCTGAGCCTCCACCAATCAGCGTCTCTGTTTCTTCTCCAGGGTTCTTCTCCTGGAGAAGAAACAGACGTTGATTGGTGGAGGCTCAGAAGGAAGGACGCCTCCACCAATCAGCGCGCGCCAAAGGAGAGCAGAGAGGCGGGCTGAAGCCTGCTGCTTCCGGAGACCGGCTTTCCGGATGTCGGGCGGCAGAGAGAGAGAGAGAGCCAGAGTCAAGGGGCCAAAGAGCCAGATCTGGCTCGTGAGCCGCCATTTCCGACCCTTGCCCTAGAATATCCCTGGAATAGAATTGAGTGAATCACTTTTAAAAATTAGGGTATGCCTGCAGCAACACGTCACTCTTGAATAATACACAAACTGTGATCCACTATCATGCACAGAAACTTTCCAAGAAGCTGTCTTAATCTGGCATAATTTAATCTGGCATAACTGCCATCTTGCTTTTGAAAAAAGCTTCAAAACCATCTACAGTTTTTTTAAAAAAAGGTAAAGACGCCCTCAAGTTAAATTTGACTCCTGATAACTACAGAGATATATCTACACAATTTATTTGGAAACTGAACCTGCCCTCAAGCCATTCAAACACCCACTTCATTCTGAGATTATTTCCTAAAAAACAAAATATTAATTTCCAGTGTTAAATCACACCCAGAAGGAATTCTGGGAGTGTACTTGGCTACCTCTCTCTCATATCCTGTGGTCTTTTTTTGTTCTGGACTTCACTTGCTCAGCATAATTGCTATAAGCAACTGAACCACTATGATCTAAAATATATATTGGCTTTTTAATTATTATGTCTTGCCAGGATGCCTTTCAACTCATATTGCAGTGCTGAATTCTATAGTGTTGCACTACATTTTTATCCATACTTGGGCGTTAGATGTATAATGCAAATATTGTACAAGCTCATCTGTATCCCAGGCTGGCAAACGAAAAAGGGGAAGGCAAAGTTCCAGCTAATTAAATTGCTCATTTGGAGTCATGTTTTAAAACCAGGAACAGGATGTTGGACATTTGGCAGGTTTTGTCTGACATTTTCAATGCAACTGATATTCTAAAACTCTTCATAATCTTGGAGACTAAATTGATTGGTTAAGAACATGGAGTCTTTGCCTAATACACATGTCCAATTCAAAAATTATGAAGACCTCAGTCACATATTTTCCCCCATTCAACCCACCAATGCCTGCCACGTGCCTTATACAATAACCCGCTGGATTTCCTCAGCAGAGGCTGTCCTGCAGGAATGCTGGCTTGCATTCCAGAAGCACTTTGCAACCATCCCCATGGCTTCGGCAAGAAGAGGCATTTCAGAAAGAAAGCCAATCCAGGCACTCAGCCAAAGTCTTGAATTATAACACATAATTTTGGAGGAATTAGGGTAGCTGGCTTTGCATTCTGAGCGATCAACAGTAGAGATACAATAATCCCTTTGCCACTGGAGACGCTGCCTTTTGAGAAGGATGTAACCCCCTAATACCTCTCTATTAGAATTTCTGGCTTCGTTCCTCATGCCCAATTGAGATGCTCCGGCTATCAAAACTGCACTTGTTAAAATGGTAGTCAAGCAATACAAATACCTACAACTGAAGCTACCTTTACAAAACAGGCTAGTAAGATAGCATATGAAAAAATCTGAGAGCGCTGTATAGTGCACAATTAATGCATGTGTGTTGGAAGCAAGGAGCACTGCTGTCTTTGTTTAAAAGTAGCCATACTTGATTAAATCTTTCAATAAGGGTTTGCTACTTCCATATTCTACTCAACCACACAGCATACTGTTTGATCTGACACCACAATGGTCATAGCTAGAAGCGGGAAGGTCAAAGAAAAAATGCATTTTTTAATCTTGTATCTATACTTGTGACTTTTCAGTACTGTTGTAAGACGAACTGCCCATGACAAGGTATTTTTGATTAAAAAGGAATAATGTGATATGGAGTAATACAGTACGGGGACACAGCACACACAGTCAGTTAAATTATACTAGCAAGGTCATTTATTTGCCAAGAAAACTGCAGGGACTTTTCCAGGGAGTTGCCAGGAGTCAACACTGATTCAAAGGCGTGCGTGCGCGCGTGCGCACACACACACACTTGCAGGAGATAGTTGAATATGGAATATACAACCCTGAATATACAGCTAATCTATGTGGTCACAGACTTCACAGGTCAGCTGTATATCAGCATGAATTCATCAACCAACCAACCCAAATATTTCACCTACTACAAGCACCATCTTGAAGAGGAAATCTTGGGTCAATACCACTACTGAGTCCACATACATTCCATCAACAGCTATAGTAGTTGCTGATGGATCCCTGCTGAAAATCCTTTCTGTAGATTAATTTGTTTTAAATCCAATCCACTTTCCAAACTTAATTTCTCTCTCCCTACCTCACCATTTTTTATAAAGTTTGAAATTACTTAATTCTTCTGATCTCAAATTCACATAAATATCTGGTGTCTTTTACCTCCATTAGAATTATGCAAATGAAATGATACAATACTTTCTGCTACAAATCTGTGTTCTGATAGTGCATTTTCTATCCCTAATCACAAGTCACAGTACGCAGCCCATCTTGGCTTGACTCCTGCCTGGAGCTTGGCTTGGGAGCATAGCTTGGGTGCTCAACAGCAACATCGTTTAAGAGCAGAGCTTGAAGCTTAGCCTGGAGCTTGACAACAACTTTGCTGGGCAACTATGTTTATAAAAGGAGCCAGCACACTGAGCCACCACATAATCCCCAACAAGTGCAAGAAGGGAGACAAGGACTGTACACCAATTTACACATTTTAAGACTTTAACAACTGTAAGGATTGAGCCCCAAAGACTTGTTTACATGGCTACACCAACTCATAAGGGCTAGGAGGGTGGAGCTAACCCTGCCCAACCAGGGCCATAGCCTACTGTTGGGGAACATGTGTACTATAATAAAGTATTGTATAGCATTTTCATTTGAGCCATGGTGCAGCTTAGATGTGTCCAGTCGTCAAAAAAGGAACCCCTCACAGGTGCACTACACACTCAGAGCCTCCAAAGCCACTTGTTGTCCACAGAAGCTTTAAATAAAGCCTGCAGAATCCTCTCCAAAAATGCCAATGAATTTGATATTTAATGTGACAAAAGGAAATACCAGAACTCTCTGAGCAAGTGAGCAGGAGTTTGGTAAGGGAGTTCAACTGAGGAAGATGCAAAAGAGAGAGGAGGAAGAAAAAAGGGGAAAAGCCAAGGAAGGTCAGTGAAAGCTGACAGACTGCTGCTGTTTCCTGACTACTGCTGTATCCTGAATGCTGCTGATTGCCCACTGTGTGTGACTGGAGTGTTGCTTGCTGTTGACCTACTTGAGGCAGTTTCTGGAGACATATAAGGAAGCCAGCTCCCTGGAGAATAAGCTCACTATGCAAACGAACAGGGAGAGCAAAAAGGGGGTTGGCAGGGGAGGAGGCACTTGCAGATCTGGCTCTGTTCTTCAAAATGAGGAAAGCAGCCTCAGGCCACAATCACCACCCTTTTGGACATGCAGGTGACATCACAATGTATGTATAAAAGGAAGTTTGCATTGTGATGTCATGATGCATGTTTTTTCATTTCTTCCCCTTGCCCCTTCCCACAGATAAGGAGCCTCAAAGGAAAAGCTTACAAGGTATGGTGTTTGTTTGTTTATCTATCATACTTGTATGTCTCCTGACTCCCAACAACTCTGGGTGGCTCACAACAATCAAAACAAAGAAATTACAATAAAACCAATTAAAGGAAGAAATAAAAGATAAAAGGAAGAAATCCCATCTGGCACGAATGACAGACTGGAAACAAAGCAAGCGGTCTCATTCTCCCTTGCCAAAGAGGGCAGGCATTGCTACAGAGAATGCTCACTTCCAGGGTCCTGATAGATGACATTGTTTAATCGAAGGAACTTGAAACATGCTGGACTGCTGGGTATATTCAGATTGCAGGGAGGCACAATCACTATCTTCAAGTATCTGCAGGACTGTCATGCAGAAGATGGGGCAGCATTGTTCATTGTTGTTCCATGAGACAGTACAATAAACGGGTTTAAATTAGAAGGAAGTAAATTTCAGCTGGACATCAGGGAAAATTTCCTAGCAGTAAGAATTGGAACATACAGGCCCCAGAATGTGATGGACTGTCCTTCACCAGAGGTGTTTAAACATAGGCTGTGATTGTTACTCTGGTTCTTTTCTGTATAACTCTTACAAAAGCTGTAATATTACAAAAGACTTTCTCTTACATTCTGTTACAATAACTTTGACCTGTATTGTACAGTGCAAACTGCATCAGTCAATGTATGCATGGTACAATATAAAAGATACAGCAAACTTATCCCATGCACAGCTATAGCTAATAGTAATATTCATACTAACACACATCTAGTAAAGTCTTATATGGTAATGGAAGGTTGTGATTACTCTCTGCCCCCCACACACACACACACGTGTATAATCCTCAAGTCTCTCACACACAAACACACACACACACACTCCTTTGAGAATGACTTCAGGATTATACAGTTTGAATTTAATCTGATTAATTCCGATCAGCAGACCAATCTGCCTCCAATATATTAAACGCTACTGTACTTCTAGACTTGTGGTGGAGGGAATCTCTTTGGTGAAAAGTTATTTCACAAGCATTACTGGAATGAAACTGTACAAATCTGGAACCTCTCTTGCCAGTTTTTTTAAAGTCCTCAGCTCTGTAAATAATTAACCATAAATAAAATCTTTTACTTCACACGAGAAAGACACTATGGAGTCTGAATCCAATAACTTAGGGAAATGCAGGGAGTGGCACTGTGGGTTTGAAGGTTTTCATAGTTTTAAACTCCCTCTAAACACTAGAACGAAGGCACTCATTTCCTTATTATTTCAGTAATAACTAAAAGATTACAATTCAGAGAGACAAGAGAGACATGAAAAGGTTCTACTGATGATATTATGGAGCCTTAATAATTAAATAGATTTTTTGGAATACTTCTAACAACTGATGGCTTTAGTGCTATATTTAGCAAGGTCAAGGAGTAATTTTCAGTAGTAAGTAAATATAGAGTATCTGCTGACTTTTGTTTCCAAACAATTGCTTCTGAAGTTCTGACCTAAAAAGCTCATTTTTTAAAAACACACACACACACAATGAGGAATGGAGTATAATTCGTTCACAATCAGATCATAAACAACACTTCTCTGCAAAGCATGTACACCCATACAGGAAGCGTCTGTTGAAGTGAAAAGAAGAACCCGAGCGCCTATTGCTCAGCGATTCTGTCCACTGTACACTGAGAAGCCATTCTTCAAATGCCAAAACAGTATTATCCACCGGACCTAGGCAAGATTCCAAACTTCCCCATCTCTAAAGTCTAAGGTTAGGGTTAATAACTCCGCTGCATATCTTATGCAGCTAGAAGCCGTTAATCACAGAGGGGCCTTTGCTATCTTGCTGTGTCTAAAGATATTTTTAAAATATATTTTATTATTAGAATACTGAAATACAAAGGAGAAGAGTCTACATTAGATAGTGACAATAGCATGAAACAATGAGAAACAACTACTAAGCCTAAATAAAAACATTATGGGAACCTTTTCTAGTGACGCATTCTCCCTTTCCCTTCCATTTGTTTTCCTAACTGCTGACCACAACCTAGATATTTATAGTTTACATCTGAAGACTGAAGATTATTGCTAATATCTATTTAAATTCTTTTATCTACTATTTTTGATTAGTCATAACTTTTTTCCCTAGAAACCATATTCCAAGTGTCTAAATTTGCCTTCCTGTGTAATGTGTAATATATATTATAAAGGAGCCATTCCTGTTTAAATTTGGTTAGACTTCTAGGAGGGAGGGAGGGAGGGAGGGAGGGAGGGAGGATGTGCCATCAAGTCAGTGTTGAATCTTAGCGCCCACATAGATTTTCTCCATGACGATCTTTCTCTAACATGTCCTTCAGGTCTTCCAATGGTGTACCCATTACCACTGTAACTGTGTCCATCCACCTTGCTGCTGGTCATCCTCTTCTCTTTCCTTCCACCTTTCCCAGCATTAGAGCCTTCTCCAGAGAGCTAGGTCTTCGCATAATGTGTCCGAAGGAGGATAATTTGAGCCTGATCATTTCTGCCTCTATTATGGATATATACTGTCAATTTTTGCCATTGCTGCATATTCTCTAATGCTGGTCTCCCAATCTAATATTATTACAGTACCAAGGTTCTTTTCCTATGTTGCACCAAATTTGTTCTTGCAGCTGTCAGCACATATCTTAGTTTTGTTTGTTTATTCATTCAGTCGCTTCCGACTCTTCGTGACTTCATGGACCAGCCCACGCCAGAGCTTCCTGTCGGCCGTCACCATCCCCAGCTCCCCCATGGTTGAGTCTGTCACCTCCAGAATATCATCCATCCATCTTGCCCTTGGTCGGCCCCTCTTCCTTTTGCCTTCCACTTTCCCTAGCATCAGCTTCTTCTCCAGGGTATTCTGTCTTCTCATTATGTGGCCAAAGTACTTCAGTTTTGCCTTTAATATCATTCCCTCAAGTGAGCAGTCTAGCTTTATTTCCTGGAGTATGGACTGGTTTGATCTTCTTGCAGTCCAAGGCACTCTCAGAATTTTCCTCCAACACCACAGTTCAAAAGCATCTATCTTCCTTCGCTCAGCCTTCCTTATGGTCCAGCTCTCGCAGCCATAGGTTACTACAGGGAATACCATTGCTTTAACTATGCGGACCTTTGTTGTCAGTGTGATGTCTCTGCTCTTAACTATTTTATCAAGATTTGCCATTGCTCTCCTCCCAAGAAGTAGACGTCTTCTGATTTCCTGGCTGCAGTCAGCATCTGCAGTAATCTTTGCGCCTAGAAATACAAAGTCTGTCACTGCCTCCACTTTTTCTCCCTCTATTTGCCAGTTATCAATCAAGCTGGTTGCCATAATCTTGGTTTTTTTGAGGTTTAACTGCAACCCAGCTTTTGCACTTTCTTCTTTCACCTTCGTCATAAGGCTCCTCAACTCCTCCTCGCTTTCAGCCATCAAAGTGGTGTCATCTGCATATCTAAGATTGTTAATGTTTCTTCCAGCGATTTTAACTCCAGCGTTGGATTCCTCAAGCCCAGCACGTCACATGATGTGTTCTGCGTACAGGACATATCTTAGTACATTGTGATATTTTTCATTTACGTTTTCTGGAATTATACCTAATAAAAATATTGCTGGCTTGCTGTGTTACTGTGCAAACACCTGCCCTTACATACTTGCATCTGATGTCACAACACAAGTACTAAAGGATGGAGTTTGCATTATGCATGTTTTATCACTTTGGCATCAAAGTGATCAGGAGCTAATCTCATAGCTTCTATGTTTTTATTTTCATGTTGGTCAAAGATCAAAATAAAGGTATTGTATTATATATTACATCATTATATTCTCTCTAAAAGTTGAAATTTAAAAACTATGTCATAAAAGTAAATTATTGTTTTAATGTTAAGAGCCAGGAATGTAAGCTCCAAATAAGAACAGTGAAAATAAAAACCAATTATTCAATTTATTTGATTTTTATTTCCAAAGCTCTGTAATTAAGGTATTTTGTTCCATTAGATTTCTTTCCCAATTAAAAGATAAAAACAACTTAAATTAATTCTGGATTGGAAGACTAAGAGCTTTGCAAAAACAGCTAACATTAAAAGTACTTTGGGAGGAGACTTTCATCCCTGTATTTTTGGTTGTCAGCTAAGTTTCATAAACTGTAGCAATTCAGAGGTGAACAAAGAATACAGTTAACAACAGAGCCATCTAAAAAGACCTTAAACCAGAAGTTCCCAAACTCTGCAGTGTCATGACTCTTTAAAGCAGGGGTGGGGAACCTTTTTTCTGCCAAGGGCCATTTGGATATTTATAACTGGGGACCGGGGGGGGGCTTTCTGGGATTTCCGCGGACCGGGGGCCGGAGTTTGCAGGTGGGAGCCAATCACAAGCACTGGGGGGGCGGGGTTTGTGGGCGGGAGCCAATCACGTGGAAGGGGCGGGGTTTGCAGGCGGGAGCCCTGCGGGCCTTAGACAGGAGCCCCGCGGGCCTTATACAGCCCGCAGGCCTGACATTGCCCACCCCTGCTTCAAAGTGATAAGGAAGCTCTGTGACTCGCTTGTTAATAAAACTAATGATTGTATTAGGGTTAGCAAGAAATAAATATACCACAGACTTGCAATCATTAAATTTTAATTTATATATCAAATAAAACAATGACGGAACTTAACGACAGAAACTTGCAACTTTTTACATTACTTTTTTCTAAGTATCATGTTAGTTTGTTTAGTTTATACTCCCTGCAGACAATGTTTTCTAACAAAGAACATACCAATGCCATCTTATTTTGAATAGCATTAGCTAGTAGAGAGTTCATCTTTAGCTTTTCTCTTACCACACAACAAAACCTTTTCTATTGTGAAAGACTAGAAATTTAAAACAATGGATAGAAATATTGAACTTCACTAACACATACACTTGAAGCAGTCAATCCAAAGGCCATGGATGTACTACAACATGCCATGTTGGTGGAGATTACGTAAGTATATCCAAGAGGATATAAGTATAGAGTTATGTAAGTATATCCAAGAGGAGCCAAACCTAAC
Organism: Charina bottae; assembly: GCA_023362775.1. Classification (NCBI taxonomy): domain Eukaryota; kingdom Metazoa; phylum Chordata; class Lepidosauria; order Squamata; family Charinaidae; genus Charina; species Charina bottae. The sequence goes on from JALMGJ010000003.1 coordinate 60,849,678, forward strand.
TACTGGTGATCAGTGTTAATGAATGGTTGATATCCAATAATAGGCTGTCACATGATTAATGGGTGTCACTTCTGTCTTTTTTAAAAAATTCATTTAACAAACTTGTTATCCAAATAAAACTGTAAAAAACCAACAAATATTACAAGAGTAAACCAGAAACCAAAACAAACAGAAAGGAAAACAAAGGAAAAACAATAGACTAATTAATGCATGTGCTTATGAAGAATAAAAAAAATCAACATCTAATAAATTTATCCAAAATGACATTTCTGCCAGTAGGGTCATTCTATCAGGAAAAATCTGAATAATATAATAAATAAATGGTGTTCAAATTTGACTAAGCCTTTTCTTCACTCTGGGATTTTTGAAATATTTATTGCTAATTTAATTTTGCAATTCCAAACAATACAAAAATGAGTTTTGTCCATTTCAATTGCAATAAAAAACCCACTTTGTGAAATAGATTATAGTTTCATCGAAGCATATTGCAACATTTTATCAAGTTTTTGACATCTTGACGATTTAACAGATATTTAAACATTTTGTAATATGGATATACAAGTATACAAAAAGTTCCTCTTGAAATGCATTTTATAGCAATAAATCACTTAAAAAAAATAATATTGTTGACTATTCACAGAACCCTTGTGACTCTGTTTAAGAAAAGGAAGCTAGTGGAAAATTAATTTGTAAGCAAAAGTGTCAAAAGTCCAGCTCACCTACCATTTAAAACAGTTTTTCAATCCCTTTCTAAGTTTCTTACAGCAGCCTCCCAGGGAACCCTAACTCACAATTTAAGACCCCCTGCTTTAAAAATTTATTAGCAACAAACACTGAAATAGCAAGAGCAGCCATCTAACTGGTAACAAAGCAGGCCATCTTACTTCAGGAACATTTACACACATTTACACAGGCTGTTGCAAATTGCTCAAAACACCAATTGCAGTCTCTGAATCCCACTGTTGCCCCATTGCAACAAATTATATAAAATAAAACAACAAGGCTCAGAGAGCACCAAGGACTCCACAACAAATTATATAACACCAAACATTTCCCCCAATATTTCAATAAAGCGAGTGTTTCTCCACAACAAGTCAACAGGAGTTCTCTGAACAATATGCATATGCAGGTACACTCAGGGCCCAAGCCACAGACATACCCTATTTTCATATACTCTCCTCATGCACAAACCTTTATATATATACACACAGCCCACTTACACACACAAAGATGTTATTTACAAACCAAAACTCTGAGGACTTCTTACAAGAAGTTAGCCTGATGCCAACTCTGGAATCTTTTTGAAAAACCATCTGAACAGTGTTCGTCTGCAGGGCCTTTGGAAGCCAAAGTTGCCCAATGTTGGGTTGATGCCATCAGATGCAAATTATGATTATTGCTTTTATGTCACTCTAAGTGTTTCTGTTTGATTTACGCTGATGTTTTAAATGGTTCTTGTTTTTAATTTTTTAAAAAATATAAATAGTATGAGCCATATGATTTTCTGCAGAATAGAAACAAAGGAAATCAATAAATAAAATTCAGCTTGAGAAAAGCCTCCCACTAAGTGAATAGGGGAGTTTTTATAAAACTCAGCCGCATGGGGGGAGATGTGTGGAGAGAAAGGTTAATCCTCCCTCCAGGTCTGTGACCTTCCCAATTACTTTGCAACTTAACAAAAGACTCCCATTGTTTTAAGGGGAACCTTTCCCCACCTGTCTGTGGAATGCGGGAATGTGACTGAGGCTGGGTCTATAGGCTCCTTGGAGAGTCTTATAACCATGTCTAGCCCATGGGCTGCCACCCACCAATCTCTGTCCCAGCATATAAATCAAGCCCCTTTCAAAATATTAATGAAATTGTAGGATGTATTCAGAATTTTGTTATCTTATTTCTGAGTCTGTCCTTCAGTCTCTTTTTTTCAAGAGAGAAAAAATCTACAAATGTAAAATCAAGCAAGTTCCTTCATTGACCATAAGGGAAGTTCTTCCCCACCCATATACCCATTCCAGTGCTGGTGCCCCTTTCTGCAAGATATAAAATGCTGTTTAAAATCTGTTTTTTTAAAAAAGCCAGGCCTCTCTCTCTCTCTAGTGACTGCCTGCAAGAAAATGTTTCATACTTCTGGACACACAATGCAGATTCAGCTGTTGTATCTAAGACAGATTTTGGCCAGCTGCAGCACGCCACTGTATTTTATTAATTAAAACAGTACTGAAAAGTTAAGAGACTTTGCTGTATACTGAACATCCTGAAGTTGTTTCATCTGTATTTCTGTGCTCCATGCACTAATAGTGATTTGCATCCTACAGTTAGGAGACAATAGTAAACTATTGCATATCTTCAAAGCAGCATCTTAAGCCATTGAAGACTTTGAAGCAGATTTGTCCTGGGATTGAACAAGAAGGCTCTTCTACGGAATAAAGAAGATCATACAATCTTTTGAAAGAAGGGGAGAGATTTTAACTAAGCAGCAATAATTACAAAGAATTTACTTTCTACAGAGGATATTGTACAAGGTGGATGTAAGGTTTCCCCTGCACAGTCATGTCCGACTCTAGGGGGCGGTGCTCATCTCCGTTTCTTAGCCGAAGAGCCAGCGCTGTCTGAAGATGCTTCCGCGGTCATGTGGCCGGCATGACGCGCGCAGAACTCTGTTACCATCCCACCGAAGTGGTACCTATTTATCTACTTGCATTTGCATGCTTTTGAATTGCTAGGCTGGCAAGAGCTGGGGCGAGTGTGGGAGCTCACTCTGTCACACGGCGCTCGGGTCTCGAACCACTGAAGTTGCGGCCTTTCTGATCAACAAGCCTGGCATCTTAACCACTGAGCCATCGCACCCCGATGACTGCAGTACTATATGAATATACTGAGATTGATAGACACATAGACCTGTCATGTATGACTATTTTTATGCTGAATGTCAATGATTTCCTACACAAAGTAGCAGTTTTGTAATGTGTGAAGCAGCCCCTAGTCTCAGAAATCTGGTAGAGGATTCTTCATCAGAAAAAGGACCACAGGCAGCTACACTGAAATAAAGTTCTATTCTACAAATGCAGAACAATGTGCTACCATAAGAACATCTTTGATGGGTATGCCAAAGGCACTAAAAATAAGTATACATACTGTATACATATATACCCAACATGTTACTTGCTTTGCAACATTATGCAAAGGGCAGGAGAGCAAGAAACAGGAAGCCAAAAAATAAAAGGTATAACAATAAAAATAAACCTAGCTTATATCAATACTGTTCACTATACCGCTCCATATCTTTTTATCTTTGTAACCATCCATGTGGAGGACAGGAAGGCCTGGTGTGCTATGGTCCATGAGGTCACGAAGAGTCGAACACGACTAAACGACTGAACAACAACAACCATCCATACTTCCACCACGTTCATACAACCCTTCATACATCCATATACTACTTAAAAAAAATAAGTTCTTTTAACTTTTCATCTCTTTTTCAGGATATCATCAGCCCATCCAACAATTCCTCTTCCTCTTGACCTATTTGCTCTTCTTTCATGTATCTTTTTTGCAGTTCAGTCTTTATTCATTCTCTCTCTATGGCCAAACCACTTCAAAGTAGGTATTTCCTTCTAGTTATTCATTTTTGTATTTAATCCACATTAAATCATTCTTGACCTACCACTTCTTATTTTACCATACTACTGCATTCCTACTGAAATAAATAGGAAACTGCTGATTCAAAAGAGCTGGTTATTGGTTATAATACGTTTAGGAAAAGATGAATAAGCAAAGGATGGGCAGAAAATTTCCTTTCTTGAGTTCATATACATAATGAATGTATTACTCTGTCCACTCAGCTACATTCCACTTTCAAAAAAATCAGGATCTTTTTTATCCTATGTTGTTGTTGTTGTTTTTAAATCTGGTTCTTGCATTCTAGAAGGGGAATTGGAAAAAAATTCTGAGAAGAGTGTACAGTGAAAAAGAGAGCAAAGGTAACTCCCAGGCTAAGTCTGTCATTAGATTGATTATTTGAATTGCAGCTCAAATGCAGAATTTTGAATGTGCATATATAAATTTCAATAGAAGAGAATATATGTAGCTCAGGGTTGAATTGTGGAGTCCTTGGTGCTCTCTGAGCTTGGTTGTTTCCTTGCAGATGTTTCATTACCTGACTAGGTAACATCAACAGTGCTAGTGAGTGTGGGCTTTGCTCCCCGTTTACATACAGTACCTTGCCCTGCCAGTGTTGATGAGGGTGTGGTTTTCTCCTTGGTAGTTCCTTGACTGGGGTATTGTCTTCTGCTTGATTGATTGTCTGGTGTTAATCCCTGCTTATCTGGGTGTTGATTGCTGGAGAGGATGTGTTCTGGGTTTTTTGTTTCCTTCTTAACTTTTTTATTCTCTTTTGAATGGTGTGTAAATGTGGTTTTTATTGATGGCTGATTTGTCTGAATGCCAAGCTTCCAGAAATTCCCTAGCATTTTTGGATTTAGCTTGGTCTACGATGCTCACGGTTTCCCAGTTGAAATTATGGTTGAGTCTGTCCATGTGTTGTGATATTAAGAAATTTTTATCATGTCTTCTGACTGCCAGTTGCTGTTCATGGATGCGCTCTGCTAGTCTTCTGCCTGTCTGTCCTACATAGTGGCTGTTACAGTCCTTACACTATATGTTGTAGATGACTCATTTTTTCTTCTTGGGCTACTGGGTCTTTTGGTTTACTTAAGATGTTTTGGAGGGCTTTAGTTGGTTTGTGTGCTACGGTGATGTCATGTTGTTGTAATAGTCTGTTGGTTATTTCTGAGATGTTTCTGATGTATGGCAATGTTATCCTTTTCATAGCTTGTGTTGGTTGTGCTGTAGTGGGTTGAATGGTCAGGCACTTTTTAATAAACTTGCATGGGTATCCATTTTGTTGGAATATGTTGTATAGGTGATCTGTTTCCTTTTTCTGGTGTTCTGGGTTGCTGCACTGCATTTGTACTCGTCCGAATAATGTTCTTACACAGCTCTTCTTGTGGGAGGTTGGGTTGTTACTTTGGTAATGGAACACTTGGTTAGTGTGGATTGTTTTTTATTTATTTATTTTATTTTTATCCCGCCTTTATTATTTTTATAAGTAAGTCAAGGTGACGAACATACCTAATATTCCTTCCTCCTCCTCTTTTCCCCACAACAACAACCCTGTGAGGTGAGTTGGGCTGAGAGAGAGTGACTGGCCCAAGGTCACCCAGCCAGCCTTCATGCCTAAGGTGGGACTAGAACTCACAGACTCCTGGTTTCCCATTGGCTCCTTCCTAGGGCTGAGAGAGTGAATGACTGGCCCAAGGTCACCCAGCCGGCTTTCATGCCTAAGGTGGGACTAGAACTCTCAGTCTCCTGGTTTCTAGCTCGTTGCCTTAACCACTAGACCAAACTGGCTTTTTGATAGACTTGTGTTTCCAACTTGCCATCATTTCCCCCCGTTGGGGGAGATGGGCGGTTATATAAATTTAATTAAATAAATAAAAAAAAAAATTCCTCTGCTGATGAGGATATTCAGGAAGGGTAGTGTGTTGTTGAGATATATATATATATATATATATATATATATATATATATATATATACCATACATACATACATACATACACACATACACATACACAAATACATACAGTATGCATGCATGTGCGTGTGCGTGTGTGTGTGTGTGTATATGTATATGTATATGTATATGTATATGTATATGTATATGTATATGTATATGTATATACACACACATACATATAAACTACACACACACACACACACATGCCACAAGCTATGGTACCCTATTTACATAGAGCATTCTCTCCAGTCCCAGACTTTTCCAGATTCAAGGCAATGCTGAAACTGAGTCTCCATACCCCAGATAGCTCCTTGCTTTGTCTTTATGTTTTAATTTGGCCTGGGGAGATTGCACATTAGGATGAATAGGTGCAGGATGTAAAAAGAAAAAAGATTCCCTGAATCTTGAGTCAGATTTCTCTCATTTCATTTAGAGCAGTGGTCCCCAACCTTTCTGGCACCAGGGACCGGTCATGGAAGAAAATTTTTCCATGGACCGGGGGGGGAGGGTTTGCAGGCGGGAGTCAATTGCGTGCACCAGGGGGCGGGGTTTGCAGGTGGGAGCCAATCGCGCGCACTGGGGGCGGGGTAATCGCACGCACCAGGGGGCAGGGTTTGCAGGAGGGAGCCCCGCGGCCCACTTCCTAACAGGCCGCTGACCACTAGTGGGCCATGGCCCACAGGTTGGGGACCCCTGATTTAGAGTACAGCACACCTTAATGACAGAGATAGTCCTACTTTGCTATAATATACATATGAGCCCCTGGTTGTGTATTAATTCATACTTTTCTGCCTACCTAGAAATTACATTATTTACTTGAAATCTGTGACTTCTAATTTTGCTGGGGCCAATCAAGAAAATATGCTGATCTCTTAATATCCATACCCTATTTTTGCCAATTATGCCACATCAACAGTAATCTCACTAGAAAATCCCTTAAAGGAAATCATTTCCACCTATCTCTCTTAATCTTCTTCTTTCTCTCCTTTCATTGTGTGAAGACGAATTTGTAATATAATTGGAAGCAATATAATTGAAATAAAACAGACATTTTAAGTTTTCAGTACTGACTACTGAAGTTATAAAGATTTTTCTCTTCAGCCCATATTAATAGAACAAGAAAACTCATTCTGATGGCATTTGTAGCTTGTGTACAGCACAGATCCCTAATGTAGAACCTGTGTGCACCAAGGCGCCTTCACATGATTATTCCTGTGACTGGCCATGCCACTACAGCAGCTATTTTGTGAAGAGGCAAGCCTCACCCCATGGTAGCATAGCTCCCACAACCTACCTCACAGGATTGTTGCAGTAGGGAACAATAGTAGGAGGAAGCATCCCATATCCCACCTTGAGCTCCTGAGTGAAAGCTGGGATCAAATGAATGAATGAGCACTCAAAATTCCAAAGATGCCATCTGGTAAGAAAAGTTGGGGATCCTTGTTATAATAATTTTACTAATTGTTTGATAAGAACAATAAGAGTTACTTCAAAGAAGTTTGTTACAACAAGGTATTCTGAGCTTGTCTTATACAAAGAATGACAAAAACATGTTAAAAATCACTTGAATTCTGTTAAGGAAGGAAACTGATGGAACTAAACATTAAAATATATACACTCACCTGCTTTGACCACATCTAAATTGGGAACCTGTTTAGAATTCCCAACACTTCCACGCTGTATCTACCTGAGGCAGATAAACTGATGACATGGAACATTTAATGAAAACAATCCCAATAACCTATAAATCATCTTTGTGTGATTGCTGCTTCTTGCAAGCAAAAGGTAGTGAGTGGGCAACTTGGGCTGTCTTGCAAGCCTAGCAGTTTTTCCATGGTAACAATTAGTTTCAGATATTGATCCAACAAATTATTTAAGCCAAAAAAAAAATGATTCTTGCATTATAAGGATTTAATCACTGAACATAATTAGGCTTGCAGGCAGAGTGGCATTGAAAGACAGTAGATTACATATACAACCAATTTTCTCCTGGAGCAGAAATAGAAAGGAGAGGCCACAAAAGGTAGGCATGATTTATCACCAGGCCTATCACAGGTTGGAAATATAATGCTATGGATACTCATTGTCCAGTCTCTTACATCAATAACTGTGCTAATGCAAATACATAACAATCCATGGTACTTATTTCAGAAGTCTTAACCAGTATACAGTTTGTGGATCTTTCAATTATTTATTTTACATTAAGTTCATATGGAAATATCTATGAAAACTATAATTTTTATATAAATTGACAAGCTCTGCTTTTCCTCTTGTAATAAGAAACCAAGCTGTTAAATTCCATTCTGGTTGAAGCCAACACATGGAAGCATTTTATAAGTGGTTTTTCTCTAGTTCTATAGCATAACCATAGATACATGTGCACTTTTAAGAGTTAATTTCTTCTTTATGAGAATGTTCAGGCTGGTTCCCAGATATAGAAATCGTATTTTATAAACCATAAAATCAAAAGGAAGGAGAAGAAAAGTATTCAAGCCACCTATCTCATACCTTTGGCTTGTCAAAAAAACTTTCAAGGAGAATTGTGTAGAGAGCGAGCTTTATTTGCAAAACCGGAGATGAAATTAGTGAAAATGAAATAGAATTGTCATAAAATAACAATTCCCAGGTAGGTGAATGCACAATGCTTGATATATTTCATGTTTACTGTAATGTGTATTTATTATCAAATTTTGCCATCGCCCATCTCCCCCTGAAAGAGGGACTCTGGCTGGTTTACAATAAAACTAAAAAGTTAAAATACAATAAAACCACAATACATAAAATATAAATATAAATACAAACTATAAATATAAATATAAAATATGTCTTTTTTATATTATTTATGTAGCACAATCAATGTGCATCATGATTGTTGTTTATTCGTTCAGTCGCTTCCGACTCTTCGTGACTTCATGGACCAGCCCACACCACAGCTTCCTGTCGGCCGTCGCCACCCACAGCTCCCCCATGGTTGAGTCCGTCACCTCCAGAATATCATCCATCCATCTTGCCCTTGGCCGGCCCCTCTTCCTTTTGCCTTCCACCTTCCCCAGCATCAGCATCTTCTCCAGGGTATCCTGTCTTCTCATTATGTGGCCAAAGTACTTCAGTTTTGCCTTTAGCATCATGATTACAGATCACAATTTAACAACCATCTATTATATATTACACCATCTGCTCCACAGCTTTTACAAAGGAAAAGCATCTGAGAGAATAAATTGCAGACTGCCAAAACTTACTCCTGAGTATCTTTTGCCATAATATTCTTTTTATTCATTCCAATCCAAAGGCATGTTGGAAACAAACACTGTAAAGGGGCTGTGGACTCTTGTCTCTTCATCAGCAAGGTAACTCTCTCCCAAATTTGAACAGAACTGGATCAAACTTGAGGTGGGAGGAGAAGCCACAAGAAAATGGGCCAGATTTGACCGGGTGGAGGTTGCAGAGAAAAATCCAGAAAAAAGTTCCCCAATGCATCCCTGTAGGAAGGGCAATTGGGCAGTGGCTCAGAATGTTGCTGACTCTTCATTTTAAGCAATGTCCTAATCATATGAACCAGAGCAGAGCTATTAAAGAATTCCAGCAGCTCTGCTCTGCATACTTTCCCTACTTTGTTGTAACAATCACACCTACTCTTCTGGAAGATATTTATGCCCATAATCTAGTTTATAGAATCACAGCTAAGTATTGACCTTAGATCAGTTTTCCCCAATTGGTGCCCTCACTTTATATTTGGACAGCAATTTCCATGTTGGTTGGGAATTCCGGGCATTGTCATCATCACAATACACTAGGACTATACCAAGTTTAGGGAGGCTGTTTGACACTCTTCTTATGTTTGTGTACTAACAACTCCAGGAGAATTTTTTTCCTTCAGCTTATCTGTTTGTACAAAACAGAGAAGAGGAGAGGATTTCCAAAAGGATTTATCTTAGATCTTTTTTGATGCTGTTCTCTCCTATCCTAGAACCAAGCTTCTACCACTTTCTGGCATAAAAATGTTTTATGTCTTCCTTTTCAGAGTGAGCCCAATGTGGTATCTTCTTTCAGCTTCACAATTTTTATATTCAAACATTCATACTTGGTATAGTTGGATACGCACCATGGTGCCCCAGAGCACTAATGTACCTACCAAGTTCCCATTTTATTTTTAATAAAAAATAATTTTTTAATAATTAAAAAAAAACTGTGATCCCCCCCCCTCCAAAAGTAGACTCAAAAATAACCTGTATTTCAAGCAATACCTTTCAGCCCCACATAGATCCCAGAGTCATTTTTTAAAAAATAAAAGTCAGTAGTTGCAAACCAATGCTTTGTCTGCTTTCTGGATTCTGACTATTTTGTGACTGGCCCATTTATAAGAATGCCCATTACATACCCTCAACATTCCAACTGGGGCTTACTTGTCCCAATAAAAGGAAGGATGAATGCATTAGATCAATTATTTCTACTTTCATTTGAACTAGATCTGGAATATCATTCTTGTAGACATAAGTCACTGCTTCCAACAGCAGACAGAGGAATGTTGGACCTTCAGCATATGCATTCCATAATTTGCATATTATATAAGCATAAAGAAGTAGCAATGCCTCACATATTGTAATACTTCTTTATACTTATATAGCAGAGCTTTCCAAACTTTTCCTGTTGGTGACACACACCAGCGGTGGCGGCGGCAGTGTGTAGGTCTGTCGCGCGAAACCCAGAAGTGCTGATAGTGCGCTGCCGCAGGCGTCACACGTGCTGCTGTGCACGGCGGCAGCAGCGCACCATCAGCGCTTCCGGGTTTTCGCGCGACACACCTGCACACTGCAGGCGACACAGTACTGTGTCGCAACACACAGTTTGGAAAGCTATGTTATATAGTATGCAAATTATGGAATCAACCTTAAGTTACAACATCTACGCTTTCTGGAGGATAAATGAATTTCTAACTTCTTGATGCTTCTTAACATAAAGTTCTTTTAAACTTAGGACATGTCCATGCAGTGCTGGCTCAAGGGTATATGGTGCTCCTAGGCCACATTGACTAATGGCACCACTTCCCACCGATGCAAATATTTATATTTTTAGAATGATTTGGAAGGAGGGGCAGCATGATGCTTCTTAAGCTTTGGTGCCCTAGGCCAGTGCCTACTCAGTCTGTCCTTGGATCCATTATATAAAAGGTTTGTATTTATTTCAGAAAAGTCTAGTTTGCTTACTCCACCACTCATACTATCTTCTGAAGAACTGCCTGCTGTAAGAGAAATGGACATATCTCTGCAGTTATGTTAAGAACTGGAGATTGATGGAGAAGATTATTCCAAATGTTCTGGAGCAGTGCAGCCATGGGATTTGCATAAAAGGCAGAGAACTGATACAGGGAAAACCTAGAATAAAATATTTGTGCTCAGGTCAGGAGAGGCTATATATGCTATGTGAGAATCCTTAGAAGACTTCTCACAAAGATTCTGTAGCTAAAGAGACTAAACTGATAACAGCCTGAAAACAGTCACCTGAGGAAAGCGTGAGTGGCAGAGAATCAGAACTAAAGCAAACAGAACAGAGGCAAAAATTTAAACAGAACCTAGCAACAAGAGGGTAAGTATTATTTGTAAGAAGAAAGTAAATAAAGCCTGGAGGGATTGGATGGTGGGTTAGAAAGGTTAGAGCCACAGAAACAGAATCAAGACTGTTCCTTTATTAGTTGCCTAAACAAGAATAGTTTTGTCAGTTAGAGTTTCCTGGATGCTAGGTTACTGATGACCCTAAGCAGGAATCAGAGACAAGAAACAGGTAAAGTGACTAATTTATATACCAACCTGAACTAGTCAGTCAACTCTTTTGCTGATTGTTATATATTCATTCTTACATATGTGAAAGCTGACTGTCTGTTTTTAAGTATATTGTGTACCTAGAAAACTCAGACTTGGATAATTATGCAAATTAGAAGAAACTATGATTGCTTTGCTTATGTAAGGTATTTTTTACATCAAGTATTCTGGACAAAAATATGGAGGGCAAGAAGAAAGAAAGCTGCATGGACATGAGTAACTCAACCCTTTCTACAAACCACCCTTGCTAGTATCAGAGTCCTCACTGCATTCATTCAAAGCCCAGAGACAAGGAGGTAAGACAGCAGTTTTTCATGGCTGTGATTTCAGTAAAAAGTAAGAGTTCCCAACAGAGATGTCAACACATTGACCATGAAATGCTCTGCAAAATGGAGGACAGCCAATAAAAAGCAGAAGAACTGGCCAAGGACCTCCCTTGTTTTCTCAGTGATCATCAATCACTGCTTTCTTATTCCAACAAGTGTGTGTGTGGGGGGGGGGAGGTTACAGGAGATCACAAATTCTTTTAAAATGAAGGTCAAAGTTCTAAGAAAGCTGGATTTTACCCAAACTCAGGTTTTACTTAAAATGACTCAGAAATCATAAGGTGCCTTATGCAGAATTCTTGAACTTGCTACCCTAGTAAGTCCTTTGGTGGAAGCATGCAAGTGCGGCCTCAAGCAAGTAGCCTCAAAAAGCACTGGGTTATCTCAGCACTGCAGGGATGTTATTGATGTGATATCAGTATATCGTTTTAGAAAACAGATGAAAAATTTACCAACTGCAATCACTAACCTCCAGCCCCACATTAAAATGACATTAGAATTCACAAACTCTAAAAGCATGAAAACCTAGCTTTCAGAAAGCCATGCTACTAATGCTTTTTAGAGGAAAAAATTTAGGATAAAAGATCTAGAATCTGTTCTCTATATATTTATCATTTATGAAATACAATGGGCATATGGTATCCTCCTAATTCAGTGCAGCTGGAGAATAGCTTTTATTAATCTTTTCAAGTGTGACTCCAATAGAAGGGATTCCAATTTTCAAGTGTGAGTCAGGCTGCTGCTGGAAGTCATTCTTATATGTAAGTAACAGCTAGAACAACAGTGTCCTATGGCCCTTTAAAGATTAAGAGCCGTATTTAACATAAACTTTTGTGGAACACAATTCACTTCATCAAATGTATGGATTATTATTCTGAGACAGAAGTACATATAAATTGTGGGTTTGTGGGGAAAAGATGATAGCACAAAGGTCTCAGACCCTCCAACCCTATTGTGTGGCCTGTATCTCACAACACAAACCAAAGAACAATGGCAAGAAGAAAGGGAGCAGCTTGCCCATCTTCCTTCCGGTTGACAGCTACGTGTAAGCAGGGGTCTCAAAGTTGTGGATACAAGTGGGACAAGCTGAGGGGCAGCCAAACCTCCCACTGCTAGTGCCACCACTCCTCCTGAATATGGTTTTAGAGTATGAAGAACAGCTCCACACCCAGGCAAGGCATGCTGAGGGACAACTGCATCCCAGCTCTGTTTCAAGGCATCAGTGCCTGCGAACTCACCACCTGGGCCAGACCTGCACTTCTCATCCCAAATCTACAGCAAGAGCGAGCTGCAACAATGGCAATGATGGTGGGACCAGGTCCTGGCTCTGGCAGTGATGGTGCCTTGATGCAGGGCTAGGAGTGCAGCCATTCCTTGGCCTGCCCCGCCAGAGCAAAGAGCTGCATTTCTCCAGCTTAACCTGATGCAAGCATGAGCTGCAATAGCAGCTGAGATAGGCTGCCCCACCCTTGCTGTGATGGCCTTGCTTCCTCATTCTCCCAGGGGAGGCCTCACGCTGGGGGGCAGTGGCAGGAACAGTGAGCCCAACGCAGGACAATAGCCCAGTCCCAGCTCTGGGAGGAGTGGGGGAAGCATCTCTGCCTGGACTTTTAACACTTCTGAATTATAACAAGGTTCCCAGGGTCTTATCCATAGAGGCAATGTCTCCACTGCTCCCCAAGTAAGAGCCATTCCCACACTTGCAGTTCCAATATCAGTAGTAACCTCAACCACCACAGCACAGTCATCACTGTAATCTAAATAGCCAAATAAAATGATGGAAAAAATAGCAGCAAAGCTTTTTTTATTTAATACATTTAAGCTTACTGGCAGATCACGAGACTCTTCATTTTCTTACTTTTCGACTCACTAGATTTTCATATCAGTGTATGAGAAGACATCAGTATTGTGCCCTTGAGCTAATGAGCTAGTTCTCATGAGGGTCTTGTGATGATCTGAGTTTAAAACCCCTATCACAGAAAAGAGTTTTACTTTCCTTAGATCATGGACAGCAGCTCTCACAACAGAAAAGATGACTATTCTGTACCAGTGATTCTCTAATTGTGGCCTGTATATGATCTGTGGCCACAGAGGTTCACAAGGTGTCCTATACTACAGCCTCCCTGCATTCACTGTCAATCAGTGCTCACCAGCTCAGTGCCTGCCTCCCTATGTTCCCTGTCAGTTGGCTGGTTCACAAAAATGGATCAATGGTAACAACGTACAAGTAGTAATGCAAGTACTAACATTCAGAACCTGACAATAGTGAACCAGTCCCAAGTGTAATTACTGATTGTGAGTTCTCCTGTGCTGTGCTAAGTCGAACTGTGATCTTCCACAAGCACCCCCACCCCCACCCCCAAAATAAGACTGCAAACAGAAGCTATGATGAAAGTATGTTAAAATGGAATTTCATTGAGCTGGTCATCCCTTATCTGATTAGTACTCAGAGACTGAGCAATGTTCCTGATCAGCGAGTGGATGCTGTTACAATGGTGTGAAGTACATGAAATTATTCAAACAATACATAAATACTTAATTTGGTTTAATTCCCGTGATACAAAAAAGCCTTTAAAAAGGGAACAGATAGGAAGGCATAAAGAAATTCAACTATAATCGTTATCTTACCTGCTGAAAAATGTAAACACCCATGCTCTATATCAGAGCTTTCCAAACTGTGTGTCTCGACACAAAAGTGTGTCGCCACACACAGTCTGGTGTGTTGCCACACAACCCGGAAGCGCTGATCATCATCAGCGCTTCCGGGTTTTCGCACGGCAACACACCAACTACAGCGCGCAAAACCTGAAAGCGGCAGCAGCGCTTCCGGGTTCTTGCGCGCTGCCGCAAGGACAGCACTTCCGGGTTTTCCCACGGCGACACACCAACGCCGGTTGGTGTGTCGCCGCGGGAAAAACTTTGGAAAGCCCTGCTCTATATACTTGTTTAACTGAGTGATCCCCATATTTCCCGAATGTTTAATTAATGGTCCACAAACAAAAAAAGTTTAGAAAATACTGTTCTGTAACAATCATATCACAGTGGAATTCATAACTCTTACAAGGGTTCATTTAATAACCAAGAAAGAACATTTGGTTATGAACATTTGGTTATGAACTATTTGGTTATGAGTCTGTGAGTTCTAGTCCCGCCTTGGGCATGAAAGCTGGCTGGGTGACCTTGGGCCAGTCACTCTCTCTCAGCCCTAGGAAGGAGCCAATGGCAAACCAGGAGACAGAGTTCTAGTCCCGCCTTAGGCATAAAAGCTGGCTGGGTGACCTTGGGCCAGTCACTCTCTCTCTCAGCCCTAGGAAGGAGCCAATGGCAAACCAGGAGACAGAGTTCTAGTCCCACCTTAGGCATGAAAGCCGGCTGGGTGACCTTGGGCCAGTCACTCTCTCTCAGCCCAACTCACCTCACAGGGTGGTGGTTGTGGGGAAAATGGGAGGAGGAGGGAGTATTATGTATGTTCGCCGCCTTGAGTTATTTATGAAAATAATAAAGGCGGGATAAAAATTAAATAAATAAACAAACTACAAGAGGGCTGCCTCTTCAAGCTTCTCATCATATGTTATCACAGTTTTACCAAAATGAATATTAATACAAATACCCCCACAATTCTGAAAGCTGGGTTACAGAATTCAGTTTGTTATCAGAATAATTCTATCTTGAAAATATTAGGGTAGGGTAAAAGTCTGGATTCCAAGAGGAAAAGGTGATTTGGAGCACACATAGGTACACATGTTGCCTCTGTTGGTACCTCCCTACATCAAATGGATCTTTTCCTGGGATTGCACTTGGACCCAGGAAAGATGCAGCTTCTTTAAAAAATTGCCAGCAGGTGCAAAACGTGCACCCACCCATACTTCCTCCACATCACCGTCTTCCCTTCAAATTCAGATTGCTCCATTGCCTTACAATATACTCTGTATTTCCTGCATACTATTCACAGGATTTTTCTAACCTCTGAATTATCTTTGAGTTATTCAGAACTAAGTTTGCTGCTCTAATGTGTTTTCCACTAATACCACTTCCAGCATAAAGGTGCAGCTGGCACAGACTTGAAAACAAACCTAATTTCCCCTGTTCCCTTCCTCCATTGCTCTCTTTTCTTCAGACTCTTTGAATTAGACTAACAAGAAAGCTGAAGCAACTCTACAGCCACACTGCAGGAAACCAGTGCAATTCACTTAACTTTACTTACATGGAGGCCTAGGAGTTCATATCAAACATTTCAACATGAATAGGAAACCACAATTCAGGGAGTGTCTCACAGCTGGCTGCCAGCTGCCAGCAAACCAGACTTCAAACACAATTGCCTTCTCTCTCACCCGACATAGCCCTCAGCAACCCCCTCTTTGCAAAAGGAAAAAAAAAACCACCAAAAGCCTAAGGCAGCAAGCAATGCCAACACTAAATCTCCTTCTGCTTTTCCCCCCCTTTTTTCCTAAATTCCATAACCACCAGCTTTAAAGCTTTAAATCAACATCCTTTATTCTATCTGTATTTAAAGAAGAATTATTCTCTTTAAAAATTAAGCTAAGCTTTCAAAAATATGCCAACTGCATATCATAACAACTTTTAAAATTGATCAGAGATACAACTGAGACCCTCCCTTTCTCTGACCACAGTGAGGGAAGTGGCTTTGCCAGCAGGGGAAGGACAGGGGTGGTGGTGGCGGTGGCGGTGGCGGCTGAGCATGATTGATTGTTCTGTTGGTAAATGGCAAACCCATAAATGTTCTATCTTTTTTTACTTTTTTAAAATTGAATTTAAGAATTCAATTGCAGAGATTATTTCTAGGCAATGATAGAAGTTGGATAAATAAATAAACAAACAAACAAACATAGGTTAGGTATGCAATTGTTAATTTTGCCAGGAGCAGCATCTGCCACAACCAGCAGTGACATCATCATATGAATGCAGTCCTTACGTACTTGTGTCCCAATGTCTCCCCCATGTCTGCCAGTTTTGTATTAAAAGTGTCACCCCAGTTTGTCAAGAACATCAGATTCACTGTTTAAATTTTTTAGGTTACATTCATCTAATAAAAGAGCTGAACTCTAAGCAAGTGCTAGATCAGAGCTTTCCAAACTTTTCATGTTGGTGACACACTTTTTAGATATGCATCATTTCGCGACACACTCTTACAGCAAGGCACAAGGCAGGCACTAGGACCTGCGCGGAATCACAGCAGGTTTGGAGGCAGCAAGGCACAAGGCAGGCACTAGGACCTGCGCAGAATCACAGCAGGTTTGGAGGCAGCAAGGCACAAGGCAGGCACTAGGACCTGTGCAGAATCCTGGCAGGGCAGGTTTGGAGGCAGCAGGGCACAAGGCAGGCACTAGGACCTGCGCGGAATCCTGGCAGGGCTCGGAGGCAGCAGCAGCCGCAACACACCCAGACACTGCAGCTGACACACTAACGTGTCCCGACACACAGTTTAGAAAGCTCTGTGCCAGATGATTGACAGAATGCTAGTATCTTTGAGAAATGAACCTAACAGATTGATCTAACTGATCTAGAATACCACTTCTATTTATCTTCTTTCAAATCTTTCAAAGGATTTGCACAACCCTAATACAGTAGCTACACTAGAGTTTGGCAGCCCATGGGTCACAGGCTACATGCAACCCACCACCATACCCCAAAAATTTCACAGCAAAATTGCAAATTTTGGTAGCACAATTTCAAACCATTTGGAGGGCATGGGAAGGGGCTTTAAGGGAGAAAATGGGAATTACTTGCAACAAAGAAAACTGCCACTCCCATTCCCTCTCAAAAATCCCCAAAAAACAGGAAAAATGGAGCCAAAACGTCTTGGCCCAACCCTTTCTGTTTATGTTACAGCAACACACAGGTCCCATGGTCCTCTGGAAGTATATCTGAATAGCTAATGCAGGCTTTCCAAAGTTTTCCCACGGCGACACACCAACCGCCGTTGGTGTGTCACCGTGGGAAAACCCAGAAGTGCCGCCATTGCAGCAGCGCGCAAAAACCCTGAAGCGCTGCTGCCGCTTTCGGTTTTTGCACGCCGCCATGGCTGCTGCGCTTTCGGATTTTCGCACGCCACCGTCAGTGTGTCGCCGCGGGAAAACCCGGAAGCGCTGATGGCACGCCATCAGCGCTTCTGGGTTTTGACGCGACACATCTGGGCCCTGCAGGCGACACACTTTTGTGTCGCGACACACAGTTTGGAAAGCTCTGAGCTAATGGCTGCTACTCAGCCTCCCAACTACTAAAGACCATTTTGTGATCTTATAACATCAAAATAAGAGATGGGGCTAAATGTTTTGCAGCTATCTTTTCAGCTTTGGGGGGATTTTTAGAGGGGGAACGGGAATGATTTGTCCATCTGTAATCTGTATGGTGTATTAATAATAAAGAAATTAACTTATGAAATCACAGGTCACTTTTTCTTTAGAAACAGCAGAGCTTTTAACCCAGTATGTTGGTTAAAAAGTTCAACTGATTGTAGAAAAATAAGGATCTGGGAAGCAAAAAGATAATATTACAAACCATATGTAGATACTTAACTTTGTACAAGAAAATCAAATAAATGGACAAAATCTGGCTTGAACAAAGTTATCTAAACAGTCAGTTGTTTCTAAGCTGTCCTGACTGCAAGGATTAAAGTGTGACTTCAGAAGAAGGGAGGGGAGAAGAAGGAATCAGCTAATTTACTATCCTAAATGTCTGTCTCATAAATACTGTATATGGGGGAATTGCTGAATGGTTTTCCCATATAAAATCATTCACATCAATAGGCTGTGTACAGATGATGAGGAGTAATTTGTTTTGGCCAAGACAAAGACCACCTTTTATAAAATGAGCACTACACTTGGCTCTTCAAGTAAGGATCCCAGTAGTATATAAAGCAAGGAACCCAGTAAATACATGTTCATTATTATTATTGAGCAAGAAATCTAAAAGTTCATAACATTAGTAAATGGATTAATAAATCCATCTAGATTGCTCATGTTTGAACTACTACAATTATGCTGACTCTGCTATCATATTCTGCATTAACCTTACCTATAGAGGTTGAGCCACATTGGTCTAAATTATGCATTACCCTAAACCAGTGCTTTCCAAAGTCCCGCCGTTGGTGACACACCAATGGCGACAGTGGCAGCGGGCGCGGCGGCGGCCTCATTTGTCACGCTAAAACCTGGAAGCACTGATGGCGCACCACTGCCACCTGTGGCGGCGACACACCATCAGCACTTCCGGGTTTTGTCGTGACATACTAATGTGTCGCAACACACAGTTTGGAAAGCTATGCCCTAAACCATAATGCAGCTTGCTTGTTTTTAGTTTAGCATATGAATGAACTAACGTATTATGGCTTAGTGTTGTGTGTGAAAGTTCAAAGTGTAAAATAGCCTCAGGAGTTCTGGTAGTCTTGCTAGAAACATGGGAGAGATTTTTTATGAAATTCTAAAAAAACTATGATCACAACACAATGCCAGCACCATTAAGAAGGTTTCCTTTAAAGAGTAGAACTCAAATAAAAACAAAAAAGCACAAACAAAACAAATAAAAGCTAAAAATAAGATAAGTAAACCAAGAATTTGAATGATATTGCTAAAACCATTAACACAGATTGATATTAATTTAAATACACTAGGAAGGTAGCCAAGGAAGTAGGCACATCACTTGCCAATAAAGATGTAAAAGAGTTGTGTAAGGACAATAGGGAGACAGCGGGGAACCAAATTAATTATCTGTATTTATATTCACTGAAGAAAATTTTAGACAATTTCCACAAGAACACTTTTGGAAGGAAAATATCTAAATAATTGTTGAAATGCAAACTGAAGGTATTTTAGAATTATCTGACAAAAGTAAACATAAATAAGTTATCCAAACAACATCTAACCACAAATTGTCAACTGAGCAATCCTTCAGAGATTTATGCTTTTCACATCCAACAACCCAAGGGTTCACAGGCTTGATCATTAAAGAATTAACATATGAAATTTTTGGACAAAATATGCAAGCTGTAATTAAATTGGCCTCTTAACCACAGGATTTGAAATAGCTAATGCAACACCAAATTTTCAAAAGAGGGTAGAAGTGAAATCATAGGATTCTTATCATAATGTTTTGCCTAGCTAAATGGGTGAAAAGTATTATTAATGATGAAATTATTATACCTACACGAGAGAAAGACTCACCGAAAAAAATCAGTACGGCTTCTGCAATAGGGAACCTCCCTCCAACCTTTTTTGGAGTTTGTTGAGAATGTCAATAAAAAATGCAAATGCTAATCCAGCAGCACCTGTCCCTATTACCAATCCCTAATCTGAATCTATCCCTCTGTTCACAAGTGGGAGTGTACCATTTTTCTTCTTTAGCTTTGCTTCCACCCCCTTTCAGCAGGACTCCAGACTGCAGGGGAAAACATCTGCTGGTCACAACTCTGTAGAAGAAATGGGATGGGTCTTATTTTAGGACTGTCTCGGTTTCTGTAGGCCATAGCTTTCCAAACTATGTGTTGCGACACAGTACTGTGTCACCTGCGCTGTGCAGGTGTGTCGCGCGAAAACCCGGAAGCACTGATGGTGCGCTGCCGCCGCGCGCAATACTGGCTTGCCATCAGCGCTTCCAGGTTTTGCGCAACACACCTGCATGCCGCCGCCACCACCACGCACACCGCCACCACGTGCACCGCCGCCGCCGTTGGTGTGTGTCACCAACAGGAAAAGTTTGGAAAGCTCTGCTGTAGGCTAATGTGTCTGATCCTCCTCTCTCTCAAGTTACAATAATGTGTAATAAACTTTTGGGACAACACCTGCACAAAAATAGCTCTTGGCAGGAAGGAGACAGACCTTGTTCTCTAGAGGGGGGAAATGAAGCTGACTTGCAGCAGGACAACCACCTCCTTTAAGAGGAGGAGGCAAAGTGATTGAAACTGACAAATACAGGGACAGTGGCAAATAAGTACAAACTTTCTCTACTTCCCCAAATGAAATTGTGGAGGTCTGTTCTGTTCTGCTCTGTTCTGTTCTACCTTGTTGAAAGTCTGCAATAAAAGTAAGTAAAGTAAGAGAGATGGTAGCCTGGTAGCTAATCAGGTGAGAAAGGTGATGGGTATGAACATAATTCAAGAAAGAAAAGTTAGGAGAGAAATAATTGGGATTATTGACTATTAACTGGAGAAGAAAGGCTTGCCTGTACCACCCATGACCTCCAAAACACATCTCTGATCATACCCACAACTGGTCACCTGACTTTGTCTCCAGGATAATGGGTTTTACACACCTTAAGGCTATCCTTGGATGGTGCTCAAATAAGGGAGAAAATACTTTTTTAACAGTACAACTAATGGTAACTTAGCTGTCTCACAAATGGCTGCAAAGAAGATAATAGGCATTGGGGACGAGGAGGGAAATTGTGCCAAGGTTAACTGTAAGTGGAGACAGGCCTAGTTTCCCTATTTTCCTCTCTCATGCGATAACATAGACATACATACTTTTGTAAGGAAATATAAATTTGTCTAAACTCAGCTCAGTTTTTTTTTTCAAGTCAACATAAGGGAAAACAAGACAGCACAGTTCTGAAACAGGGAAATTCAGGTCTCCTTCTAAAAAGGGGTTTATTCTTCAATCCAATTCACAAGATAGGAATGAGAAACCATGTACCTCTTTCTTTTTAAATGCAGCAGTAGCAGCTTTTTCAGGAATCTTCCCTTTTACGTTATTGATTCATCATTATAAGCATCACATTGGGATTTATTCTGAGCTAGTGTTTGCCCAAGTTCTGACACACCTTTACATTTTCCAGCAAGAGCTGAGTCCTGCAAATTCCTTCCCTTGATAATTGCATAACAAATCCTAACTGTTCAGATTTCTTTGGTCTTTTGGATAGCTGCCAGGCACTTGCCAAGATGACATCGCTTTTCCTCTTTTTTTTATTATACTACTTCTTTATACATACTCTGAGTTTATAAATGCTCTATTTAGTACACATTTATTAAAAAATGGTTTATGTACTGAGCTCCAATATATCAGAAAAGGAACACTGAATGTTCTTATACTGCTTTCTAGAAGATGAAGTGGAAAAGGCTTTTGCCGTAATTAATAAAAGCAAACTTCAGATATATCTTATTTAAAAAGTGATTTCTCAAAAATGTAAGTACACTGATTAATCTTCAAATTTCTTCTCCCATGGATCATATTTAGAGTATTCTTGCAATCATGTATGTGATTTTTAAAACCATCACTATATAACACTTGGAAAGCCAAAACATAAAAACAATTATGTACCCCTTCTTAAAGAGTTTTCAGGTCAGAATAAAACAGGGGAAGCTACCACAGAAGCAGCAGAATGAAACAGACAATAGCCTATTTTCTAATTAATTATCGCAATATTAGAATATACTTGAATTGGTTAAAGTCAAATTGTGTCTACAGCATTTGCGAAGTATAAAGCATTCCTTCCCTATTTATCTGTACATCTCCTTTATTAAAAAAAAAGGTATTCCCCTGCACAGTCGTGTCTGACTCTAGGGGGCGGTGCTCATCTCCGTTTCTTAGCCTAAGAGCCAGCACTGTCCAAAGATGCTTCTGCGGTCATGTAGCCGGCATGACGCACGCAGACTGCTGTTACCATCCCACGGAAGTGGTACCTATTTATCTACTTGCATTTGCATGCTTTCAAATTGCTAGGTTGGCAAGAGCTGGGGCACAAATGTACACATAGAGAAAAAAGATATGAAGAAGTCAAGAGCTGTGACTAAACTGAGGCATAGTTGAAACATTATTACTCCAGTGTAACAGATGTTCATAAAAAAAACTTTTCAGTGTGGTTTAAGCTTTGTATCTCAGGTATGGCTGTTCCCATGCAAGCACCATATTTCTAGAAGTCTTGTTCACATTTAGGTAACCCATACCATTTCACCCTCAAATATGATGTATCCCCAATATTTTATTCTATCGTAAGAAAATTAACCTGTACAACCTTTTCTACTGTATCTCCTAGAAAGCAAAGAAAGAGCATCAAATGTTCCTCTTCCACCCAGCAGAACAGACTCTGCTGGGAAATGAATTCTTTAAATCTGCTCTAGCAAAATGGAGTAAAGAACATTTGGAAGATGTGAGAGATAACTGCAGACTGGAAGAGAAACAGGAATACCCACTGCATTAATGATATTTACTCAAGTATCACTGGATACAGCCTTCAGTAATAATAATAATAATAATAATAATAATAATTATTATTATTATTATTATTAATTATTATTATTATAATTTTTATCCCTTTATTATTTTTTTATAAATAACTCAAGGCGGCAAACATACCTAATGTTTCCTTCTCCTATTTTCCCCACAACAACCCTGTGAGGTGAGTTGGGCTGAGAGAGAGTGACTGGCCCAAGGTCACCCAGCCAGCTTTCATGCCTAAGGCAGGACTAGAACTCACAGTCTCCTGGTTTCTAGCCCGTTGCCTTAACCACTAGACCAAACTGGCTCAATATCTTGTATGACTGCTCTGACAAGAATAAGATATGGTAATCCAATGTAAACACCTATATTCCTAAAAATATTCTGGATGGTGCAATAAGAATTCATAGTCCATAGTGATCAACACTGCTAAGAGAACAAGACAAGCCACAGAAAAATATATCAGCTCTTTTCCAGGTGAAGATCAAAGTAAGTAAAATTGCTTTGTTTATATAACCAGATAAGAAACCACACTGAAAACAATCTAGGGAACATGTGTCATCTAGGAACACCTGGAGCAATTTTGCCATGATACATTCATATTTGAGGAATCCTAATACCTTAAAGGCAATATATCAGTACTGATTATCCCATTCTGAAGAGAAGTCTCTTTGTCTAATACTTTACAAAACTATTGCCGTTATTTTAGCACATGAATCACATAGTGACAACCAATGCTTTTTGTTTGCTTGTTCATATCCAATATATACTTTTGAACCTAAAAATGTATTTTCCTTTTGTAAAGTGCTAAGATACTAATGCAGCTAGAAAAGGATAATTAAGATGGTACAAAATACTACACTCAGTCCCAGGCTATTTCTGATGTCAAAGCATTCCATAAAGTTGCCATAACATGGTAAACGTAACTTCAAGAGTGAAAGAGTCTCATGTTTCCTTCTTGACTCTTAAATCATTGCACAAACACATACACAAAGGTTGACACACATACATTCCCACCTTGCTAAGATTTCTCTGATCAGCAGCATAAGAGCATAATATGCTCACAGGAAAGGATTTGGAAGCCATAAGTTCAAAAAATGTTCATGATTATATCCATGAAATGGAATGCAACCAAGAGAAGATCAGGGAAAAATAGGGAAGTGGTAAGCAATAATTCCCGTAACATTTCAGGAGCCAGTATCCTATGTCTGTATTGCATTACTTTGGGGGGGGGGGGTGCCTTCGAGTCAGTCTTGATTTTTGGCAACTGCCTGGACAAGTCCCTGCAGTTTTCTTGGCAAGATTTCAGAAGTGATTTGCCATTGCCTGCTTCCTAGGGCTGAGAGAGAATGACTGGCCCAAGGTCACCCAGCTGGCTTTGTGCCTAAGGCAGCACTAGAACTCAGAGTCTCCTGGTTTCTAGTCTGGTGCCTTAACCACTACACCAAACTGGTTCTCCATTGCATTACCAATCATGAGTTAATTTTGATCCAGAAGACTTTCTCTTCTTATATGTTGTATGTACATATATGTTTAATCAATATAATTCTGTTAGCAGCTAGTAGATAAATTTGGTTTTGGAAATGTTGCATTACCTGAATATCTGAACAGTCACTCATGCCCTTGTCATCTCCCATATAGATTACTGCAACGCGCTCTACATGGGGCTACCCTTGAAGAGTATCCGGAAGCTTCAGCTGGTCCAGAATGCAGCTGCACGGGTAGTTCTGGGTGCTATAAGATCAGCACATGTAACACCGCTACTCCGTGAGCTGCATTGGGTACCAGTCTGCTTCCAGGTCCAATTCAAGGTGTTGGTTATCACTTTTAAAGCCCTACATGGCATGGGACCAGGGTATCTGAGGGACTGTCTTATCCCGATCACATCCACCCGCCCCACCCGATCATGCAGGGAGGGCATGCTTCGGATCCCATCACTAAAAGAATTCCATCTAGCGGGGTCCAGGAGACGTGCCTTCTCTGCGATAGCACCCGCCCTGTGGAATAACTTGCCCCCTGAGGTGAGACGGGCACCCTCGCACCTGGCCTTCAGGAAGTCTTTAAAGACCTGGTTCTGCCGCCTTGCCTGGAACGAAGGAAATAATAGTTCCTCCTGGGGGTGGTTAGCTTAGTAATATCCTCCTTTTAAGAACACACCATCTTTTGGATTTTTTAAATTTATTTTTCATAGTAGATTTTAGATGCATAGGTTTTTAACTTTTTATATTGTGATTGTAAACCGCCCAGAGTCTACCATGGTGGAGATGGGTGGGGATAAATCCAAATAATAAATAAATAAGTAAGTAAGCAAGTAAGTATGTATGAAAACTAAGTTTTTCATATAATTATAATCAACCCATTAGCTATGGATCTTACTTGCATTCATGCACCACATGGTGGACAAGAAAGGAAAGTGGCAGTGTGCCCAATGCTCTTCGAAGAAGGGGATACGTTTGAACTGGAGGAACACAGGGGCAGAAATAACACACATTAAAAAGGGGTGGGGCCTCAATCATGCTGATGTGGCTGCCATATTGACTTTTTTTACCCTCCCTGCAGATGCCCCTGAATGGCAAAAGACTGCCTTTCTAAGCAAAGCAGTAACTGATAGATAACTAGATTTTCCATGTCTCAGTGTCTTGTTTTTGGAATGCAGAAGATGCCAAATGATAGATTTAAACTACAGTCAAAATCAAATTAGTCTGACTATATCCTAGCAGAGAAAGAACAACTCATAACCCTGGACTAAGGAAATTCTATTATTAAGGAAGCAATTTCTTGAACTATCAGCTTTGTTGTTTATTCGTTCAGTCGTTTCCGACTCTTCGTGACTTCATGGACCAGTCCACGCCAGAGCTTTCTGTCGGCCGTCACCATCCCCAGCTCCCCAATGGTTGAGTCTGTCACCTCCAGAATATCATCCATCCATCTTGCCCTTGGTCGGCCCCTCTTCCTTTTGCCTTCCACTTTCCCTAGCATCAGCTTCTTCTCCAGGGTATCCTGTCTTCTCATTATGTGGCCAAAGTACTTCAGTTTTGCCTTTAATATCATTCCCTCAAGTGAGCAGTCTGGCTTGATTTCCTGGAGTATGGACTGGTTTGATCTTCTTGCAGTCCAAGGCACTCTCAGAATTTTCCTCCAACACCACAGTTCAAAAGCATCTATCTTCCTTCGCTCAGCCTTCCTTATGGTCCAGCTCTCACAGCCATAGGTTACTACAGGGAATACCATTGCTTTAACTACGCGGACCTTTGTTGTCAGTGTGATGTCTCTGCTCTTAACTATTTTATCAAGATTTGCCATTGCTCTCCTCCCAAGAAGTAGACGTCTTCTGATTTCCTGGCTGCAGTCAGCGTCTGCAGTAATCTTTGCGCCTAGAAATACAAAGTCTGTCACTGCCTCCACTTTTTCTCCCTCTATTTGCCAGTCATCAATCAAGCTCGTTGCCATAATCTTGGTTTTTTTGAGGTTTAACTGCAACCCAGCTTTTGCACTTTCTTCTTTCACCTTCGTCATAAGGCTCCTCAACTCCTCCTCGCTTTCAGCCATCAAAGTGGTATCATCTGCATATCTGAGATTGTTAATGTTTCTTCCAGCGATTTTAACTCCAGCCTTGGATTCCTCAAGCCCAGCATGTCGCATGATGTGTTCTGCATACAGGTTGAATAGGTAGGGTGAGAGTATACAACCCTGCCGTACTCCTTTCCCAATCTTAAACCAGTCCGTTGTTCCGTGCTCTGTTCTTACCGTTGCTACTTGGTCGTTATACAGATTCCTCAGGAGGCAGACAAGATGACTTGGTATCCCCATACCACCAAGAACTTGCCACAATTTGTTATGATCCACACAGTCAAAGGCTTTAGAATAGTCAATAAAACAGAAATAGATGTTTTTCTGAAATTCCCTGGCTTTCTCCATTATCCAGCGGATATTGGCAATTTGGTCTCTAGTTCCTCTGCCTTTTCTAAACCCAGCTTGTACATCTGGCAATTCTCGCTCCATGAATTGCTGGAGTCTACCTTGCAAGATCTTGAGCATTACCTTACTGGCATGTGAAATAAGTGCCACTGTTCGATAGTTTGAACATTCTTTAGTGCTTCCCTTTTTTGGTATGGGGATATAAGTTGATTTTTTCCAATCTGATGGCCATTCTTGTGTTTTCCAAATTTGCTGGCATATGGCATGCATCACCTTGACAGCATCATCTTGCAATATTTTAAACAGTTCAGCTGGGATACCGTCGTCTCCTGCTGCCTTGTTATTAGCAATGCTTCTTAAGGCCCATTCAACCTCACTCTTCAGGATGTCTGGCTCTAACTCACTGACCACACCGTCAAAGCTATCTCCAATATTATTATCCTTCCTATACAGATCTTCCGTATATTCTTGCCACCTTTTCTTGATCTCTTCTGCTTCTGTTAGGTCCTTACCATCTTTGTTTTTGATCATACCCATTTTTGCCTGGAATTTACCTCCGATGTTTCTAATTTTCTGGAAGAGGTCTCTTGTCCTTCCTATTCTATTGTCTTCTTCCACTTCCGCACATTGCTTGTTTAAAAATAATTCCTTATCTCTTCTGGCTAACCTCTGGAATTTTGCATTTAATTGGGCATATCTCCCCCTATCACTGTTGCCTTTTGCTTTCCTTCTTTCTTGGGCTACTTCCAGTGTTTCAGCAGACAGCCATCTTGCCTTCTTGGTTTTCTTTTTCTTTGGGACGTTTTTTGTTGCCGCCTCCTGAACAATGTTGCGAACTTCTGTCCATAGTTCTTCCGGGACCCTATCTACTAAATCTAGTCCCTTAAATCTATTATTCACCTCCACTGCATATTCCTTAGGAATATTAGTGAGCTCATATCTAACTGATCTGTGGGTCTTCCCTATTCTCTTTAGTCTGATTCTAAATTTTGCAATAAGAAGTTCGTGATCTGAACTACAGTCAGCTCCAGGTCTTGTTTTTACCGACTGTATAGATGTCCGCCACCTTTGGCTGCAAAGGATGTAGTCAATCTGATTTCGGTGTCGACCATCTGGTGAAGTCCATGTATAAAGTCGTCTTTTAGGTTGTTGGAAGAGAGTGTTTGTTATGCACAGTGAGTTGTCTTGGCAAAATTCTATCAGCCTATGTCCTGCTTCATTTTGTTCTCCCAGACCATGCTTGCCTGTAATTCCAGGTGTCGTCTGACTACCCACCTTAGCATTCCAGTCTCCTGTAATGAAAATAACATCTCTTTTTGGTGTATTATCTAGTAGGTGCTGCAGATCCTCATAGAACTGATCTACTTCTGCTTCTTCAGCATCTGTGGTTGGGGCGTATATTTGGATCACTGTGATGTTAAATGGCTTACCCTGAATTCGAATTGAGATCATTCTATCGTTTTTTGGATTGTATCCAAGCACTGCTTTAGCCACTTTATTATTAATTATGAAGGCTACTCCATTTCTTCTGTGGTCCTCTTGTCCACAGTAGTAGATCTGGTGATCATCTGATGTGAAGTGGCCCATTCCAGTCCATTTCAGTTCACTGACACCTAAAATGTCTATATTTAATCTTGACATCTCACCAATAACCACATCCAATTTGCCCTGGCTCATAGATCTTACATTCCAGGTTCCTATGGTGTGTTGATCTTTAGAACATCGGATTCGTCGTTCACCACCAGCACCGTCGGCCGCTAGCCGTCCTTTCGGCTTTGAGCTAGCTGCGTCATCACATCTGGGGCTAGTTGAATGTATCCTCTGTTCCTCCCCAGTAGCATTTTGACCATCTTCCGACCTGGGAGTCCCATCTTCCGATGGTATACCGACATATCTTTGGTTGTACTGATCCATTTAGTTTTCATGGCAAGAATACTGGGGTGGGTTGCCATTACCTTCCCCAGGGATCGTATTTAGTCTGACCTCTCTGCCACGACCTTCCCGTCTTGGGTGTCCCTTCACGGTTTAGCTCATGGTTTCATTGAGGTGCTCAAGCTCCAGCACCACGACAAGGTAACGATCTCCTTTGCTGGAGGAACTATCAGCTAAACATCTAAAAATAATTCTTAATGGCTCTGACAAAAAGAACTATGGTTCATTATTTATTCAATTGTTTTATTTAGCATCTCCATACAATGCTCACTTTTAACACTGCATATATTCATTAATCCCAATGCTGTAAATTAATTAATAACTTACATGAAATAGGCATTTTAAAACTTGTGTTGAATTTATTGCTAATCAATTTCACTGGGAAAACCGATAGGCTAATATTTTTGGACAAACCTCTCCCTGCTCACTCTTTTTTACACCATTCATATTTAATGTAATTATACAGTGCCATAATTGTGGTAAGTGTGATTACAATAAGCAACTTGTCATGGTAATTTGGTAAAAAAAACCATTACCTTAAATATCAGAATAACAGTTGTCTAACTGTTTAGTCAATAACCAATACTGAATGTCTCTTTAAATTTATTTATTTAAACATTTTATTCTGCCTTGCAAGAAAATCTTCTAGGATAATTTACACAACAAAATAATAATTCTACTTTCAATTAACAAACAATTAAAAGAGCATAAAACAATAAAAAGTTCATAACTTTAAATGGAATAGATATCAATCTTATAACCAAAATATTTTCTTTTAAGGTAGTTGGACTAGTTAACCTCTGAGGGACCTTCCAACTCTATGATTCTGCGACGTACACTCAGTGATTTCAAAGAATTCTGAGCAAACAATATATATATATATATATATATATATACACACACACACACACACACACACACACACACACACACACACACACACATACAGTATATATATTTGCCTGGCTCCAAAATAACTGTTAGTAAAGGTAAAGGTTTTCCCCTGCACAGTTGTGTCCGACTCCAGGGGGCGGTGCTCATCTCCATTTCTTAGCCGAAGAGCCAGCCCTGTCCGAAGACGCTTCCGCGGTCATGTGGCCGGCATGACGCGCGCGGAACGCTGTTACCATCCCACCGAAGTGGTACCTATTCATCTACTTGCATTTTGCATGCTTCCGAATTGCTAGGTTGGCAAGAGCTGGGGCGAGTGCGGGAGCTCACTCCATCACACAGCTCTTGGGTCTCAAACTGCCGACCTTCCGATCGACAAGCCTGGCGTCTTAACCACTGAGCCATTGCGCCCCCGGAAAAAATAACTGTTAGCTTCTGGTAAATTTCTCTATGGAGGACTACAATATCAGGTGATGTTTGTGTGCCAGGAGAAGAGGAGGATCCTGTACAGGATCCTGTACAGGTAGACCTTGCTTAATGACTGCCCTGTTTAGCAACCGTTTGAAGTTACAACAGTGCTGAAATAGTAACTTTACGACCAGTCCTCGGATTTATGACCGTTGCAGCATCCCTGCGGTCACATGATCACCATTTGTGCACTTCCCAACCGTCAGTCAATGGAGAAGACAGCAGTAAAATTGCAAGTTGTGGTCACGTGATGTCTCACTATCAACCCATGGTGATTTGCTTAACAACCAAATGGGAAGTGACATCATAAGTCCATCATGGTCATGTGATATGTCGCTTAGTGATGGAGTTTCCAGTCCCAATTGTGGTTGCTAAGTGAGGACTACCTGTAACTGTATGCAGGTAGTCCTTGCTTAACGTCTGTTCGTTTAGCAACTGTCCAGAGTTAGGACGGCACTGAAAATAAAGACAACCGTTCCTCGCACTTACAACTGTCGCAGCATCCCTGCAGTCACATGATCACGATTCAGGCGTTAGGCAACTGTCACACATTTATGACGTTTGCAGTGTCCCACGGTCATGTGATCGCCATTTCCAACCTTCCCAGATGGCTTCCGATAAGCAAAATCAATAGGGAACTGTGTGATTTGCTTAACAACTGTGGTGATTCACTTAACAGCCACCGCAAAAATGGTCATAAAATTGGGTCCGAATTTGCTTTACAACCGTATCACTTAGTGACCTAATTTCCAGTCCCAATTGTGGTCATTAAGCGAGGACTACTTGTAAATATTGCAAATGTTCCTGTGGGTAGAAGATTATTGTTAAGTTACATGAGTATCTCATCAAGCAATTTGTTATTATACAATATTATTGTATTAAACACAACAATAATAAAACAATTCTGAAAAATCCATGGGGTCACAACTCATGAAAATATCTGAATAAATAAAATTGTTTTGCCTGGAGTCAAAATAAGTACAAGACTGGCACCAGCCGAACTCTCTAAGTAATGGTGTTCTGTTACCAGGGAACCACCACTCTTGCTTAATGGAAGTATCTGAAAGTGGGCCTTGATGGGTAACCTCAAAATATGGGAAGAGCAATGTGGGAAGAAAGTGCATCAATTAGGCACCAAAATGAAGAGTACGCCACTGGAGTTTTTTCAAAACTGATATTACATGTATCAACTGAGCAATCAACTGAGTGGTACCTCTTGCATCAACCAAAGTATCAAATTCAAGGGCAGCTGATGTATAATGCACTGCAGTAATCCAACTAGGAAGATATCACAGCACATATAAGTTTCCAAATATGTCTGTACCTGGTCATATGGCAAAAATCATTCTATTCTACCAAGGCCAATTTAACCTCTAGTGACAAAGCTGGTTCTACAAATACACTCCATGTGTATCTATCTTGAACAAGGAGCACACCCTATCAAAAATAAGACAATAGTCAATTTCCCACACCCACCTGTCCACAGTGGATCTGCCTTGAGAGGATTCAGCTTTAGTTTGTTATTAAAACAAATACCCCATTCAACTAAATACCCCATTCAACTTAATTCAGGAGTTTCACGGCTCCATATAAGAGACTAGGAGAGCCATACACAAGTGTCTCCATTCAAAATCTCTGGATCAGACTCTGCAATGGCTCCATATAGATTTTAATCAGGGGAGGATACGGTTCATGAACCTCTCTGGAAGGTCGCAGCACAATTCCCTAATACTACCATCTGGAGCCAATCTTGCAGGGAGGATTAGCATGACTACTATTCCCAACCCACAAAATCAATTCAGAAGGATATCATTGTCAATTATATCTAAAGCTGTGGAGAAATCAAGAACAGTCAATTAAGTTGCACTTCCTCTTTCACCCCAAAAAGAAACATTTGCACTGTGGAAAACTTTATTTATTTGTTAATTTATATTCTGCCTTTCTTTCAGAAGCTAAAGGGAACATACATAGCATCCTCTCCCATTTTTCCCCATAACTGCATGTGGAGTAAATTGGATTAAGAGACTGGCCCAAAATTACACAATCAACTTCAATGTCTGAGGGTTCAACTGAGTCTCCGAGGTCCAGGTCCAACACCTTAATCATTATATTGCCATAGCATTGTTACTAGTTTTCTGAATCTAAAGAGTGATTCTTAAAGGGAAAGTCTGCAATTGCCTCCTTTGAGGCAAAGAAAAGACATGCTTCCTCTGGCTCATTATCATTACCATTTTCTTGCATCTACAGGTAGTCCTCGACTTACGACTATTCATTCAGCAACCGTTCAAAATTACAACAGCGCTGAACGAAGGAACTTATGACCAGTCCCCAAAGTTATAGCCATTGCAGCGCCCCCGCAGTCACATGATCAAAATTCAGGCACTTGGCAGACCGCCCACACTTACGACCACAGGGGCGCTTCAACTCCCCCCACCCACCTATCTCCCCCCCATCTGTGCCCTTTTGGCTCCCTGCACTCTGCAGCCCCTGCTGACCTTCGCCGTCTTCTTGCTCCCGCTGCTGACCAAGCATGCCCAGCCTGGCCCTTCATGAGGCAGCTGCTGGCCGCATGAGGCTTCCTTCCCAAGATCACACACGGCAGTTTCCTCAAGGGGCCTGGGGAAGATGGCCTCACGTGGCCAGCAGCTGCCTCGCGAAGGGCTGGGGCAGGCACACCTCGTCAGCAGTGGAAGCAAGACGGCGAAGGTCAGCTGGGGTAGCAGAGTGCAGGGCAGCAGGGGCCGTGGAGTGCAGGGTGGCGAGGGCGACTACAGCTGGGACTGGGCTGGGGAGCTGGGGCTTGGCTGGGGCGGCTGGGGCTTGGTGGCTTTGCACCATGCTGCTGGGGCTTCCCAGGGCGCGGCAGTTATGCACCGCGTTGCTGGACTGGGCTGCGGATGGGGCTGGGTTTTGCACGGCACAAACGGGCTTCCTGGCACAGTGTGGCTCTGGGGCTTTTTGCAGCCCCAGAGCCACAGCGCGGCAGGAAGCCCCTTTGCACTGTGCTGGCGCCAGGAAGCCCCTTTGCACCGTGCTGCTGGACCGGGCTGGGGCTGGGCTTCACACCGCACAAAGGGGCTTGGCCAGGCTGGGGCTGGGGCTGGGCTTCACACGGTGCAAAGGGGCTTCCTTCCAAAGGTGAGCTCAGGAAGGCCGGGGAATGAATACACTGCGGCTCAGGGGCTTCTTGGTGCACCGTGGCTCTGGGCTTGCTTGCAGCTCGAGCCCCCGAGTCGCGGTGCGCCTAGAAGCCCCTGAGCCGCAGCGTATTCATTCCCCGGCCTTCCTGAGCTCACACTGCACCGCAGCACCCCCTCCCCCAACTCATGTGCTGCCTGTGCCGGCCCTCCCAGGCCTCCCCCATCCCCCTGCAGCACTCCTGTGCTCCTTACCTGGGACTCCTCCCTCTTCCTGCTTAACGACCCACGTGTCCGTCAACCAGGACTGCCTGGGATTGCCGTTGCTAAGCAATGCTGTCACATGACATCGCACTTTACAACTGCATTGCTTAGCAAAGGAAATTCCAGTCCCAACTGCAGTTGTAAGTCGAGGACTACCTGTATCTAACCTCCTTTCTCTTATAAAATGCAAATAACCACAATGGGCAAGGGTTTATTTCTTCAGGCATCTACCCTAGGGCCTCATTTACTGAAACTGATCCTATACACATAGGGTAAATGGTGTTTTTGATGCTTCCTTAGTAATTGTTCTAACTCTAACATCAGACTGCAGTCCTGACTTACATTTTATTATAACTACACCAAGTTTCCATGCCCCCTTCATCTTCTGAATATATAACACAATCCTTTTAATCTTTACTTGGAAGTCCCAATCCACTCAGCAGGATTGGTGGAAGAATCAGACAAGAAACTGTCAGGGACCCCTTTAATGTTGCATGAAAACCAAACTGAATTTAAAAAAAACCTACATTCCCTTAATTTCAGAATGCATGGATTGATGTGATTTTATTATTGCTTTGGTTGGGGAAAAAATCTTTGCTCAGAAGCACTCTCTTTTAATAATTTACACATTCCAAAGGGAAGTTTTGGTTCAAATTAAGCTCTGAAATTATCTGTTTAAAACAAAAACAGATCATACATGAATTCACATTAAGAATTAGAAGCACCATATGCTAAAACTGAAACAGTTGCATTGCAATGTTTCTTTACAACGGTTAAGGTTAAACACAAAATAGTATGTTTTTAATTTCCTACTACAGTATACAAAGGGATTTCTTCTTGAAAGTAGTTAATGTTTCAAATTAGAATAGATATTTCAGACTTGAGAGGAAAGATAATGTTTTATCTTAATCACTGCCTGTGCTTATGACATTCTGGAAGATCTTGCAATTTTCAGGAGGAACAGCAGCATGTTTATAAGATTCTGTACAAAATAGCAACATCTAGTCAGCATCTCAGAAGATGTTCAGTTCTGGTACTCTGAGTTAATGGAGTTTGCTCTTAAGTAATCAGGCAGAAGATTGCAGCCTAAAGCATCAGCTACAATTATCACAACTAGAAAGTTTCAATAAATTAAATCTGATTTAATAAGCAAGTGATGTCTGTTTTATACGAAAGACTTTAGAGCAGCTCAAATTACCAGTATCCATCCTTTTCAAAACCCACTTTATCCAAGTTTGGTCTAGTGGGTTAAGGCAATGGGCTAGAAACCAGGAGACCGAGAGTTCTAGTCCCGCCTTAGGCATGAAAGCCGGCTGGGTGATTCTGGGTCTGTCACTCTGTCTCAGCCCAACTCACCTCACAGGGTTGCTGTTGTGGGGAAAATAGGGGGAGGAAGGAGTATTAGCTATGTTGGTTGCCTTGAGTTATTTATAAAAATAATAAAGGCGGGATAAAAAATAAAAAAACCTTGAATTTACATGTCACTAACCCTGCACAAAACCTAAACAATCAAATATCTTTGAACTAAATATATATTTTCCCTCTTTACCCATCTCCATCTTATTCCCCATTCCTTATTTTTTTTTCTCCTGTGTCCAATTCTAAATTCCCAGGTAGAAACCTATCATACTGTGTTCCATAATGTGCTTTGCACACTAATGACATGGGGAAAAAAAGTAAAATAATCATTTATCTTATAACTGCCCATGAACCTTGGGCTTCCAAATTGTGCTTTTTCCTAAATTGGATGTACCTGTTTGGAATTAGGGTCCTCAGCCTATCAGGAGATCCATGTTCAAGTTGTCTTTTGAGCGGAGAGTGAATCCCCTTTGATGATCCTGCATGAGTATTTTAAAGTATTTTTCTTTAGTTTCTTCATTTCCCCCTTCCTCCTAGACATTCACGTATAGATAAATTTTACTGTGAGTCTTTAAAGAACATGGAGCCATTAAAAAGTTAAGCACTCCAAATTTATGTGATAGGAAAGGATACACACGGAATTAAATCAAATTAAATCACATAAAGCAATCAATTGCCCGGACCAAAACACAGTATCCAACTGCAGAGGTTCAGGACTACATGCATTCCTCAGGTCCCCTTTCTGTGGCCCTTGGGGCTGCCTCGTCCATGACTGCTGAAAATTGACAGCAAAGTTTCCTACCATTTTCCAATGAGAAACACATGAAAATATGAAAAGCTATAAAATAGTCATATCACACTTAAAAAACACAGAAACATCTCCCATGTACACACTATTTTACACACACACGTGTTGTGATAAAACTTTGCAGCCCTTGGCTCCTCAGTAAAATAGTATGGTCCCCTGGCCATCTACCCTACTGCAACTTCACTGCAGCTTGAGGGGCTCGACATTCTGGCCTTATATTGGCTCTCTGTTATCCAGACCATCTTGCATGTGGATCAGATCAGGCCAGACACAGCACTGACATCGAAAGCTATGGAGCAAGCTCAGTAGAACACAGGATCGTCAGAAGGGAAGTTTGACTATACTCAGCTTATCAAACAAATAAACTAGTCTTCAGCTAACAGTTGACAGCCACAATGGTATTATGCCTTTTACAACTTGCACAACATTGGAGGGCAACGTATCTTTGCAATGTGCCTTTAAAATATATGTAAATAGATCATAAATTGAATTCTGTTAAACCAAAAGCATTTCCATTCTGTGCTGGACCTGGTGCTAGGGACGTTACAACTCCTGCATAGCATAGCAATTCAACCTGTAATATTACTTTAGTAAAAAGAAAGGAAAGATGAAGCACCACATGTGTCCAGGAAGACAACTCTGACATGGTGGTCTGCAGAGAAAGAGAGAAAACAGCATACTTTTTTTTAAAAAAGATCATCTCCCCCAATATGTCCTTAGTTTCTAAACATAATTATCAGCACTGCTGATACATTTTCAAGTAAGTTTCTACATGGTTTTTCCAATTAAAGCTTCAATTCATAATTTACATATCCTGAATCAGCATCATATATGTATGGACTGCACAAGGCCTAGCAACAACCTCTTTAATTGTATTAACAGTAAAGGCAAATTAATGACAATTTTTAAAATGGAGAAACTAAAATTTAAAGTAGATTGCACAGCAAAGGGGGGCAGCTATTGCTTAGATGCCCAAGTCAAGAGTGCATTTATCCTCCCTCTTATTTTAAAAAATATTCTGGACACACAGTTTCAGGCAAGCAAGAAATGCCTTTTTCCAGAACCTGCTTCTCATGCCAAAGGAGAAAAAAAAGTAATTCTGTCCTTACCAGATAGTAACTTGACATTCTCACTCTGCTACTGCTATAGCGGTGTTGAAGTATTTTCCTTCAGTCCTTGAGTCAGCAGAAAAGTGTGCCAGCATAAATGACACTGTCCTCATTGCTGAGTTCTACTGTGCTTCAGGAACAAGGCCAGGGAGTGGTGTTTCTCTTTAACGCAGGATAAGGAAAGAGATTGTGGATACTATTGGCTTTGTTTGCCCTTTCATCAAATGCCACCAACAACTACATTTCTTAATGTGGGTTGGGGTTGGGGAGGAAGCGAGTTTTGACCAACAGCTCAAGCAGTGGGTTTAGCCATCTGTAAAAATCTGCTCTGGTTTTATGCAGTGGTTTTTGCAAGGGGGGGGGGGTCAAAGGGAACCTGGTTATCAACTGAATAACGCTATTCTAGGATATAACTGAAAAAAATGCCAGAACAGTACAATTCTGGAGCAGTGTCATTCAGCTGCTGGCCGCGCCAGGCCTTCTTCCCGAGGCTATTTGTGCCGTTCCCCAAATAGCGCAGGCTGTTCTCGCAATGCTTCTGAGGCCTTCTGAGGCCTTCTTAGCCTTCTCAGATCTCGGGAGAAGGCCGCACCCGCTGTTCTCTAAATCACACGGGCCATTCTCGCAATGCTTTGGAAAGCCTCAGAAGCCCCCCGAAGGCTTTCCAAAGCACCATGAGAATGGCCCAAGCTATTTGGACAATGGCGCAAGTGGCCTTGGGAAGAAGACCTGGTGTAGCCAGCAGCTGCCTCGCACAGGGCCAGGCCGGGTGCGCCTTGTCAGCAGCAGGAGGAAGATGGCAAAGGCCAGCTAGGGCCAGCAGGGCCAGCGAGTACAGGGTGGCAGGGCCAGCAGGATGCAGGGTGGCAAGGCCGGCAGGTCCAGCAGGGTGGCAGGGCCAGCAGGATGCAGGGTGGCAAGGCCGACAGGGCAGCAGGGCAAGTGGAGCGCAGGGCAGTGGGGCGGCTGGGGCTTTGTGCTGTGGTGGCTGGCGGCAGCACGGGGCTTGAGGCAGCACTCCTCAGTGGCGGCGGCGCTGGGGCTGAAGTAAAGGCCCGGGGTGGGTGGCCAGCTGAGACTGCTGAAGGCCCTGGGCCTCTACTTCAGCCCCAGCAGTGCCGACACCAAGGAGTGCCACTGTGCAGGGCAGCAAAAGGGCAGAGATAGGCGGGTAGGGGGAACTGAAGCACCCCTGTGGTTGTGTGGGCAGGCTGCCAAGCGCCTGAAATTTGATCACACGACTGCAGGGGCGCTGCAATGGCCATAACTTCGAACTGTTGCTGAACAAATGGTCATAACTCGAGGACTACTTGTGGTATAAATAAATACATTTTCTCCTTTCGAAAGAGACTGGGCCATTCTAAATATGAAACCCATCCTCAAAGAATATATAGCCTTATACTGTACGTCTTGTCATTTATATGCTTGATGTGCTGGCTTTTCCATAACTGAACTATCTCAAAGTCTCTTCTGCTATTCTCTCCTCCTAGCCTTGTTCTGTGGTTCAGCACAATGAAATATTTTAACACACATTTACTTTCAAAAACCTGTCATTTCTCTAAACAGAACCTGGGAAATCACTGTGTCATATACAAAGATACCCACAGTGAATATGGGGAGCAGAAAAAAAGTATAATATAAACGGAGCTAAACTGGTGAATAATAATAATGCTTTGGTACTTAACACACAAATATAATGCCTGTCTTTCTAAAAAAGGGCAGATTGATATTGTGATATTGTTCACAGCAGACATGCAACAGAAACTATCACATGCCCACTGTCTAGAAAACCTTTGTCTTGTACATTCACAGGAACTGGTAAGATGCTAAATAAAAAGCAGTCAGTATACACTCTGATTTGTTTACCCAGAGCCACCTATGCTCATGTGACAAAAGGTTTGAATGCCTCTTTGTTCCCTCTAATAATGCCTCTGATAAGAAACTTTAACCTCGAGGTAGGAATGTTATCTACAGAGTAGACTTAATGTTGATTCTTGAACAAGAAATTGAGCTACATTCCACAGCCAAAACTGAAATGTTAATGTGGTAGCATACAGCATACAGCAACGGTAAGAACAGAGCACGGAACAACGGACTGGTTTAAGATTGGGAAAGGAGTACGGCAGGGCTGTATACTCTCACCCTACCTATTCAACCTGTACGCAGAACACATCATGCGAAGTGCTGGGCTTGAGGAATCCAAGGCAGGAGTTAAAATCGCTGGAAGAAACATTAACAATCTTAGATATGCAGATGATACCACTTTGATGGCTGAAAGCGAGGAGGAGTTGAGGAGCCTTATGACGAAGGTGAAAGAAGAAAGTGCAGAAGCTGGGTTGCAGTTAAACCTCAAAAAAACCAAGATTATGACAACCAGCTTGATTGATAACTGGCAAATAGAGGGAGAAAAAGTGGAGGCAGTGACAGACTTTGTATTTCTAGGCGCAAAGATTACTGCAGATGCTGACTGCAGCCAGGAAATCAGAAGACTTCTACTTCTTGGGAGGAGAGCAATGGCAAATCTTGATAAAATAGTTAAGAGCAGAGACATCACACTGACAACAAAGGTCCGCATAGTTAAAGCAATTATATTCCCTGTAGTAACCTATGGCTGTGAGAGCTGGACCATAAGGAAGGCTGAGCGAAGGAAGATAGATGCTTTTGAACTGTGGTGTTGGAGGAAAATTCTGAGAGTGCCTTGGACTGCAAGAAGATCAAACCAGTCCATACTTCAGGAAATAAAGCCAGACTGCTCACTTGAGGGAATGATATTAAAGGCAAAACTGAAGTACTTTGGCCACATAATGAGAAGACAGGATACCCTGGAGAAGAAGCTGGTGCTAGGGAAAGTGGAAGGCAAAAGGAAGAGGGGCCGACCAAGGGCAAGATGGATGGATGATATTCTGGAGGTGACAGACTCAACCATGGGGGAGCTGGGGATGGTGACGGCCGACAGGAAGCTCTGGCATGGGCTGGTCCATGAAGTCACGAAGAGTCGGAAGCGACTGAATGAATAAACAACAAACAAAAACAGCTTTTCTCAACTCAAAGGTTCAGATTAAATACTTAGTTAAAAATCCTGTGAATTTTTCAATCCCTATACTGTCCCATAATCATTTTAAGGAGACTCCTTGGAAATATCTGAGATGTTGCAGCATGGGCATAAGATAGTGGCAAAACACAAATTTGCTCATCCTTTTTTTTTTTTTGCATTTCCAAAATCTCAAACACTTCTCCAACCCAACAGAATTACACCTCCCAAAACCACGGCAAGCATGAAGGTTGCTCATGCCCGTGATATTGCCCCCGTCCTTGAATGAAACAGCTTTAATTTAGGTGTTCTGGTTTAAAGTACTCTTCTTCCCCTTAAGCCAACACTACCCTACTACATCTTCAAAGGGTGTAAAATCTGTAAAGCTTTGTCATACATTAACTTGGAGGTAGGGCCAGCTGATCAATTGTGGGTGTCATGCAACATGTATTTTGGTAATGTTGAAAGGCATTTCCTTCTGGCCAACCTCCACAATGGCCATTTCTCTTCCAGCATTTGTCCTCTCCATTAGCAATTTGTTTCTTGAGTTCCTTTAATATCCATCACCTCCTCTTTTTGACACCAACTTCTCTCCAGGCTTCCAAGGAGGTAGAAGAGAGGACAGCAAGCTCCACAGGTTTTTTTAAAATGAGAATGGGGAGTTTTTTGTGTTATCCTACTTTAAAAGTATTCTGAAATTATCTTCAACATTAGATATAGCGGCCCCACTTTTCTTCATTGCAGGGTTCAGAAAATGAGGGAAGTTGAACTGGGTTGTCCTACCTCATTCCTGCTGCGGTGCCATGACTGGTGGGTTTGTCCCATCCAGTTAGTGACATGCTAAAGGGGGACCGGGTAGCAGCAAAGTCAGAGGACAAAAACCAATCACCCTGCCTATCATAACTGGCACACTCACAATTCAGGACAATGCTATTCAGCAGCAGCTTGGAACAGATGCAACAAAGGCAGGAGAGGGGTTGGCAATGGTGACAGCACATTTTATATTGGCATTATTTTGTGCTGACTCAAAGATGGGTGGGTAACACTTTACATCATTAGTGGGGGAAAGCCCTTAGAATAGCAGTACATTTGTTTCTGCCAACACAGGAGACCTAGCAAAATCAGCAAACAAGGAAGGACAGGCAGTCAGTTTAAGAGATTCTCTTCCCAGAAATTAGACTGGCCTCTTCTTTACACTCCTGGATTAGAGGGAACTTCTCTCAGACATTATCCAGACTGGCTGCTTCAGCTTGTAGGTCTCCCTCCTCCCATTCACATGGATGAACTCTCGCATTCACAAATGTACAAAGAAGCCTTTTTTGTAATTTTGCCACAATCAAGCAAAAGGCAGAAGGCGCCTGGCATCTAAAGGACCCCTCCCTCTAATTAATCTGATTTTAGCTCAAGTGAATATTCATAAATTGCTCCTGCTCTCTGCTTTGCAAAAACATCAGCCAGTGAGCAAGCACAGTGGATGATTGAAGAGGCCCCAACAATGTTGATTACAACTCCCCTTACCTTCATTATCTTTTTACTTCTATTTAAATTCTGAAAGCTACATGGTCATCCCCCACCCCTCACAATCTCCCAGACTGTGTACTACTTTATTCCTGTACTATAACATTATCTCCTGGTTCTAATATGCATTCGTTTTTTAAATGAACTTTAAGAAGAGAGAGAGTTGTCTGGACAGAAAATTACATTTGCATGCTTGAGAGAGGCCTGAGGGGCTCTCTGTGGGTTTTGGCAAAGCTCCTAAGCTTGGTAGGGATGAACACTGATTTGATTTCCTGCTCCCCTCTTCCCCCTTTCTTTCCATGATATATATATATATATGTTGAATTGATTTCACTTTTTTCCTGCATATGCAAGCCTCTTAAAGAACAATGGCACAAATTAGACACCCTCCTTAGAGTTGTGGTAAAATTCAGCTCTACATTATATACAGTAATTGGACAATTAATTAATAATGAACCCAGCAACTATATTTGAGTTGAGTGGAGGAGCACTGACGGTCTTCCTCCCCCGGAAGTTTTTGTTGCATGCTAAACTAAGGCTTTCGATAAACTTAATGAGATAAGTGACATCGTTTTAAAAAGACTTGCACTTTTTATTAAGTAACATTTAAAAAATAGGTTTAGACCAGGGGTGTCCAACCTTTTGGCTTCCCTGGGCCACATTGAATGTAGAGCACATTGCAGTAATCCAAATGAGTTGTAGCTGAAACACCATCATCTAAGCAAAAACGTGTTGGAGTAAATTTATATTTCACTGCTGCCATGGTAGATCTCAAAAAACTTCAGCTGCTCTTAGATAAATGTTTATTGTGTAATTGTCCTTCTTCAACATCAGTCCCATAGTATTGACAACATTGGGTCCTCTTGAAACTCCTTGATTTGGACTGCTAAAGATCCAGCAAAAGCTGTTTTCTAGCACAAAATGAGATGTCGGGGACATAGAGGAGCTAAATTTGTCAAGTGCAATGTGGCTTAGTTCCCCATTTTTCTACTTTTGATATGCACACTTTCACACTTTCTCCCCGAAGGAGACCTCCAGCGCCACATCTCCCAAACCCCTCCTTTGGGAGGAGAGGGCTGGGCAGGCAGCCCCCCACCCTGGCTTCCTGGTGCAGAGATTTATAGGCTAAGCCTCGCCAGCCCCGCCAGGAAAAGAAAGCAGCCCACCTCGTGCTTCTTGCCTGTTGCTGCAAATGCCTGATGGCACGCTCACCCCAGCGGCAATCGCTAGGAGGCCAAAGAAAGTGGGTGCGGGGTGCGGGTGTGTGTGTTCCCCCCGCACGGGGGGTGGTCGGCCATGGAGGCGTCCCTTCGGCCGCAGAGGCGTCCCTTCCTGCCTTGCGTCCCTCGTTCCCCCCCGCACGGAGGCATCCTTTCCTGCCTTACGTCCCCCTCGTTCCCCCCGTGCGGGGGGACAGTCGGCCGCAGAGGCGTCCCTCAGCTGCGGAGGCATCCCTTCCTGCCTTGCGTCCCTGCCTCTCCCCCTTGTTCCCCACCGCACACTTCGTCTGAGCACTGGGTGGGCTGCATTACTAACTGTTCAGGGCCGCATGCGGCCCATGGGCCGCAGGTTGGACACCCCTGGTTTAGACCAACTGGGCAAAGCAAGCTCTACAACATTCATACTCTTAAACCCTTGAAGCCAAATCTCTAAAACAAGGTGGGGTCTCAAGGGCAAAGGATGAGAATGCACACAGCTTCTGGGGAAGTAGTAGGATTCACCACATGTTGGGATGAAAGCCATTTTAGCTTATCCTAGAGGAAGCCAATGTAGTACCTATGGACACCAATGTGTCTGCTGAACAATTATTTGGTGCAAAGCCTCTTTGACTTTTTAAAAATATGCTTTTGATTAAAAAAAAATAGCAAATGGGAAACTGTCCACTTTAAGAGAGCACTTAAGACAGGCTCTCAAAATTCCAGATGTGCTTCCTGGTCCCCAAAGCACTGGAATGACAAACAAGGCCGTTAACACTTTTATCCACCAAAGTTGTATATAGCTGTATATATGTCTAAGGCACCAGCTGCCCCACAAATCTTTTTTTTTTTTTGCCAACAGGTAAAGCCAGCACATATTTTCCTTTTTCCTGATTCTGAATTAGCTAATTCTTACAAGAATAAGCATGGCATGGCAGCTTTGAAGATGGAGTGGCACTCATATGGGTGATACCCATAAAACACCCTAATCTTACTTAAAAGTATATTTAGAAGCCAGAAGACAATTTCCTAAACAAATCATCATGAACTGATTGAAGAGATATAGCTTTGTTTTTGTATGAAAAGACAGAAAACAGAATTCACCAGGTAACAAACAAGGCAACTTTTTAATTTAGTAATAGCCTAAACAGATGCTTGAAAATCAGAAGCTTATCAAGAAAAACATCTGCTATTGGTGTGTCTCATTGCTTTCAGTTTTCACAGCACTGCTACTGCCCATTTGCATCGTAGTAAGACATACAGCTGTCTTTATACACAAGGTGTGGTCAAGTTTAAGCTATCTCTAAGGAATCCTGGGGAATATGAAAGACAACCCTTACCAAGCCTACACCTTTCTGAAAACTAAGAGTGAAATGTAATAAAGCTAAAGCTTCAATATTTTGGATACACAATGCAAAGGCAAAAATCATTAGAGAAGATTCTGATGCTTGGAAATACTGAAAAAGAGGCTGACAAAAGGCAAAGCAGTTAGATACTGTCACTGATAACACAAGCATGAGCTT
Organism: Charina bottae; assembly: GCA_023362775.1. Lineage (NCBI taxonomy): Eukaryota > Metazoa > Chordata > Lepidosauria > Squamata > Charinaidae > Charina > Charina bottae. The sequence goes on from JALMGJ010000003.1 coordinate 60,893,716, forward strand.
ACAATAAGTGAAAGAAGCAATTACTGACAGACAATCTTGGCAAGGTCACAAAAAGTCAGAAGTAATTGAACAACAACAATAAACCATTGTCATGAATAAGATGCAAACTTGTACACAGATCTGACTCAAAATATTTTGGCATCTAAGGCAGAAAAAAACTAAACCAACCCTTTTTAATACTGACAATTCGTTGACTTTTGAATACTATTACAGTTGTCACCTAAGGCACCTGCTGAATTTGACCTGACTGGACCCACAAGTGATGGGAGGTTGTATGGCATTATTGTCTTAATAGAATGTAACCCTATTAGGACTGCTTTATACCAATCACTCTACCGCACTACTCCATGTATGAATATACAGCCAGCATGTCCAGGTTCTTCTGTAACAAACCATTATCTACAGCTACTGGTCATGACCTCCCTCCAAAACCAGGAGCAGGGGAGCATGAGGGGGAGAATAGTGTCCCACTGGGCTCTCACTGAGGGGACAGAATTTGAGATTAGCCAGGACTCTGGTTTGAAGCAGTAATGCTCTTTTGAACTCTCCTGAAGGTACAATTACGTTCAACAGGCAAAAATATCACCTGAGGATCAACACATTGTATTTCTTCTCTTATTTAAACGCATCTATCAATACATTGGGAAGAAAACTGGGTTGGGGTTTGCACATGTGTGTGTTTTACCTGCCAAAATAAATTGTCAGAGAAGGTATATCTTTCCCTCCTTCAAAATACTTCTTGAAATCCATGGGAATGAACTAGCAGTAGGACATAAATCAGGAAGAAAACAAATGACAGTGTACCATAACTAGAACTGTTTGTAATCAAGAACCATATTATTTTTATTTGAATATACTCAATAAAATCTTGCAAATGGAAAATAACATAATGACAAGTTTGTACACATTCTTTGTAGCAGTCAACTACTGTAATACAAGCCTTTAGAAGATTACAATTCCTTCTTGAATTTTTAGGACTACAATTTTTGGCATGGGATTTTTTGCTGGTTCACACCCATTGCCTAAAATATAGTCAGCATCCCCAGATATAAATCTAGTAGGGGATTTCTGTGCTGTGCCAGTTTTACTACACTAGCTGGCAGATGATTTCCAGGATTTTCTCCGTTCATCTTGAAAACACCTCCAATTGCATTTGAAACTTTTAACATAAAATATAGTTTCCCTCTTGTTCACCGGTGTTCAAAATCTGGTTAGCCCAGTGTACTGGTATGTGGGAATGTCCTTGGGAGACAGGAGGAAGAGCCACAGACTAGATCATAGCTTTCCAAACTGTGTGTCGCGGCACTTTAGTGTGTCACAACACACAGTTTAGTGTGTCGCAACACAACCTGGAAGCGGTGGCGGGGGCATGCACGGCGGTGGCGTGTGCGGCGGCAGCGATGACAGCAGTGGGGCGCCATCAGCGCTTCCGCGTTTTAGCGGAAAACACGAGGCCGCCGCTCCCGCTGCTATGCAAGCCACGCCACCGCCGTGCATGCCCCCGCCCCCGTGCACACCCCCACCGCTGCCGCTGTTGGTGTGTCGCCAACGGCGGCAGTTTGGAAAGCACTGGACTAGATAATGGTCAACAGTGGCTAAATCTGCAGAAGGAATGGGGGCATGGCAAATGTCTCAGAAGGGACCCTCCCTAGTTTCTTGGACTATAAGGGCGAGGGGAGAGAGATGCACTTTCAGACTTGCAAGATTCTGTTAATGTAACCTTATAATAAAGGTAGAGCTAGTACTTCTGGGTGTGCTTCTTGTCTAGACTACCATGCAAGGCTGACACCGTGTTACCTTTATAGAAGCATCCCCTCTTCAAAAGTTAATTTGCTTAGGAGGCTGCTCTTCAAATTCTGCCTTTCACTCATGGCAGTGCCCCAGTAAGTCAATCTTCTGAGAGAAAATCATGAGCAAGGGATTTATATCTGTGTCATCTTGTACACTGTTTTCAAAGAGCAGTAGCAGATATGCAAAGAGAATATTGGCTGGTAGGAATGCCCCTTTCGGTATTTAAAACATGGTGACCTAGGTTTAATTTCTAGAATAAGTATTTCCAGTTTTCAGTCTTGCCTAGAAACAACAACTGCCTAAGTTAAACAGTTGTTTGGTTGTTTAATAGTGAGGAAATCACATGTAGCATGATTCAACAGCACAATGTTAATTTATATTTTCTACGGTAAAAGCTTTCTTCCACTGAAAGGTATTAAGGTCCCTGGTACCAAGGTAAGACTGGTCAATTTAAAAATGGCCTCTTTCAACTTTCCAGATACAGAATATGGATTATTACAGAATTGTATTTTTATTTATTTAAGAACCAAATAACTTGGTTTGGTGTCTATTATCAGATTCAGCTGAAGCTTGCGAAACTCAAATACAGACATCCAATTCCCGGTAATTAAACACTGAACAGAATACACATTTGTTTTGCCTTTTGTATAACAAACAGTGCATTTTTTCAAACCACATCTGCTGATATTCATAATTATAGAGACATAAAAGCAATAATACAATTTTCTCATAATGTAGAAAATAAACCTGAGAGATGTTTGTACAATAGGCTATAGAGCAGTACTTTAAAAATGATTGGAGTAAGTGCTTTGGACCTTGCCTGAGCACAGCACCTCTCTGTGCAAGTCAGAAAAAAAGGGGTGTGTGCTTGGATGGAAGAGAGGCATTAGGTTCATACAAAATCCATAATACCATGTTCCCACAAGGTCCAAAGCATTGTTGAAGTGTGCAGAGCCCTAACAGCTGAATTTTCAATGACAGAAAACCATTAAACTGTGCTGTCCCTACTGAGGTTGTATTTGCATTATATTCTTACTTAAAGCCATTGCTGTGCATTGTAGCTGTTTCATACTATTAGTATTCCTAATGTATTTCACAGGGACCAGCATCACAAAAAAGCATGAATATGTTTACACTTGCTCCCCTCATTTCTGAGGCACTCTGTCCTGCTGAAAATTTCCAAAAGCTGATTCAGGCCAAGCAAGATAGAATGGCTATTAATTCAGAAGTTTGCTGATTCTAGGATGATGCCGGTTTGGCTCTTGATAGGTAGAGTGCAGGCAGGCACACACTCTACAGATCCTCCTGGATCTATGGCTTCTGCTGAAAGGCAGACAGGGCTATGGACAGGAAGGCCTTTGCCCAGCTATGGCTGCTATACCAATTGAAGCCCTTCTAGAACGGTAGTCATGGAAGATGGTCACTCATGTCCTTGTCATCTCTTCACTGGATTACTGTAACTTGCTTTACACCTGGTTGACCAACTGGAAGCGTCGATTGATGCAAAATGGCCTGTGTGCGCTTACTGGACAACCACGATAGTGCTATGTGCTACCACTATTGCAGGAGCTGCATTGGCTGCCACTCTGCTTCTATGCAAAACATTTTATGCTCAGGGACTGAGACTGTCTTTCCTGGATGGATTGTGCCCAACCATCTTAGAATAACAGAGAGTGTCTGTTGAAGGTTTCCACCTATCAAGAGACAGAGCAGGAGTGTAACTGAAAGAATGCATTCTCTGCAGAGACTGCCCTCCTCTGGAACAACCAGCCACTTTTGAGGTGAGGATAACTTTTATTCTGATGGTCTTCTAGAGGCTTGGTTGAATTTGCCTTTTCCAGAATGCCTTCAGAGACTGATTTTTTTTTTAAATCTTATTTATACCCCGCCTATCCCCTCCCTACTGGAGGGCTCTAGGCGGCTTACAACATCAGTATATATATATATTAATTTATACATCATATATCATATCTAGAATTTAACCGCGCGATAGGGAGGAGGACAGGGAACCGGCTCTTCAGCTGCAGGCATCGGACTACATGCCCCAGCATACCTCGCTTCCGCGCCGGCTGCTGACGTCCAGGAAGCTGTTCTTTCGGATCCGTCGTCCTCCGTCGTCATCTCCAGGTCTCCGCCGGGATTCTCCAGGTCTTCTTTTTGGATTGAGGACGACCCTCCGCTGGACGCCGCAAATTGCCCCACGTGAGTGGTACCCATTCATCTACTTGCTATATTAGCTTTCGAATCGCTGGGTTGGCAGAGAGCTAGGGCTAGTGACGAGAGCTCACCTCGCCACGCGGTTTCGAACTGCCAACCTTATGGTCGGCAGTCTAACGGCTCAGCGGTTTAACCCACTGAGCCACCGCGCCCTAACGCAGTTGTGAAGTTATTGACACCAGACAGGTTAATTTGATATTTTATTGATTATATTTTCTTACTGCATTGCTCCACTGCATTACTGTTGCTATTACACTGACAGTCCCTTCAGGCTGAAGCAGTGTATACAAGGTACTTAAGTAGCAGGTGGCTACATGCAGAGGCTGGCACTCTGGAGGGGATGCCCCATGGTGCCAGCCACTTAGCCAAGGAGGTTGAGAGGGGAGCTTGGCCCTTTAGCTCAGCCTGTTTTCAATATCCAGAGACCGAAAAGGGAGAGCAGTAGGAGCTACAGAATGGCTTTCTGCATTGATCAGCCCATGAGCATCAGACCAGAAGGGAAGAGGGCAGGTAGGCAGCCAGCCTCTGAACCTTTCCACCTGCAGGCTGAATATATCACTTGCCTGGTTTAAAGTGGCATAAGCTTGTGGGCAGGCAGAAGCTAAGAACATCATTCTTGGCTGATGCAGTTAATGCAGTGACTCCTCAGGAGAGGGCTGCACTTAGAATGTGTTCCTGGGGGAGGGCAGACCACAAGCTAAAGGAAACTTCTCCATCTCCCCTCTCCCCCTCTCCCAATGTTGCAGCAGGTCCATCAGGCCAGTCATCTGCCTTCCCTGGAAATGTTATTACAGGCCAGGTATAAAGAACCTCTTGCAATTGTTATATTCTGGGAAGGAATCCTTACACATATGAATTTGACTCTGAGACATCCATATTATTTTGCACTGCAAACATATCACATGGAAATTGAGAGCTGGACAGCAGAAATTGATTCTCTGAACCCTTCTTATTGCTAAGAGACTTTTCCTTCAACACTGAAAAGATAAATTTATGGCCTCAATTACTCAATAGATTGAAGACCAGATGTTCCTTGTGACTTGTGAACGTGCTTACAGACACAGATTATGTATGATCATAATGAAATACAGCCATCCTATATTGAAACTATTGTATAAAACTTTATAGTAACAAGCCCTCATCTATATATTTTTGTTGTTTTGATTTTTTTTCCTGTTCTTTTTAATTAAATAAAAAATAAAGGACCTTTGTAATAAAACAGGAGATTTGTTTTCTTTTTCTTGGACCACTTTGTCAGGTGCTAAAATTATTACTGATTATGGCAGCAGCAGGCATTATTTCACTTCAGGTACTGCATTTCTTCCCCCCCTTTTTTTTTTAATTAGAATTTTTCAATACAGTAAAAGTATACAAAACAAAAAGAAGGTAGAAAGAGAAAGAAAAAAGGAGAAAAAAGAAAAAAGAAGAAAACATATACTGTAGTTATGCCTTCTACCCTTTCTATCGAGTAGTTGCCATCTTATTTTTTTCCCCATCCTCTTTGACCCTTTTTAATCCCCGAATCCAGAAATCATCAATTCAGTCTTTTCTTCTTTCAACAAAAAGTCCATATAAGGTTTCCAATCTTTCAAAAAAGTCTCTATCACTTTTTTCCCTGACCAAACTGGTCAGCTTCACCATTTCCACAAGTTCAGTTAATTTTATAATCCAATCTTCCACTGTGGGAGGTGCTGTATCCCTTAAGGATCCTAAGATTGAATGTACCTCTGAGACTGCTAAAGCATCTGGGTCACACTGTTTTTTCCGTACATGTTTCAGTCGTATATAATGACAGGCAGATGTTATCAGCTGATTTAAGGTATTTATTCCTTGTGTGGCCCAAGCATGCCAGCCGGACATCTTCCTTGCTATCTTCAATTTTGGATTATTCTACAATATCAGTTTCTTGTGTGATTCTGGATCAAAACTTAACCACTTACCTATTAATAACCAAGTATGTCCAGCAGCTTTTAAAGCTGGAAATGAAGATACCTGTTTAGCATACCTGGACCCTAAACTATATTATATAAATATATTTATATAATGCATGTGGTTCCAAAACTGTTTATTGCATTTACTGCATTCATACATTAGACATTCAGAAAAACTGGGGGAAAGAAACAAGTGTTTACTTTAAAATAGTATGCATAAATTAGTTCATATAGTCCCATGCTGGTACTCTCAAGGGCATTGCTATTGACACTGGTTCTGTATGAGCTTCAGAAAGAATTAGCAATTTTTGAAGTAAAAACTCATTGAAGTCATGTTTGACTCCTGGTGGATACATAGATGCTTCCATGAAACGTTCTCATAAACAATAATGAATTTGCTATTTGCCTTCTTCTGTGCTTTCCCTCCAGTTTGCCAGTATAGCCTACATAGATTTCCAGGTGGAACTAGACAGATCTGACCCTGCTTAGCTTTCTTCAAAATCAGCCAAGGTCGCTAGGTGCTGTACTTCTATATGCAAAGCAAAATGAAGATTTTTACTAGACTCTGAGATGTCTTTGTGCTGATGTAATCAAAATAATTTGATAAATGATCCTGGTGGAGATTGCTGGCCTATTACATGGTTCCAGAGGAGCAAAATGTCAGCTGTGTTTGCTGCTAATTAATTTTGCTGTTTAGATTTCAAATAGTGACTTTGGTTTACAACTTGAAGACAATCAGATAATAGTTTCTGCAGCAGTCTGGGCTTCTTTTCACATTTTCTAGTAATTAAGAAGGCATCACTGATTTCTGTTGCAAACAGTGTTTATAGCCACCGCTAAGCAGGAGAGCCTAGAAGGGGCTATAGAAAGAAAGGTTACATATTTCTCTCCTGATGCTTCTCTCATGTAAATGACTCCTCTAAATGCTGTTTGGCAGTGGAGAATTAGGAGGCAGCTTCAACCTTTAAGTAGCTACTGAACATACAGCTTCAAATTCAACCACAGAGACTTTAAAGAAACCTAAATACTGCTTTATACCAAAAGGATTTCCCATGTTGCTCTTCAGCATCTGGTGAAATTAACTAATAAACCACAACTAAGTGTCAAATTCTCCAGCAAAGGAGATCATTACCTTGTCGTGGTGCTGGAGCTTGAGCACCTCTATGACGCCATGAGCTAAACCGTAAAGGGACACCCAAGACGGGAAGGTCGTGGCAGAGAGGTCAGACTAAATACGATCCCTGGGGAAGGTAATGGCAACCCACCCCAGTATTCTTGCCATGAAAACTAAATGGATCAGTACAACCAAAGATATGTCGGTATACCATCGGAAGATGGGACTCCCAGGTCGGAAGATGGTCAAAATGCTACTGGGGAGGAACAGAGGATACGTTCAACTAGCCCCAGATGTGATGACGCAGCTAGCTCAAAGCCGAAAGGACGGCTAGCGGCCGACGGTGCTGGTGGTGAACGACGAATCCGATGTTCTAAAGATCAACACACCATAGGAACCTGGAATGTAAGATCTATGAGCCAGGGCAAATTGGATGTGGTTATTGGTGAGATGTCAAGATTAAATATAGACATTTTAGGTGTCAGTGAACTGAAATGGACTGGGATGGGCCACTTCACATCAGATGACCACCAGATCTACTACTGTGGACAAGAGGACCACAGAAGAAATGGAGTAGCCTTCATAATTAATAATAAAGTGGCTAAAGCAGTGCTTGGATACAATCAAAAAAACGATAGAATGATCTCAATTCGAATTCAAGGTAAGCCATTTAACATCACAGTGATCCAAATATACGCCCCAACAACAGATGCTGAAGAAGCAGAAGTAGATCAGTTCTATGAGGATCTGCAGCACCCACTGGATAATACACCAAAAAGAGATGTTATTTTCATTACAGGAGACTGGAATGCTAAGGTGGGTAGTCAGACGACACCTGGAATTACAGGCAAGCATGGTTTGGGAGAACAAAATGAAGCAGGACATAGGCTGATAGAATTTTGCCAAGACAACTCACTGTGCATAACAAACACTCTCTTCCAACAACCTAAAAGACGACTTTATACATGGACTTCACCGGATGGTCGACACCGAAATCAGATTGACTACATCCTTTGCAGCCAAAGGTGGCGGACATCTATACAGTCGGTAAAAACAAGACCTGGAGCTGACTGTAGTTCAGATCATGAACTTCTTATTGCAAAATTTAGAATCAGACTAAAGAGAATAGGGAAGACCCACAGATCAGTTAGATATGAGCTCACTAATATTCCTAAGGAATATGCAGTGGAGGTGAAGAATAGATTTAAGGGACTAGATTTAGTAGATAGGGTCCCAGAAGAACTATTTACAGAAGTTCGCAACATTGTTCAGGAGGCGGCAACAAAAAACGTCCCAAAGAAAAAGAAAACCAAGAAGGCAAGATGGCTGTCTGCTGAAACACTGGAAGTAGCCCAAGAAAGAAGGAAAGCAAAAGGCAACAGTGATAGGGGGAGATATGCCCAATTAAATGCAAAATTCCAGAGGTTAGCCAGAAGAGATAAGGAATTATTTTTAAACAAGCAATGTGCGGAAGTGGAAGAAGACAATAGAATAGGAAGGACAAGAGACCTCTTCCAGAAAATTAGAAACATCGGAGGTAAATTCCAGGCAAAAATGGGTATGATCAAAAACAAAGATGGTAAGGACCTAACAGAAGCAGAAGAGATCAAGAAAAGGTGGCAAGAATATACGGAAGATCTGTATAGGAAGGATAATAATATTGGAGATAGCTTTGACGGTGTGGTCAGTGAGTTAGAGCCAGACATCCTGAAGAGTGAGGTTGAATGGGCCTTAAGAAGCATTGCTAATAACAAGGCAGCAGGAGACGACGGTATCCCAGCTGAACTGTTTAAAATCTTGCAAGATGATGCTGTCAAGGTGATGTATGCCATATGCCAGCAAATTTGGAAAACACAAGAATGGCCATCAGATTGGAAAAAATCAACTTATATCCCCATACCAAAAAAGGGAAGCACTAAAGAATGTTCAAACTATCGAACAGTGGCACTTATTTCACATGCCAGTAAGGTAATGCTCAAGATCTTGCAAGGTAGACTCCAGCAATTCATGGAGCGAGAATTGCCAGATGTACAAGCTGGGTTTAGAAAAGGCAGAGGAACTAGAGACCAAATTGCCAATATCCGCTGGATAATGGAGAAAGCCAGGGAATTTCAGAAAAACATCTATTTCTCTTTTATTGACTATTCTAAAGCCTTTGACTGTGTGGATCATAACAAATTGTGGCAAGTTCTTGGTGGTATGGGGATACCAAGTCATCTTGTCTGCCTCCTGAGGAATCTGTATAACGACCAAGTAGCAACGGTAAGAACAGAGCACGGAACAACGGACTGGTTTAAGATTGGGAAAGGAGTATGGCAGGGTTGTATACTCTCACCCTACCTATTCAACCTGTACGCAGAACACATCATGCGACATGCTGGGCTTGAGGAATCCAAGGCTGGAGTTAAAATCGCTGGAAGAAACATTAACAATCTCAGATATGCAGATGATACCACTTTGATGGCTGAAAGCGAGGAAGACTTGAGGAGCCTTATGACGAAGGTGAAAGAAGAAAGTGCAAAAGCTGGGTTGCAGTTAAACCTCAAAAAAACCAAGATTATGGCAACGAGCTTGATTGATGACTGGGAAATAGAGGGAGAAAAAGTGGAGGCAGTGACAGACTTTGTATTTCTAGGCGCAAAGATTACTGCAGACGCTGACTGCAGCCAGGAAATCAGAAGACGTCTACTTCTTGGGAGGAGAGCAATGGCAAATCTTGATAAAATAGTTAAGAGCAGAGACATCACACTGACAACAAAGGTCCGCATAGTTAAAGTAATGGTATTCCCTGTAGTAACCTATGGCTGCGAGAGCTGGACCATAAGGAAGGCTGAGCGAAGGAAGATAGATGCTTTTGAACTGTGGTGTTGGAGGAAAATTCTGAGAGTGCCTTGGACTGCAAGAAGATCAAACCAGTCCATACTCCAGGAAATCAAGCCAGACTGCTCACTTGAGGGAATGATATTAAAGGCAAAACTGAAGTACTTTGGCCACATAATGAGAAGACAGGATACCCTGGAGAAGCAGCTGATGCTAGGGAAAGTGGAAGGCAAAAGGAAGAGGGGCCGACCAAGGGCAAGATGGATGGATGATATTCTGGAGGTGACGGACTCAACCATTGGGGAGCTGGGGATGGTGACGGCCGACAGAGGGCTCTGGCATTGACTGGTCCATGAAGTCACGAAGAGTCAGAAACGACTGAACGAATAAACAACAAGTGTCAAATTATGAATTCAAAAGCATAAAGTGAGGAATATTCCTTAAATACAAGTGGAAGTCATGTATTTCATTGTTCTCCTGTTCAAATACTTAATTCCCTATAAATAGGTAACTAATTCAATGTTAAGGTGAGGCTTGACTATCCAACTACTGAGTCTTTCAGGATCAATTATAGGATCAATGATATAACTAATATTTTTTAAAGAATTTCCATGTGTATTGGAAATTCCACAATTTCCACAAATTTTAATCACTGAGGATGAGTAATTTCTAGACTGACATTGCTCCTAACCAAGTTGGTGTACATTCTTCCAACAGACCTGAAAGCTCTTACATGATTCCCTTTGCTTGAAGATGGAGATCAATCTGAACCTCAGTACTGATCTACTAGATTACATGTGCCACTCTCACTTTACCAAAGATAATCATCTTTCCTTGATAATATTCAGTGGCTCCTCAGCAGCAAAATTAAAAGAACAGAGTCAGGTTGGAACAGCTACAATAGTAGTCACAGATTATCCTACACCTCTTATCAAAGTATAAGCAGATGGGAATGGTAAGTTTCGTTCATCAGCAGGTCACATGAAATGCATGCTCATAACAAAGTGGTGGATGCTATTCTTAGATCTCTATCCTCTATAAGAAGTCAAAGTTGTTTATATTTTTCTGGCTGCTAAACATTTTAAGAAGTAGCTTATGTGACCTCATACAGCTTTGTTCTATGGGCACAAAGAATGAATAAATCATTGGATCCTTATGTTGTGTACACAATGATGCACAATGCAACACAGAATGTTAATTCCGAAGAAGCCAGGGTTTATTTCTCCATCAAAGGCATTTTTTTTGTCTGCAATGTGCATGTCACACCAGATTTAGTTTTCTTGTCGGAGCAATGGCAGTGTGATCTGAGGGGAGAATTACAGCTCTCCCCTTTGTCATGGTCAGATCACGCCCTGGTGACTTTGAGATTCTCTCATACCACCCCCCTCCGCAGGGAGGCAGAACCTATTCGATTGGTCCGCCCCTGGCGACTGATGGACCCAGAAGGGTTTCAGAGGGAGCTGGGGGTTATTCCCGAGGATTTGCTGAACGGTCCAGCAGAGGCCCTGGCTGCTACCTGGAATAGAGAGGTGGCGGGGGCCTTGGACAAGATCGCGCCTGTGCGGCCTCTCTTATCCCAGCGAACCCAATACTCCCCGTGGTTCACGGGAGAGTTAAGGGTTCTGAAGAGGATTAAGAGACGCCTAGAGCACCGCTGGAGGAAGACAAAGACTGAATCCGACTGAACACAAGCTAGAGCCACTGTTAAGGCCTACCTTGTGGCGGTAAGAGCGGCGAAACGTCAATATTTCTCCGCTCTTATTGCATCTGCAGAATGCCGCCCGGCGACCCTGTTTAAGATTACCCAATCCCTTTTGGGGAAAGGGGAGTCAGAAGTTTATCTACAGGGTCGAGCCGAGGAATTTTCTAAGCATCTGCAGGATAAAATCGCTCGGATCCGCTCCAAGTTGGACTCTGAGTGTGAGGCAGAGTCTGGGGAGACACCCAGGGAATGTACTCATCTTGTTACCTGGGAGCAGTTTGACCCTGTTGGTCCCGAGGAAGTGGACAGAGTCCTCCGGACTGTAAATGCCACCACCTGCCAATTAGATCCTTGTCCCTCCTGGCTGATGAAAGCAGCTCGGGAGGTGACTTGTGGTTGGGTCCAAGCAATGGTAAATATATCCTTGAGAGAGGGGGTGTTTCCGGCAACTTTTAAAGAAGCGCTGGTGCACCCCCTCCTCAAGAAGCCATCGCTGGACCCTACTATACTGGATAATTTTCATCCAGTCTCCCACCTCCCCTTTTTGGGGAAGGTGGTGGTGTTGCAGCTCCAGAGGATTCTGGATGAAACGGATTATCTGGACCCCTTTCAGTCAGGTTTCAGGCCGGGTCATGGGACAGAAACTGCATTGGTCGCGCTTATGGATGATCTTTGGCGGGAGCGAGATGGAGGCAGTGCATCCATTCTCACTCTTCTTGACCTCTCAGCGGCATTCGATACTGTCGACCATGGTATCCTTCTGGGACGGCTCAGGGAGTTGGGGGTGGGCAGCGTAGTTCTGCGCTGGTTCACCTCCTTCCTCCAGGGCCGATCCCAGTCGGTGTTAATAGGGAGTGAGAGATCCGATCCACGGGCCCTTCTTTGTGGGGTCCCACAGGGCTCGGTACTCTCGCCGCTCCTTTTTAACATCTACATGAAACCGCTGGGCGAGATCATCCGTCACCACGGGCTGAAGTATCATCAATATGCTGATGATACTCAGTTATACATCTCCATCCCGGGTGAAGTAAGTGAAGCAGTGACCACCCTGTCCAAGTGCCTGGGGGATGTAGGGGCCTGGATGGGGAAAAACAGGCTTCAGCTGAACCCTGGTAAGACGGAGTGGCTGTGGATTAATGGCCCCTCAGTTTCTGGGAATTTGTCATCTTTAGTTCTGGATGGGGTTGCACTACCCCAGACAGACCCGGTGCGTAACTTGGGGGTACTCGTAGACTCACAACTCCTGCTCGAAGAGCCGGTGGCATTCGTGGCCAGGAGGGCCTTTGCCCAACTTCGTGTTGTGCGCCAGTTACGCCCTTTCCTTGTCCGAGAGGCCCTTCGAATGGTCACTCATGCCCTGGTTGTCTCCCATATAGATTACTGTAACGCACTCTACATGGGGCTACCCTTGAAGAATATCCGGAAGCTACAGCTGGTACAGAATGCGGCCACGCGGGTAGTTTTAAGTGCACCAAGATCGACACACGTAACACCTCTGCTCCGTGAGCTGCATTGGGTGCCAGTTTGCTTTCGGGTCCAATTCAAGGTGTTGGTTATTACCTTTAAAGCCCTACATGGCATGGGCCCAGGTTATCTGAGGGACCGCCTCATCCCCATTACATCGTCCCGTCCTACCCGATCTTGCAGAGAGGGCATGCTGCGGACCCCCACTATGAAAGAATTCCATCTAGCGGGGTCTCGGAGGCGAGCCTTCTCTGCAGCGGCACCTGCCCTATGGAACATTCTTCCCCCGGAGATAAGACAGACCCCTTCACTCCTGGACTTCAGGAAAAAATTAAAAACTTGGCTCTGTGATCTCGCCTGGGGCAAGAGGGAAACTGGTCAAGCTTGGGGATGGCTGATTTCTTAGAGCCACCTCAAATATTTTAAATAAGTTTTGCTTCACTGTCTGAACCACCTACCACTTGGTTTTTATTATATTTATTGTATTTATATTTTTATTGTATTTTTTATTGTATTTTAATGATGATGTAGCTGTGAACCGCCCAAAGTCCCTCCTTGAGGGGGAGATGGGTGGTCATAGAAATTTAATAAATAAATAAATAAATGTCAGGATTCTTCAGTTCTGTGAAAAGGTTGATGTACTGTTTGTTGTTTATTCGTTCAGTCGTTTCCGACTCTTCGTGACTTCATGGACCAGCCCACGCCAGAGCTTCCTGTCGGCCGTCACCACCCCCAGCTCCCCCATGGTTGAGTCTGTCACCTCCAGAATATCATCCATTGATGTACTGTATAAAAGTAATTTTCAAGATGCTTCTACTTCGTCCCTGTAAAAAACTGAAAGAGTTTTGGTTTCCATCAAAGCTGAAGTCAGAATGATTACCTGTCTTATTTCTACACTTTTCTTTATCAGGTGCATATATTAGTCCAGTTTGTACAGTCAAATAATGGATTTATAAGCCAGGGTATAAATAACATAATTTGCTTCAACTTCGCTGTTCTTTTGGCACAAGTGGGAAACATACCAAGAAGGTGACATCAATCAATTTTGCATTATATCCAAATCAGAAAACAATTATTAATGGCTTCCAAACAAGCCAAGATATGAAATAAATCAGATGTACTGATTTATTGTAGGAAGGATTTTTGAAAGTCATTGTCCATCAACAAATGGTCCATTCTCTTTGGAAATTGCAATTCCTTCTCCATATACATCTTTCTAGTACAGAGCCTTCCAAACTGTGTGTCGCGACACAAAAGTGTGTCGCCACACAGAGTCTGGTGTGTCGCCACACAACCCGGAAGCGCTGATCATCACCAGCACTTCCGGGTTTTCCCACGGCGACACACCAACTGCAGCGCGCAAAACCCGAAAGCAGCAGCAGCGCTTCCAGGTTTTTGCGCGCTGCCGCAAGGACGGCACTTCCGGGTTTTCCCGCGGCGACACACCAACGCCGGTTGGTGTGTCGCTGCGGGAAAAACTTTGGAAAGCCCTGTTCTAGTAGCATTTGATGAAAGAAAGGTATAATCTGATTTCATCATACTCAGCTCCCACCAGATTCCTGTTAACAGGAGTCCAATTAACTGGAGCAAGGGAAAAGAAATACTGAATGTGTATGATATCAGACAATATTTTTCCCTAAAATTTACAAAACAATAGTGAGATATTGCCAAGATAGTGGTGAGGATGGTGACAGAGGTTGGTGACAACCTTATCTTATTTGTTATAGATTTTCAAACTCTACAATTCTGCAGCATCTGAGAACACAAAAATAACTGATAGAAAATTAATGGCTTACATTTGATATACATAACTTGTGGAGGACATAACTAAAGCCTATGTGGTACATGCAATACAAAAATATTTAAAATGTTCCATTTCCAAAAGCATTCATAGCTCTCTAATATTTATAATTATTTTTTTCCATTCCACTAAACAGTAACATTCAGTCAAGTTTTATAATCAAGTTTTGTTTTGTTTTTTTTCTCAGCAGCTTTCCTTTGTCATTACTCTAATATGGAAAGTCTGAAAACACAAGTTGTGATCTTGGCAGAAAAGGGCAAATTTATATAAAGCAATACACTGTCAAAAAGAAATATAACCCAGAGCCTGATCTGTAAGCAATAATCCATTACAGTAATGAAAGAGCATTTTCCCTTGAGAACAGCATGTATTTAAAGGGGTAGGGTGGGGAGAAAGATTAATATGACTGTGAAATTTTACGAACACAGTTTGTCTTCCTACTGCTACACAACTTTTTTAAGGCCAAGAGCCTTAATGTTTACTGTCAATTCTCACCCCTGCTTTGTGAGAGCAAAGAAAGACATACAGTATCTAAAATCTTAGTGTAAAGAAGCAACACGTCAGTTAATTTTATTACCTACATCAGTAGCTGGGAACATCCGATCTGCAGGCTACATTTAACCCCACCAAAATCTTGACTAAGACCTTCCTCCGAATCCCCAAAGCTTTCCAGGAATGCCAGTATGTTGGATGGCCAAGTCACCTGGAGCATCTTGAGATAGCAGTTCCTATAAGATTTCCTTACCTTTCACATTCCTAATAGGGAAGTGGAACAAAGCATCCTTCCTTGACTTTCCCACTCAATATAACTGAAACTCTTGAGGTATGACCTTCTGAAGAACCAGCTCTTCCTTTGCTACAGCTCAGCTGTTTCTCAAGGATCAGGAGTGGGGAAACAATAGAGGTAAATTGGAAGAAAACCTTAAAATCTCCTCTCCCAGTGATCTCCAACCTAATCCTCTGGAGTAAGTATCTTCTTTGCAAGACTGATTAGCTATAAAGAAGCTAATGAGGCTCTCCTTTACCAAAGAAGTTAGCCTATCTTGGACAAATGTGTCTGTGTTGCTAGCTATAGGTAGCTAAACTTCTTGTTACTGCTAGCGGTGGGATAAAGATAGGGGGCAAATTTCCCCTCCACTCTGTCTTTCTTTCTCTCCGAGCCTTCTGCTCAAACAGCAGCTTAGCACAGAGGTACAAAATCTTTTCCCAACTGGAGGGCATTTTCATAATTTTGAAAGCATGTTCTAGGCATTCATACAAAATGGTTGCCATGGTTTATCAGAAAGACAAATTGTTAAGGTTGCTCCCCAACGTACTCTTTAAGATTCCCAGGATGCTTTCTACCATCTCAGTCTATTTCTGTCTTCTTTCCAGGCAAGTGGCTATACTTCCAAGGAAACACTGGGCTCAGTTCCATATCATTTCTATATTCCAAGAATGCCTCTACAGCAGAGCTTTCCAAACTGTGTGTCGCGACATGTTAGTGTGTCGGCTGCAGTGTGTAGGTGTGTCACGCGAACGTAACGAGAAACCTCTGAGTCCGATGCTCAGAGCCTCAAGTGCCTTGCTGCTGCCTCTGAGCCCTGCCAGGATTCCGCGCAGGTCCTAGTGCCTGCCTTGTGCCTTGCTGCCTCCAAACCTGCTGTGATTCCGCGCAGGTCCTAGTGCCTGCCTTGTGCCCTGCTGTAAGAGGGGAGCTCTGTCCAAGCCTTGCCCTGCTGTAAAGGGGAACTCTGTTTTCATGAGATATGTTGTATCCCCATACATTTCGCCATTACAGTTTATGTATGTGTCCATATCTCTTATAAGTTAGTTAGTTTAACCTCCGGTTTGCTAGTAAAACTGAATTACTGTGTCGCGAAATGATGCATGTCTAAAAAGTGTGTCACCAACATGAAAAGTTTGGAAAGCTCTGCTCTACAGAATGTGTGTTGAAAACAGGGACATGTGAATGAGTGTGTGTTTCTGTTAATAAATGTGCAAAAATGTGGGGGGGGGAATAAGAGACAGAGAGACAGAGGGTGATGCGTAGGAATGGATATGCAGATGTGCATCTATGAATGAATGTATGCTCTCCAACAGACTTGCTTACTTCATTGGTTCCTCCCATTCTGTCTCCATCCAGTAGCATGGGGTTCTTGACATTATGTACAAAAAATATAGCTCTTGGGCTAAAAAATGGTTACTCCAGACATACTGTAGATCTAACTCAATGCTTTTTTTATTTGAAAATACTAACATGAACAAATCATTAATGTTCAAGGAAAAGCAAATTTCTAGGGTTATGAGGAGATGAAAATTTTGCCCAGAAAAATATATCTGGCGCATTATGTCTGGCACAAAATTATACATACAGATCAGACAGGTTACATTTCAAAAAGAAGTACTGTGCAGAGTACTTTAATTTTTTCTTCTCCTGTGTGTATCTGTTTATTTTGATTATTTCCTCTTGTACTTGGGATAGTGTTTATATTGCATTGTAGGAGGCTGTTGGCAAAAAGTATTTTCCAATTGTATACTATGCTTTAAGCACAAGTTCAAGCTTCCAACAAATCAGAATTAGCTTGCCTCAAGATGGAATAACAGTAAGATATTGCAAACCATTAACTGAGCTGCTGGCAATACAAATAAAAAACAATGTGCTTTCTTCTCCAATGGTACAGCAGTCCACAAAACACTTTTTACCACCAGCCTCCCACAGTGCAATATAAACACTATCCCAAGGACAAGAGGAAATAATCAAAATAAACAGATACAAACAGGAGAAAAAAAATAAAATACCCTGCACAGTACTTCTTTTTGAAATGTAACCTGTCTGATCTGTATGTATAATTTTGCAAATGTACTCCCTCATAGGTTCAGCTACTATAGTGGTAAATATCTTGTAATCAACATTTAATAAAGAAATTGGTCTACAGTATAGGATTGAGGTTTCTTCAGCTCATTCCATTCTTTCTGTATTTTCATTATACATGCCTCTTCCCAAGTCTTTGGTATTATTTTATTATTCAAATTTTATTATTATTTCATTCATCGCTTTCAATAGTGGTTCTGCTAGTTCCTCTTTTAGCTTTTTATATAGAGGGCCATCAGCCCATCTGGGCCTGGTACTTTACTAATTTCAATTTTTTTCATTGCTTCTTTAATATGTTGAGTTGTTATTAATTTGCTTAAGATTTGTCTATGTTTTTCAGTAAATTTTTTAGTCTCTGAGTTTAAATACATGTTTCCAAATTTCCTTTGTCAACTTTTTCCCTGGAAAAAATTTCCTTTAAAAAAATTGCAAGTTCTTCTGCTATTTCTGATTTTGTAGATAATAGTTTGTTCTGTTTCTCTATCGTTATCATCCTTCTTTCTTTCTCTTTTCTAATTTGATATGCCACAAGTTTCCCTGGTTTGTTTGCATTTTCAAAATGATTTTGTTTGGCATATTTTATCTTCTTTTGAAGTTCTGCCATTTCCAATAAATCTAATTGTTGTTTAACTTTATTTAACTCTTTAATGCTTGCCAATCTGGATTGGTTTTAAGAGTCTGCTCTAATTTCTTTATTTTCTCTTCTAATTGTGATTTCCGTTTTATTACGTTCTTTTTTCTGGTGTGCTGCAACAGACATAGGCAACTTGAATTCTCTACCTATTAACAACAGTGTCAGAACCCATCATGTGCAATGGGAGTTTCTGTTCCCCATCTCTTACAGCTTGCCATTTCACAGATGTTCTCCAACACAGATTTTGAGGGCATGAAGTAGGCTGCAAAGAGGGGGGGAAATTGTTCTCCTCATATTTTATTGACAGAAGCTGGTGGATAGGGTTAATTGGAACCAGTTACTGGTTGCAATCCTATATCCATTTGTCTAGGAGAAAACACAGTGGAACTTGCTTCTGAATAAAAAAAATATAGCACAAAATTCTTCATCTTCTAAAAACATCTCAGAATATAAAAACAATGCACGTGAAAATCTCACATAACCAAGGCAACACATTCTGTTAAAAAGTCCAGAAATTTGTTTAGAGTAGGCAACAGAGGTATCTGTCATGGGCACTACACAAGGAAGAGGCTCCATTCAAAGTATAGTTCAATATTTGAAGTTATCAGATGGATCAATCTTTTTCATTCAAGACAGAGTAACTAATCAGGTCAAATATATTCCTAAGTGTTATTTCAGCATCTGGGGTTTCTCTACACACTCCTGTTTATTTGTCATTGACTTAAATAGTCAATGAAGAAACATTACATTGACCTAACATGCAGTGAAAAGGAAATACATATGCAGTTAACTTTTTGCTCCCCAAGCCCTTAAAGAGAGTGGCCAGTTTTCAAATCACACAAATCTATAAAATACACCAAAATAAATATATTCTGAGATGCTCTGTTGCAACACCATTTCCTCAAACTTGATGTGATATTATTTGTACAAATGACAGAAGGGGGAAAGCCTTCAATACACACGCCTAAAATTAAAATATGAATAGTCAAGATATCTTTAATATTATGAATTCTATGCCAACAGCCATATCCAGCCACTAGAACATTAACTACACTAGTCCTTTTACTAAGACCACAAAAAGCAAAGGCAAGATGAATTCTTCAGTAATTATTTAACCGTAACATGCATGTTGTTTGCATATAGCCTAATCACAGAAAGTAAGCAGGCAAAAATCTGTCCAATCTTTCATTGGCCTGTGTTATCCTTTCTATTTCAAGTACAATAAAAATACATCCTCCCTGCTTTCCTAGTCCTTTATCTGGGTCAGTATAACCACAATTTCTACCCTAGTGTTTGTTGTCAAGATTCATTAGGGCCAGGATAACAGAAAAAGGATCAAGTGTGCCATCTTTACAGGCTGTCAACAAATGATTTGCTATGGATAATGTTCACTACTTGGTTACTTAAAACCATTCAGTTTATCAAGGCTGACAGAATGGAAAAGGATGCTTACTGGTTTTTATACTCAGATTTACCAAATCTTTTTTTAAAAAGCTTATTTGAAGTTTTTTTTAAAAAAAAAAAACCTTCAGTTACACTACAGCCACTTTAGCTCGACCTTGTCTAATTTACATGCATATTCATAACCCCTATGTATTTAATTAAATTCTCCAGTCCCTGGAGTGTCTTTCCTAAACAATGGTAATTTATCTTGTGCAGATAAGGGGGCCTTGGATATATTTCGCTTTGTACTTAGCAGGTTCTCTCTTGTTGCAGAACATGAGGTAGCTTCGAATGCAGAAAATCTTTTAAAAATATTCAGCCCTAAGATTAAGCTTTTTTTTTCAACACCCAGAATTTAAACACTGCATACTTGTCAGATATCAAATAGAGATACCATTTTGATGTCTTAAATATCTTTGTGGTAGATGATACCTCCAAAAGTGCTCTCCAACACCCAAGAAGTTATCTAAAATTTCTTTCTTTTACAGTTAATGGAAACAGCATTAACATCAAAGGCAAACTTCGGTCTCAAGACAACAATACAATGCTTCTGAAATTTTATTAATGGCCAGGAAAAATACTAATTCATTCAAACACAGCATAGAGCCAAAACAGTTGATCTACCATTCTAAAAGTGGTTAATCTTACATTTCATAATTCAAACATTCAAAAAGATCAGATGTTGGCAGGATTGGACATAAACTAGCCTTGGGCAATAGACTTCTCAATGTCAATTCATAGCCACAGTTTCCAGCTTACATTTACAGTTTCTCCAACCTCTGCCGTATGATGTGCATAGTGGTAGGTCATCACTCCAGGCCAAACAGTGTTTTGTAATTGCCAAAAGCAGCAAAGTAACACATTCCTATTTCACTGTGCGATATCTGCCAACTACCCTTGTTTGATTGGGACAATTATGATTTTGGGCAGCTCATCCTGCCTCCAAAAGGTGCTCCAGAAAATCTCAGGCTGGTACCTTGAGTTCTCCCTGTGGATTGTTGTGATGGCAGTGGCATTAGGGAAGCCCAAGGAATGGAGCCACAGGCACCACAAATGCACTACTTCACAGTGAAACTGCACCCCTGCTTCCAATCTGCTTCCCTGATCAGCATGGTCATGCTTGCATCAGAAGACGTCTGAACTGGTGAGAGGGTGAAATGTACAACGCAAGAGTGGCTTGTAGCAGTTATTATTGAGGAGCTGGCCATAAGCAGTAGTGTGCTGATAAATGTATAACAACCAGCTCTGCTGCCTCCATTGCCACCTCCACACCATACCGCTAGCCACCAAACAGCTGACCGGCTCACTAGGCATCATGGCTCGGCTCTGCTCTCAACCGGTTCGCAAAATCCCAGAAAATGTAACTATGAGCTCTTGTGAGCCGGTGTGAGCCAGCTCCAGCACACCACTGTCCATAAGGTAACGGTAAAGGTTCCCCCCGCACATTTGTGCAGTCATGTCCGACTCTAGGGGGCGGTGCTCATCTCCGTTTGTTAGCCGAAGAGCCAGCGTTGTCTGAAGACGCTTCCACGGTCATGTGGCCGGCATGACGCGCGCGGAACGCTGTTACCTTCCCACCGAAGTGGTACCTATTCATCTACTTGCATTTGCATGCTTTCAATTGCTAGGTTGGCAAGAGCTGGAGCTAGTGCGGGAGCTCACTCCGCACGCAGGGCTAGGGATTCGAACCTCCGAACTTGCGATCTTCCGATCGACAAGCCTGGTGTCTTACCCGCTGAGCCACCACAACCCCATAAGCCACTGTCCATAAGCCACCCAAAAGCGTGGTTCAGTCTATCCCTCTCGTTGGGTAGATATAGCGGAATCATCTAAAAGACTTTAGACAGTATTTTATTTCCAGAAGCTGTCTATTGCTACAAACCAGTACTTTCTGATAGAAAACATTTGTTTTCCAAAACTACTTGCTACAGACCAATGTTTTTCTGATACAAAACAGTCTCCATTTTCCAAAGCTACTTATTCCAATCCAGGGCTTTTCTGATACAGAACAGTTCATATTTTCCAAAACATTTCACTGTTGCTCTATGCTTAAAAAGAAATATAATGAAACTACATCAGTGTCAGCAACTCAGAACAGATGCATTTTGTGAAACCTGTATCTGGGACATCTCAATATCCCATGGTAGGGATATTTTTTCAATTTTTTAATTCCTTTAATATATAAACAAGGAAAAGAAGAACATGAAGCCAAATAAAAGAAACAAGAAGAAAAAACCAGAAAGAAATTTAGAGAGAGAGAGAGAGAGTGAGTGAGTGGTAAAATATACACATACTAGATTCTTAAATAACAAATTAAACCTTGATCACACACAATAAATAATATTAATCAGATGTCCCATTATGTCAATAGAAAGCCAGTTTATAAGAAAAGAGTGAATATACATATTCAATCCAAGATTTTAAAACACACACAGCAGTCTTTTCACACAAATAAAACAAGCATTTTAGCTACAGACTAAGCTTGACAAACCTAGACTGACTGACTGACTGACTGACTGACTGACTGACTGACTGACTGACTTACTTATTTGATATCCCACCTTTATTATTTTTTTTTATAAATATCTCAAGGCGGCGAACATACCTAATACTCCTTCCTCCTCCTATTTTCCCCACAACAGCAACCCTGTGAGGTGAGTTGGGCTGAGAGAGAGTGACTGGCCCAAGGTCACCCAGCCGGCTTTCACGCCTAAGGCGGGACTAGAACTCACAGTCTCCTGGTTTCTAGCTTGTTGCCTTAACCACTAGACCAAACTATTTATTTATTATTTGAATTTATCCCCGCCGATCTCTGCCATGGCAGACTCTGGGCGGTTTACAATCAGAATATAAAAGATAAAACCTAAACATTTAAAACTACTTTAGAAATAAAAAAAAATCCAGAAGATGGTCTGTTCTTAAAAGGAGGAAACCACTAAACCAACCACCCCCAGGAGGAACTATCCTTTCCTTCACTCCAGGCAAGGTGGCAGAGCCAGGTCTTCAAGGACTTCCTAAAGGCTAGGAGCGAGGGTGCCAGTCTCACCTCAGGGGGCAAGTTATCCCACAGGGCGGGTGCTACTGCAGAGAAGGCACGCCTCCTGGACCCCGCTAGATGGAATTCTTTTACAGAAGGGATCCGAAGCATGCCCTCCCTGCATGATCGGGTGGGGCGGGTAGATGTGGTCGGGACAAGACGGTCCCTCAGATACCCTGGTCCCATGCCATGTAGGGCTTTAAAGGTGATAACCAACACCTTGAATTGGATCCGGAAGCAAACTGGTACCCAATGCAGCTCACGGAGTAGCGGTGTTACATGTGCCGATCTCCTGGCACCCAGAACTACCCGTGCAGCTGCATTCTGGACCAGCTGAAGCTTCCGGATACTCTTCAAGGGTAGCCCCATGTAGAGCACGTTGCAATAATCTATATGGGAGATGACAAGGGCATGAGTGACTGTTCGGAGGGCCTCCTGATCCAGGAAGGGGCGCAACTGGCGCACCACCCGAAGCTGTGCAAAGGCCCTCCTGGCCACGACTGCCACCTGCTCCTCGAGCAGGAGTCGTGAGTCCAGGAGGACCCCCAAGTTCCGTACTGAATCTGAACGGGGTAGTGCCACCCCATCCAGAGTTAAAGACGACAACTTCCTGGAAATCGAGAGGCCATCAATCCACAGCCACTCCGTCTTACCAGGGTTCAGCTGAAGCCTGTTGTGCCCCATCCAGGCCCCTACAGCCTCCAGACACTGAGAAAGGGTGTCGACTGCAACACTTACTTCACCCGGGATGGAGATGTACGACTGGGTATCATCAACGTACTGGTGATACCTCATCCCATGGTGACGGATGATCTTGCCCAGCGGCTGCATATAGATGTTAAATAGGAGAGGAGAGAGAACCGAACCCTGTGGCACCCCACATAATAGGGGCCGAGGGTCAGATCTCTCCTCTCCTATTACCACCGATTGGGAATGGTCCTGGAGAAAGGAGGCGAACCAGCGTAAAACCACGCCGCCCACCCCCAATTCCCTGAGCCGCCCCAAAAGGATACCGTGGTCGACGGTATCAAAAGCCGCTGAGAGGTCCAAGAGAGCGAAAATGGATGAACTCTCTCCATCTCGCTCCCGCCAAAGATCATCCAAAAGCGCGACCAATGCAGTCTCTGTCCCATATCCCGGCCTGAAACCTGACTGAAAGGGGTCTAGATAATCCGTTTCATCCAGATTCCTCTGGAGTTGCAGCGCCACCACCTTCTCAACCACCTTTCCCAAAAAGGGAAGGTGGGAGACAGGACGAAAGTTATTTAAAACAGTAGGGTCCAGGGAAGGCCTCTTGAGGAGGGGGTGCACCAACGCCTTCTTAAAGACCGTCGGAAACACCCCGTCCCCCAAAGATGTATTAATCATCGCCTGGACCCAACCACATGTGACCTCCCCGGCTGATTTAACCAGCCAGGAGGGACATGGGTCTAGATGGCATGTGGTGGCGTTTACAATCCGGAGGATCCTGTCTACTTCATCAGGCCCAACAGGGTCAAACTGTTCCCAGATAACAGGGTAAGCACGCTCCTCTGGCATCTCCCCAGATCTTATCTCACGCTTGGAGTCCAACTTGGAATGAATCTGGGCGATTTTGTCCTGCAGATGCTCAACAAACTCTTCCGACCGGCCCTGTAAATGGGTCACCAAATCCGTCCGACCCAAAAGAGATCTAGTAATCTTAAACAGGGCCGTCGGACGGCATTCTGCGGACGCAATAAGAGCGGAGAAATAATCACGTTTCGCCGCTCTTACCGCCACAAGGTAGGCCCTAACAGCGGCTCTAGATTGTGTCCGGTCAGAATCAGTCTTCGTCTTCCTCCAAATCTCAGTATCCTGGTTTCTAGCCCGTTGCCTTAACCGCTAGACCAAACTGGCTCTAAAAATTTTGATAAATTCAAAAATTTAAAAAATATAAAATTTAAAAAATTTGTAAAAATTTAAAATTTATAAAATTTATAAAATTTTGATAAATTCAAAATTTTCAATATGGAATTTAACAACACAGTAACACCTTTAAAACTTATTAATATTACAGTATACCAAAAAGTATTAACTATAGAATAAGCCCAAAATATATGAGCCATTGTCCACTCTTTAATACTACATTTTCAACATAAAGTTAAACCCATTTCTTATTGAATATCCTCTGTGTCGTCCAATAAACATATAAGCAAATCTTTTGTTGAATTAATAGCATATCAAGATCATAAAATACATATTTAACACTCTTTAAAACTCTGTTAATACAAGATAATCCAAATCTTTATTTCAAGTTCTTGCAGATTTCCCATATCAAACAGTAACATTTTTCAGCTCTGCATAAAGATTAGCTATAGATTTGGGAATTTCCAATACCCTTTCCATTAATGATGCAAATTAGGAATCTGAGATGCAAGTAGCACACCAGGACCAACTTATAAGATCAAAAGTGTTAACTGAATGTAGTGCCATCTCACAGTTTTAGGCAATTCAGATTCTTCTTGCAACAGATCAAATGGTTTAAAACATAGATTAATAAAATGATATTGAGTGAAAAGGGTTAACATCATTTTTTGCCCAAGAAACTTCAGTAATTTTCAGACTGGGATTTGTTACCACCTTTAATATCAAAAAACCAGTAACTTATAGCTAAAACAGGTCCCACGCTCCTGCCAAGATATCAAAGGGGACAAATAACAACTTTCTAATTGTGTCTGTAAAGTTTTTGGGATAAATCATTTAGATTCCATGAGAAAATCAAGGTCAAAATATAAGCACAGTGATGTTGTTGTTTATTCGTTCAGTCGCTTCCGACTCTTCGTGACTTCATGGACCAGCCCACGCCAGAGCTTCCTGTCGGCCGTCACCATCCCCAGCTCCCCCATGGTTGAGTCTGTCACCTCCAGAATATCATCCATCCATCTTGCCCTTGGTCGGCCCCTCTTCCTTTTGCCTTCCACTTTCCCTAGCATCAGCTTCTTCTCCAGGGTATCCTGTCTTCTCATTATGTGGCCAAAGTACTTCAGTTTTGCCTTTAATATCATTCCCTCAAGTGAGCAGTCTGGCTTTATTTCCTGGAGTATGGACTGGTTTGATCTTCTTGCAGTCCAAGGCACTCTCAGAATTTTCCTCCAACACTACAGTTCAAAAGCATCTATCTTCCTTCGCTCAGCCTTCCTTATGGTCCAGCTCTCACAGCCATAGGTTACTACAGGGAATACCATTGCTTTAACTATGCGGACCTTTGTTGTCAGTGTGATGTCTCTGCTCTTAACTATTTTATCAAGATTTGCCATTGCTCTCCTCCCAAGAAGTAGACGTCTTCTGATTTCCTGGCTGCAGTCAGCATCTGCAGTAATCTTTGCGCCTAGAAATACAAAGTCTGTCACTGCCTCCACTTTTTCTCCCTCTATTTCCCAGTCATCAATCAAGCTGGTTGCCATAATCTTGGTTTTTTTGAGGTTTAACTGCAACCCAGTTGAAAATTAGAAAAACTGAAGCCTCCAGCCTCATATGGATGTTGTAATTTCAATAAAGAAAACTTAAAGACCTGTTCATCCCACTGAAACATTCTCAGTATTTTTTCAAATCATTTAAAGTACTTAGCAAGCATTTAAAAAGGAATATATCTAAGAATACATATCAATTGCGAAGTAAAATGTATTTTAACATTTGTTTTTTTTATAACCTGATTTTTAACTATACCAATATTAGTTGGATATAAACATTTTTTTTAAAAAAATGGATATAGACAATTTAAAATATGTATCTTTAGCAAGATCTTTCTCATAATATTCCAAGATATTTGAAGGAATTCATATAGTATGAAAGCCCCCATTTTTTCCATATTTCAGAGATACCTTTGATTCTGTAAGAAATATATAAGACTTATTCCAATTAATTGAATAAACTCATAATTCACCAAAGTATTATACCATAGCTTTCCAAAGTGTGTGTCGGGACACGTTAGTATGTCGGCTGCAGTGTCTGGGTGTGTCGCGGCTGCTGCTGCCTCAGAGCCCTGCCAGGATTCTGCGCAGGTCCTAGTGCCTGCCTTGTGCCTTGCTGCCTCCAAACCTGCTGTGATTCCGCACAGGTCCTAGTGCCTGCCTTGTGCCCTGCTGTAAGAGTGTGTCGCGAAATGATGCATATCTAAAAAGTGTGTCACCAACATGAAAAGTTTGGAAAGCTCTGTATTATACTATACCCATATCAGTGGTAAAGAACACTAATCATTATCAATAAGGCTTAAAGCAGGGGTTTTCAAACTTTTCAGGGCGTTTCTTAAAAAAAAAAAATCTTGAGGCAAAGCTCTAGGCATATAAAATTGGCAGAATTTGAATGAACTTTTCTTTTTGGCCCTTAGTTTTTTACGGACCCTATCAAGTTCTCCAAGAAACACAGTTTGAAAAACCATGACATCAAATATTATCAGGATATAACAACAATTTGTATTCCGCTCCAGTCACCTGAATGCCCCATATATCTTTGGACTACAAAACAGACAAGACGTTTTAAATGTAAGTGGAGAAAGTGGGCATCCTAGACAAGTTCCATACAATATTGTCATGGGAAAAGGAGTAATGCCATTTGTGATAACCCTTAGCTCTCAAATCTTAATCAATCAATAACCTTAAAAGCTGCTCTAAACCATATTGCTGCTCTAAAACTTTAAAAACTGTACTGCATCAAACGGCCTTCTCTGAGTCCAAGTGGAAGAACCCCTGCTGAATCCAATTAACTATCCATATATCCAGCACCTCCACTAATAGATTGATAGTATCCTAAGTTGGACGCTCTCCTCTAAAGCCAAATGCACTGGATGAACTTTAGAAGATAATAGTTTGAAGTCTTTGTGCCAAGGTAAAGGTAAAGGTTCCCCCCGCACATTTGTGCAGTCGTCTCCGACTGGTTGGCAGACTGAAGTATAATACAACTGGGCAGTTCCACATTTAGGAAGACTATTCTGAAATAAAAGTTCCCCTTTTGACAAAAAAAAATAAAAACTGTTATCACCCTCTAGCAAAGGAATTTGACATTATTACATTCGGAAAATAATATGAATGAAACTAGGTCAACTATAAGAAAAAAGGGTAAGCAAATGAAAAGTTCTTCCTTCCTCCTTAGTACATTTCTATTGGTTAAAAATAAATTTATGATTGAAGATAACATTGTCTAGATTGCATATAAAACTTAGTCAATAAGCAGGGTGATTGCTTTTTCTGGAAACACTAAATTGTCAAATAAATGTCAAATGAGAAGTCAATCATTTAGATACAACCCAAATATTGGGAGTTGCAATATTCTTTCTATCTTTAGCTATTTCACCAGGGATATGTCTTTCAAAACAATTCACTGTAGTTTTCAAGCAAGCAGTACTGGCTAATTAAATGTTTTGGGTTTGTTTGTTAGCCTGCAAACATTATGGTGTTGTTTACTTTCACAACATCCTTTCATTACCCAAAGGTTAATTGTAAATATGTATACATGTATTACATAAAAATTCAGAATAATTTCCCCAAGAATATTTTTGTTATATAAATACTTTTGTTTGTCCCTGTTAAGTATGAAGGCTAGTTGTAATGTTTGCCATGTGTTCCATATTCAATATATTCATATTGAGCTAGCCCACATGTATTTTAAGGGGAATTTTGGGTGAGGAAAATCATAGATTCACATTATTTAAACCTTATGGATGATATGTATGTTTTGTACATTAGCATACATAGGCTTCCAACACAAATTGCAGTGATACCAAAATGATGAAATGTGCGTTATGATGTCACGATGCAACCCCCCAGTCTTTTGTATTAGGTCCCAAATTTGGGTGCAAGTATGTAAGTCACATGATTTGCACTGTAATGTCATGACACATTTTGTTATTTGCACCCTCCCGCCACCCCACAAATGTCTAGGTATGCATACAAAATGCAGTAACTGTCTTCTAAAGCACAAATAAATTGAAAAATATTCTCCCTCAAACAGTAACAAATTATAATATAGTCCTCGTTTAACAGCCATAATTGGGACCAGCAACTTCATCGTTAAGCAACATGGTCATTAAGTGAGACATCATGTGACTGCAACTTGTGATTTTACTGCCGGCTTTTTCATTGACTCTGCTTGTCGGAAGCTGGCTGTGAAGTGCACCAATGGTGATCATGTGATCAAGGGACGCTGCAATGGTCATAACAGCCCACTGATTGCAAAGCACCTGAATCTCGATCATGTGACTGCAGGGATGCTGCAATAGTAGTAAGTGCAAGGACTGGTCGTAAAGTTAATTTTTCAGCACCGCCATAACTTTGAACGGTTGCTAAACAAGCCAGTCATTAGGCGAGGACTACCTGTAGCTGTGGAGAAAACATGAGGTTTTGCTGGAAATGATGCCTCATTTATAGCTCCTTGTGATACAATTTCCATTTTTAAAAAAATAATAGTTTGATAGTTATATTATGTAGCACATGATTGTGACTACTAGAGCATGTAGGGGAGTCTCCTATTATAGAAAATGGTACAAAATAATTTGAAACAAGCAATGGCAACTGCATGAAAAAGAACTATACTGTACTCTCTTTTATTCCTTAAGTGGCCCTTTTCCTCTATAATTGCAGATTATTAAACTAACAATTCTAAATGCATTTAGGCTGATCATACAGTACCACGCTGGATACTAAAAACAATGATTGACCAATGATTGACCAATTAACTGTAGATAAACATTCTGGATTTTTAATTGGCACTTGTCAAACAGTCTTGTCACTGATGTAATGTTGCAAACAAATTATTTCTGTCTCTGTACTGGAGTAATAGTTTAAGAAGATTTACTACACAAATGATTTTTACGGCATTACAAGAAAAGGAAGCTATTCAGTTCATGGTCTATCAGTCAATTTAATGGCTGGTTCTAGGTAAGATCAGGAATGTATTTTCAAAATGAATGGTTAGCTCTAGGCAGGGAATGTTTTGTGCATGCAGTGACAGTGATCACAGAATTTTTCAGGGAGTATTTCTAAACATCATGTTATTTTGTGCAATGCAGAATTTCTATGTGAAAAAGTTCACCATGGTTGCTAAATCTTTTATGCCCAAGAATCCACACAGATAGTGAGGTACAAGAGATTTTTGAGGAAGAAAATACTATTTGCAAAAGAAAGGTGTAATATTTGAATTTTCCATTTATTTTCAAAGAGTCCTGTCATCACAAATTTGACTAGAATATTCCACAATATTCAGTCTCACTGCAGCCTGAACATTTGATTTGAACATTTGTACATCTATGCCTTTTTTGTTTATATTATTCAGCTGCAAAACAAAATTATTTACCAAAATAATTTGTTATTTTAAGAATTACTATGAACTTAAAATGGTTTAATTTGAACAGGCAGTTAACACTTTTAAAAAATGTAAAGATATTCTAAATACTTTACAGGACAAGGCAGTAGTAACTCAAGAATTAACATTCAAAAGAATGAAAACGTGTCTTTTACTTTCCCTATTCAAACAAAATGCAGATAATATTCTGCTGCAGCACTGTCCAAAACAGTAATAGACTTTGTGTATACCAGTTTTTCCTTAAAAAAAATATTCCAAAATTGTGTCTCGTTCATTGTGCCTATTGTTAATTTTGGATTTAGCTACTGCCTTTTCTGTTCAGTATAATTTTCTTGTTTAATTGTGATTTCTTCAGTAAGTCATTTTGAGGGATTTATTAAAAGCAGAATTTAAATAAATATTTTAGTGCTGTAACTTCTGAACAAACTCCTGTTTTTATACGATAGTACCATTACTATCAGCAAAAATATGCAAGTTTCCCTTTTTCTACACAGACTTAATAAAAACATAGATGTTCATTTACTGTATTTCACTCAAGATCTTATTAAAGTAAATCGTTCCAGAACATGTAGGGATCAAACACTTAACCATTTTTTTAAAAAAAGTGAACTCTACTGAACTACTGAAAAAATTAAACTCAGCAGGATCCTATTACTATTACAATTCAATTATAAGTAGAAGATACAGTAAAAATGATTTAAAGCTTTGTTATTTCATGAAAAATTACTCCACAATGCTAATATTTAAAATTATATAAATCAATAGGAAGCTATGTGAACTTGCTTCCTACATATACAGTAGATGGATGGATGGACGGACGGACGGACGGACAGAGCTTGATCTAGGCCCTGTGGCTGAACAATCAAAGATGGAAGGCTCTCCACAAGACATATTCCTGTACTACAGTTAAGCTGAGCTTCATATCTGTATGAAGGTATGAATGGATATATATATATGAAAGATGGAGTACATGATATCTACTCAAAGAAGGTCAAGCAGATTGTTCTGTTTTAGAATATTTCACTTAAGCCACATAGAGATCTTTAAGATGATTCACCGAGGGACAGTTCTCAAAATAAGAAACAGTTCTTTAAAACAAGATATGGCTGCCATGTGAATTAGAGAAAGTGATGGCACTCAAGTGGAAAAGTATCAGGAGGCATGAAACAGATACCTGGCTAGGACTGGCCAAGTTTTGCTGAAAATTTTAAAAATAGATTGAAACTATAGTAGTTCAGATCCATCACACTGAACACGGTACCATAGATGCTTGGTGTCCTGCCTCAGTTCTTCTGGAACTTAAACCTAGCTCAGCCAAATAGGCTTTGAACTGAGTAGCTACATATGGTTGAGTGTGTGTGTGTGTGTGTGTGTGTGTGTGTGTGTGTATGTCTATGACAGAGAGAGATTTTAGTTCAAAAAATGAACAATAAAACATGTAAATCTGCATTTGTTTCTATGTGTCCTGAATCACTGGTTAAATAAGTATGAGTAGAATTGGAGGTGTACTACTTGTCTTATCACTGTTCATGTGACATAATTAGCTTAGTTGGTAGGTTCCGTGATTAGGCACTGGAACAAATTAAGGAGATGAGGAAATTTAAGTTCAAAAGACAAAGCAATGGGGGCAATGCAAACAACAATCACCATCTCCCCCCTGCCCTTACCAGTAAAGAGCCCTGGGATGGGTATCTTACACTGGGAAAAAATGATGCATGCCTTGCAGAAACAAATTATTTAGAACCCAAGCTTTGGTGGCCCTTTGTGTAGGTTCTGTTGCCCTGGAAGCTCATGAGGGCATTGGGTCTCCCAACACTTCAGAAAGTGTATGACTGGCCAGAGGACAAATCCATATAACTTCCTTTCCCCAGAGTGAGAATGGCCCATTAACTATTTCCAGAAGACATGGCCAGTTGCCACCACCTGTATTTCATTGTCTACCAATGCTGAGGCAGCCCAAGGATGGCTTTAGGTACCCCATTCTGGAAGTGGTATTTTCCTTTATCCTACCTCCAGCTGCTAGATGTGGGCAATGTAGGGCACAGTGATATATATGGGAAATGAAGCTTGAAACAACATGTTTCATGTCAGCAAACTTGTGGCTCCAATTGGTTTTGCTGGTTTTGTGAGAGGCCACTCCTTCCATCTAGTCCCCAACTTGTTCTCCTACCCACTTTTGGCTGAGAGGGAAATCAGAGTCCAAGCTGCCACAGCCACTTTCTAATCTCTTTTTCAATGGGTTGGTCAACTGGGCAATCTAAAGTGTGTAAATAACTGGTCTTCAGTCTAGTGTGTTTTAATGGGTTGATCTGTACAACAGGCTTGATTAGCTTAAACCCAGCTCTTTAATAGTTTTTGCTTACTAAAAACTAGCTGTCTTTGGAAGTTTAACTGAAAGCATTCATTTCTGTAGCCTGCCTAGAAGGGAATTCCCTTCCCTGTGGCCACTGGTCCCAAGAGTCCTGGCTCCCCACTTTTTCTTCTCATGTAATATACTTAGGGTAGCTTCCCGGCCCCACACTGATGCCCACAACTAAACCCCTTTCTCAGACTGTAGTTCTTCAACACTTATTCAATGGTTGCAGAAATAATCTAGACCACAAGATGGCATCCAAGAAATATATATATATTTTTTTAAAAAAAAACTCTGCTTCTGCCTATTGGTCAAAAGGTTGACCAATCAATCTGTGGTTCAATAATTTTTTTAAAAAAGTTAAGGTTGATACAGTGGAAAAGAGAAAAGAAAAAAAACTGCAGAGCATGGAGTAACTAGAACATTGTGCATGCCAGTTGGAGGTGGCTTTTCACATAGTGGATGATGTTGGTTGGGGATGGAATTTCAACTTAGGGAACTACCAACCACTGCACTTAGAAGCATGTGTTAAAACTGTATGGGCAGTTGCTTCACATAGACCTATTCTCTGTGCACAGTAAGGGCAGGTAGTGCAGGCAGCAAGATGTAGGGAAGCATGACTTTTCCTGCTGGCTCCAAGATGAGAGGAGAGCATGACAAAGCAGCTGTGTAGAGGTGGCCAGAGGCAGCTCTGCAGAAGGTGAAATGTTTGCACAGTGAGTTAACTGCAGCCAGATGGTGCCCAGCATCACAGCAATCAGGGAGAAAAAAAGGATATTCCCTGCTTTTGTGTGGCTGGTTAAAAAAACAAGGGGAAGGGGCTCCTTGGTGCTGAATAAAACTAAAGGTCATGTTAACAATCTGCAACATAAAAGGTAATTTCACATAAACTTAATCAGCTGATAGGTAAATAAGAGCCTAAGGAATTTGGGGTAGCCCACCTGTAGTTTTAAGGACCTGGGAGTGTATGCTTTTTTGAGTAGGTGGAGCTTCTGAAGTTGCTGAGGACGCTGGCAATTGATTTCATGTTGAATCAACAGCGGAGGGTGCCAGAACTGAACACAAATACACCAAATGGGAAAAATGTATTCCATACTAAACCAGAGTGTAAGCTGTCAGTTTACATACCTTCCTAACCCTGTATGAGAAGTACTGTAGAATTCTGAAATTATTGACAATTAGCAGAATGAAGACAGATATGTAACAGGAAATGGAGAATAATTAGGGTTTTGAATGAAGGCCATATAGTGCTACTTTTTTTTTATCTGTTCAATTGTGTCCAATTCTCGGAGGCTACCTGGACAAGTCTTTGCGGTTTTCTTGGCAAGGTTTTTCAGAAGCGGTTTGCCATTGCCTCCTTCCTAGGGCTGAGAGAAAGTGACTGGCCCAAGGTTACCCAGCTGGCTTTGTGCCTAAGGCGGGACTAGAACTCATGGTCTCCCAATTTCTAGCCTAATGCCTTAATTACCACCAAACTGGCTTTCATAGTGCGACTTACTGCAAAGCAAAAAATAAGATTTTTTTGCACTAATCTAGATACTAGACTTCCATCTAAAAGTGTACCTGCTGAATATCTTCCCCAGAAGAAGATTCATAGTAGTCCTGGAACTGGCTCCATGTGAGGAAAAAAAAAAGATTATGCCTGCTGATCATTGGAATACTCTTCCTAGCTTTTGTATTCAAACATACAGTTGCAAAGAACAGATGTTTGCAATTTTAAAAAAAATCCATTATTGACATTTTCAGGGTAAAATGCTCATATCCATAGCTTCAAAATCAAGTATTGTCCCTTGTAATAATATGTATTGGTACTCTTCTAAATAATATGCACAATGAACAGTTTTAATATTATTAAGAGGACCGATAGAGGATTCTTTGGGGAGGGGTATAATAAGGTGAGAAAAGGGAAGATCATTTTATTTGTCTGTTCTAGCATCTGACGAAGATTCATTTTAGTAGATACTGTCTCCTAAGCCAAAGTCCACAGTACATTCTCCCAGCCTATCCGCCATGTGAAACCGAACCTTGCACAGCTTTGCTGACTGCAACATTTCTTTCACAAATGCCTGAGCCTGTTTTTCTTCAAGATAAAGGTCATACAGAAAATTCATTTTATAGAACTCTAGATAATACAAAACAATATGAAACAAGCACCCGAATAAGAAAATAAAAAGTGCTGTGGCAGGAAAAAGGTCAGAGTTTCATATATCTTTGTGGTACAAATTGTACTTAATGTATACAGAAGGCTCTGAATAAGTGGTTTCATCATGTCCTCTTGGGAGTCCTACTTGTATATAACAACCCTAACTAAAAATCTTGGATTGGTCTGTATTTTCCTGCAAGAGTGACAGTGAGAAAGCCCCATGTTTTCAGGCAACAGGCATTAAAATACATGTTACGTTTGATCAGACAACATAAAAAGAAAGAAAAAACAATCCAAGAGGAAGAATAAAGTAAACTGTGCTTTGTCCAAAACATCTTCCTCACTTAGGTTAGCCTCTTTTTTTTTAGAGACTACTCGTCAAACTTGCATACATGGTAAAAATTCAAGCGCACATAAAATTACGTTCTCCCAAAATAATAATAATAATAATAATAATAATAATAATAATAATAAGTGAAGAATAAATAAAATAACTCAAGAATAACTAAGCATCTAGAACAGCACAAAAACAACAGAGTAAGGTTGCCTGCATTGAAGCTTGTTACAAAAAAACACCTAGCACAAGTACTAAAAGATGCCAATACTGTCATATCAAATATAAGCACCAGCTCACTGCAAGAAACAAACCAACGAAAAAAAGCCAAACAGTGCATCTTCAAAAGGGAAGATCAGGTTGGAAAATAAGATCAGCATGCTAAGATCAGGTGCAAGCAAGCTAGAACAGATGAAAGGAAAGAAGCTGAAGAACAAGACAAAGAATACCTGATCCAGAAATATCACCTAGAGACAAGGAAGATCAAGGAAACACTGGAAACAATAAAGCAGCAAATAACAGCCATAGCCAAGAAAATCAGCAGATATGAAGCTCGAATTGCACATTACAGGCAGAATCTCCGATTTCAATCGAATCAGAAATGTTTCTACCAATCCATCAATGGAGACTGCAATGAACCAGCCAACATCTGTCAAAGAAGAGACAGTGCAGTTCTGGGTGCAGCTATGGGACAACCCAAAGAAATACAACAATAATGCAGCTTGGATAAAGGAGGTAGAGAAGGGAAAAAAACAGAAACGAAAGAACTTGTAATAACAGCAGAAATGGTGGAGAAAAGGGCAAGAAAGATCAAGAGTTGGGAGCACCAGGTGAAGATGAACTGCATGGTTTTTGGTTGACACATCTGACTGGTCTGCAACCGCTCATTGCCAAGCAGTTTAACACATACTGCAAGGAGGTGAAATTGAAGATTGGTTAGCATATGGAAAAACCTACCTGATAATGAAAGATCCAACAAAAGGGGCAGCACCAGGCAACTACAGGCCAATTACCTGCTTGCCAACAACTTTCAAATTGCTAACTGGTGTTGTAGCTGATGCAGTCCAACAGCATCTGGTTGAAAACAAGCTCTTTCCATCTGAGCAGAAAGGAAACCGCCCAAACAGAAGAGGGACAAAAGATCAGCTTCTAATTGACAAGATGATTTTGGAAAACTGTAAGAGAAGGAAGACCACCTTGAACGTAGCTTGGATTGATTACAAGAAGGTATTCGACTC
This sequence comes from Charina bottae, assembly GCA_023362775.1. Lineage (NCBI taxonomy): Eukaryota > Metazoa > Chordata > Lepidosauria > Squamata > Charinaidae > Charina > Charina bottae. The sequence continues at coordinate 60,929,909 of JALMGJ010000003.1, forward strand.
CCTGCCACATGACTTGATAATCAAGTGCCTAGAAATAACAAGAGTAAATAGAAACATCAGAAACTTTGTGCAAAGATCAATGGCACAATGGAAGACACAGCTGCTGGTCAATGGTGATAGACTGGGAGAGGAATCTTTCAAGGAGACTCACTATCACTACTGTTGTCATTGTATTGATTTCTCTGTCAGTAATACTGAACAAGTCAGGCCATGACTATCAAACATCAAAAACATCTGCCAGGCTACCGTACCTCCTTTACATGGACAACCTGAAGCTGTATGGGAAAACACCATCTGAAATGGAATCGCTGCTCAACAGTCTGAATATACTGCCAAGATATTGCAATCAGTTTGGACTGGACAAATGTCCCACCCTTACCATCAACAGGGGAAAAATAGTGAAAACTGAAGGAGTCAAGATGCCCTATGGAAATAACATCAAGAGTCTGGATGAAGAAAATCGCTACAAATACCTGGGCATCCTTCAGACTGAAAACATCAAGCACACTGAAGTCAAGAAGAAGGTTAGTAGTGAATACATCAGAAGAGTGAAGAATATCTTAAAGTCCAAACTCAGTGGCAGAAATACCATCAAGGCGATTAACACCTGGGCAATTCCAGTCATTAGATACCCAGCTGGAATAGTGGACTGGACTCAAGCTGAACTAGAAGCCCTGGATAGGAAAACCAGAAAAATAATAACAATGAATTATGCCCTTCATCCATGAAGCGACGTTAACAGACTCACCAAGGAGCATAGGTGGGCGTGGAATGTTGCAAGTACACCAGACAGTTGAAGAAGAAAAAAGGGCATTGGAAGAATAGCTGAAGGACAGTGAAGAAGATGCACTGAAGCTGGTATAACATGAAGGCTTACTGAATACCAAAGAGACCAAACTAAGAAAGACCAAATGAAAAATAGAAAAGAGACATGGCAAGGCAAAGTATTACATGGCCAGTATATAAAAAACCAAGCAGGCAGAGCAGATAACAAGAAGACCTGGCAATGGCTAAGAGCAGGAAAGTTGAAGAAAGAGACAGAGGGGCTAATTCTGGCTGCACAAGACCAAGCCTTAAGAACAAATGCATATAAAGCCAGAATTGAGAAGACAGCAAATGCCTTCTCTCCAAAGAAGCTGAAGAAACAGTGGACCACCTAGTTAGCTGCTACAAGAAGATCGCACAGACTGATTACACAACGGCATGACAAAGTAGCAACAATGGTGCATTGGAATATCTGCAAGAAATACCACTTGCCTGCAAGCAAGAACTGGTGGGACCACAAAACAGACTAAGTAATAGAAAACGAAGAAGCTAAAGTGCTCTGAGACTTTAGAATTCAAACAGACAAGCGTCTGCCATACAGCACCCCAGATTTAACAATTGTTGATAAGAAAGACAAAAAGGTCTGGGTAATGGACACTGTAATACCCGGAGACAGCAGAAGAGAAGAGAAAGAACTGGAGAAAATCACAAAATACAAAGACCTGCAAATAGAAGTAGAACGACCGTGGCAAAAGAAAGGAAAGATAGTACCAATAGTAATAGATGCCTTGGGTGCAATTCCAAAACATCTGGAGCACCACTTGAACACCATCGGCATTGACAAAGTCACCATCAGTCAATTGCAAAAGGCAGCTTTACTTGGAACAGCTTACATCCTGCGATGATACCTTTAATATTATTGAACAACAACATCTGCCTATTCCACGTCCTTGGACAAAAATGCCAAATCCAGTCTAAACCTCTGGCTGACTGTGTGACCAACCATAATAAAATTTAGGCACCATAAAACTCTGGGCTTGCGAGGATTCCTGCACAAGCTCACCACGTGGGAAAGCCTCAGCTTAACTGCAGCAGTGATGGTTGCTCAGCACCGCCGCGGCACGGACTGAGCGGGAGCTTCTGGGGAAAGCACCTTTTGCCTGGGACAGCAGGCAGGCAGTCCTTTCCCAGCCTGGCCTCTGACCTCCCCAGATTGGGCCTAGCTGGAAACGCACCAGGCGTGACCCCGGAGCCTCCTGCCCACAAAGGGGTCACGCCACGACCCTGCTCCGTGCTGAAAGGTGGCTCCCAACAGGCCCCCTGGGCCCACCTCCGTCCTCAAGATTTAATTAATATCTGCTGAGATTTGGGCCACACAAAGTTCATTATAGTTGTTAAATTTATAAAAATTTCAATTTTTAAATTAATAATAATTAAAGTTTAAATAAATTCAGAATACATCCAGAGAAGAAGGAAAGAATGGGGAGAAATGGAAAAGAGAGGGCTATCTAAATGATTTTTGTGTAATATTTTTCTTCACATTTTTTTTTACATTACAATATCAAAATTTTAAAATAGAAACATTTTTAATTGCTTGCAAAATATTGATTGCAATTATCAGTGAACAGTGACTAGCAAGTTTATATTATAAACTGTAAGTATCTATGTGTAGAGCTTTCTTTCGTGTAGTGGTTAAGGCATCAGGCTAGAACAGAGCTTTCCAAACTGTGTGTCGCAACACAAAAGTGTGTCACCACACACAGTCTGGTGTGTCACCACACAACCCGGAAGCGCTGATCATCATCACCGCTTCCGCAGCGACACACCAACGGCGGCACGCAAAAATCCGAAAGCGGTAGCAGCGCTTCCAGGTTTTTGCGCGCTGCCGCAACGGCGGCACTTCTGGGTTTTCCCGCAGCTACACACCAACGGCGGTTGGTGTGTCGCCGCGGGAAAACTTTGGAAAGCCCTGGGCTAGAAACTGGGAGACTGTGAGTTCTAGTCCTGCCTTAGGCATGAAACCAGCTGGGTGATTTTGAGTCAGTTACTCTCTCTCAACCCCAGGAAAAAAGCAATGACAAACCACTTCTGAAAAAATGCAGGGGGCAGTCAGCAGGAGTCAAAAACATAACTTGAAGGCACAGCTTTTAAGCCTGTATGTGACATGGTATTATATTTTCTAGTTTCTATACTTTAACTATCTGGGGCACGATGGCTCAGCGGTTAAGACACAAGGCTTGTTGATCAGGAGGTCGCAACTTTGGCGGTTTGACACCCAAGCACCGCATGACGGAGTGAGCTCCCGCACTCGCCCCAGCTCTTGCCAACCTAGCAATTCGAAAGCATGCAAATGCAAGTAGATTAATAGGTACCACTTCGGACAATGCTGGCTCTCTGGCTAACAAATGGAGATGGGCACCAGCCCCTAGAGTCGGACATGACTGTGCGGGGGAACCTTTACCTTTTATACTTTAACTAAGAAATATGTAAACATTTTAACATGTCATTTTTACATGTATTTGCAATTTACTTGTACACAAACCCTTTTACTTGTACACATGGCATGTCAGAAATTAGAGGGAACTGCTTACTACTCAGACTGAACTCTTGAACAGATGACTGGGAGCAGTTGTTCCTTCATTTTGTCTAAAACTGAGATATGCAGTTCCAAACAAATGTAGTCATTCTAGTTTCTGAAACCCCATATTTAGTACCTGGACATTTATTCTACTGAAACAGGCAAAGTAAAGTATGGGGATTGGGGAATTATAGCTGCCCAATGCTAACAGTCTGTAGAATTCCACCCTGACCTCTGCTAATCAAGCACATGGGCATTTTTACTCCCTTTAGGGACAAGAAATGTGACTTGTGGATGTCATCAGCTGAGTGTGGATTAACACAACTGCTCAGGCGCCACTGTGCCAGAAAATGAGCCCAAATATAAATAAACAAATGCATCTGATTTCTAGTTTACAATGACAGCATTGATAAAAATGCTCAGAAAAACACTAATTACGGCATATTAACATGCAACATTTGCTCACACTAAGGAACAAACAAACAAAAATGTGAACAATTGTTTTTGATCTCTCAAAAGAAGACTTCAGGATCCATTGCTTTTGAAATAGTGAATGAATATGTACCTTTCAAGGAAAAAAGATGAAAGAACAATATCCATTGATGTTTCATAATTTTTCAACCTATTTTAATATCATTTGTGCTTTGCACTCATAGATTTTGATTATGTAACTCTTTTTGATTCGGGGATCATTGCTTTTAAGGGAACTCATACACCTTCAAATGCATTTATGGATCTGGCTTCAGGAAAGAAATGGTGACGTCTTATTCTTATTAAATTATACGTACGTGTGTGTGTGTGTGTATGCTCATTTCATATGTACATAATAAACATACTAAACCTTGCCTAATTTGAAGGTTTGGGGAAAAAGTATTTTTGACTGATCTAGTACTGCAGTGTCTGTAGCTTGAATCGTGTCAACTGGATTTCTATTTTCTCAGTGGAAACGTTTCGCTCCTTATCCATATTATTCCCCCTCGCTTGCTGGAACATATTGAAGGGGAGGAAAAGGAAACATTAAGATCAACCGGGAGCTTTCCGGAGAAGCGGAGAGCGGCAGAGGCGAGGCGGGCGGCGGCGGCAGCGAAGAGGCCACGGGCGCAGGAAGCAGCAGCCGGAGGCTCGTCTGGCCCCGCGGCGCGCCGAGGGCGAAGAGCCGCCTGCTCTCCCCTTGGCCGCCTCCGGTCGCTACAGTCGCCCTGGCATCTCCCTTTGGCCTGCCGTCCGCAGCCCCTGCCCCCACCCCAGCGCCCAGCCCTGTCCCCCCCACCTCCCTACCTGCAGGCGGCGGACAAACTCGGTGAGGAAGCCCGCGATGGCGGCTTCCCTCCCGCACGCAGGCCCAGGCTCGGCTGCGGAGCTCAGCTCAGGAGAGGTGGCGGGAAGGAGGGAGCGTCGCGGAGCATGTGCAGAGGGCTCCGCTGGGCGCCGTGGCGTTCCCGGGCAGGCGCGCGTGGCCGGGTTGGGGATCGCGGCGCCGCTCGTTTGGGAAGCGGCTACGACCGGAGGCGGACAAGGGGAGAGCAGGCGGCTCTTCGCCCTCAGCGCGCCACGGGGCCAGACGAGCCTCCGGCTGCTGCTTCCTGCGCCCGTGGCCTCTTCACTGCCGCCGCCGCCCACCTCGCCTCTGCCGCTCTCCGCTTCCCCCTCGCTTGCTGGAACACATTGAAGGGGAGGAAAAGGAAACATTAAGATCAACCGCGAGCTTTGCGGAGAAACGGAGAGCGGCAGAGGCGAGGCGAGGCGGGCGGCGGCGGCAGTGAAGAGGCCACGGGCGCAGGAAGCAGCAGTCTGGCCCCGCGGCGCGCCAAGGGCGAAGAGCCGCCTGCTCTCCCCTTGGCCGCCTCCGGTCGCCCGAGATGCCAAGAGAGCGCAGCCGGGCTGGGCGCCCCATCCCGAGAGGCGGCCCGGGCACTGCTTCTACGTGGGGGAGAATGCAACTCAGCAGAACCCCATGCGCGAGGTGTGGGCGGCTGCGGGTGGCCCCGGCCTTGGAGAGCGAGAGCGCGTAAGAGCGTAAGAGTTTGGGGGCGGGATCCAATCGCATGGAAGGGGCGGGGGTGAGTTCAGCTGCAGAAGAGCCACACTCAAGGGGCCAAAGAGCCGCATCTGGCTCGCGAGCCGCCATTTTCGACCCTTGCTCTAGATCATAATCTCCTTAAGTGATGCTATTTTTTGGGGGAGGGGTCTGCCTTCAACTCAGTGTTGGCTCCTGGCAACTGCCAGGACAAGTCCCTGCACTTTTCTTGGCAAAATTTCAGAAGTGGCTTGCCACTGCCTTCTTCCTAGGGCTGAGAGTGAGTGACTGGCTCAAGGTCACTCAGCTGGCTTCGTGCTTAAGGCGGGACTACATGGTCTCCTGGTTTCTAGCCTGCTACCTTAACCACTACACCAAACTGCCTCTCAAGTGATGCTATGTGAGGATTTTATTGCTCTGACGTGGGCTCCTAGGCATAAAGACCTCAGTCCACTAGACATTTTTAAATCCAGAATCCCCTGGCATGTATAGCTGAACACATGAGAAAACTGAGCAGATCTTCCCATCTGTATTACAGTCTTTTTATAAATACTTCTGCACAAGCTGAAGCCCTCCACAGTACAACATGATTTGGAGAGGTGACAGTCTGCCTGACACCCTTCACATATTCAACTACATGTTCAAACATGTTGCCTGAATAGCACCAGGGATGCTGCAATCAGTAGATGATGATGATTTGTTATAGCCACCCCACTCCAAAAGACTCTGGGTGGCTTACAACATCCAATATACAATTGAAAACAATTAAAAACATAACCATAATGCATAGCAGAGTGGACAAAAATAGCTGTAACAGTCAAAAAATCACAACAGCAACTCCACAGACACACTAACTCCAGGTTTGGGAGTACAGCCAGATCTTAAGAGCCTTCTGGAACCCTAAGAGAGTGGGTGCCATGCATACTGTATCTCTGGAGGGATGCTATTCCAGAGGGTAGGGACAGTAACGGAGAAGGCGCACTTCCTTGGTCCCACAAGAAGACAACGTTTAATTGAGGGGATCTGGAGTGCAGCCACTCTGCCTGAATGTACCAGGCAGGCAAAAATGATTGGAGATAGATGATCTCACAGATAAGCAGGCCCTATGCCATGAAGGGCTTTATAGGTGACAACCAGCACCATGAATGGCACCCGGAAGCCAACTGGTAGCCAATGTAGCTCGCAAAACAGTGATGACACATGGGAGTAACAAGAACTGGCCATTGCTGCTCACATTTTGGACCAGCTGTAGCTTCTGAACTGTCTTCAAGGGCAGCCCCATGTAGAACATGTTGCCAGATAGCATGAATACTTCTCACATGGCCCTGTAGATGGCCCTGCGGCCTGCCCCCCAAGCAGGGAATAGGTCACTCTAAACAGGGCTGGCAAGCGGCTATCAGCAGACAAAATAAGGTGGAGAAATAACAGCATTTTGCTGCTCTTATCGCCATGATGTAGGCCCAAATATTACTCGTTTTTGATCCTATACATTCTTTGTGTTTTTCCAGTAATAATTATTGTTCTGTGAAAATTCTGGAAATTCTTATTTTGGCATCTGTCCGTCAGTGAAAATTGGGAGAAGCATGCCTTATCTGTTCTATTTCCTTCCCCAAATTTGCTCCATCCCTAAAAATTTCTCAACATTCCTCTTCCCTGTTTTATTGCTTGCAAAGTGCAAAATAAAGTTGGGCTTAGTTTAAATGCATTATTTTGCACTTATATTATATATTATATACAACAGAATTTGGCCCACAGCCTCACAGCAGCACTGAACAAGTGTTACATTACAACTAAGAACTACCTACAGCATTCAAACACATGTTTACATGATATGACCTGGCTGTTCCCAAGAACAGAGTCATGGAAATGACTTTATTTATTTATTTATCGTATTTATACCCCGCCTATCCCCTCCCTAACAGAGGACTCTAGGCGGCTTACATACATATATATATATTTCATTAACATTTCATACATATACAATTTCATTTAAATTGCACGCTACGGAAAGGGGTAAGGGAACCGGTGCGCGGTGGCTCAGCGGGTTAAACCGCTGAGCCGTTAGACTGCCGACCATAAGGTTGGCAGTTCGAAACCGCGGGACGAGGTGAGCTCTCGTCACTAGCCCTAGCTCTCTGCCAACCCAGCGATTCGAAAGCTAATATAGCAAGTAGATAAATGGGTACCACTCACCTGGGACAATTTGCGGGCGTCCAGCGGAGGGTCGTCCTCAATCCAAGAAAGACCTGGAGGAGCGGTGATGACGGCGAAGGACGACAGAGGACGACGGATCCGGAAATACCAGCTCCTGGACGTCAGCAGCCGGCGCGGAGCGAGGCATTCTGGGACTTGCAGTCCAATGCCTGCAGCGGAAGAGCCGGTTCCCTTCCTCTTTCCTTGTCACGCGGTAACAAATTGTAAAATGTAATAAATGATAATGTATAACTGTATAATTGGATTTGATATATATAACATTGTAAGCCACCTAGAGTCCTCCAGTAGGGAGGGGATAGGCGGGGTATAAATAAGACAAATAAATAAATAAAATAAAATAAACCGACTCTTCCGTGGCTTGGACTACAAGCCCCACAATGCCTTGTGTCGGAGCCGGCTGCTGACGTCCTGTAGATGAAACTGCTTCTTTCTGGGATCCGTCGTTGCCACTGCCATTCCAGAGATCTTCTGATTCGGTGGCCGACTCCCCGACAGGACGCCAGCATATTCTCCCACTTAAGGTGGTACCCATTTATCTACTTGCAAAGCTTTCGAACTGTTGAGTTGACAGTTATATATATTTTTAATTATACTTCTTAAAAAATGTTACATTTTGTTACATGAAGAATCTCTCAACATCACTTATTTTAAATTAAAATCTGACTTTAATATGAATTAAAGCCAACCCATAACCTTTTAAAACTCTATCCAAGCCCCTTTATCAGATGCATTGAGTCAAAGCTGGTTTTTCTACAAAAAAGAACAACTTGTATATGATTCTAAAGACCAAACTATGAATATTTAACTGTCAATCAAACAGAATAGACATTTAAATCATAATGCCCCATTAACTTTAATGGAAGAATTTGCTTTAAAGCCTTTGCTTTAATCTTCTACAGAAAACAATAGGAATTGATGACTGCTTAACTCTAGCTACCTATAATCCTGCTTGTTTCATGTCCTTAGACAAGTATAGATAGCTCATCTAGAGGTATCCTATATTCACCACATTTCCAGGATAAATTCCATTAAACCAACTGAAATTGATCTCTGAGAAAACTGATCCAAGATTGCATTGTCACTAAGCACAGCTACTTCCACAGTTCAAACATTATATAAACTATTTTCTCCTTGAAGCTGCTTTGCAGAATAACATAGCCTCTTACTCTAAAAGAACACAATACATGATTGCTGATGTACACTGGATAATTGAGAAAGCCAAAAATATCAAAAAGAAATCGCTATGTGCTTCAGTGATAATAGAAAGGCATTCAATTATGCTGATCATGTCAAGCTGTAAAATGTGCTTAGAAAAAACGAGAACCCCAAATCTTATTGTCTTCATGCAAAACCTATGCACAAGTCAGGAAACCACAATAAGGAGAGTGCACAGCCGATCAGACTAGTTCTAGATTGGCAAAAGAGACAAGGCTGTATATTGTCCCTTATTTATTATTATTTATATGCAGAATATACAGTGAGGAAAGTTGGATTGGAAGATGAGTATGGTTTTAAAATTGGAGAAGAAACATCAGTAACCTGCGCTATACTGACAACACTACTCTGATAGCTGAAAAAGCAAATAATCTTCAAGTAATGAAAGCCAAGGGGCATAGTGAAAAAACAGGACTAAGATTAAATATAAAGATCATCACACTAATGACAACAGGTACAACAAACAGTCTTAGAATTGACAATGAAGATACTGAAGTGGTGGACAGGTGCTGCCTTTTAGGATCAACTATAAACAATAAAGGAACCAGCAATCAGCAAAATAGCAATAAAAGCTTTGGAAAAGATATTAAGATGCTAGGATGTGTCCATCCCTACAAAGATCAGAATCATGCAGGCAATGGTTTTCCCTGTGACACTCTATAGAAGCAAAAGTTGGACTTTGAAGAAGCAGAATAGAAAGAACATTGATACTTTTGAACCTTGGCGTTGAAGAAGAGTCCTGAGAATACCATGGACAGCCAAGAAAACAAATGGATTACTGAACAAATCACCCCAGAGTTCTCACACGAGGCACAAATGACCAGGCACAAATTATCATTCTTTGGACACATTATGCAAAAACCTAACTCTCTAGAAAAGTCTGTAATGCTGGGAAAGGTGGAAAGAAAGAGAAGAACAAGAGGATTAGCAGCAAAGTGGATGGACTCAATTACAGCAATTGGTACATTCTTGGAATACCAGAAGGACCAGGTTGAGGAAAAATCCTCCTGCAGAAAATCTATCTATGTGGTCACTAAGAGTCGACACTGACTTGATGGCACATAATCAATCAATCCCTGCAAGAGTCAATCCTGGCTCCTGTACTTTTCAATATTTTTACTGATTACTTGGATGAAAAGATGGAGGGAATACTTATCAAATTTGCAGATGACCCAAAACTGGGTATAATAGTTAAAACCCTTCAAAGATAATATTTGTAGCTCAGGGTTGAAATGTGGAGTACATGGTGCTCTCTGAGCCTTGTTTTCTTGCAGACGTTTCATTGCCAGGCTAGGCAACATCTTCAGTGCAAAAAGGGAGTGGAACTTGCTCTCTGTTTATATACCCTGGTTTGTCCTGCCTGTGTTGTTGGGGGTGTTGTACTCTCCTTGGTAGTACCTTGATTGGGTTGTTGTTTGCTGCTTGGTTTATTGACTGAGTTAATAGTTCCTTGATTAGGGTCTATTGTCTTATTTGATTGCTCCTCTGCTGCTAATCTTGCTGTTAATCTTTGCCTATCTTGTTGATTGCTGGCAAAGAGGTGTTCTGGTCTTCTGGCTTTTCTATTCTCTCTTATGAATGGTATGTAAATGTTGTTTACCTCTATGTGTCTGTTGATGGCAGCTTTGTCTGAGTGCCAAGCTTCCAGGAATTCTCTAGCATTTTTGGATTTGGCTTGGTTTAAGATGCTCACAGTTTCCCAGTTGAAAGTATGGTTAAGTCTGTCCATGTGTTGTGAGATTAAGGAGTTTTCATCATGTCTTCTGACTGCTAGTTGGTGTTCATGGATACGTTCTGCTAGTCTTCTGCCAGTCTGTCCTACATAGTGGCTGTTACAGTCCTTACACTGTATGTTGTAGATAACTCCTGTTTTTTCTTCTTGGGCTACTGGGTCTTTTGGTTTACTAACGATGTTCTGAAGGGTTTTGGTTGGTTTGTGTGCTACGGTGATGCCGTGTGGTTGTAACAATCTATTAGTAGTTTCTGAGATGTTTCTGATGTATGGCAGTGTAATCCTTTTCATAGCTTCTGTTGGTTTTGCTGTGGTGGGTTGAGTGGTCAGGCACTTTTTGATAAAGTTGCGTGGATATCCATTTTGCTGGAAGATGCTATATAAGTGGTCTATTTCCTTCTTCTGGTGTTCTGGGTTGGTGCAGTGCGTTTGTGCTCGTCTGACTGAAACAGCCGATTCTAAAGCCTGTTTTTCAAAATGTTCCATGTAAAAGTTTGCTATGACTGGGCTCAGGGGGCTTCCCATGGCAACGCCATCCATCTGTTCGTAGAACTCATTCTCCCATTGAAAGTAACTAGTTGGGAAGCCCCCTGAGCCCAGTCATAGCAAACTTTTACATGGAACATTTTGAAAAACAGGCTTTGGAATCGGCTCCCATTACACCAACAGTCTGGTTCTGGTTCGTGGATGACACCTTTGCAATTTGGAGTCATACTGAAGAACTGGAGAAATTTCTGGACCACCTAAACAGCATCCACCCCAATATACAATTCACTATGGAAAAAGAAACTGACGGCAAACTTCCATTTTTAGATACGCTGGTCATACGCAAACCAGACCTCAAACTAGGACACAAAGTATACAGAAAACCCACCCATCAGACCGGTATCTGCACAAAAATTCCAATCACCACCCACGACAAAAGAGAGGCATGATCAAAACCTTGGTGGATCGTGCAAATTGAAACTGTGAAACCCAATTTCTCAACAATGAACTTAACCAACTGAATTGGGTCCTACAGGCGAATGGCTATTCCAAGAATGAAATAAAAAGAGCCATGAAACCAAGAAAACAACATCCAACTGAAGAAAAACAGCCCCCCACAAACCAAGTATTCCTGCCCTACATCAAAGGAGTCACTGACCGCATGGGAAAACTGATGGAAAAACACAACTTTCAAACAGTCTTCAGACCCACCAGGAAAATACAACAAATGCTAAAATCAGCAAAAGACAAAAGGGACCCCCGCACCGCTGCAGGAGTATACCACATACCATGCAGCTGCGGACAAGTATACATCGGAACCACAAAACGAAGCATTCACACCAGGATAAAAGAACACGAAAGACACTGCAGACTACAGCAACCGGAAAAATCTTCAGTAGCTGAACATGCTCTCAAGCAAACGGGACACAAAATCCTATTTGAAAACACAGAAATACTGGACAACACCAAAAGCCACTACACCAGATTATACAGAGAAGCCATTGAAATTCACAGACACCAGAACAGTTACAATAAAAAAGAAGAAAGTCTAAAAATTAGCAAAACCTGGCTACCAGTCCTGAAAAACACAGCCTGCAAAAGGTCAACAAACTCTGTCCAACCACCAGGACATGGGAATACTTCTCACAATGAACATGCCAATCACGCTCATCAGCCACTCGTTAACATTTCAACACAACAAAAAACCGCACCTAATCTCCTATAACTTAGCTCTATAAATAGAAAACAAACAAAACATTGCCACTCTACCTGGGCACAGAGATTTCACTTCTGTCTGTGCTCCTGCCCTCTGAAGATGCTGGCCACAGATGCTGGCGAAACGTTAGGAACCACAACTTCCAGAACACGGCCACACAGCCCGGAAGACCCACAACAGCCATCAAACTCCGGCCGTGAAAGCCTTCGACAATACATTAATGGATTTAAGTTCCAGGAAGGCAGTTTCCAATTTAATGTTGGGAAAAAATTTCTATCACAGTTCAGAGCTAATTACCCACAGAGATGGTGGGCTCCCCTTCTCTGGATGTGTTCAACCAGCTGGGATGTTTTAGTTTCCAACATGATTATTATTCTATAACTGTATAATACAATACTAGCTTTTCAGCTTGAAGGCATGGCCACTGAAGGACAAACTATATTAAGTTAAAATAGGTTCTTTATAATATTTTGGATAGCTAATTAACCATATTTATAATCAACAGCTCCATAGAACAGGGGTTCTCAAATTGTAGGTCATTACTTCCAGGAGACACCTGAGCATTTAGAGATGAGTTGCAAAGTATTTTTAAAGCCACAGCAAGCTTATACAGTCAGAGTGAGAAGCAAAATTTGGAGAAAGTTTTGACAGAGGGTTAAATGTGTAGAACTACTTAAGCCATCTGTCAAAAATATCTGTCAATCACAGGAGCACTGCAATTGGCAAATAGTTTCCCACCAGCTCATGATTTCTAGCATGACATGTAAGAATATATCTGTAGTCTCTGAAGTGTCTGTAGACATTTCTCTTTTAGTGAAGTTCAGTATTTTTTCGGTTATTTTAAATTCCTTACCTTTCAAAATGGGGGGGGGGAGTTGGGTGGTTAAGACAGTAGCGCTGCTAAAAGTAAGCCTGATTTAAGGACATGTCATGAAAGTTACATACCTTTTAGTAAACGGTATATTTATTCCTTGCCCAGCCCTAACCCAAATGAAATCCTTAATAGGGGTAGTCACATAAATGTACTTATCACTTTAGGGGGTTGCAGCATTGCAAAGTTTGAGTATACCTGTTTTAAAGGAAAATACTCCCCATTTACAGAGTTATAGAAAAAAATTAATGAAAATTAGTTTGCTAAATATTAATATCCACCATTAAGTGTTTTGGATTTGGAAAATCCCACCAGATATTAATGTTTCATGTTAAGATTCTGTGTGCTTTTAATTTTTAATGCACCTAGTAATTTTTAAATACTACCACTACTGCTATACAAAACTAAATAGGTATTATGATGTGCTTATTAAAAGACAAAGATGCTTGTGTCCAACAGCTTTCTGAAAAAGAAAAATCAATTTAATGACTCTAGTTACATCAAAATGAAACTGTGTTTGCTTTTCCAAATATGCAAGAATGATAAACTGACTATACAATATACATATAGCTCATGCCTCTAGAATGGCAGGTACCAAAAGATTAAGTGTAAAAATCATTTTATCCTGTCCACCTCTATTATTTTGATTGCTTAAGAACAAATACACAACTGTTTGTTTTTTAAATGTCTATATTCTTTTGAAACAATATTCATTTTGTATTCACATGATTTTACCAGGTATGAAGAGACATAAAAAATGTATTGATTATATAGCATCATAAAGAAATGCAGAACTACAGGTAGTATTTATTATAAATTTACAGCTGAAATTTATATTCATTTATATAAATTTATATAGCTGGGATTTTTTCCCTTAAAATATAATGATCCCATATATCCAAGCATCAAATTTCCAATTTCAATGCAAGTATTTCTAGGCCTAACAAACTTCTTTGCTGGTTAGGTTTATGCCCCTTTTTACATTAAAAGATGTGGTTACCTGTAGAGATACAGAATGAATTATGCCCACCATCTGCACAAGATAACCATCTATCACTTCAGAGCATTTTTGTTTTATTAAATTATTGTTCAGCCCCTCTGGCAAAGAGCTTGCAGTATTATGCAAATAGACACTAACTCCTTCATTAAGTTAGCAATTTTTCATCTCTTTCCCCAGCCCCGTTATGAATTAGTTTATGGCTTGCAAATTTAAAAAAAACGGATGCAAAGCATCATTGCAAACTGAAAACCTCTCCTTACTATCACTGACTGCATAGGCTGAATCTTAGCAGCCCACGTTCATGAGACATAGTTCAACAAGTAAACTCTCACTGACACTGGTGAGTAATCCATTTCAAAAAAACTTAACAAGTACCAGTCTGCATCTAAGGTTTATATTTATTAACACGGAACCTGGCAATATAAGGAGTTCTGTTACTATCTGCAAGTCTCAAGGTATTTGAACTAATCGTGGCACTATAAAATGGCAAAGATATTGTAATAATGCCCATACCTTCTGTATAAGCATCAAAAGGCCTAGATAATTTGATTTACACTGAAACTGAACATGGCTGTACTAGTGAAATACCTTTACAGTACAAAGTTAATCCTTTCTCTCCACATTCAAGAAATCTGACTTTCTGATTCAGATAGATAAAACTTTATTATAGTCAAGAGACCAAAATAATATTTTGTTACTTATAAATCATTTACTTTCTCCCTATGTTTAAGAGTACTCATTTAAGAGGAAGTACTTTTAAACTCTTGCAGCAAATATTGATAATAAAATACTAAAGAAATTAGTGTGGCTTGGAGATTCCTATAAATAAGAGCAAGCTTCTTATAATTTACCCATAATGTTGCACTTGGTGGTGCATATTATTGCCACAAAAATATTTTAAAATTTCAGTCCACATCAATTTATATACATTAAATCAATCCTGAAATTCCCAGCCCCAACATTCACATACCAAATGTACTAATTTAATATCCTATTTTATAAGAAATTTAATGCTGTTTTTTTCCTTCAGTTTGAAATGTTCTATCATGTAGGGATGCCAAACTGTGCAGACAATTAAACATTTTATTAGAGAGGATGAAGACTCATTTTCTTTATGTGTATTGTTTCATTTTATCCTTTCTTAATTATCTTAAATGACTGAAGATGAATGAATAACTTTATTTTGGTCTTTGACCAGCCTTTACAATAAAAGAAAATAGTTTAATTAAACAATTCATTGTCAGGAAAAAGGAAAACAATAAATAGTAAAACAATGTATCTAATTTAAAATTTTGCGTAATTGTATAGCTTGATAAAAATATTTGGCCACCAGGTATGTGAGTGTAGAATCAGCATCCCTTAAAAAGAAATAAACGTAAAATCTATCAGTATGACCCACGGAAATGACTGAAGGATATGTTATCAAAACTGAATAAAGTCTCTGTCAGGAAAAAAAACGCAACAAAATAATTTAATTACCATTTTGACAGTGTAAATATACCAGAGTATGATAGCAAAATCAATGTTGAATATCTTTGTCCTTTGGATTAGGACTATGCACCCTTCCGTCTTTGTATTGGGAATTTTTAAAAATATATTTTTTAAAATATATGATTCAAAAAATGAATTAGAGGGATTTGCTAACCTTACTTCTGATGAATGACAATAGACTGAGTACAAAGTAATTTTACATTTCAGATTTGCAAAACAAATTATACAGGGATACCAGTTTTGATGAGAACACTCATTTCATTTATCTCTATTAACAATGCAAATCAAATGATTTTATGTCAGATAAAAAAAAAATTTCAGGGCAGAAGAACATTTGTTGTCCTCATAAGCCTCTGACCAGCCTAGTAATGATGAACTTTGTGTTTTTTTTTATTTCCAATGGAATAAAAAGTGCAGTACTGAAATATATTATGTTTATCTTTTCACACTAAATGAAAGGCAATAATAAAATGTTAACTCTCCAGGCACTTGTCAGAGTTAAACATTTTTTGTCTTCTCCTCCTAAGAAATACTGTTTGTTGCAGTCCAGGAGAGTTACAATTCTTTAGGCAGAAAGCAGCATTTTCTTCCATTTTAAAAGCACTACTGTATAGACTCCACAGTTTTCCTTTTTATGCGAGGATCGTTTTCTTATCCTCATCTGGCCTTTTGGCTACCCCTCTCTCACTGGCAGGGAGGGGATAGCTGGGAGCGGCTGGGCAAGAAAGCAATGTTACAGACATAATTTGGGTGAAAGGTGTATTATTTGTTTAGTTCAGCAACTGAACTGGCAGCTGCCTAATGCTTTCAGAGACTTCACACCAAGGTCTGCCTCCCAACCACTAACAACACTCCTATTTACCAATAACGTTACAGGAATAACGATAATAATACTGCTTGCTTCTTTCTCGAGCGCCACAAACACAGCTCACATACCCTCCCCTTCCCTCCCCCAATCTCAGCTCTCAGGGCTGGCCGCGGTGGGAAGTACTGTCAAATAACAAATAGAGCAGACAAAAGACTGCGACCGTGTGTGTGTTTGTGTGTGTGTGCGCGCGCGCGCGTGTGTGTGTTGGGGGTTCGGGGTCTTGGGAGCACAGAGGTACGGAGAGGAACGGGAGAAAGAAACGAAGAAACGGAGGGGGGGCGTGGAGGAGGAAAGCTAGGGTAAAGGTGGAAAAGGAAGAGAAGCGAAGCGGAGGGCAGATTGGAAACCGGAATGGAACTTGACAGGACGGAGGGCAGCGGAAGGGCAGACGGGAGGAGGAGGCAGACAGGACAGAAAAAAGGACAGAGGGGAAGGCGGACGGGAAGGATGTTTGGAATTAGGACGGAGGGGGCAGAAGAGGCGACCTCCCCCTCCGCGGTCCGTGGCAGGGCACTCACTCACCCACTTGCAGCACGTTATCTACGGCGCCTGTCTCCAGGAGGCGGATGCCTCTGCGGAACGGGAGCCCCTCAGAGATGGCGGCGCTGGCCGGGGCCGGCAGAGGGGCCGGGCCGGACGCACCCGAGGGAACAGCTGGGCCAGGGACGGTCGCCGGACTCTCCTCTCCTCCAACTCCGATGCTCGTCCCGTTGCCCGCGGCTGCTGAGGCACCGCCGGATGCCCCATTGCCGCTGGGTCGCCCGGGCTGGAAGCTGGAGTACATGCAGATCTGACGCTCGCTGCGGGGGAAGCTCCAGTAGACGATGCGGCGCTGTACGGGCTCCGGGATGCGCTGGAAGCGGCCCTCTACCCGCTCGAAGGCCCAGCTGCCCGCCACCCTCTTGGCTGCCGCGTCCAGCAGCGATTCGGGCTGCAGCAGGGGCAGCAGCGCCCCCTCCGGCCCGCAGCCAGGCCCCGTGCCCGGCCCGCCCGGGGGGCAGCAGCCGCGCGTCCCGCCGCCGCCGCAGCCACCGCCCGCCGCCGCCGTTCCGACGGGACCCCCCGGGAAGCCCCCGGATCGGGGCAGCGTCGCCACCCCCACCACCCGCGAGCACAGGCGCTTGGGGCCCGGCGACCCCGCGGCGGGCAGCGGCGGTCGGAGCAGCTCCTCTCCCTCGCCTCCCTCCGCCATGGCTGCGCCCGACCCACTGAGTTCCAGCCCGTGCCTGCCTGCCGCCCGCCCGCCTGCGAACGCGGGGGGGCGGCGGTAGAGGGAGGAGACTGCGGCGGCGGGGAAGTGGAGTGGAGGGAGGGTGGACGAGCACCCCGGCGTGGGCAGCTGCCCCAGAGACCCGCGGCGGGAGGGAGACAGGGAGCGTGTATCACGTGGCCCTTTCCTCTACCATTTAGCCCCCCTCCCGAACAATTACCCACTCCTGTCTGCAACCTGCGTAGGTGTGGGGTGGGGGCGGAAGATCTCTTCACGGATTGACTCCCCCCCCCCCCCTACACACACACAGTACTTCCCATTCTTAATCTGACCGAGATTTCCCCTTTAACAATAGTACCGGGTATCTGCGTTGAACAACCGCAAAGGGGGAGTAGAGGGAATGCTTTTGTTCGCATTCAGGGAAGCAAGATTGCCGCGGGAACAATGTTCACGGGGAATTACTTCGCGGCGCGCAAGAGCTCTGCTCCGGAATCTGCTCGCCACGGTCCTTCGCGGGCTGGGTCCTGGCTGGAAAGAAAAGTAGGACTCGGAACAGCATGCCCGGTTCCAGCTGCGACTTTCTTGAGAGATTACTGGATTGGCCGGTCTCTCAACTAGGATTAAGCAGGACTTCAAAGGCTGGTGCCAATGTTGGTAGGCGCGCTTGAACTCTCCACCACCTCCTCTTTTAGAAATAAGGCGTCGAAAAGTGAAGCGTTCTCCTGTCGTACGAACGCCGCTTTGCCTACTCCATTCACACCACGCAGAATTAGCTTTTGCAGCTTCTCACAACACAGCATTAATATTCCTTTAGCCAGCAGTAATACTGAAGTGCAAGACCTAGAAAGGGCCATCTCAAAGAGCAGAACTCCGTAGAGCCCTCTGCTGTAATACAGTTAAGTACCCTGCCGTTTTACCAGAAATCCACAAAGCAAGCAATCACTACTGTATTTCTACTTCCATTAATAAATCTCTTTCCACGGATCTCCCTCAAGGACTTCCATCCCAAATACACCTCCTGCACCATGCAGGCCCCCAATATATGCACTGTTTAAAAAAGAATATGCCCTTTTCTTCCTTTTTTTAAAGTCTTTGTACAAAGATTTGATAACTTGGTATTTATCATATCTAGACCAGAGCACAGATTAACTGAGCATATGTAGAGTATAACTCTTTCACTACTGTATAACAATCCAATCATGCAGATTGTTTACTGAAGTTAATTAGCCTTCACATTTCTATCTCTTCAGACTAGGAGGCAGACCCTGGTATACCCTAGCAGAAAGTTTCCAAATCAAACTGTAGATTGGTTGGCAAAACTCTTGTATACACTAACACTTTTGGATCTTTACCAAAGATCTAAAGCTGATCTTCACATAGGTTAAACTCCTCACACGAAGATGTGTTGAGACATTGAATCATAACTGACTCAGCCATATTCTGTAGAAGCTTGGTTATTTTCCTTGAAACAAAGCACTCACACATGCATATAAATCATGGGTGTCCAACCTTTTGGCTTCCCTGGGCCACATTGAGTGAAGAGGAATTGTCTTGGGCCACACATAAAATATATAATATAGTTAATGTGTATAAGTAATAAAGCTTATTTTTTAAAAAATATTTTTTTATATTTTTATTATAAATTTTTTAAAAAGGGGGCAACATAAAACTAGTGGGATATTTGACCTTGTTTTTGTGAAACTAATGCATCAATGTCTGGTTCGATGAAAGTGGTTGCAATTCTCAGTGACTTCTGAAGGTGCTAGTCAGAAATTTTAATTCTAATTTTACTCTTCGTGTGCTTCATCCTTGAAAATAGTTGCTCACAGATGTACTGCTGCCAAAAAGCGATGTCATGAATAAGGCGTGATTCTGAAGCGAGGGATATTTTTCTCTGGGAAGATAGGTCTTATAAAAGTCCAGTAGAGAGACATGATCAAATTTTTCTTTTGAGTTGAATGTCTGATTGCAACTCTATGCATTCCATTTGAAAATTTGGAGGTAATGTAGTTATGTCGACTGAAAATGGAGTCGAAAATATACCAAAATATTGATGATTTTTCCGGAAATCTTGAAACCTGTTCTCAAGTTTCTGTATCAACCCGAAAAGCAAGGCTGCATATTTTTCGCTGTTCACAGGACTGTGTTTAGCCAACATATTAAAATGTATAAAATTATTTTCCATAACTTGAGCTTGCCATACTTTAAGTTTCATTTCAAACGCTGTTATGGTTTGAAACATTGCAGTGATAAGTTGGTTTTCACCTTGAAGATGTATGTTTAACTCATTTAAATGAGTGGTCACATCCACCAAAAATGCTAAATCTGTGAGCCATTTTTTATCTCCAAGTTCTGGCACAAATTTTCTTTTTGATTCCATAAATGACTTGATTTCATTTCGCAAATCATAAAATCTTTTCAGCATTTTACTCCGACTTAGCCACCTTACTTCAGAAAAGTAAATGATGTCCCCATAATCAGCATCCATACTTTTAAGGAACTCCTGGAATTGGTGATGATTCAATCTTTTGGCCCTTATGAAATTCACTGCTTTGATGACAATTTGCATGACATTATCCATTTTTAAAGCTTTCACGCATAAATTTTCTTGATGTAGAATGCAGTGATACTTCATCAAACATGAGTTGCCGGCGGCACTTGCATCGTCTTCTATCAATTTTGTAAGTCCCTCACTTTTACCAACCATCGCCAGGGCGCCATCAGTAGATATACCAGATATGTTGACAATGGTTAAAGAAAATCGCTTTAATGTCATTTTCACTGCTTCGTACAAATCAAGAGATTTAGTTGTGTCTTTTAATGGCACCAAAGAAGTCATTTCTTCAGTGACATTATATTCGTTATCAATACCTCTAATAAAAATGGCAAGTTGAGCCGTATCTGTAGCATCAGTACTTTCATCCATCGCCAAAGCATAAAATTTGAAATTAGCAGCTTTACTCTTCAAACCTCTTTCGACAGATTTTCCTGTTTCTAAAATTCACCTGGCTATAGTCTGGTGAGACAAACTGATTTTAGAAAAATCACTTTTTTTTATCAGGACAAATTATGTCTGCCATGCTTTCCATACATTGCTTAATAAACTCACCATCGGTAAATGGTTTTGATTTTTTTGCAATCAGATTTGCTACCAAATAACTAGCTTTTATAATAGAGTCCTTTTGAGTTGTGACTTTTTTAAAAAAAATTGTTGAGACGACAGACTTTTTTTCAGTTCCGCTAATTTGTCTTTATGACAAATTCCTTGATATGTTTCGAATTTGGCAGCATGTTTTTCCATATAATGCCTTTTCAAATTGTAGTCTTTGAAAACTGACACATTTTCCCTACAAATTAAGCGTAGTGCCTTAGTATTTGTCTCAACAAAAAAGTACTCATCTGTCCATTTTTCGTTGAAGACTCTTCCTTCATCCACGATTTTTCTTTTTTTATTTTCTTTTTTGGGTTCTGTTTTCTGTTGAAATGATGTTGAAGCCATGCTGGAATAAATTTATTTAGGAATAAATATTTTTTTAAAGAAATAACACAACAAGCCCATTGTAAATTGTTAGGTAGGCAAATAAACAAAGCAAAGTTTAATAATCAAATAAGAAAACTTACATGTCTACTTAATAATAATAACAATAAACGCCTGTCGTCACAGAACACGTGTAGGTAGGTTGAAATATATATAACGCCAAGTCGCCACAAGCTGACGTGTGTAGGAGGCGATGGCGGAGTTAGCACTGTACTGCCCCCTCCCCTACACAGCGTTCTGTTGTTTCTACCTACGCAGTCTGTGCTGAAGCACCGCGCAATCGAGTCACAAAAAATTTGCAAAATAATGTTAAAAGTTTACAATTTTTGGAGGCCGCATTACTAGCTGTTCAGGGCCGCATGCGGCCCATGGGCTGTGGGTTGGACACGCCTGATATAAATGTTACTTAATGCTTTGAACAGCAGTGCCAATAAGCAAATATACAGAAATGAGAGAACTATATGAACTATTCTACTATGATAATACAAAGCTAAATCGTGTTTCCCTAAATTTTGACTTCCACAAATACTCTCAGAAAGCAAGATTACAAGCATAAAGTTTCACATTAACTTGGTGTGCTACAAAGAAAATATTCCTCAGATGGAGACAAACCCCTAAAGATAAACTCTCAGATTATCAAGAGATATTGTACAACCTTGTATCACAAAAATAAAACTAAATCCTTTGCAACAGCAGGCAAAAGGGAGAAGTAACTCTATGGCAGGGCTTTCCAAACTCTTGCCGTTGGTGACACACCAACGGCCGGCGTGCAAAACCCCGGAAGCGCTGCTGGTGCTTCCAGGTGGCCGCTGCGGCGCGCTTTCGGGTTTTTGCACGCCGTGGAGGCAGCGGTAGCATTGGCGTCCTGGAACCCGGAAGTGCTGATGGCCCGCTGCCACATGCAGCAGCAGCAGTGCACCATCAGCGCTTCCGGGTTGTCGTGCGACACACTTGGGGCCCCCAGGTGACACAGTAATGTGTCGCGACACAGTTTGGAAAGCCCTGCTCTATGGTATTCTAATCTGACAGCTCACAAACTAGCCTTCACATTAATTATTTACAATCAACAAAATACAGTATATGATCACTGGATGTGTAGTTAGCCCTGCCTTTCTAGGGAAGAGAGTTGTGTTCATAAGCACATTTTGCTGACAAACATTTAACTGGCATTAATATTTATCAATTAATTTAGGATTGCAGTCTCAGGATCCATCCATTTTCCCTTGCTGCAGGGACACATATACAATTCCAGCTTTCAAAAATAAGTCACCCTGTTTCTAGCTGGTGAGCTCCTTCAAAAGTGAGGGGAGAAGGAAGCATTAGAGCCTAAATTTCAGTTTCTGGGGGAGAGGGTTAACATCTAATCTCCATATAACAACTGGCTTCTTAACAACTTGCTAGTGTCCACAGTTTTATTCATTATGCATCAAGCCGATTGGTTCCACACATTTAGACATAGTCTCAAAAAGGCAAGCTTCAGGGTACATGCATGCTCCTTCAAGCTAAAATGGAATCAGAGCAGGTTTCTTAAAAAAGGGAGGGGGGAAGAAAGGGGAGGAAAGTAGTTTTGTGCCACACAGAAAATGTTAGCTTTTACTAACAAAGTAAAAGCTAACATTTAGCATTTAGCAAAGCAATGTTAAAAATATGTATTAGTTTACAGAGCTAGTAACTTATTAAACATTTAGATATTTTTGTCTATTTTATGAATTTTTATAGCAATCCACTACAATAAAAGCAGTGATAGAACAATCTTCTCAGTATACTGGGAATTGAAATATGATAATATGCCAACTGCAGGGCTTCAGATTCTAGTTATGTTCAGCCCCACAATAAAAATGCTACCAGTAATGTTGGTTAAGAACTGTGTCTCTAGTGCCATTGTTAGGCACCACTTCACTGGCACAGGGTTGACCAATGGATTCAAACCAACAGGAACATTTGTCTAACTGATCTTATTGTACCCTATATTTAACGTGCAAGATGTCATAGGAAGGAAAGTCCATCCTAAGTATGGAGCAGAGTGTGTTTCTCAGGCAAGAGCCTGCAGAGAGCCTGCAGAATTTTCCTTAGCCAAGTATTCAAGGCCCTCCCATGGAAAGAAAAAAATGCTCCTTTGGGGTATGAGGTATGCTCATATGCCACAGACACACACTGACAGCAGCCACCGCCTCTGTAGCTGATTTCATTGGGCAGAATATTGGAAAGCAGGAATTGGGAACTTTGGCTAAGAGGAAAATATGCTCCTACTTCAGCCTTTGCATGCCTGAAATCTTTTTTTTTTGGTCTTTTTTTTTTTTTTTTTGAGAAGGGCAAAAGTTTACTATAGTGATATAGGCAGCAATATATTTTGTGCTATCTGCTCAATAACCCTGTGGAGGAACAACTAGGAGCATCCAATAATTGGGGGTTTAAATAGGTCCCAAACCAATGGGAGAAGAGTCTGTGGAGAACAATGGAAAATGTAGAAAATAACAGGCAATGTCACAGACACAGAATAAAGCATTTATGAGGATCTGAGAAATAAAAAGGAATAGGTATCTCCCAGTGATTGTGAGTATGCGTACTTTCTTCTCTGTTGCAGATTGGACTGGAACAGTGTGCATAAGAAGTTACTGGTGCTTCATGCGTTGAACCTCCAATGCTTCTTGGAGGGGGAGTTCCAAAAGATAGTGATAGGGACTCATATTCAGCCCTGTGGTATTGGATTAGGGTGTCCCTCAAGGTTTAATTTGTCTCCTATACTGTTTAACAAATATGAACCTACTGGGATAAGCTGTCTACAGTTTTGGAACTTGGTATCCCTACTATGCTGGTAACATCCCAGTGTTTTTCTCTCCTTTATAGCTAACTTCAAGAAAACTTTTAAAATCCTAAACTGGTATTTGATCTCAGTAATGCAGGGGTGGGCAACGTCAAGCCTGCGGGCCATATAAGGCCCATGGGGCTCCCGCCTAAGGCCCATGGGGCTCCCGCCCGCAAACCCCGCCCCTTCCACGCGATTGGCACTTGCCCGCAAACCCCGCCCCCCAGTGCTTGTGATTGGCTCCCGCCCACAAACTCCAGCCCCCGGTCTGCGGAAATCCCAGAAACCCCGCCCCCCACCCCCCCGGTCCCCGGTTATAAATATCCAAATGGCCCTTGGCAGAAAAAAGGTTCCCCACCCCTGCAGTAATGGATCAGATGAAGAAGAAAAAAATAAGTTGAACCTTAATTCAGACAAGATAGAGGTGTTCCTATCAACTGAAAGACAAGTTTTTTTAAAAAAGGATTCAGTCTGTGTTAGATGGCATTACATTTTCTCTGAAGATTCAAGTTCATTACTTCAATGTGCTCCTGAACTCAGCCCAGAATCTGGCCATTCAAAATTCAGTGGTAGCCAGGAGTACATTTGCATAGCTAAGTGCACCTATTCCTGGAGACAGTAAATCCGGTCATGGTTATAACCTGCTGGAATTACTGTAACATACTGTCTATAGCAGGGCTTTCCAAAGTGCTGCCGCTGGCGACACACCAGCGGCGGTGTGCACGGCAACGGCGCGAGGGGGGCGTGCGGCGGCACACGCGTACGGCGATGGCGTGGGGGGGCGTGCGGCGTGCGCGCGCATGGCGGCCGCCGTGCATGCGCGCGCTGCCGCTTCCGGGTGGTGTGGCGACACACCACGCTGTGTGTGGCGACACACTTTTGTGTCGCGACACACAGTTTGGAAAGCTCTGGTCTATAGAGCTGCCTTTAAAAAGTGTTTGGAAACTTCAGCTGGTCCAGAATTCTGTATTTCTTGACTGTGTTTTATTTTTGTGAAGTGGGTCTCCTTTCTTAAAATAACTGCACTGCTACCAGTCTGTTTCTGGGCACAATTCAAAGTGCTGGTTATGACTTCTGAAACTACCTGAAGAACCAAGCTACCTGAAGACCACATCTTCAGGTGGGGCTGCCTGGATATTTAAGAATTGAGGAAAGGTTATTCTCTTGTTGTCATCACCGTTAGAGAAAAACCTGACGAGAGATCATAGCTCACAAACATCCTGAAGCATTCACAAACTCTCGTGCAGTGGATTGGTCTGCATGGGTACCCTTTAGATCAGGGCTTTCCAAAGTTTTCCCGCGGCGACACACCAACTGCCTTTGGTGTGTCGCCGCGGGAAAACCCGGAAGTGCCTGTGCTGGCTAGCCTCCGGATCAGGTTACAAAGAGTCTTGGCAGTCAGCCAGAGGTGAGGAATACAGCCCAGAGTCACTTTGCAAGAATAGCCAAGAGAGAGACAAACCAGTAATCCGTGTGCCAATGGTCAAAGGGTGAAGCCAAGAGGTAGTCGTAAATCCAAAGCCGGGTCAAGGAGTCCAGAAGTCAGGGTAACGATAGTCCAAACAGGGTCAGGAACACAGGAAACAAGACAGGATACCAGAGTGGTTGCGAAGCCAAAATGCAACGTTGCTCCCACAACTCCCTCATCGCTCTGCTGGTAATTTATCAGGAGCTCAGGAGCTGTCATGTGGGTCCTGCAAAGACTCTCCCTGACCTCTGCGTAACTCCCTAGCAGCCAGCCGAGCACTCCTCCTTCTATCCTTTAAGGCGAGGTGCACACGCCTCCGCCTCTGCCCTTTGGGAGATTCAGGTGAGCTGGGAGGCTGATGGGCTCCAGCTGGCTGCTGGCTAGAGGGTGGGGACAAACCACCATCCCCGGCTTCCTCCCCTGTAGCCTCAGTTATTGGCTGCTGGCCAGAGGGTGGGGACAAACCACAATCCCCAGCTTGCTCCCCTGTAGCCTCGGGTATTGCCAACTCCTGCGGTGCTGGATCTCCGTCTGGGGCCGTGCCTGTGTCTGGGGCCTCGCCTGGCTCAGTCCCCTGGAGGTTTGTCAGGGGCAGCTCATCTTCTGACTCCTCTGACTCCTCACTGGAGCCTTGAGGCAGAGGCTGAACCAGGACAGTGGCGCCATTGCGGCAGCGCGCAAAAACCCGGAAGCGCTGCTGCCGCTTTCGGGTTTTTGTGCCGCCGTTGGTGTGTTGCCGCGGGAAAACCCGGAAGCGCTGATGATGATCAGCGCTTCTGGGTTGTGTGGCGACACACTAGACTGTGTGTGGCGACACACAGTTTGGAAAGCTCTGCTTTAGATAGCCTCCTGCTGCAAGCAGCGTTTGAAAGCAGTATTTTGGTACGGTTTTGATCTGCAGCAGATCTGGGCTGGGTATATTGGATTTTGCTCATTTTACAGTGTGGTTTGCTGTGTTTTAATTAATGTTTAAATTACATTGTTTTAAAAATATTATTCTTAGCTTTCTTGAGCCCTGCTTGTTGGCAGAATGGATATAAATCTCATAAATAAATAAATAAATCCAGAAGCTCCACTTCCTGACTGATTCTTACCTTGATTTTCTAATGCCCACACTCCCACTACACAATATTAATACAACATACATTCCTTTATGGAAGAATGTAGGAAATCATTTAATGAAATAAACCAAGTCAATTTTTAAAACATGAGGCAATGTTCTAATTTTTCAGGACTGAGACATAGTCTTATGAATGGAAGAATTAAGGGTGCTCTGTGAATCTTATTTTCTGGTGCCTGTTACAAAAAAACAAAAGCCCAGGACAATAAATGTATTTCCCTTTGTCCTCATTTATGCTTCTGAAAGAAGTACATTTAGAAATAGAAATACTTTTGACTGCACAGATTCAGATCTTCAGATCTTCAAAACAGAATCAATCAACGTAGAGTGGATGGCACAGATTGTGAAAATCAACAGATTGTTTCTATCACTATTGATTAATGATTAATCAAATCCTCCTCAAGTAATATCAGTGCTAATCAGTTACTACATTGTACATCAAGAACTTATGAGTCAATGAATCATGGATCCTTTTAGATGGAACTTTCATTCTGTGATTGCCTTGCCTTTAGAAGGCCCCATTATTTTGATGAGGGTGCTATATGATATCTTCCATGTCTACTTCTGTCTTTCACTGAGAATTCTACCTGTCTTCCCACAAAGCCATATAATATACTAGGACAAGGTAAATTCATTTTTGGACTAGTTGACACATAAATGGCTGGCATTGGGTAAGTTAGTTATTCAAGAAAAATTGTGGTGCTTTGGTGGCTGTGACCAATGACAAAATTAGGGCTATCACATCTGGACTGCAGAAATCTGGATGACTGCTAGATGGTAACAGAGAAATGTAGAAAAATGTAGCTCCTTGTTGCCATCTGGGAACCCTGACAACATTTCCAAGAAGATAAACTAATGAGATTGTTTTTTGCTACTCCTCTGATCTCCAAGAATGCTCCCTATAGCAATGTTGACGAATGGAAAAAATAATCTCAGTCAATGAGACAAACAGGGAAATAGAGAAAGAGGGAGCCCATCCCACAACTCTTTAGGATAAGAAACTGAGTGACCAAAATGAGACTACAGTACATGTGAACTGCTGTGGAATGCTGGCCCAGAAGGCTTGACTAGGATAACCAATGAATTATGTGCCAAATGCTCCCAGAATCCTCTGTAACATGCAGGAATTCCAGTATGGATAGGCAGTTACTCTGTAATCAAATCACTCATTAGTCCAGACAGAAATTTCTTAAAGGCAGAAAGTTTGAAATATACTGCTTACATTTAGTAGTCTGCCAATTAAATATTTTAAGCCTGCAGCCTTATTTTTAAGGTGCTGTATAAATTCTATTTTAGGATAACAACTGAAAGATCAAACTTATTTGTGTATGTATTTCATCTTATTGCTCAAGACAAATAATAATAATAGGGAATAAGGTTAAGGGAAATGCTTATCCACATGCATTACTGTCACCTGTAATCGTTTGTCAGCAAGCCCCTAAATTCCTACTGGACATGGAGATAAGGTGAATTCTCTAACCTTTCTTACAACTCCCTACCACCACTATTTAATTTGAAAATTCATAATAGTTTTGCCTTTTCTTTTTTCCATGGTGTATTGGGTCAAATTGGAAATAAGAAAAGGCTAACAATCATCTAACCCTTTTCTGGAGTTCTATGGAGGAGGAGAGGAGAGGTGTAGTTTAGTTTCCTGTAGGGAAATTAAGCAGACTTAAATCTAAGTAATGATGTTTTAAAGCCGAAGTCCCTCTTGTGGCAGAAAGAGGAAATCAATGTATAGTTCAGTTGCAACCAACAGAAACATGAAAGATGATCTCTAAATATACATTAAACTCTTGAGTGTCGCAGCAGTTCCTGAGATATGTACTGTAAAGTTCTTACTATCTAAGGCAGTGTTTTTCAACCTTGGCAACTTTAAGATGTGTGGACTTCAACTCCCAGAATTCCCCAGCCAGCTTGCCTCCTGGGGAATTCTGGGAGTTGGTCCACACATCTTAAAGTTGCCAAGGTTCACAAATCTCGGGTATGCTGCCTCTAGTCGTGTGAAGCCAAACACATGTCTATATGTAAAACCTGAATGGGTTCTCTGAGTGTGTAAGCTTATACTCAGTACTTAATTATTAACAAAAAGTAAGGATATTTTTCATATACACTCAACTTAAAAGCAAAATTTAAGGTGTGATTATATTTTTCTAAAGTATTTTTTTTCTTTACAAAAAGCTGGAGTTTCACTTAACAGATAAGTACATATTCTTTGTTTATTGACCCTCCCTCTTGACCTTCCACCTTGACTGAGGGTAAAATCTAAGTGATGAAGAGCTATGTACAGGTCCAAATATACTGAAGACCTTTGCTAATAGGCCTGAAATGTACATAATATCTTCTTAACTGAATCTCTACAAGGAGTTAGATCTGAATAGTCACAGTGCTTCCTTGGAGTATAACAGAAGTAGAAACGGGAGGCATGTCTTTCCTAATTAAAGTAGAAGGACAATCCCTTCCATGGCCAGCCTAAAACAGGTTGGCATCTGGCAGAGCAGCAACCAGCAAGACCACCATTCAATATTTATATTGTATTCAAACATAATATGAGGAATCCCTGTGTTCTGATGTATTTCAACAGGGTCCCCAGAAGATCTGGCAAGTTGGCACCATGTCAGGATTTCTGAGGAAACTATATCTCATATTTGGTATTCCAGCACAGATCTAATACTTAGATTCTTTCACACAATGGTTTGTCCAATTAGAATTGGGCAACTGCTCTATAATCCTAATGTAGGGCCATTAAGAAAAGTGCCTAGACTGCTGATATCATAAATTGAAGGACACAATAACAGGCAGTTTGAATTGAGCCAGGTTTCATTTAGCTCAGATTACACAAATATGCACTTCTAATTCATGTCTGTTTTAAAACAGCTGCCAAGAGGCCAAAATGTTCTCACTTATACTATCTTCTCTGCAATGAACTCTATATATCCTCCAACCCCCAAACCCTGCTCAAACAGTAACCTATAACAGCTAAATTAGATTGACTTTCTTTGGAATTCTAAGTGGCAAAAGGGTTCTTGAAAAAAGGCACGTAACGCCTACTTGTGGTATGATAAAGTTAAAGTTAATAAGGATTTTAAATCACCAAAAGTCCCAACATATTGAACAATATATGTATTGAGTGAAAAGGAAAGCATAGTTAATTATAACAGAATAGATTATGCTATTGCATAACATTAAATAGCAGTACTGTATCTAGGTAGAATGTCTTAATTAGCTCACAATTCAACATGTGAAATTAAGTCAGTTTTCTTTTTTAATTAGTTTCTGATGGAGAACATGTGGTAGATGTTTATACTTAAAAAAAAAACAAAGGCAGTTGCTAAACTAAAAGCCAAATGGGAAAGTGCCTTCTGAGTAGAAAGGCAAAATACAAAGCAAATGAATGAAAAAAGAAAAAGAAGAAAAAATATTAAGAATACAAAATTAACATTGTTTTAAAATCCCACATCATTCTTCAGTTCATAAATGTGCAATGTACTCTTTATACTTAAAATTAATACAATTCAAAAAGGTTGTATTTCTTGATCACCACCCATATCTTACTTTATATTTATGCTTGGACAGTTGACAGTTGTTGTACATATCTGCTTAAGAAGGTGTTTCAATAAAAAGACAGGTCATAATATGAAATGGCTTTGAGGTCCACATTATTTCAGACTAAGTTCACACACTCTCTTAAGCCATCAGTTGTTTTAATTATGGGTTGTGGAGCAACCCATAGTGGCTTGGAGATACCTAACATTAAGCCATATTCCATAACTTAGAGAACACACTGGCTAGGATCCAATATCATGTTCTGCCTAAACCGGATTATAGCTTATCACAAGGCATGTATCCAGTAAATGTGTTTGAATCCAGCCTAGATTTGTAATGGCTGAATTCTTGATAAAAGTCAAGAAATCAAAATACCAGTAGAGCTGGCTAATATGACATTATGGAGTCCTTGGGTGCACTGAAGACGTTGCCTAGCCTGGCAATGAAACGTCTGCAAGAAAACAACAAGGCTCAGAGAGCACCAAGGACTCCACAGTTCAACCCTGAGCTACAAATATTCTCTTCGATTGGTAATATGACATTCCCATTAATTATGTGGAAGGTATCTATTTGACCAAAACCTTTCTAGAATTGGCTGGAGGTCAGGTGGGTTAAAAGAACTTTCACCAAGACAACATGCCATCTTACAATATATATTATAAGTCTCTTTTATGTATGTATTAATTGACAAGGTCAATTAACTAATTAATGAACTGACAATTGCCTTCCAGATTTCTGCCTCTGTTTGAGTTTTTAGTCTACTGCCTGAACTTCTTCATTCTATAAATGAGCTAAGAGGAACCAGACTATACTTTCCTTCAAGCCTGGTGCCCACATGGTAAGCAAAATCTAACAGAACGTAACAGAAAAGTAATCCTGTACATTACTTTATCCTTCAGTTAGAAATATACTTTCTCGGGAAGCCAACAATTATTTTAGGGGCTAACAAATAGAAAGATGCTGCAGGAGAATCCTGAGTTCCTTGCAGAAGGAATTACTGTCCTTTCCATCCTTCAGGAAGAAATGCTAATAAGAGGGTTTAAGATCCAGGATGTGACTCACCAATCCAGGAAAGAAGGTTCCTGGACCAGCTGGCCTGGGTTGAAAGCAGTGCTAAGTTCAGCAGAAAGGAGCCCTAACAAATTATGCTTCCCTCTAATCATTCATATTGACTCTATTCATAAGAAATGCTAAAATAACTTGGAGATCATTTTTACCAACTTGAAAAGAGCACAGATAAAACAAAACCAACTATGAATAAACAGAACATTTAAAATTAGTCTTCAGGATGGTTTATATTCTCTTTTCATCCAGTCAGACTAGTGCCAGATTTCAGTATGGTGACAAGTGGTCAGTGCTGTAATTGACCCAGACATTTTTCATCAGGAAACCTCAACCTTGGCCTCAAATCCCATAATCACCCCTAAAAAAGCAGAAATGTCCCGGTACCCTCTTGAATGGGAGTTATGGGTTCTAAAAACAAACACATCTGAAGGGTATTGGTTTGAGATGACTGCAACAACCAGGGTAACTAACACCAATTAATACACTGTGGAGTACACGTAATTATGGAGCAAGTTACAGTAAAGATATAATTCCTCTTATGTTGCTATTGCTCCTGCATCGAAAGGGGTATGTCATGGGTCACTTTGCCAAAGTTAACTTTGTCCAAGTCTCATAAAGCGCACAGAGGGAAGAACTCTCAATAAGCCATCTCAGGTTGATCAGTCTGGCCAAGTAGAGTTACCTTTGTATGGAAAATGCTTCCCCTGGAGGCCCAAATGCCACCTTCTCTTCTTGTATTTCAGAAAATTGTTAAAACCTTTTTTATTTCATCAAGTATTTAGTTCTGTTTGATTGGCTATGGGTACTCATCTATGCACTTATATGCCTAGATCAGGGCTTTCCAAAGTTTTCCCGCGCCGACACACCAACGGCGGTGCTTGAGAAAACCCGGAAGCACCGCTGCTCTGGCGGTGCGCAAAAACCCGGAAGCGCCGCTGCCGCTTTCGGTTTTTGCGTGCCGCCACCACTGCGGCGCTTTCGGATTTTCACATGCCGCAGCGGTGTCGGTGTCGTGTGCCGTGTGAAAACCCGGAAGCACTGATGGCCCGGTGGCACGCCATCAGCGCTTCCAGGTTTTGACGCGACACACCTGGGCCCTGCAGGCGACACACTTTTGTGTTGCGACACAGAGTTTGGAAAGCTGTGGCCTAGATATATAGTTAATAAATCAATCAAATAAACACATAAGAAGAAAAGATTCCTCTGAATTTCCCCCCATCCTAAATAGCCATAGGTGCACCGGTGGGGGAAGATTTCAATTTAAGAAGAATTCAGATATATGGTTCTATTTCTGTCTATATTTCTACTTGTCCATTTTCTCAATCTCAGCTGTTGCCTCTAAGAAAATATTTCCAAAGTAGTCCGATTGGCAATTCTCCAACTTTTTTTACTGGATAACACACAGCTGTTGTAGAAGTAGGAAAGAAAAGAATTTATGTAATCCATTTCTGGAACAGAAAATGTAATGCAATTCAGCTGATGATTATTGTTTCCTTAATTACATTTGTTCAGTATTTTAATGCAATGTTCTATTTCAATTTTATTCTTTTGATTCCAAGCATATTCTGTGACTAATTTTGTTGTCTCTTATACATAAAAAGAATTGCGTACACTATCCTAAGTAGTCAAAATGTAAAATCTTAGCTGAGCTGATATTTGGTTGGTTGAATTTATGCTGAATTTAAACCCCTTTCCAGCCCACAAAAGAAGTTTGGCTTCTTTGGAGTTCTTGCTGGCTTCAATTGTTGGAATACACTGTAGGTACCTCCATAATCTGGCAGGAGATATTATTATTTCAAGGCAGGCAGGCAGGACATCACAGCAGTTCTTGATGGCACACAGCCATGGGATATCCTCCTTGCAGAAAGTAAAAAACAACAACAGCCAGAAAAGGGCTTGATATTAAAAACCAGAATTCTTTGGACTTCCGGTGGGGACATGGTGGACTGAACAGCTGTGCCCGTGGGCTCCGTGGGCAGAACTGACAATGCAGCAGTTTTTTCGGGCTCAGGCAGGTTTTTCCTGAAGCCCAGGAATGTTTTTCCGGAAAAAGGAAAACACCTGGAATCACCCCATCTGTCCTCCAGACGGCTGCTTGCAGCCAGAAGGTTGCAAACAGCGTTCGCGTTCGACTGGTAAGAGCTAGCCGGGAGGCTGGGACGTCACCATTTACCAAGCCGCGCTGTAGCCTTAAAGGGACACTAAAACCAACCACCCCATTTCTAAATCACCCAATTTATATTTCTTTTAAGTATGCGTACCCTAAGAGAGGCTTTCTACAGCAAGGAGAAGCGGGCTCTCTTGGTGTTTATTGTTATTTTTGGGATTAATTTTTTAAAAAATTCTTTTTAAGTTTTGGACTTTGTTTTCCCTCCAAATATTAAGGATTGAGAGTAAATAATTGTCTCCCTGTGATTATTTTTGCACTAAATTTGAAAATATTAGGATTTTCCTACACGCTGAATCGGCTGTTTTGAACTTTCAGTTTTCTGCTTCTACTTTCCCTGGGGAACTGTCTGCATATCTCACTTTCACTTATGTAAACACATTCCGGAACTCTTTCTTATCTTCGACTTTCGCTGGTTAAGCTCCTAGGGGGGGCGCCATAATCTACTGCTTGAGACATGGAGGATTTTAAACAGATTTTCTCTGACTTCCACCAAGATTTTAAACAGATTCTTTCTTTAGTGATTTTTATAATGTGCTAATGGATTCTTTTTGATTCCTACCAAGTTTTTATGCAAGGCATTCAGGACATTGTGGAAAATATGAGGTCTAAAATGTGTCATCCGGTTGGGGATGTTGGGGATGAAACTGAGGAATTTAACAGTGACAGAAATGTCTCCTCTAAGAGTGAGATTGGGATTTCTGTTGAAATGCTGGATGAAGATCAGATAGTCGAGTTGGAAATGTAAGGGAGAGAGCAAGTTGCAAGACACAAGTTAAATTGATCTTCTGGTGAATAGCTTTCCAAACTGTGTGTTGCAACACTTTAGTGTGTCGCGACACACAGTTTAGTGTGTCGCAAAACAACCCGGAAGCGGTAGTGGGGGCGTGCACGGCCGCCGCCGCTGCCACTGTTGGTGTGTCGCCAACGGCGGCAGTTTGGAAAGCACTGTTCTGGTGGAATGCCATGGAAAAGAAGGGGTTATTGTGTATGGGAGGTCTCCTGAAGAGAAGTCGGAGTTTTTGAAGGGGGCAGTTGGGCTGTTCGATTTTTTTAAGAAAAAAGTTCTGTGCACATTGTGGGGATATGTAAATGCTCTGGTTTATTTTGAAGTGGGATAAGGGTTTAAGAATATTTATCTGGATTGCTTTTAGGGTTTGGCTGATTTCATTTATCTTTAATGATTTGGATTAAGATTATTAAGGTATAATAAAAAATAAATGTCTATTTGGATGGTTTTGGGTTTAATTATTAAAATTGTTGTATTATCAAGTATAATGGCAAAGAATTTATATATTTTTTAGTTTGATCTTTATTATAGTAGACAGAAATGTATAGAATAGTAGTAGGAAGGAAATAATTAAATGTTATCTTTGGGGGGAAGCTGATTAGGGGGTTTATATATATATATATTAATTTTAATATAAGGGGAGGGAGGAACCGTATTTAGTGATTTTTACAATGTGCCAATGGAATGATTTATAGAAATAATGTGATTTTGGTTTAATATAGAGTAAGGGATTGATTATGGAAATTTTTGTATATCCTTGCTGTTAAAAGTCAGAAGTCACCTCTTTTTGTAACTTTGAAAAAAATTTCTCTTGTGTTTCTACACTTTTTTAGTTTTTTCTCTTTTTTTCTTTGTAGTTTTTTGTTTTTCTGTAGCTTTTATCTTTGCTTGAAACTTAATAAAATTCTTATTAAAAAAACAGAATTCTTTGAAATAAAAGCACTAACTGACTGGAAGGCAGCCGCCATCCTCCATCAGGATACAGTAGCTGGTTTGCTTCTCAGAGGAAGCCTCTATTACTCATCAGGTATCAAACTGTGCATGCAAAAATGCCAAGGCAACTCTGCACCTGGCCGTGCTCTTAAGATTTCCAGCAGCAGTCCCTCAGCTGGCAAACTGCAAAGGGAAGACCAGAAGAAAGGAGGCTGTGAAGGATTTAGAAATTAGCTACCCTCTGGCAGATTGCAGACATGGCTGTTCCAGAGATGGCCTTCCAATCCCAGCTACGTATGGTGCCAGCAAGTGAGGATTAAACACCCAATTTGCTGCTTAATGCAGATGGATTTCAGCCTCATGCAGCCAAACAGCTGCCAAGGGAAAAAACAAGCAAACCAACCAACCATACTCTCAAACACGATGAAAATGTGTCTGACTCCTAACTCACCAATGGAGTATAATTTCATCCTTGGGGATCCCAGATTTTCACATACAAATTGTATTTGTTTAAGCAAGGCTTGCTCTGCTATAAGTCAGAGATGACCTTCTCAATAAACGTGGGAAAACTGTGAAAGAGTTAGAGGAATACATCACAACACACTGGCTGGAATTCATGGAAATTGTAGTCTGACCATCTCAACGTCTCCAGGGTGAGTAAAATTGACCTCACCTATTCTCAGCTGCTCAAACATAAAATAAATTCTGGGACATGCTATATACATAAAACTTCCACACTTCCCTTCAGAAGGTCACAGCAATATACAGATGCAGCCTTAACTGGAACTGGAGATTCGCAACGTCAGTTCCTTTAAGGATTTCAGACAGAAGACTGAAACATTTGTGTTCTTCTCCCAAGTTCTGGCATAATGTAGAAGGTTTTGGTCTTAACTGTATAATTCTGTAGGCATATTTTTCACAGTTGTGTTTCCAAGTTTGCCTGCCAAGTCCCCTGAAATATCTGACACAATATTTTCCTCTGTGTTCTGGCTCATTCAGCTGGGACTTGTATCGCTGACATTTTGGGGTTCTTCCTGTCCATGCCCAAGCACTGGCACTGACATCAAGAAAAGGAGAAGCCACTCAGAAGATTTCACTATAATAAGCTTCAACCACATTTCTGAGTAAGAACAAAAGTAAGAATCACATTACTTGACTAAATTCTGTCTATTTTACAGCTTTATTCTCTTTTCAGAATATATATCAAGTTACATCTTACAGATACATAATTATTTTATTTCCAGTATTTCCACACCATTATGATTACCCATCTCTAGGTAGTTTACAAATCAAATCATGCAAATAAATACAATAAACATAACTCTAATTAAAAGAAACAAAACACTGCTGATCAGAGAGGAAGCAAAACACAGTTCTTAGTTTCTGAAAGTCCTCTCAGAAAAGCCGTATTTTCACAGCTTTCCAAAAGCTAAGACAAAGCTAAACAAACCAGATGATGTTAGATTAGCCTAGATGCTCCTAATATATAGAATAGTTGATATCTGCATGTGTGTTGGTGTGGGGGGAGAAGGGAAGTGGTATCACATGCATTATATATCATAGCACAGATGATACAATGACATAACTGAGCCATAATTCTCATCCTTTGCATAATGGCATCATGAAGCACATGCCATCATTTTGACATCATTGTGGCTTCTCCTGGATTCATGCTAATGAATCATTTCTTTATGCCATATTGTTCCATTTTCCTCGCACACCTGAAGTATGCAGTTGGGACAAAAAATATATTCCTCTCTTTTAGCGGAGTGGCAGTTGACCACCTTTTCATGACCAGAAACCACACATTTGTTTTAGGTGAAGGAAGACTGAGAATGAGGGGCTACAATACAAAGTGAACCGGGCACTTTTGCATGTATAGGTGGGGCCAGCATTGAGGCCACCTTTTTCCTGGTTTAGGTGGGAGAAGTTTCTGCATTAACTGTTTTAATTTATTTTAAGGGTTGCATTGCATCTTCAAATGCAATTCGATCACACACACCCGGCAACTGATGGACCCAGCTGGGTTCCAAAATGAACTGGGGGTTGTCCCTGAGGTTCTGCTGCATGGTCCTGCTGAGGTGTTGGCTGCTGCCTGGAATACAAAGGCAGCTGAGGCCTTAGACAGGATCGCACCCGTGCAACCTCTCTTGGCCCATCGCTCCCACCACTCCCTGTGGTTTACAGAAGGGTTGAGGGAGCTGGAAAGGATCAAGAGACGTCTATAGCACCACTGGAGGAAGAGGAGGGACAAATCCAATCGAACATGAGCTAGAGACGCTATTAAGGCCTACTTTATGGTGGTAAGAGCAGCGAAATGCCAGTATTACTCTACTCTTATTGCGTCCGCGGGGTGCCACCCGGCAGCCCTGTTTAGAGTTACCTGGACGCTCCTGGATAAGGGGGGTTCAGAGGTTTACCTCCAGGGCCGTGCAGTGAAATTTGCTGGGCATCTGGTGGATAAAATCTCTTGGATTCATTCTCAGTTGGAGGCCAAGTGTGGTGCAGGTCCTTTGGAGATGCCTGGGGAGTGGACTTACCCTGTTATCTGGGAACAGTTTGATCCTGTTGGACCCGAGGAAGTAGACAGGGTCCTTCAGATTGTGAGCTCAGCCACCTGTATATTAGATCCATGCCCCTCCTGGCTGGTCAAAGCCACCCGAGAGGTGACATGTGGGTGGGTTCTAGCATTGGTTAATTCATCCTTGGAGGAGGGGGTGTTCCTTTTAAAGAGGCGCTGGTTCACCCTCTCAAGAAGCCATTGCTGGACCCCACTATCCTGGACAATTTTCGTCCAGTCTCTCACCTTCCCTTTCTAGGGAAGGTGATAGAGAAGGTGATTGTGCTGCAACTCCAGAGGATCCTGGGTGAAAAGGATTATCTGGACCCCTTCCAGTCAGGTTTCAGGCCCGGATATGGGACAGAAACAGCATTGGTCGCGCTTTTAGATGATCTCTGGCGAGAGCGGGATGGGGACAGCACATCCATCCTTGCTCTTCTTGACCTCTTGTTGGCCTTCGATGCCATCAACCATAGTATCCTTTTGGGTCAACTCCTGGAGTTGGGGGTGGGTGGCAGTTTTGCACTGGTTCACCTCCTTCATCCGAGACCAGTCCCAATCAGTGTTGATAGAAAGCGAGAGGTCTGACCCATGGCCCCTGCTCTGTGGGGTGCCTCAGGATTCATTGCTCTCTCTGCTCCTTTTTAACATCTACACGAAGCTGCTGGGTGAGATCATCCGTCACCACGGGATGAGGTATCATCAGTAAGCTGATGATACCCAATTGTACATCTCTATCCCGAGTGAACTTAAGTGATGCTGTGGATGTTCTTTTGTGGTGCCTGGAGGCTGCGGGGGCCTCGATGGGGAACAACATGCTTCAGCTGATGGGGTTGCAGTGCCCCAGATGGACCTGGTGTGCAATTTGGGGGTTCTCCTGGACTCAAGACTCCTGCTTGAGGAGCAGGTGGCAGCAGTGGCTAGGGGGGCCTTTGCTCAACTTCCTGTTGTGCACCAGTTGTGCCCTTTCCTGGATCGGGAAGCCCTTCTCTCAGTCATTCACACCCTGGTCATCTCCCATATGGACTACTGCAATGCACTCTACATGGGGCTACCCTTGAAAAGTATCCAGAAGCTACAGCTGGTGCAGAATGCGGCGGCACGGGCAGTTATGGGCACCTCTAGGGCTGCGCGTGTAACACCTCTGCTGCGCAGGCTGCATTGGGTCCAGCGTGCTTCTGGGTCCAATTCAGGGTGTTGGTTATGACCTTTAAAGCCCTTCATGGCATGGGCCCAGGGTACCTGAGGAACTGTCTCGTCCCAATCACATCGACTCATCCCACCCGGTCCGGCAGGAAGGGCATGTTACAGACCCCACTAGCTAAAGAATTCCAACTGGTGGGGTTGAGGAGAGCCTTTTTTGCTGTTGCCCCTGCCCTGTGGAACATCTTGTCCCCTGAGGTGAGGTTGGCCCCCACTCTTCTGGCCTTCAAGAAGTGTCTCAAGACATGGCTCTGCCAACTAGCTTGGGGATCCAAGAGTGATAGGCAGCCCTGGGGGTGATTGGTGGCTTAAAGTTGCTCTCTCTGCCTTTTAGTTTTCCTCTTTTATCTTCCTCCATGTTTTGTATTTTTATAAGGTTTTTTTATGACTTTTTATCTGTAAGCCCCCCATAGTCACTTTTATAGTGAGATGGGCGGTGTATAAATTTAATAATAATAATAAAAAAATCATATAGTAAGACTGAAAATGTACATTCAAATCCAACAGGAATGAGTTCAAGTATTGTCATATAGTAGACTATTACAAAAGTTATGCCAACAACTTTTTTTTAATGAAACAATGAAAGAGCAAAAGAACCTTGGTTAGTTAGGGAGAGATGGAACAAAAGAAGTTGAAGTTGTTTGAAAACCACATTAAAATTACGGGGGGAAAGTAGCACTATCAGTGACGTGAGACAGGAGGGCCCACTCTGTACACTTGCAGAGTCAATTGTCTTCTGGCTCTTCTTCAACCAGAAGTGTCTCCATTAGTGGTCAGGAAGCATTTTTATAATGTAGTAAGAATTTCTGCCTGAATGCACCTGTTTCCACATACCCCCACTGTCAGGGGAGGACAAGCAGGGCCCTGCAGGCAACGCATGGCTCTAACACAAAATTTGGCAGCAAAATTATCCATTTTCAGCAGCATAATTTTGCAGGATTGCTTTGTTCAAAAATATGAATCTAAATTGCTGTTCACTGTCATTCAATATGTCCTTTCACTAAACTGCATAATTGCCACACAATTACCATGTAATTACAATACAATAAAGAGAGTCAGATCATTTGGTTCCTTTTAATTGTGCTTTCTTTAAAACTGTTTAAGTTCTCCTTCATCACATGGGTTAGACAGTCCCTCAAATGCTTTACTAGAAGTGAAGAAAGAAGGAAATCAACCAAACAAAACGAAAGGATTTCAAAGCTTCAAAGTATGTGCTGAGAATCACTAAAATGATTCGTACCAGAAATAACTTTATACTAGACAGTACACTTCAAAACATTTGCTGCCCAGAGAATTTCTCCCCCAGGATAGCAAAAAGTGCAATTTACAAATATGTTTCTCCTGAGCGTACAACAAACAGCATAAGATTTTACCCCTGCTACCAAAGAATCATTCTAATTCCCCCCACCCGATTACTAATAAAATAAAATTTAACTTACACATTTCTATGCCTAAATCTACAGGCGTTTAGTGTTATTAATTCCATAATACAACACTGTGATTATTTGAAAGCAAGTCCTTCTGTGTTCACTTACTCCATGCAAAGTGTGCCTGCCTTCCCTCTTGGGTTTACCAACCATCAATTCTGTCCCTATAGCAGAGGGCACAGCAGAATGTGTTTTGTATCCTTTTGCACAGTGAAAATAGCTACTTAGAGTATTACATTTCTCTGCAATTCTTCTTGCAGTTTCAGCAATTTTAACCGCTCAGCTGGAGGTGTTGCAAAGTAGGTTTTCTGTTCTTCTGAGTATTTATCTTTCACTTCAATAATATCCCGATAGCTCCAGTCTCGCCAGTGGAAATTGAATTTCTCCAGCAGCTCTATTCTTTTTTCTTCTGTTGGCACACAATCAATAGGGCTTTTCTGCAGCAAGAAGGGCACCTTGATATCTGGGAAAAGCAGAAGACCCCGGATTGCAAACCAACCTCCGTAAGAGGGGTGAATGCAAACACCACAGATCTTCTGAAGTGAAAGGAAACAGGTTTAAAACATGGATTTAAAGATAAGCAACGCTCATATCCTATGGAGAAAAAAGACAAATGCTGACTGGGTACATACATCATGGTAATCCCTGGGTTGCTAAATACATCACAATAGCTGGGTTCACACAACACCTTATGCCAAAACTAAATAAACTACATTAAATAGACATATGGTCCCAATTTGCTTTTTTTTTCCAAGAGGTAACTGTGGACCTTTAGTAACAGGATTTGGCCTGGAGTTTTCCACTGCAATCATATTTCAAATCCTTACACCTATGGAAACTTTCCTTTCAGTTACTTTGGAAATAGTTTTGAACAAAGTTGAAAATTAATTGTGAGAGGTATTCATTTCCATGGCTTATACACACATTCCTTTTGTCCCATTATTACATAAAGTGAAACAGGATTGGCAAGAAGGGTTTTGAAATAATATAAAAGAACAGCCCACTATTTTCAACTCTTTGGAAAAATGAAACAATTAAATTAGGCACCTATTTGTCAGCAGTATAATTGGCTATTCACAGAGTAGGTTACCAATTTATTGTCCAATCCTATGAATAGAGTGCTAGGAATATTAACTTGGAAGTATGTCCACTGAATTCAGTGGTATATGCACAAATTGTTACAGCAGGAGTGTGGCAAATTTATCAGAGCAACAGTCATATTTACCCTGGGGGAGAACATCAGGGACTACTTGTCAAGTGGGGACAGAGACACCCCTATTCTCCCAGCCATTATTCGGGTCTCAGCCATTATACATGTGTGCACCACAATACAATATGTCAGAGCTTTCCAAACTGTGTGTCGCAACATAAAAGTGTGTCGCCACACACAGTCTGGTGTGTCGCCACACAACCCGGAAGCGCTGATCATCATCAGCGCTTCCGGGTTTTCCCGCGGCGACACACCAACTGCAGAGCGCAAAAACCGAAAGCGGCAGCAGCGCTTCTGGGTTTTTGCGCGCTGCCGCACTTCCAGGTTTTCCCGTGGCGACACACCAACGCCGGTTGGTGTGTTGCCGCGGGAAAAACTTTGGAAAGCCCTGCAATATGTAGTCAGAAATAAACTTCACTGAGTTCATTGCTTCTTACTCCCAGATGTGAGCACATGATTATATCCATACAGTATTTGATCATGAATATTGTTTAACCTTAGATTTCAGGTATAATTTTTTTAATGATACATATATTTAATTACTTGATCCTGGCTTCCTGTCAAAAAACTGAGGGCAAGTATCTCACATGCTTAATGGCTATGTTGTTTCCCTACAGGAAAAGCAGAACATATGCTTTGGAATTAAACTTTGCTACTTGTTTAAGATATGAAACAGCCAGGTGCAGAACAGTACTGAACATCTGTTTTCAAAAATAGAAATAATCTAGAGGCTGGCTCTCAGCTATTTGCATCATAAGAGTGATTATGTAAACACATATCTAATCTGACCACCACTGGTATGGGGATATGTAAAGTAAGTGTTCTATTATCAAGCTATAATCCCCCTCTACCCTGTCAACCCCTTTAGAGGAAAATCCTCTAGGACAGCTTAGTAATTAACTGCCACATATAATGAACAAGCTCCTCTATATTTTCATTCTTAACAGATCAAATCATAAAATCAAGACTAGTCATGCCTGCCTGTATTCCATATACAGATACAGTATGTATACATACATCAATAGGAAATAATTTGAATTCCATACTTAAAAAAAATAACGAATCTAAAGTTATTTTCAAAAGCAATGGGGTGATGTATAGAATGAAGTTGTACTTGGTTGTATGTTAAGATTTAACAGTGACAAGTTTTTAATGTTGAATATACTTGCTGGGGATAAAGGGGGAAGTTTCTTCTTTTTTTTCCCCCTCTTTTTTTCTTTTTTTGGGGGGGATTTTTTCTCTGCACTTCTTTAA
Organism: Charina bottae; assembly: GCA_023362775.1. Classification (NCBI taxonomy): domain Eukaryota; kingdom Metazoa; phylum Chordata; class Lepidosauria; order Squamata; family Charinaidae; genus Charina; species Charina bottae. The sequence goes on from JALMGJ010000003.1 coordinate 60,972,659, forward strand.
TATTTTTTTCTTTTTTCTTTTCTTTTTTCAATGTATTTTTGTATTAAGTTATTGTGTTAGTTTTATCTGTTTAATATAATTCTTAATAAAATTATTGGGGAAAAATAAAGTTATTTTCAAAAGCAATTTTTTAAATAAAGTAATTTATGAAACATTACAAAGTGCTGAGAAAAATATTCAAATTTTGGAAGCAATATGTGCTGAAACCTCAAAATATAATCAGATCCTAGGCAGCAGCCATTATTCACAATTAATGTTGGAGGAAATTTTTATTTCTTCTTATACACCAATCCTTGTCAAAATATTTGAAAAACCTAACAAAACCCATTGTACTAAAGAAAAATAATTACATTACATTTATTTCCAATTTCATAATCTGTCCAGAAGAAAGCAAAAGGTCTTGGGCTAAACCATGGAACTGAGGATGTATACACAAGGTGTAAGTGCAAGCTTGATAATAACACAACTGGAATGGAAATCAGGTACAGAATCTGCAAAATATACTTGATCCTCCTGAATTGATAAAATCAGAACTGACCCATCGGTCCTCAATGAAAAAAACTCTCCTGCTACTGCCAATCTGCTTACTTTTTCTCCCCAGGAATCTTGATGCACATCTTTTCTCTGGTAGAGGTATGCAGCGCCAGCCACATGTGCTGCTGTTTGGGCCAGGAATTTGGGCTTCCGGTTGGGCAGGATCTCATAATCATACATGATATCCACCTGCTGGTCAGCAAGACTCTGGAAAGAAGAGTTTCTATTAGAAGTGAACTTGCATTGTAAAGGAATAGTGACTGCAGATACATGTAGAAATGTAAGAAGCATCTCTACAAACTCCTGCCTCGTCTAATGGTATGAGATGGTGGCAAAGAAGTTACAACTTCTTACAATGAAAAGATCTGAAGCACACAGCATTGTATTCTCTCAGGTATCGTTGATTTTAATCCTGGGATTCTGCAAATTATTTCATCAATCCCTTTAAGAAATTCATAGGTCTTTTCATGTGCAAAAGAAGCAAGACCTTCAATAAGTGGCTTATAAACAATGCTAAAGTAAAAAAGTGTCTCCACAAAGGCTTCTTTATTTTTTGTTTGAATACATATTAAAACTGAGGCAGCTGACTGATAACAATTTGAATTAATATTCTAAACACTGGAAAGTGGAGAAACAAGAAAAACTACTCTGAAGGGTCAAATTTGTTGGTAATTACCTTTGTACAGCACTGACTTAACTATAGCCAAGCAGAGTCTATCACTCTATCACAAAGTCCATCTGGGTGGCTGCAATAGGTAGATTGGAGCAAACCGAAGAAAAGCAAAGAAAATTATCCTATGCCAGAGACTTAACAGCCATAATTGCCTCTGCGCATAGAGGCAACCACTCAGCAGGTGCATGTATAATGGAAAGCATTGTTGTGTTTGCACACCTGTTTGCTCGTCAAGCCATTTTTCAAACAGGAACAGAAGCCACAAAAGGTGAAATCATGTCACGTGATATAAAGGCACCATCATGATGGAGTGTATCATATGCTCTTGCTTATAAAAGAATCAAATCTATAAACCCCAGAAAGTGTTTCACTCAATTGCACCAGTATATTGTGAGTTTGGTGCAAAGATAATAACTAAAACAAATGTTTGAGGTAACTATTTACTCCGCAAACAATTTCCTAAGGCAGTGATACACTTGCACAGAAAGATAATTTTCTATGTCCCTTTCTCTTATTATATGGAAAAACATGTTTGTTGTTATACTTTTCAAGAAAGATGTTTGATTGTGTCTGCTTGTAGATATAATTAAGTAATATTTAATTTTGTACTGGTTTTTTTCCTCATCAAAATTTCAAATATTTAGAAAAATTATCCTTCATCTTCAGTCTAAAGTGGCACAGTCCAGGATTGAATAATCTTTGTATAATATAACCACACTGTTCCCTAATCCCAATAAAATTAAAAACATAACCATGACTTCTACAAACTAAAATACAATTAGAACTATGAAGGATACACTGTCTCCTTTATTTAGGTTGTTAGCAACAAAAATGTACAGTAAGGTGTGTGCTTCCCTAAAGTGTAATGATCTAACACAGTGTTTTTTTTAACCCTGGCCACTTTAAGATGTGTGGACTTCAACTCCTAGAATTCCCCAGCCAGCTAATCTAATGGAATTACCATATTCATTACATATTTTCATGGATATACAACAGATCTATCATATCTGCAAAAATCCAGTTTACAATGAGACAGCAGCAAAGAGATACAGAAAAGTCTGACTCTTTGCTGCCATCCTGCGCTGTCTATGATATTGGATTCTTGGGCCTGATAACCGCTTTGTGCTCTGTACAATGCCAACTATATATTGTTTGCTTCTGCCGTATGATATTCTCCCTTTATTCATTCCCATAGCAACAATCTCATACTGCCTTCCAAACTGGTACCTCCAGATATATTGGGCTAAAATTCCCTTAATCTCTTGCCAGGATACCCAGATTGTAGAAGGCTACTGTAAAGAATAGCCAATAGGACTTTTATCACTATAACATAACAAATATTGTAAAATGCTTCAAGGTCCTTTGCTGACTAATTCTATTCATCCACCTATTTTACTTCCCCAACTCACTCTACAATATGATTTTTTTTATTAGGACCACACCTAATAGAAACACAATTAAACAATTAAATAAAGGACAAGAGATGAATAGCATCTAAATAGCAAATTAAAAATAAATACCTGCATTTCACTGGCATATACACAGTGTTTATAAAAATTCAAATGTAATACTGTTAACCTTCTACGAAAACAAGCAACTTGGCACTAAAACTGGCCTTCTATAGAATGACTGAAAAGTAGTAAAAGAAATATCTATTTTTAAAAAGAGGCAAAACTTTCAGACCTGTTAACCTAATGTCTATCTTGCCTAGATTTGTGGAAAGCATTACAGTACTAAAACTAGATTATTAAACTAATAAAAAGAAGTGTTCCTGAGGAAGAGTCAGGTAATCTCTGCTTTATCAGATCCTAAAATTATCAATAAATATATATAGCAGAATTGGTAAGCTAAGCATAATACTGAATTCCAAAAACTTTGTAATGAAGCAACTGAATTAATTAATTAATTAATATTTTTTAATTATTTGAATTTATCCCCGCCCATCTCTACCATGGTAGACTCTTAAATTAAATTAAAGATTCCATTACTAAATTTAGCAGTCATGTGATTTGGGTCTCTAGTGGATCAGAAACATTTTTTTCTTCAACATTAGAACCTGAACTCACCTAACCATAACAACATTTTTAGGACAAATGTAAACAAGAAAATGTTGGCATGTAAAGACAAGAATTGTATTCATTTATTGTTGTTTGTTGTTGTTGTTGTTCAGTCATTTAGTTGTGTCCGACTCTTTGTGACCTCATGGACCATAGCACGCCAGGCCTTCCTGCCTTCCACTGTCTCCCGGAGATTGCTCAAATTCATGTTCGTTACATCGGTGATGCTATCTAACCATCTCATCCTCTGCCGTCCCCTTCTCCTTTTGCCTTCAGTCTTTCCCAGCATCAGGGTCTTTTCCAGTGAGTCCTCTCTTCGCATTAGGTGGCCAAAGTATTTGAGCTTCAGCTTCAGCATCTGTCCTTCCAATGAGCAGTCAGGTTTTATTTCCTTTAGGATTTACTGATTTGACCTCCTTGCAGTCCAAGGGACTCTCAAGAGTCTTCTCCAGCACCACAGTTCAAAAGCATCAATTCTTCGGCGCTCAGCCTTCCTTATGGTCCAACTCTCACAGCCATACATAACTACTGGAAAAACCAAAGCTTTAACTATATGAACCTTTGTCGGCAAGGTGATTGTATAGAGCTTCTCCATCTTTGGCTGCAAAGTATATAATCAATCTGATTTCGGTATTGACCATCTGGTGATGTCCATGTGTAGAGTCGTCTCTTGTGTTGTTGGAAAAGAGTGTTTGCTATGACCAGCGTGTTCTCTTGACAAAACTCTATTAGCCTTTGACCTGCTTCATTTTGTACTCCGAGGCCGAACTTGCCTGTTATTCCGGTTATTTTTTGACTTCCTACTTTAGCATTCCAGTCCCCTATGATGAAAAGGACATCTTTTTTTGGTGTTAGTTCTAGAAGGTGTTGTAGGTCTTCATAGAACCGGTCAACTTCAGCTTCTTCGGCATCAGTGGTTGGGGCATAGACTTGGATTACTGTGATGTTGAATGGTTTGCCTTGGATTCGAACTGAAAGCATTCTGTCATTTTTGAGGTTCTACCCCAGTACTGCCTTTCCCACTCTTTTATTGACTATGAGAGCTACTCCATTTCTTCTAAAGGATTCTTGCCCACAGTAGTATATATAATGGTCTCCTGAATTAAATTCGCCCATTCCTGTCCATTTTAGTTCGCTGATTCCCAAGATGTCAATGTTCAATCTTGTCATCTCATGTTTGACCACATCCAGCTTACCTTGATTCATAGATCTTACATTCCAGGTTCCTATGCAGTATTTTTCTTTACAGCATCGGACTTTCCTTCCACTTCCAGACACATCCACAACTGAGCATCCTTTCGGCTTTGGCCCATTTCATTTATTAGATTTATATTACTCTTCATCCAGGAGTTTAAGGTGGCATATATCATGCTCCCCATTTCTAGTTTTTCTCATAGCAGCAACCATATGAGGTAGAGAGGGCTGAGAGAAATGAATGGCCCAAAGTCACCTAGTGAGATTATGTGGCTAGGAATGGACTTGAACCTTGGTCTTCCTGCTCTACACCATCAAACTCCACTAGCTCTCAGAAGAGTTGGCAGTAGCGGCTTCCTGTGGGGAATGGCAGACTGAACGGTACTGCTTTTTTAAGCAGCGCCGACGGCGCAGCATTTCTGGGTGTAGGCTGGGTCCCTGCAGCCTGAAGAATTCTCCGGGTAAGGAGAATCCAGGAAATCATCCCTTTTGTTCTCCGGACAGCATTTTCTTGTGGGGGGGGGGTCGCGGAACAAAGTCCCTGTGATCAATCCATAATTGAGAATGCTGGGAGGCGCGGATGTCATCAAGTTCGGGGCTGCACCGAAGCTGTAAAACGGACACTAAATCTTGCCACCCCATTTCTAAAACACCAAGGGTCTTTTTTTTTGTTTATTTGTTACTGAAGAGAGGCCTTTTGCAACAAAGAAATGCGAAGCTCTTGGTGATTTTCATTATTTTTGGAATTTATTAATTTGGAAAGTTGGCTTTTTTAATATTTGAATTTTTGCTGTTTTGTTGCCATTTTCTTAATGTTTTGAGGATTATAAAAGATTTATCTACTTCGTTGAATCTGCGGAGTTGAATCTGCGGAGTTGAATTTTGAGCTATCTGCCTCTGCTTTCCTGTGAGAACGGCTCTTGTTTACATCTTTTTTCTCCTGATAACACACTGTGGAGAGACATGGAAGAAATGAAAGTGATCTTTAAAGAACTCTATCTTGACGTCACCCAAGCCCTGGATCGTCTCCTAGAACTTGTGGAGTCTAAAGTCTACCAACAACTTGAAAAAGAAGACAAGAGTGAAAACTACTTTGAGAGTAGTGCTCCTTCTTTAAAGAAGAAAATGAGGATTAATGTTTCTAAGTCAGAGAGTGAAGGGAGAAAAATTGGGCTGTGGAGAGTTAACTTTGATTCTGAAGAAAGAGGAGTTTCTGGCGCAAAGGGAGATATACAATTGGCTGTGTTCCTGGAAAATCGAGACCAAGAATCAAGGCTGGCTGGCTTACAAATTTGAGATTTGTAAGGGGAAAGTATTACACTTTGTGTGTAATACTGAGATATGTAAATGTCTTAGTCTATTTTGAAGTCGGATAATTGTTTAAATGTGTTAATCAGGATGGTCTCTTAAAGGTTTAGACTGATATTTTTGTTTTGGGGGTAATGATTTTACCTTGGGTAAAAGGACATTAACCAAATGTAGATAATTTATTTTTTGTTATTTTCGTAGGCAGAGAGGAGTAAAATTTTAGTGAAGTAGGATAATATTTGAGTATTTGCTTATTAGGCGAATAATTATGTTAGAAAAGGTTTTTTATTTTTTTTTAAGAGGGAGATATAGATTGTTTTAGAGGAGAATGTCATATAGAGATGGAAATGCTTTATAGAAATAATGTTTATCTTAGTTTAAATTAGAGTAAGAGATTGATAATGAGTTATATACTGTATATATAACTCATTATAATATATATACTGTATATGTGTGTGTGTGTGTGTGTGTGTGTGTGTGTGTGTATGTATGTATGTATGTATATATATATATATATATATATATATATATATATATATATATAATGACAAATCTCGATAAAATAGTTAAGAGCAGAGACATCACACTGACAACAAAGGTCCGGATAGTTAAAGCAATGGTATTCCCCGTAGTAACCTATGGCTGCGAGAGCTGGACCATAAGGAAGGCTGAGCGAAGGAAGATAGATGCTTTTGAACTGTGGTGTTGGAGGAAAATTCTGAGAGTGCCTTAGACTGCAAGAAGATCAAACCAGTCCATACTCCAGGAAATAAAGCCAGACTGCTCACTTGAGGGAATGATATTAAAGGCAAAACTGAAGTACTTTGGCCACATAATGAGAAGACAGGATACCCTGGAGAAGATGCTGATGCTAGGGAAAGTGGAAGGCAAAAGGAAAAGGGGCCGACCAAGGGAAAGATGGATTGATGATATTCTGGAGGTGACGGACTCAACCGTGGGGGAGCTGGGGGTGGTGACGGCCGACAGGAAGCTCTGGCGTGGGCTGGTCCATGAAGTCACGAAGAGTTGTAAGCGACTGAATGAATAAACAAAATATACGGACATATAGTATATGTATAGTATATACAGACATACATATATGTGTGTTCTAGAAAGTCAGAAGCCACCATGTAATAGTCTTTTCTGTATTTTTGCACTTTTTAAAGTTTTTTTTCTTGTATGTAGCTTGAATCATGTCAACTGGATTTCTATTTTCTCAGTGGAAACGTTTCGCTCCTTATCCAAGGAGCTTCTTCAGTCTGAGCAAAGCTCCTTGGATAAGGAGCGAAACGTTTCCACTGAGAAAATAGAAATCCAGTTGACATGATTCAAGCTACAGACAATTCCACCTGGATGACTGAGAACCTTCATAGACATATTTTTTTTCTTGTAGTATTCTTTGTTTCATTATTTTCAGTTTTTATGTATTTTATGTATATGTTGAAAAAATTAATAAAGCTTTATAAAAAAAAAGAGTTGGCAGTAGCTGCTGGCTTAGATATGGATACGACTCATAAATGTGTTTTATCCGTTGATATTAGCAATATTGGTTAAATGAAAATTGAGTCATATTAGCTGAGCTTGCACACCATACAAAACTATGGTATTCTTGGCCAGTTTCATGAATAAGCCACAATTGGCCAGACTCAAACATAATGCTTAGCCATGCACTAGAGATCAGCAACATAGCTCCTATAGGAGTGGAATAGAATAAAAGTCCATAAGATTGCTTTTGTTACTTATTGGGGCAGAACATTATGGTCTGGGTCAGAAAAGGTGTTGCCAAACCATGCCAACATTGTGTTTATATGCCAAAACCATGAGTTTGCCTTTGAATAAAGGCAAATAATAGGCCTTAGTTGTATGTATCCTGGAAGCAAATGGCTATCTACTGTTAGAAATAGGATACTGGATTAGATGGAGTCTTGCCATAATCCATCAGGTCTGTTTCTGTATTTGTAACAGAGAAGTGACAAAAGGGGGCAATGTATTAAAATGTCTTACCTCCCTAACCAGCAAGAAGTGATAAGAAATGCATTGATCCACTGGATCATGAATCTTCTTCAGCAGCTGTTTCTTCAGGAAGGGCTTGAATGCCTTGTCAAACATGGCAGGAATGCTAAGTACTACAAACGCCAGAGTATTATCAGAGTACTGCAAATGCAAACCTGGAGGAAGGACCTCATTGTACCATCCTACCTTAGGAGAGAAAAAAAAAGGCTATTAGAATAGGAAGACTGGCCTCTAAGAATAGATGGGACAGCTGAGTCTGAATGCAGGAAATTTCATAGAAAAAAGTAGCAGTAACATCATTGTCTGTAGCTTGAATCATGTCAACTGGATTTCTATTTTCTCAGTGGAAACGTTTCGCTCCTTATCCAAGAAGCTTCTTCAGTCTGTGCAAAGTTTGTAAGGGAATCCTTAAATATGTTTCTAGGGTGGCTATGTGACCTTGCACCTGGGGCTAGGTCATGGTTATTTGAGATGTTTATTTCTAAGTCCCTTTATCATCCAAAGGAGGATTGTTAAGATTACCTTGCTGTTGTTGAGATTGCGAAATGGTCTTAATCTTCCTAGGCACAGAAGACAAAGCAGGAAGGAAAATAGGGGAAAGAAAGTGCCTGAGGCCCCCACCTCTATTCAAAGGATTTTCCAAGTTGGCATAAATGGATTCCTTGACCCCTCTTTCAAACCACTTATCTTCCCTGTCTAAAATGTGAACATTAATGTCCTCAAATGAGTGTCCTTTTTCCTTTAGATGAAGGTAAACTGCTGACTCTGGTCCTGTGGTGTTACTCCTCCTGTGTTGGGCCATCCTCCTGTACAAAGGTTGTTTGGTTTCTCCAATGTAGAGCTCAGAGCACTCCTCACTGCACTGGATTGCATACGCTACATTGCTTTTCTTGTGTTTTGGAGTTTGATCTTTGGGGTGTACAAGCCTCTGTCTCAGTGTGTTGGTGGGTTTGAAATATACAGGTATGTGGTGTTTGCCAAATATCCTTTTTATCTTTTCAGACACGCCAGCCATGTAAGGAATGACCAGGTTCTTCCGTTTACTTAGTATAGAATAGAGGTGGGGGCCTCAGGCACAATCTTTCCCCTATTTTCCTTCCTGCTTTGTCTTCTGTGCCTAGGAAGATTAAGACCATTTCGCAATCTCAACAACAGCAAGGTAATCTTAACAATCCTCCTTTGGATGATAAAGGGACTTAGAAATAGACATCTCAAATAACCATGACCTAGCCCCAGGTGCAAGGTCACACAGCCACCCTAGAAACATATTTAAGGATTCCCTTACAAACTTTGCACAGACTGAAGAAGCTTCTTGGATAAGGAGCGAAATGTTTCCACTGAGAAAATAGAAATCCAGTTGACATGATTCAAGCTACAGACAATTCCACCAGGATGACTGAGAACCTTCATCGACAGTAACATCATTATTTTTTTTACAATTGAAAGATTCAGATGTCTTCGCTCCATAATCTGGTGCTTCGGGATGTATTTAAAAAAAGGCCAGACAAGCACACAGAAACTTCCCAAGTTTCAGCTTTCCAAAAATTTAATGATTTTCAATTATCTTTCAAGGCCTGAACAGGCAGAAAGGGTAGAAACAGAGAAGGGAAGCTGGTTTGCATATCAGATTTGTTAGGCTAATATTAGGACAAGTTATGCAAAATAAAGTAGGGGGGGAATCGAAGTAAAACAGTAATCATATCTCAACTTAATAAGCCAAGATAAGCTTTTAGCAGTATCACTGCAACTCCTTCTGATGCATCTGTATGAATGAACCAAACAGCTTACTTTTTTTCAGCCTGGGAAACTATGGTTGTCAGTTTTAGGAAAAGTGAGTTTAAATCAACTTCATATCATGATTTCACAATGCAATTGAAAACACAAATACAAGAAATGAAATTGAAGATGTTTAAATTTTGATTTCTAGTACTAATTGATTTGCTGCAAAACTGGAATTAATTTAGAGTTCACAATCCCACCTCTGATTTGAATTAATGACATAGCATTTCTGCTCCTTGTGATGTCATAAGGGATGTGAACAGCAGCAAGCAAGAACCTTGGGACCTTCACTGAACCATGTGCTTCACACTGAAAGATGAGGAACTAAAAGGCAGACCAAGCACTTGGGGTCATGAGCAGGGGATCACAAGACGAGTTTTAAGTGCTACTTGGAGGCAGGTAATAGTGATCTAAATCAGACTGCAACCTGACACTTATTTACTCAAATAGATCTGACTGCAATTTTGCATGCATTTTGGCATAAAATGTTTAAAATATGCAGATTTCCTATAATGTCTGATTTGAACACAGTATATTGTAGCTTAGTTGGTGAGAAACAAGTTGGGAAGAGAAACTGGAAAAGGTTCTGCGTGCTTCATTCACACGCACCTTTTTTGTTGTGAAAATTTTTATCACCTGCAACCTCTTTTTACATGACTGGGTTCATTCACATAGTTCTAACATATCTAATTTGACTCCAAGTCATAGTATATCATTCAAATACAGAAAAGTGGGCTAATTGGGTAACCCATGAATAGGGAGATCACTAGTCATCAACTTCGCTGGACTGGCCATGTTGGTCGAATGCCTGACCATCGTCTTCCAAAGCAGCTCCTTTACTCCCAACTTAAGAATGGAAAACGGAAATTGGTGGACAGCAAAAGAGATTCAAAGATACTCTCAAAGCTAATTTTAAAAAATAATAATATCAGCATTGAGAACTGGGAAGCCCTAACTTATGAGCGTTTCAATTGGAGGTCAGCCTTTATTAAAGGCGCTATGGAGTTGAAGGAGCATGAGTACAGGGCGAAAGGGAGAAACAAGCTAAGAGGAAGGCACGTCAAGCAAACCCTCACCGTGACCGTCTTCCACCTGGAAACCTATGCCCTCATTGTGGGAGGTTGTGCGGATCCAGAATTGGCCTTTACAGCCACTTACGGATCCACTGTTAAGATTTTACCCCTGGAAGACAATCTTACTCAGGCTACGAGTGATCGGCCAAGAAGAAGATGATGGTATCTTGCTTCTGTTCTCCCCTCTCTAAATCTAAATGAGGATTAACTGATTTAACGGTCTTTGTAACACTGACATACAAGCCTATGTTTAAATTGTACTGTCCTAGCAACTCTAGGATGAACCACTTATCCTAGTAGCTGTTGAAACTTTGCCAACATAAGCAATTTTATTCAGGCAAAATGTCAGAGGTATGCTGACATAAGATAGGCTGAATCCACACAACACTCTAAACTACAATGTGGTTGGCTAGTTTGTGGTTACGTGTTCGTGTAAACACCCAGTGGGGTTGGCTAGTTTACAGTGTATTAATTAACCATGGGTAAGCATGTTAGGTAAACTGAACTATAAACTAACTACATGGGCTGGGTTCACACAACACACTAGGCTAGTTTGTGTTCAGTGAGTCATACAAAGCCAGGGGACTGGACTAATTCAGCAAAAATTGTGTGAATGTAACTTGAACATTCCTCCCTTCTGTGCCTGCACTGCCAGAATAAAACATAGGATTTTGGCTAATTTTAATCCAATAAACTTTTGCCATGAAGCTCCTTGCTCAACTGACAGATCTGAATGGGGTTTTATCTCTTTTCTCTTGTTCCACATGCTTAAAACAAACAAGTTCAGACTTAGAAAAAAGGTACTTCACATGCTGATTTTGTTTGCATGACTTAGCTGCAAAACAGCTAACAACATTTTAGTTGACAAGGTTTATGCACCCAAGTTTGAGCTACCACCTTATGGTTGAATGTCATGCAAACCCAGCAATTGGGAGGAGTAAATTATTACTAATTATCGGTAAGCATGTTGTGAAAATACAGCTCAAAATGGAAGACCTTGTACAAACACTCTGACCAAGAGAATAGAGCAGACTGCTAATGCTTCTTTTCCCAGAAACCATACTCTACCATTGATTCCTTGCATCAGGATTCCACAAACAAATGAACAGGAGTCTTCAGTTGAAGATACAAGGAGAAAGCACGCTACACAGGTAACTTAGAAAAGGGGAAGCCCATCTTTCAGAATTTGTTTCAGATGCCCCTCTCATTTCCCCCCAGGCCTTGCAATCAATGGAAACTGTAGGTTGAGTAAACCCTCAAGGGCAACTAGCAGTGTTTCTCAGAATGGAGGATAGAATGGTGTAATTCACATATGCTAAGCCTTAGTTTGCTTGACAATGGTTTATTTACTAAACCTCATTTGCCTAAATTTGTACAACACACTAAATCACAAACTCTGACTTAGAAACCATAGCAGCAAGATTCACACAACACGCTAAAGCAAAGTGAAACGAATCTCATTATAGATTAGTGTAATGTGTGAATTCAGCCAATAAATATGCATGTGCAGAAGTAGGGCTACAAGTGGTGCTACTGCTAGCCAAACACGCATGCCTTTTTGATTCCTAGGATCACAGATGGACACATAGAACATTACAAATAGCTACTACCCACAGAGATCATCACAATCCCCTAGAGTGGAGGGGTAAGTACCTTTTCTGTGATTATACCATATACTACTATATATTAATCACTTGTTCATAAATATCTGCTATGCATCTAGGCCTCGGGAAAACAATCTTCCTGTAGTTTGGGGCTGTATTTTTTCTTTTTCTGGCCTATAAGGGAAAACAAAATTTTCTGAGTGGGTGGAGCCTCATCCTTCAGAGGTAGTTCAAGAGTACAGTGCTAGGAGACAGAGGCATAATGGAGTCATTTCCCTCCCTATTTTAGCTAAAGCAATGGAGAAAATAATGCTACCCAGAATAGGGATTTTGCTGCTGATTTTCAGTGGCATGATTTGTGGAAACTCTGGGGATCACCACCTGAATGCCAGGGGCTACATGCAGCCCAAGGGCTACCCAGCCCTGATCAAGCGCTAGGGATCACATATTGCTATCACTGAACTAAATGTTAGTCACTGCTTTGTCTTTCTTGGCTGTCTAATAGGTGCTGAGGTGAGGTTATTCCCCATGCCCTGTGTGCAATACGTACTGTATGGACTACAGTTCAAGCTGAAACCCTGACCATTATGATTCCAGCTATTCTTCGTTGGGGTTGCCACCCTTCTTGACCCATCAGGACTCCTGCACTTTTGCAAAGTCCTCCACAAATAATGACATAAACAGGGGACACTATATCTAGCAAGAGAGTTCAGCAATTGGATTCAGCATCCCATTATTCTGTTGTAATGCTTTCAAATGCACAGCAATTGTTTGGGGACATAGAGGTTGGCAAGCCTATTAATGTGTGCTGGTTCCACAAACTGATCTCTGATACTGTTCAATAAAAGCTTGGATATAGCAATTGATTCGTTGTTAATCTGTGTCAGTTGATGGGGTCCTACCTACCATCATATGATTCTGGCTTATTTGAGTCTTGAACTCTAAATGGAAGCTCAAAAGACTTCCTATCGCAAGGACTCATCATCTTGTCACCTGAGCTCCAGTGAGAGTAAGGATGCTCATTCCTGTTACCACTTCTGTGATGGACCATGCAATCTGGTGTCAGAAAAACTGCATAAGGGTGGTATGGTCTGCTGAGGCAAGAACTGGTAGGCCCAAGAAACCAAGGAGATTGAGCATGCATTTGAGTAAATAAAAGCTCTAAGAGATGATTCAAGTGATGCAAGAGGCCATGGTTGAGTTTATAAATTGCACTAAGCCATAATATAATGTATTTAGTTTTGACTTAGCATGTTGTATTAAGTTTACAAATCACTGATTTAGGATTATGTGAATCCAGCTATTGTGGCTTCTTTAACAAACCACAGTGTAGTACACTATGTGAAACACAATAGATGAGTGTTAAGTATTCTCTTGTTTGGTGAGAAATCACCACTTTGTACAATCATATTGGGTTTGGCATCTATGGCTGGTATGATGTGCCCATTATGTATTTTCCTTTCTACAACCTTCTTCCATCATATGTGCAGGATGGATCTTTATTCTGCCTTTTTTCTTTTGTCTCTAAGATAACTATTTCTGCCTAGGCTTGACTTTAGGCAAGTTTGTTGAATTTGACTTCTTTTCTGACAGTTTCCATACTCAAGCTAGCATTGCCTATTTCTTTCCTAGTGTACCATCCAATAAAATCATTACCATTGGTTCCTGGAAGAATGTTGTATATTTTTATGACTAGCTCATGGTTCCATGGGAAGCCAGCTTCTGTAAAAGAATTTAAATGTATGTTTACAGGGATCACTGCAGCCTCTCATTTTGGTGGCCTCTGCCTCATAAAAAACATTGTTACATAGAGACTATGACTATATGTGTGCTTGATGTACTGTACATTAGTTGCATAGTGGGGCCTAGTAATATGAAGACAATTCTCCACTGCCATGCAGTGTCACCCATGCCTGATTCATGTGGGTGTGTCAGGATACTACTCAGGTTTGATGGAAGTCAGCTGCAGGCATTAGGGTAGAAGTGGTGGGGTTTCTATACTCTGTGCCCTGGCATTTGCACCGCTATTTGGCTAAGCCAAACTGTAATATAATTACCTCATATTGTCACTGGCTGGCAACTGCTGTGGCAAGATAATAGGGTTGCCTTGCTGACTTTGAAACAGTAAAGTTCTATAGAACTAGCATCACATTCCTACTGTTTGCAATACTTAAAATATTTAGCAGAACTTGTCTGACACATTGTATCCCCTAAAAAATGAGGGAAAGATTTTTCATATTTGGTAGCTCTTAAATTAATTTGGTTGGAAAAATATATATTTGGCATGTTAGAAAATGCAAATGAAATACTTTCCCTTTAAACCAGAAATAGGAAACATCTCTAATTCAGTATATGTTTTTCAGCTCTTCAAATGTTAGAAGACAGCTATAGATAGCAATTTGTTATACTGAGGTTACTGTGGAAAAATGATTAACCACATGGCTGGACCCAATATGCCACCCCAAAGCCCTTGGGTTCATTCCTATCATAGATCCTGTATTAAAGCTTATTTGACATAACACACTAGATCAAAACCTGACAAACTACATTGGGGCCTAGTGTCTTTTATGAACCTGATCTATATAATATTCAGAATAAGTGATGTTTTCTTCAGAGCATTATAAAATTGTATGTGTAAAAGCATCCTAAGGAAAAAAAACTGATTTACAAATCACAGCAGATGGCTTGGACAGCCCTGATCAAGCCACATTGTGGTTCAGCATGATGTGTAAACCAGAATGCTATTGACAAATGCAATCCAGAGAGACAGTAACAACAGTAAGCAATTGAGATTTTTGTGCACAACCTAAGCAACAGGATTCCTTTATATATAAAAAGGATGCTGGATTGCCAAGGAGCACTTGAAATCAACAATTCACTGGTTTTTACGAGTTACTCTGTATCTTGCTCAGTGGATCTTTCAATGGAACAAAAAATGTGTAAAAAAAACCATAGTTGAGCTATTGATTCAGAAGAATAAAGAACTGACATGAAGTTAGTGATATTACAGAAAAGATCAGAAAAAGTAAAAAAATGTAAGCAGCAGCATCAATTAAGATTAATTACATCTTTGTAATGAACTGGAGAAAAATTGACACAGGAGTCATTTGCTCACAGATGAAAAGGTAACTTACCAATTTGATCTATTTATCTATTATTTGCACCATTCTCATACAACAGCATCTTGCCTGTCAATAGTATCACGTATGAATGCCAATATGTGTAATTTAAATATATCCAACATGTAGAAAAGTACAAAAAATAAACAGTAATAAATCAGTAATAATTAAAAAATGATTTTATATAGGGAACAGCAGCTCACCCCCAAAGCATAGTAATATTGCATTACAGCATAAAGCAAACAAAATGCTCCTGTTCAGTGTGGGACCAGCACATTAGCTGTAATTCAAGGGGTTTGACAAAAGTGGGGCACTAACCATTCAGGAAGTACAGCCAGTGGCATACCCCCCCCCCCGCCCATTGTTGGTGGCTCATAAGTAATGGAACGAATGGCTGACAAGCAGCTGCATGGCCAGGTGTGGCCTCTTTCCTGGGAACCCCATGACTAATCAAGCAGATAAAAGGCCTGGAGGTGGTTCTGAGTGTTACATTTACATTTGGTAGCTGTTCACTGGAACTCCCAACATGAGGTCCAGAGAGGTGTCCATGCGAGTGAAGGAGGCCATCATTAGGCTGAGGAAACAAAATAAACCCATCAGAGAGATAGCAAAAACATTGGGAGTGGCCAATACAACAGTCTTGAACATCCTGAAAAAGAAGGAATTAACTGGCAAGCTCAGCAACAGCAAAAGGCCTGGAAGACCACGGAAGACAACTGAAGTGGATGACCGCAGAATTCTGCTCATGGTGAAGAGGAACCCTTTCACAACATCTAGCCAGGTCAAGAACGCTCTTGAGGAGGTAGGCATGTCATCGTCAACATCTACAGTCAAGAGACAGCTTTATGAATGTAAATACAGAGGCTTCACAACAAGGTGCAAACCACTGGTAACGCTCAAGAACAGAAAGGCCAGATTAGACTTTGCCAGCAAACACCTAAAAAAGTCTGCCCAGTTCTGGAATAAGATTCTTTGGACTGATGAAACCAAGATTAACTTGCACCAGAATGATGGGAAGAGAAAAGTATGGAGAAGGAAAGGAACAGCTCATGATCCAAAGCATACCACATCATCTGTCAAACATGGTGGAGGCAGTGTTATGGCATGGGCATGTATGGCTGCCAATGGAACCAGGTCACTGGTGTTTATTGATGACCTGACTGCTGAGAAAAGCAGCAGGATGAATTCTGAAGTGTATAGGGCTATACTTTCTGCTCAGATTCAGCCAAATGCTGCCAAACTGATAGGACGCTGCTTCATATTGCAGATGGATAATGACCCAAAACATACAGCAAAAGCTACCCAAGAGTTTCTCAAGGCAAAGAAGTGGGATGTTCTTCAATGGCCAAGTCAGTCACCTGATCTCAACCCAATAGAGCAGAGCTTTCCAAACTGTGTGTCGCGACACAAAAGTGTGTCACCACACACAGCGTGGTGTGTCGCCACACCACCCGGAAGCGGCGGCGCGCGTGCGGCAGCCGCCATGCACGCGCGCCCCTCCCGCGCCAACGTGCGCGCACGCCGCCGCACGCCCCTCCCGCGCCAACGTGCGCGCACGCCGCCGCCGTGCGCGCGCCTCCGCACGCCCCCCCGCACCGTCGCCGTGCGCCGCCGCCGGGTGTGTCGCCTGCGGCGGCACTTTCAAAAACCCTGCAATAGAGCATGCTTTTCACTTACTGAAGTCAAGACTGAAGGCAGAAAGACCCACAAGCAAGCAGCAGCTGAAGGCAGCTGTAGTAAAGGCCTGGCAAAGCATCTCGAGGGAGGAAACTCAGCATTTGGTCATGTCCATGGGTTCCAGACTTCAGGCAGTCATTGACTGCAAAGGATTTTCATCCAGTTATTAAAGGCGATCCTTATGTTTGTAATGATGTTGGTTTGTTCCATTACTTATGAGCCACCAACGATGGGTGTGTGTGTATGCCACTGGCTGTACTTCCTGAATGGTTAGTGGCCCACTTTTGTCAAACCCCTTGAATTACCGCTGGAAGTCCTGACTTCGCTCCCATCTGGGTGTGTTTCCTTTCAACTTCAATGTGGTGGTGTACAGAGGCCAACTGCCAAAACAGCCTTGTTCTAATATTTCTGGTCCTGACTGTATATATCATACAAGGACAGTTATCCCATAACATTATAACCACTGTATTACATCAGGGTAAGGAAACCCTCTAGATCAGAGCTTTCCAAACTCTGTGTCGCGACACAAAAGTGTGTCGCCACACGACCCGGAAGCGCTGATCATCAGCGCTTCCGGGTTTTCCCGCGGCGACACAACTGCAGCGCGCAAAACCCGAAAGCAGCAGCAGCGCTTCCGGGGTTTTGCGCGCTGCCGCACTTCCGGGTTTTCCCGCGGCGACACACCAATGCCGGTTGGTGTGTCGCCGCGGGAAAAACTTTGGAAAGCCCTGCTCTAGATGGTATAGGAGGAGAGCTGCGTTGGGCTATAGTGGCAAAAAAATCAGAACAGAAGTCTGGTAGCACTTTTTCCGACTAATACATGTTCGTGAGCTACAACTTACGCCTTTCTGCGTGACAATTGCCCACGCTACAACTATAGAGCCGACCAGCTGCGTACAATAAAAAGTATATATTTATATTCCTCCTTAACTAAGCGCTCTACTCTCCGAGATGCATGCGGTACCTTAAATGGATAAATCTCAAAACCCAGATTTTCCAGATGATCTCGGATCCTCTTCTCCAGATGGACCACCAGTAACTCCATGATGCTCGAACGCGAAGTACTATGGGAAATGTAGTTTTCGCGAGACGCGAAAGGCCCTCGCCCGCATGCTCGGCGTGGCGAGAGGTGTAAAGCGTTCGGAGGCAAGTGCCGGCGATGCCTCCGTTGGCCTTCCTCCGAGTATCCCGCGATTGGCTTTGACAAGAGAGTTCTTCGGTGTCCGCCTGGACATCCACGATTGCGGCCCTGCCAGCGACGTTCCCGCTTAGAGTAATAGTCAACGGGACACACAGACTTTCCAGTCCAGAAGCCTCCGCGGCGTAGCGGAAGGCGGAATCGGCCGGCCTCGGGCTCTTAGCGGTCTACGGAGGACGTGCTCGAACTCCCGCCGAGGCCAGGGCCCCGCGGAGGGCGCGGGCGAGGACTTTACGGTTTTCTTTCGCTGTTCGGTTGCTGGCGGTCCTCCAAGCGAATGTGAGCAGAACGCCGTGAGCCTTGGCGGAGCGGACCGGCTGCTGCCTCTTGCCTCGGTCGCCGCCTAAAAGTTTCCTAGGACGGTCCCAAGCCTCTCCGGATCGCTCAGGTGACCGCCTATTTTCTTCCGTTGGCTTGGTGAAACGGCCGAGCGTGAGCAAGGCTGCTGGTGAGGGCGCCTTCCCCAAGCGCTTTCGGAAGCGAGGCTGGCCTGGGTCACTGACTGGGCCTCAGTCGGCCTAGCTGAGTGGTTTTTAACGGGGAGTCGGTGGGTGCAATTCCCTCAAAGGCGGCCGGCGTTGAAGGAATTGGGCGGGGGGGGGATCTCGCCATCCATTAGGTTTAGCTACTGGTACAACGGCTGCAGTTCTCTGCACTCCTTACCTGCCGCTATTGGTTTAGAGGAGAAAAGCAGGTGGAGTCAGCCCGGTGGCGGGAAGGGCAGACAAAGGATGGCTGCTGCTTCTGTGTGTACTCTAAGCTTGCCCTCCCTGTCTGGTCCCCCATCCGCACCTAAGAGGATTCCCCGGACCAGTAGGTGGGGGAAAGAGAGAAATGAGTATTTCCTGCAGTCCTCGTTTCTTTTGGCAATCTTTCCCATGCCCTCTTTTGACGACTCTCTTCCCCAGCTTCCAACTGACATGGGGAAGATAAGGTTTCTTCTTTTATGGTTTCACCTTATCAGGAAAATACTCATTTGAAAAAAATCTGCATGCAAGCCTGCTGGTAAGGCACCAATACAGAGCAGTTCCAGAAGTGGCTCTGTGAACTCAGCAAACCAGAGGCATTATTGAAAGTTGGATTCTGCTCTTCCCTGTCATAAGAACATCTTTATTCTATATTGTAGAGTACTCAAAGATGTATTTGTTCCCCACTACAAGACCCAACACCAGAATTTCTCCTGCATATAAAAAGAGGTAGCTTCACCCAGTTGCTCTTTGAAAAGGAACCTGCTTGGATGGTTTTATCTTTTGAAAAGAAAGATTCTTCTGAAGCACGCAATTTAAAATCTGGGTCTGATTCTGTGGTTAAAGAATGCTTGTGGGTCCCTTCCCCAACATGGAAGTGTCACCATAGTATTTCAGTCCACTTTATTGAAATGGATCATCCTTACTAACATTTTCTTGATACTTAGTTGTGCTGTTCAGACTGAATCAGTATCAATAACAGTTTTCATCCATTGAACATTAAAGAGATACTTGTCACATATTACAAATATTTTGCATAGTTCCCATTCTCCACCTAATTTGGGACTTTGAAGAAAGAGGATTCTGGAAAGTATGCATTTGCACTCCTTTAATGGCATTTTCTATACTGAGAACATTTAAGCTGCTTTGCAGAAAATTTTATATGGAATGATGTGCAATGTCAAGTCCCTACCTTGTGGTGGTTTTGTTTTTTCTGCTGTAATACATTTTACTGCAGATAACAGAGGAAAATAGACATTTTCTCTGACTGCTTTTGCAGGTATTCTTTTCCTAGCCAAAGATTTCCTCAAGGTTACAAACTGGTAACCAGTGGATTTCTAAAAAGCATCTTTTCCTCAACAGCATGGATTGGGACACACGGCTCAGTTCTATACTGATTGAAACAGACAGCAACATGGCCAAAATTAAGGCAAGTTAAGCTGCAGAGCAATATATTGTTTTTCTACTCTTGGTGAAAAGTATTTAGTGCTTGGATATTCTGTGTGTGCATGTGCACACGTATGCTGCTAAATATTATATTGATACATAAATACCTCAAGAGATGTATTCTGTTAAGTGAAAAGATGTTGGTAGTTTTTTTAAAAAAATCTTCAATATAGCTCAGGCAGGTGAACAAGTTATAATAAATGACAAAATAAAAAGAAAGGAAAAAGTGTCATTTAACTCGAGCTTGACTCTGGTGGCTTTGTGTGGACATGTATATACAATTTCTTGACAACAGTACATAAGTGGTTTTTCATTGCTTCTGGGGTGTTTTTTAAACTTCCCAGGCTAATCCACAGCATGTATTCCCTGATAGTTTCCCATCCAAGTACTTGGCAGCACTGACCCTGCTTGTTCAGCCAGGTGCTGCCATCTGCATAGAGGTCATATTTAAATATTTCAATATTAACTAAAGGTGCCAGTATTTTAGAGCTCAGTTCAAACAGTAGAGTGACATTATGACAACATTCTGGACAAAGCACTGAACTCTGCATTGGGAATGGAAAATGTAACAGGTGCTGAATACCTCTCCCTGACTTGTGGTTCCCATTAGATTTGTATTGAATTAATTATGTGGGCTCCTAGAGATGTATCAAGATTTAACTTAAGATGCAGGGTTTGTTCAGTAAAACAGATTGGGAACACATAGCCCTCCAGATGTTGCTGAATTGCAGCTGTCATCAGTGGTATGACAAATTCTGGGGGTGCTGATAGTGTAATTTATCAATATCTGGTCTGGGTTATCTCAGAGAAAGCTTCTTCCCTTATACATGTTCATATAGTTAGGGATTTGACCAACCCTACATCAACTTACATCTAATCTCCAGAAAACAATACTCTAGGCAGAATTCTAGAATTATAAAACACCTTGCCCCTGAGGTACAGAGAGAGACTACCCTGTTTGCTTTTTGCAAAGTGGTTATTCTAAAAAACGTAAGATGTGGGCAATGGACCTGGGCTGCTATTGTTGTAATGTTTTTTTCTTGTATTAGTAGTGTTGCACATTTTGCATTGAACGTAGTATAAAGCACCTTGAGTCTTTGGAAGTATGGTGAAGTAAGAAATGATTATATAATAGTGCTGTTCATTGACCTTCTCATTGGTGTGGATAAATGAAACATTGATTTTGTTCAGATTGGCCTTTCTGTGTATTTTACTACTATTAAAATACTTAGTTCATAAGCTTGCATTAACTAATTATGTTTAATCTACAATTTGATATATTCTGCATTAATTATTTTGTAACTACATTGGGATGGCAGCTATGAAGCAATTTTGAATTCTTTTTGTAAATAAAGAATGTTCCTTTGAACCTGTAAATGAATGAATGTTGCTTTGGCTTATGTTCTGTGGAGTCCTTGGTGCTCTGAGCCTTGTGGTTTTCTTGCAGATGTTTCATTGCCAGACTTTCATTTGCAAACCCCACTCCCCTTTTCGCGCTAAAGAAGTTGCCTAGTCTGGCAATGAAACATCTGCAAGAAAACCACAAGGCTCAGAGCACCAAGGACTCCACAGTTCAACCCTGAGCTACAAATATTCTCTTTGATTGGCTTATGTTCTACTGATTGCATTTTCTCTTCCATTTCAGTTTGTTTATATTATTGTTGCATGCCAATTACAGCAATATAAAAAGAAATGAAAACTTTCTATCTTACACTTCTTGTTCAAGAGTTTTTACAAAACCTGTTAATTCAGATTTGATACAGACTTGAAGCTGCATTTGCTTCATAACTGTTTCCTAATTGTATTTTGAAATATGTGGTAACTTTCTATATTATTTTGTTTCTTTTTCTCTTACAGCAACGTCTAAACACAGCCAGCATCTCTTCTGAAGGTAAGAATGGTTGACATGTTCTGTGTATTTTCAGAACACCTCTTAGAAAATAGAGATCTATATACCGTATTTTCCGGCGTATAAGACGACTGGGCGTATAAGACGACCCCCAACTTTTCCAGTTAAAATATAGAGTTTGGGATTTATGCCGGAAAATACGGTACTTGCCGTACAAGACCTCTCCTGGCCAAGTGCAGCCGCTCGCCGGAACGCAGCCCCCAGGGAAGAGCAGGAGGATGAGCGCGGGGCGGCGTACTGCATTGGGTCCCGTCGCTCGAAGGAGAAACGCGGGGAGGGGGGAGCGAGCTCCGTTCCCTCGGAGCAGCCTTGGGAAGGGAGGGGGCAAAACGCAGTGGCTCCACGATGGGCTCCAAAGTCGCCCACAACACTCAACGGGCGCCTCGCTTCGCCTCACCTTCCCTTCCCTTCCCCTCCCAGCTGCGCTTTCAATGGAGCGGGCCCCCAGAATTGGCCGCGTTTCCTACCAGGCTTCTCTTTCCCCAACTGCTGCTCTTGCTGCCGCTGCTTTTAGGCGAGGTGAAGCGAGGCGCCCGTTGAGTGTTGTGGGCGACTTTGGAGCCCGTCGTGGAGCCACTGTGTTTTTCCCCCTCCCTTCCCAAGGCTGCTCCGAGGGAACGGAGCTTGCTCCCCCCTCCCCGCGTTTCTCCTTCGAGCGACAGGACCCAATGCAGTACGCCGCCCCGCGCTCATCCTCCTGCTCTTCCCTGGGGGCTGCGTTCCGGCGAGCGGCTGCACTTGGCCAGGAGAGGTCTTATACGGCGAGTACGTATTTTCCGGCGTATAAGACGACACCCGGCGTATAAGACGACCCCCGACTTTTGAGAAGATTTTCCTGGGTTAAAAAGTCGTCTTATACGCCGGAAAATACGGTAATTCCTTGAATTGCAGAAAGTTTCCAGTAAGGGGGGGAAGCTCTCTTGCTAGAATTCTAGTGGTAGCTCTCTGTGAATGTACATTCTCAAGCAAACAATAGATGGCTATGATTTCAGTGCCCTGCTTTAGTAGCTTTACATGGCTGGTGTTGGAAGCTGAATACTTTGCAGGGCAGCTGTGCAAGTAAAGTATTGAAATACAGCACCATCTGGAAAGCTATAGCTTCCCCATCCCTCAGACAGAACTTGGTCTGATTTAGTCAGACAATTCTTAATGTTCACTAAATCTAACCGGTGGCAATGCCATTTACCCCATCTTGCTTTTCTTCCTTTTTCAATTTGAGGCTTTGCTTCTAAAAACTGGAATTTAATCCAATTTCCAGGTTATCAATTACTAACAAAGTTAGAACAAATCCTTTCCCATAGGTTTGCAATCTTAAAAAAACAAAAAACAGAACATAAGAATAAAGGAAAGGAGCTAGCTAGAAAGGAATTAAAGAAGAATAATCGATTAAAGGTTACAATAATTAATCTACAAGCAGGAAAGAGTAACTGTAAAATGGATACTAGTGGTAGGGGAAGAATGAGAGAAAATATGAGTCATTTTTTTAGGTGAATCAGAGAGACCAGCTGAATACTTAAAAGGAAATATTTCTATATATAAGCAGCCATGAGAGAGAGTACAAGTATGGATAAGGAAAAGTACAAATAATGGGCTGAATTGAGAGACTTAAATCCAGGGAGAATGAGTTGAATATATATAACAAAAGGATAACCATCAAGACAGTTGGCAAATAAAGACAGAAGAAGGGCCTGAATAAAGATCTTACTGAACTCGGTAGATAAAAAGGGTTTTTTAAAAAATAATAATAATAGAGAACTGAGAAACACTAAAACACTACAGGTAGTCCTCGCTTAACAACCACAATTGGGACTGGTATTTTGGTTGCTAAGCAAAGCAGTCAAGCGAATCTGAGCTGATTTTACTACCTTTTTTGCGGCAGTCATTAAGCGAACCACGTGGTTGTTAGGTGAATCACGCGGTTCCCCATTGATTTTGCTTGCCAGAAGCTGGCCGGGAGGGTCAAAAATTTATTTATTTTTATTTATTTTATTTTCTATCCTGCCTTTATTATTTTTATAAATAACTCAAGGCGGCGAACATACCTAATGCTCCTTCCTCCTCCTATTTTCCCCACAACAACAACCCTGTGAGGTGAGTTGGGCTGAGAGAGTGTGACTGGCCCAAGGTCACCCAGCTGGCTTTCATGCCTAAGGCGGGACTAGAACTCTCAGTCTCCTGGTTTCTAGCCCGTTGCCTTAACCACTAGACCAAAATGGTGATCACATGACCACAGGATGCTGCGACGGTCATAAATGTGAACCAGTTGCCAAGCTCCCAAACCATGATCACGTGACCATGGGGATGCTGCGACAGTCATAAGTGTGAGGACTGGTCATAAGTCGTTTTTTTCCAGCATTGTCGTAAAGTCTGAACCGTCACTAAACAAATGGTTGTTAAACGAGGACTACCTGTAACATGAATCTTGAGAGTGATAATGAAGAATAAAAAACGATTTCTGTGTCTAAATTGACTGCATGTTTTGAATGTGTGAAGCTGACTGAAATAGAAAGTTTAGAAGAAAATATAAACATTCTGACTTCCATGCATTACATTTTAGATAATGATCAATATCTGAATAGATGTCATTGTCAGACTATGGAATAGTTGTTAAAACAAAGGAGGGATGGAAGGAACAAAAAGATTCATCATTAGTGCAACTGGAGTTTATATTCAGCAATTAAAACAAATAATAATATCACTAATGCTAGAATGCTTCCATGCTTGCAAGATTGGTCTAGTTCATTATTTTCCATCCCTGCAGCTGATTTGTTAGTGGACAGAATAAATATTGGGAGTACTGTTCTGACTCAGCCACAGACTGGACCACCACCCTTGCATTTCACATGTGGAACTCACCCATGCTGTAGAATGGCCAGTGAGGACCTTTCAACTATCAGCCAGCAACTACATTCACAAGCCCAGGTAACTTATACTGCATAGACACATAATTATTTTCTATAGGGCGGACATAAATAGGTAGATGCATACACGTTATTTCCTCTTTGTTAAGTTTTTTGTGAAAGTTGTCTATGTTTTGGTTGATCTCAAATTAATCAATTACAGTTAAAAACAACTATTCACCAAAACATGAAGTGTCCCATGCTTTAAAAGAGTTGAGCAACTGTGCTTAAAAAGGTTAAATTCCAAGCTACCGTTTAGCTATTACTAGCCTGATTCATAGATTTATTGTAAGCAAAATTTGATGAATAAATAAATAAATAATGCTAATGGTTGTTGTGGGTTTTCCGGGCTATAATAATAATGATGATGATGCTATAATATTAATTATAATTAATTAATTAATATTAATTATTAATATTAATGCTGTAATAATGCTAAGTTATAACATGATTTTTGTTTTGGGCTTGGTGCAGAATGCAAAAAGTATGGCCTATACCAGAGCTTTCCAAACTCTGTGTCGCAACACAAAAGTGTGTTGCTACACACAGTCTGGTGTGTCGCCACACAACCCGGAAGCGCTGATCATCATCAGCGCTTCCGGGTTTTCCCGTGGCGACACACCAACAGCGGCGCGCAAAAACCGAAAGCGGCAGCAGCGCTTCCGGGTTTTTGCGTGCTGCCGCAACGGAGGCACTTCCAGGTTTTCCCGCGGCGACACACCAACGGCGGTTGGTGTGTCGCCGCGGGAAAACTTTGGAAAGCCCTGGCCTATACAATCCATCAACACCACTTTTGTGACATCTAGAAATCCTCCAGAGTAGGCAGGGTAAAAAGTCCAAGCTATTTTTGAGAGTGTATGGGGAAATTTTAAGATGCAGATGGATGCTGTAAGCTTTGTAGAGATTAAAGCAGGCCCGCAACTAGGGTCTGTGTCACCCAGGGGAAACATGGATTCCGCGCCCCTCCGCAGAGTCAAGTCCCTCGTCCCCCTCAACGAACAGCAGCGCGGCGGGATGTGGGGGAGGAAGGGGACCCTCCCCACCCCTGGGGGCACTGGGGCTCCCGCCGGCTGGCACAGATGGTGCAGGGGAGGGTGCAAGGGGCAGCCCCGGCGCAGCCGAGAAACGCCGCCTTCCCCCCGGGCGTGCCCCCACTGGCCCACTGCGCGGCCCAGCGGCTTGGGGGCTGCTCCAGGCAATGGTGGTGGCCCCCCTGGAGCATCAGAGTGGCAGGACCACCTTGCGCCTCCCTCCCTCCATGGCGAGCGCTGATGAATCAAGTGCAGCGGGTGGGAAGAGGTGCCTCTGTAGAAGCGCTTGGCTCGGCTGCCGGGGCGCGCCTTCAGAGGCAGACTGGGATTGAGGGCGGTGCTCGGCGGATGCGGATTGGCTGCAGCCTCGGTCAATGGCGAGAGCGAGAGCCGCTCGGCCTCCTTGGGGCAGGGGGCCGGCCGGCCAGCCTGTCTCCATGCTGCCCCGCAGCCGGCGGGGGTAGTCCCCCACCGTTGCATGCTGCACCCTATTGGCAATCATGCCAGAAAACAGTCAGTATACAAATACTATTTTGTCATTTTGGTGCCCCCCCCAGCGCAGCACCTGGGGCACATGCCCCGCTTGCCCCCCCTCCCCCCCAGTTGCGGCCCTGGATTAAAGCACCTATTTGCAGCATAAAAATCTCTACCTCCTCCAGAATTGGATTCTCTTTGAGTTACAGACTGGCCTATTTTGCAGATGTTGCCATTCATATGCCTCACAAACCTAATGTAGCCTTCAAGCCAGGTAAATTTGCATCCATATTGTTTGGATACAATGTGTGAGTCCAGCTATCATAGCTTAGCATTCTCTTGGTCCAAAATATTATGGCTTATTAATAGACCATGCTTTGGAAAAACTGACTTAATATTATGTGCGAACCAGGCCATTGTTCATAGATTGGTCCAGTTGTTGTCTTAGTTTAGCCCACCAAATTAGGCTCTATTTAGGAGAGGATAGAGGGGAAGCCCATGAATGATAGCCATGGAAGGAAGAATTAAATTCAAAGTGGGAAAGGGATGCCCCAGAGAGAAATTATAAATATCCTAATCCTAATCATTTAGTTGATTTTTCAAGCCTTTTTCATTTTGGGAAGATTTGAGAAGTTGTGATTGGGAGAAGTTTACTGATACTGTGGCTCTGGTTCTCCTTTCTGATCCTCTAGGTTATAGAGTCGCTCACCCAAGCAGTATGTCGGCTCAAACAGGAGAAAGAACTGCAACAACAGAGTATCAGTCACCTAGAAGGTATGAAAGATTAGCAGTTCCATTCCCCTCCCTTTACTGTCAGGTCTATCTCTGAGACAAAGCTTGCCTTCAGTATATTAAAGGAACATGATCATTCATTTATCCCCCTCCCTTTTCTACTTAAATGTTCAGGGTGATTAAGAATGACAGTTTAAGAAGGTCACAAAATAAAACTAAGAGAGTGGATTAAAAACTTGAATAACAAGTTTTTTAATAGCAATTTAAAATATTGGTGATTTGGCAGGCAGAATATTTACCAGAAGAGAGGTCTTGCAAGCTAGGAGAAAGCCCTTCGGCATGGGACAAAGGAAGGCTTTTTGCAAAATGGAATTCGGTAGCCTAGGATGGGGATGTGGCCTTTCTCAATTTGTTGATTGAGTGGTATACTGGGGACTGAACTCCCCAAAGTGGGCAGGGCCTGGCCAAACCTGGATTTAAATTAAATTTTTATTAAATAAGTGAATATACTTCTTCCCAGTATATTTAAGAATTTCCCATTTTATCACATTAGAAAGCACAATTCAAGGATTAGAGATTAGTTATACAACTTTGGTCTTGATACATTCCACCCACACTTAATTCATCTCTTGGGAAAACACAAAAAAGAAGCTTTGCAGTAGATATTGAAGCAGATTCTAAAAGGAAGACATCTACACAGCCTGGTCCTAATTCACTTGAGCCTATAATGTAAATAATTAACAATAATTCAGTGATTTGAAAGTTCTCCAATCCTCAGATGTAAACTTGGCTGATCAGAACAAAGCTGACACGTTCCTTTGAATTTTCCAAACAACTTCTCTATACCAGGCCTAATCCCAGAAAACCTGTGAGGTGATTGTGCCCCTACCACCTGGTAATTTAGTATTTACTGTTTATGGTATCTTTGTTGAAATATCAGAGATCTGCCATAATGGGCAGAATATTTAAATCCATGAGGGGTGTCCGACTCTAGGGGCCGGTGCTCATCTCTGTTTCTTAGCTGAAGAGCCAGCGTTGTCCGAAGAAGCTTCCGCGGTCATGTGGCCAGCATGATGCACGCGGAACGCTGTTACCTACCCACCGAAGTGGTACCTATTAATCTACTTGCATTTGCATGCTTTCGAATTGCTAGGTTGGCAAGAGCTGGGGCGAGTGTGGGAGCTTACTCCGTCACGCGGGGCTATATAATATATAATATAATAAATCCCTTACTCTACATTAAACCAAAATCACATTATTTCTATAAATCATTCCATTAGCACATTATAAAAATCACTAAAGAAAGAATCTGTTTAAAATCTTGGTGGAAGTCAGAGAAAGTCTGTTTAAAATCCTCCATGTCTCAAGCAGTAGATTATGGCGCCCCCTAGGAGCTTAACCAGGGAAAGTCAAAGATATGAAGGAATGTGTTTACTTAAGCGAAAGTGAGATTAGCAGACAATTCCCCAGGGAAAGTAGAAGCAGAAAACTGAAAGTTCAAAACAGCCGATTCAACATGTAGGAAAATGCTAATATCTTCAAATTTAGTACAAAAATAATAACAGGGAGACAATTATTTACCTTTATCTCAATCCTCCTTAATATTTGGATGGAAAACAAGCCAAAACTTAAAAATATTTTTTTAAAAAATTGATCCCAAAAATAACGATAAGCACCAAGAGAGCTGGCTTCTCCTTGCTGTAGAAAGCCCCTCTCAGGGTATGTGTACTTAAAAGAAATATAAATTGGGTGATTTAGAAATGGGGTGGCCGGTCTTAGTGTCCCTTTAAGGCTACAGCGTGGCTTGGAAAATGGTGACGTCCCAGCCTCCCGGCTGCTCTTACCAGTCAAGCGTGAACGCTGTTTGCGATCTGGCTGTAAGCAGCCGTCCGGAGGACAGATGGGGTGATTCCAGGTGTTTTCCTTTTTCTGGAAAAACACTCCTGGGCTTCAGGAAAAACCTGCCTGAGCCCGAAAAAACTGCCACGTTGTCAGTTCTGCCCATGGAGCCTGCAGGCACAGCTGTTCACTTCGCCATGTCCCCACCGAAAGTCAAGACTCTTTTCTCTTAAATACTGCTTTTGTACTGATTGTAATAATCTGTTATGTTCTTTTATACTTGCATTGATAATTCCTTAGATGTTGATGAGCTATACATGTATGCAAATCCAAAATCTTCTGCAATCCAGAACAGGAGAGTGATCTAGGAAACAAAGGGATAGGGAATTCAGAAGCAAGGGGTCTCAAGGAAGTGTAGGGAGTACATAATGGACTGAGGAAGGAGAATCTGAAGGTAAAATTAGTGAATAATAAAATATAAGGAAATTATAGAGGAGGCAAGGACCTGAGGCAAAGAGGGGGATTAAAAAAAGACACCTTGGGCAGCATGTGAAATTAAATGGGAATAACGGTTGTGGAAAGAGAGATGGTGCAATAAAATAAGTGGTCGCCTGGAAGGATTCTGAGAGAATATGAATGGAAGAGCCACCCAAGGCAAATGTAGAACTGAGGTGAAACTACAGTCAGGACCAGAAATATTGGAACAAGGATAACTGTTTTGGCAGTTGGCCTCTGTACACCACCACATTGAAGTTGAAAGGAAACACACCCAGATGGGAGCGAAGTCAGGACTTCCAGCGGTAATTCAAGGGGTTTGACAAAAGTGGGGCACTAACCATTCAGGAAGTACAGCCAGTGGCATACACACACACCCATCGCTGGTGGCTCAAAAGTAATGGAACGAATGGCTGACAAGCAGCTGCATGGCCAGGTGTGGCCTGTTTCCTGGGAACCCCATGACTAATCAAGCAGATAAAAGGCCTGGAGGTGGTTCTGAGTGTTACATTTGCATTTGGTAGCTGTTCACTGGAACTCCCAACATGAGGTCCAAAGAGGTGTCCATGCGAGTGAAGGAGGCCATCATTAGGCTGAGGAAACAAAATAAACCCATCAGAGAGATAGCAAAAACATTGGGAGTGGCCAATACAACAGTCTTGAACATCCTGAAAAAGAAGGAGTTAACTGGCAAGCTCAGCAACAGCAAAAGGCCTGGAAGACCACGGAAGACAACTGAAGTGGATGACCGCAGAATTCTGCTCATGGTGAAGAGGAACCCTTTCACAACATCTAGCCAGGTCAAGAATGCTCTTGAGGAGGTAGGTATGTCATTGTCAACATCTACAGTCAAGAGATGGCTTTATGAATGTAAATACAGAGGCTCCACAACAAGGTGCAAACCACTGGTAATGCTCAAGAACAGAAAGGCCAGATTAGACTTTGCCAGCAAACACCTAAAAAAGCCTGCCCAGTTCTGGAAATTCATTGGACTGATGAAACCAAGATTAACTTGCACCAGAATAATGGGAAGAGAAAAGTATGGAGAAGGAAAGGAACAGCTCATGATCCAAAGCATACCACATCATCTGTCAAACGTGGAGGCAGAGTTATGGCATGGGCATGTATGGCTGCCAATGAAACCGGGTCACTGGTGTTTATTGATGACCTGACTGCTGATAAAAGCAGCAGGATGAATTCTGAAGTGTATAGGGCTATATTTTCTGCTCAGATTCAGCCAAATGCTGTCAAACTGATAGGAGGCCGCTTCATATTGCAGTTGGATAATGACCCAAAACATACAGCAAAAGCTACCCAAGAGTTTCTCAAGGCAAAGAAGTGGGATGTTCTTCAATGGCCAAGTCAGTCACCTGATCTCAACCCAATAGAGTATGTTTTTCACTTACTGAAGACAAGACTGAAGGCAGAAAGACCCACAAGCAAGCAGCAGCTGAAGGCAGCTGCAGTAAAGGCCTGGCAAAGCATCTCGAGGGAGGAAACTCAGCATTTGGTCTATGAAGGTTCTCAGTCATCCAGGTGGAATTGTCTGTAGCTTGAATCATGTCAACTGGATTTCTATTTTCTCAGTGGAAACGTTTCACTCCTTATCCAAGGAGCTTCTTCAGTCTGAACAAAGTTAGTAAGGGAATCCTAAAATATGTTGCTGTGTGACCTTACACCTGAGGCTAGGTCATGGTTATTTTTTGAGATGTTATTTCTAAGTCCCTTTATCATCTAAAGAAGGATCGTTAAGATCACCATGCTGCTGTTGAGCTTGCGAAATGGTCTTAATCTTCCTAGGCACAGAAGACAAAGCAGGGAGGAAGATAGGGGAAAGATTGTGCCTGAGGCCCCCACCTCTATTCAAGGAAGGATTTTCCAAGTTGGCATAAATGGATTCCTTGACCCCTCTCTCAAACCACCTATCTTCTCTGTCTAAAATGTGAACATTAATGTCCTCAAATGAGTGTCCTTTTTCCTTTAAATGAAAATAAACTGCTGACTCTGGCCTGTGGTGTTACTCCTCCTGTGTTGGGCCATCCTCCTGTACAAAAGTTGTTTGGTTTCTCCAATGTAGAGTTCAGAGCACTCCTCACTGCACTGGATTGCATAAACTACATTGCTTTTCTTGTGTTTTGGAATTTGATCTTTGGGGTATACAAGCCTCTGTCTCAGTGTGTTGGTGGGTTTGAAATATACAGGTATGTGGTGTTTGCCAAATATCCGTTTTATCTTTTCAGACACGCCAGCCATGTAAGGAATGACCAGGTTCTTCCGTTTACTCTGAGTCTCAGCCCTATCTGTCACTGTTTTAGGTCTGGTAGATTTAGATTTAGTGAAGGCTATCTACCATGGATAAGGAGTGAAACGTTTCCACTGAGAAAATAGAAATCCAGTTGACATGATTCAAGCTACAGTCATGTCCATGGGTTCCAGACTTCAGGCAGTCATTGACTGCAAAGGATTTTCATCCAGTTATTAAAGGCGATCCTTATGTTTGTAATGATGTTGGTTTGTTCCATTACTTATGAGCCACCAACGATGGGTGTGTGTGTATGCCACTGGCTGTACTTCCTGAATGCTTAGTGCCCCACTTTTGTCAAACCCCTTGAATTACAGCTGAAAGTCCTGACTTCGCTCCCATCTGGGTGTGTTTCCTTTCAACTTCAATGTGGTGGTGTACAGAGGCCAACTGCCAAAACAGTTATCCTTGTTCCAATATTTCTGGTCCTAACTGTACATATGAGGCTGCTTGTCCCAGGCAGGAGATGTGAGCCAGAAACTCGCCAGAGTTTGCTGGGTCTGGAGGCTAGATCTTGTGGAGAAGGTCCTGATGCTGTTCACCGTCATTACAGTATCATACATCAACAACTTTAACAGGGCAGGTTGTCTTAAAAAACAGCATGACAAAGGAATGTCAAATTTCCCTCATGGATTAAAGTATATAGGCTTCTGTTTGTATTATTTTATTTTTGTGAATCCAAATACTTTGTGATGCTGAGACCTGAATAGATATAGGTATAAGTACATAACATATTCCAAGGTGAAAATCAGTGGCTATGGAGAATGGTACCTAAATCCTGAGCTATGGAATTTATTTTGCCTGAGCTATGGAATTTATTTTTGCCTTATTATTTTTACTAGCCCATTTGTTTCTCTTATAGATAGATTCTGGAGATTTCTTCAATTGGTTATTGAAATGGGGATAAATCTGTCTCCAGTGGAGTACTTTACACTAATAATAAATTGACATTAAAAGACAAGTATAGCAGCTAGAATGAGTGGCATGGGCTAATTTCATTTTTTCTGTCCTGGTTATTTATCCAGATGAGATTAATCGCCTACAGCACAATTCCCATGGTGGCTTTGAATCAGTGCTGGGATGCAGGATGGAAGGACTGAAGAGTGAGCTCCACAGCCTTCGGCAACAGGTGCTTCAGCAGTCAGATGGTGATTGTACTCCTGATCTGTTTTCCTGTCCGGGCATCATGCAAGATATGCTGGAGAGGTCAGCCATGTGAATTAACAAGCATAAACAACTTGGCAGGATAATATGGTGGGGAACAAAGAGCTATACTTTTTTAGTATTATCCAGAAGACATGCTTACTAGGATAAACTTGGGTTCTTATATGTTGTTAAGATTTTAAGAAGAAGAAGTTTGAATATACCATGAAACTGTTGGATTAGAAAGAATATTTTTTCTCCTAACAGTGATTTGCTTATAATAAATAATATTAGTGAGATGGCTTCCTGTAATTAGAAATGAGTGAGCTTGTCTGTCCCAGACATTTCTTGCCCATGAAAAGCAGCTGGGTAATTTACCATCTCTCAGTGCATTGGAATTGTAGAGAGCCTATTTGCTAGTTTTCAAATTCTGTTAATAATTAAAACATGAGTTCATTTTCTAAGGGAGCTTGTTCATTCATAATTAGTTCAGAGAACTAGTCCTTGTCTTGTTGCTGATGCTCCTGCTTTTTTTCTTATTCCAGTAAGAAAGTCCTGTGGCAAGAATATGAGTGCATCAGAAGAGAGATAGAGCAGCTGAAACATAAACTTGGTAAGTAATGCTTGAGGTTCCTGCCTCTGTATTGTAATAGTATCAGGCAAAGGATCACTTCTTGGTGGCCCTGCTGAAGAAGAGGGAAGGAGGTATGCAGTTTAAAAAATTGTTTTGCTTGTTGCATCCTTTAGATCGCCAAGAAGAGGATCTATTCAATCAAGTTTCTGCAACTCACGAGATTAAGAGAACCCAAAACCGGTACTGTAAGGTACAACTATAAGAACTCTGTTGCTACTTGATGATTTAGTGCTAGCAGTGCTACCCTAACATAAAAAAATAAAAGGAATTCAGTCTTTGTCTAATGGAGCTTATAATCTATATTAGACAAAAGAGTTGAAAGTGACTGACTACTGAAGATCACAGTGCAGTTCCTAGCTAAATGTCTAAGAAATAAATGGAAAAATTAGTCATCCATCCACTGCTTCATTTGCCCAAGTATTCTTTCTTCCTTAAAATATTTTTTATAACTCAGGTAGGAGGGCTGCACAAAGCTGCTGCTAGTTTGGTTGTCGTCTTCTAGCATCATCAGGAATGTCTGTGCGCAGAAATAGGGATAAGATAAGGGGAAAAAGGTGGCTCAGTGGGGGCGTGGGGGCTCAGTGGGTAAGACGCCAGGCTTGTCGATCGGAAGATTGCAAGTTCGGAGGTTCGAATCCCTAGCCCTGAGTGCGGAGTGAGCTCCCGCACTAGCTCCAGCTCTTGCCAACCTAGCAATTCGAAAGCATGCAAATGCAAGTAGATTAATAGGTACCACTTCGGTGGGTAGGTAACAGCGTTCCACACGTGTCATGCGGCCACATGACCGTGGAAGCGTCTTCGGACAACGCTGGCTCTTTGGCTAACAAACGGAGATGAGCACCGGCCCCTAGAGTCGGACACGACTGCACAAATGTGCGGGGGGTACCTTTACCTTTTTAAGGGGAAAACAGACACTACACCTGCGGGGAATGAACATATGCTGCCATCAATACATTGTATTTCTCCAACTACATAAGCATAATGTAGTGTCATGGCAGCTGCCCTTTTAGCTTCCTCTTAGGGCTGGAATTTAGTCACAATGTTGTGCTCCAGGAGTGTGAATATAATCATTTGCCAATTTATTTTCTGTGTAGCTATATGTTTACTAATCGTCACAGAAGAGTAAATGAATGGGGAACTGTCTGTCTATAATAAAAAATACCCTTTTAATTCTTTCTTGCTCATCTTGAAAACTAGATAAAACAAAAGCCTATATTTAAAACTACACTTTCATGTTCTTCTTCCCAGATGCTGGAAGATTTAATAAACACTCATAAAGCTCAGGTTCAGGATTTTGACAAAACAAGGATTGAAACTCAGAGCACCCAGCAGGAGCTCAGTGATGTCAAGTAAGCCAACCTGTGCTGTGCTTTGTATGCTTCACTGGACATGTGTTCGTGCAGGGCTCCATGAAGGACTGGAGAGAACATGGTTGCTAAATTCTGTGCTGATTCCTCTCATTCAGAAAACTTGGTGGTGATGGGGGGAAATGTCAAACTAGGGACTAGGAGGCAATTGTCCACCAGGGGGCTCCCTGTTTACACAATTAGGTTGACAACAAAAGTGCTACTTTTGCTGTGAGCCTAGCCACTCTAGGAGTTTGATGCATCCAGGGAGAGATGATTAGTGAGATGAATTGCATTCTGTAGTTCCTTAGAGATATGTCACTTTGAACTCCGCTCTTGTTCACTCTTTTATTATTCTGTTCCCTATTACAATTTTGAGCCTTTTGCCTTTAACAGCAGCATCTGTCAGATAGGTTATGTTTCTGTCTACAAGCACTATAGAATACTTTTTTTTGCTTTTTATACTGCAACTCTTTGAATTCTTTAAAACTGTCCTGAATTTAAGTTTGACTCAAGTTCCATGTATTTCTTCCTTTGGAACCATTACTACTATGGATTTTATTTGTTTTAATCAGATCTACAGTGACTGATCTGAAAGAACAGGTGAAATGTCTCAGCTTAGAAGACAAGTATGCTTTGCCACTCAAGGAGGATACCATTGATCTGAGTAAGTGCTGGCTTATACAATATTGCATGAAGGTAATATCTGGTTAGAGGAAGAGATGCACATGATCATATGTAAAATGTGGCATAATCTGTAATATTTCTACCGAGGGAAGTGGTCTGGGACAAGGTGGACACACTAGAATACTTGGGATCTACCTTAAATATAACCTGAACTTTTACCAGTCAACAATCTGCTTGTCTCCTACAAACCAGGGGACCAGGAAAATCAGGTTTCCCTCTCCACCGTTAGCTGTTGGTAAAGAATGCATCATACTTGCCGCTCGGCTATTAATTTATTTGATGTATAGCTCACTTTTCTATTCTGGGAAGTACTTCTCAAAGTGTTTTGAAATGCAAAACAATAATATAAAATGTTTAAAACATAAATTAAAATTAATGCCAAAACCAATCAATAGCCTGATGTAAGAGATGTGCCTATGCAAATTTTCTAGATAGTGAGAAAGTGGGAGCAAAATGCAACTATTGAGGACTGTGTTCAGTAGTCTGGAAATAATGCAGGAGGAAGCCGCCTTCTGTATGCCAGAAAGGAATGCCTCTGACAGTGGGGACAAATATTCAAAGGTCCTCTCTATGAAGGTCCTCTCCTATTTTATTTAAAAATTAAATTAAACTAAATTGCAGATCTTAACGATCAGACACATTTGTAATGGGAGAATCAGATCCAAAGCCCTTTAAGACTTTAAGAATCAATGCTAGCTGCTTAAATTGTGCCTGGTAAGCAGCTGACAATCAGGGCAAATCTCTTGGTACAGGCATGATACCTTGTGTCTTAAGCCAGTGAACAGCCTAGTTGACTCCTTTTGCTAATGACATACAAGTTCCAAAGAGGGCTGTGCTTCTGCCTGGACAACAGCTCTAAGGGTCTTCCTGACAGTAATTGTAAGGCAGATTAGAGTGGATAGTCCTCTTACTTTCATCAGACATAGTTCGTTCCTTTCTTCTTCTATTTTTCTGGTGATGGAGAACTGAGTTGGAATTACTATGACATAGCCCTTTGGTCACTGGAGGAGGTAATCTCTCTTTGCTCAGTGGGGGATTGGCAAGGGGTAGGGACACTTTCCTAATATCCCCAGTGAATTGAAGACAGAAAATAACTTAGTTTTGACCCTGCCTTCTAGAATTATCTGCTGACATATCAGATTCCTCTTGTAGTGATGAGACAGACACTTCACAATTGGTCCAACTTCTAATTTGCTTTTATACTGAAAAGCAAGCTATAAATCTATTGCTTATTTAAAATGGCCTTCAGCCTATAAATGGTAATTCAGTATAATCTTTTAACTAATGTTATTTAATATAATCTGAAAAATATCATGCCTCTGACTTCCTTTTCCATTCATCTTTGAATACTAATGTTTATGTAACATAAAGTCAGAAGCATTTCCCATTACTCCATGTTGCAAATTACAGTATGCAGGAAGTACAAATGGCAGAGACTGAACAAGGTACACTGTTGTATGTCTTTTTAATAGGTTTTTATTTCTTCGCTAAATAACATTATTAAAGTAAATATTCATTTATGCAATATGTAATAATGGATCAGGAAAATTCATACAATAAGAGGCAGCTTTTCACCTAGTTACTAATTTCCCAAATATTGCTTTGGAAAATTGAGCCTGTAGTTTATGTTGCTGCTGGATCCCTGATCTCCTTCACTGTTTTGTCTGCTAGAAAAGAATGAAGAGTTACTGCATGAAGAGGACTTGTCCTTCTCCTTTACTAGTGATGATTCCATCTCTGAGTTCAGTCTCACAGATGTCAGCTCAGATGAACTTTTCAGTGAACCAGAAATTGTACAACTAGCTGGTAAGCACTATACCTCATTTTGAAATACTGAATTATGATGTTGCTGGGGGGGAAGCCAATACTGAAAAGACATCTCTTTGCTCTTTTCCTCACTTCTTGAAACTTCAAGGCCTGTTTATTTCATCGGACTGAAAGAACACCATTTTGGGAAAATAAAAGGATGAACATTCTCTTCTAAGAAATTAATACCATTTCATTCAGCTGCTCAATGTTCTCATGAGCAGGATCTGGAGAAATGGGATTCCTAAATTTATTTGGATTTTGCTTTGTTCTAATACTGCTAATTTAGTCTTTTTTTTTAAGAAGCCAGGCAATTCCCAGATTCTGTAGATCTGCTCTCATCCCTCCATGCGTGAAGCTTTCATCACTTTGCACAGAGCTGTATCTTTTTGCAACTTCACCAGCTCATTTTGCCCTATGATGTCAGCAAAAAGCATCCTTTTTTTGTAAAGAGATATTAATTACTTAACATGCTCTTCTGCAGCTCTCTTCAAATGGGAAGAGAGCTTGCATTACTTGAAAAAAACATTAAATATTGTACACCACCCAGTGCCCATTGGAGTTGGGCGGCTAATAAATTCAAATAAACAAATAAAGGTTCATCTTGGAAGCAAATTAACTTATTTAACGGTGCATAGTGATAATGCTAATTACACTGTACCTTTTAGATGACAAGGTTTCTTTGCCAAGCTTGGAACTGGAGAACACCCCTGGAGGGGCAATTGGTGGCATGTTGGAGAAGGCAGAAATCAGCAGTGAGCTATCCACCAGTTTGCCTGAGCTCAACTTGAGAGACCTTTAAAGCATCACCTAAGGACTGCCTCATTCTTTTTAATGAGGAAACAAATTAAAGAGAGGAGAAACGTAAGGAGTGGTTTTCAACATGCTAAGCTGCTTTTGTACAGATACTGCATGAGGTAGGAGGAAGAGGGATCTTAGCCCATGTCCTGTGTCATGTCAGTACCTCAGGGTTTGGTGGGTAGGCCTGGAATCATTTCAAGGACACTGTGCATCTTGTTAATAGCTTCCAATGTCTCTTTCTGGAAATGTACAATGGTATTACTAACCCCAGTGTGCATGGAATATAGCATCTCTCTCTCTCTAATACTTAAATAGTCTGTAAACTAACACTGAGACGAGCTGCAAGGAAAAATGTTCTGGAAATTAATTCATCTTAAACTACAAAGCCTGTTAATTTGGTCAATATCTGTATCCACGCAGGAGCATCTGGCTTTCCTGATTCAGCACCACTAAGGCAAAGCCAGACATGAAAGAAGCAGTCTGCTAAAGGACAGAAGAGCCTATACTATATTACATGTATGAAGTCATTAATCTGCCATGTGCACCAGCAGGTGATTAAGGCAAGGCTTGCGGTGTCTGGGTGCATGTTACAGCTCTGTGATGGTAGTAGGGAAATGTTCAGGGCAGTGTGGCTCATCATGCCCTGTTTGGGAGCAGGTGGAACTATTGGACAATTCTGCGTGCACCCACCTTGTTTTCTTGGCTACTGAAATGCTGCACCGTAATCTTTGGAGTCATAAGGGAACTAATTTGTCTAAGTGACAGTGTGCCCAAGGTTACTGCGTTTTGGATTAGGTGGGGAAGAAATCACACTGTAACTTCTTAATTATCTTGCCTTGGGTCATTTTCAGTGAATAGCAAATGTAGGAATAAAATCTAAGAGTCAGGCTTTAGTTCTTATCTAAGATAAAACAAAGTCTATACTATTTACAAGCCAAATCAGTGAGGAAATATAATATCAAAGTGCATTACAGATTTATCTTGTAATGAAGTCCTCCTTACCTTGCAATATGTCACTACACTTTTGAATAGAAGAGCGTTGGAATAAAGGCTTCCTAACTCTTTCCTTGACAGCTTTATGGTTAAAATCATGCACACACGTGCGCACAGGCACACCTGCAGCTTTTAAACCCAGAGATTTCCAATTGTAGGCATTATTCTCAGAAAACTCATGAACATATGAAAAATAAAACTACAGTATGAGAATGCAGTATATTAGGCATCTCTATATTACATCTCATCTCAAATGTGTAATCTTTGCATTTTTGTTAGTCTGGGTTTAATTTATGCAGAGATGCATACTTTTTATTGACTGGACTAACTGCAGACTTAAAAACACAGCATAATGAGAATATAACAAGGTGCATCTTCCTCCCCAGTGTTTCAACTTGTTTTTCTCAATACGTGGGATTCTCATTTTACTCCATGACAGTGGGAAAGTACAATGAGCAAATAAACTTTTTGAGAAAGCCATTATCATCTGAAATGCAACCCCAGAATTCTTAATCATAGAAGGTCCCAGACTTGAACATCTTTATACTGATAAATTAAATAACTAATTAGAATAGTTTAATGCAAAAGCTGTTTCTATATTCTTTTTCTGAAACATCCAGTTTTGAAGATAAGATTAAACTGATTTTGAATTGCAGCTGTTACAGTTGTGTCTTCTCTTTGCAAGGCCTAGATGAAGGATTAGAGGCCTGTTAAAATTGTCACGAAGTCCTCCATCTTACTCTGATTAACAGAACGCCTGGAATTCCTGTGGGTGTGACACATCAACATACTGGATAAAGCTGCATCTCTCACACGTCCTAAGAGCCTATGTTGAAGAAGAGCCTTGAGTAGGAACACCCCCAATCTCAGGGCAAAAATAATTTCAGAAGAGGAAAAGGATTACAGGCAAGGGAGAGGAGTAGGAGAACAGGTGAGCAGTTAGCTGACAGGATTTAATCAGTGGACATTCCAATAATTCAGAGAGTAACGGCAAGAAACAACGGTTGCTCCCACACTTTTCATTCCATGGTTTTCATAACATGCTTGTTTCAGATTTGGGGAAGCATAGGCAGAGAAGTCTAATTCAGTGATCTCTGGATAGAACAATTTGTCACAATTATAGCTGACTGTATTAATGCAATAAAGCTTGTGTGTATTCATCAAGAAAGTGGACTTTGTGGTACATTGATTAGTCTTTGGTCAGAGGGAGGAACCTTCTTTTTTGAAGTTTAGCTTTTGACCAGTGGGAAGGGGCTTGGAAGAGAACTACCAGTCTTCAATGCTTTAGGGAACACCAACAGGGTGGGAGTCACACAGATTTCTGGGAGATCTCATTCCAAAGGGCAGGTGCCATGACAGGGTAGGCACACTTCCTAGGTCCCAATACTGTAGATGACACTGCTTAATCAAAGAGACCCAAAGTGTGCCAAATCTACTGGCACATACCAGCCAGGCAGAAACCATGGGAGATAGGCGGTCCCTCAAGTAAATTGCCCCTATGCCATGTAG
Source organism: Charina bottae (assembly GCA_023362775.1). Lineage (NCBI taxonomy): Eukaryota > Metazoa > Chordata > Lepidosauria > Squamata > Charinaidae > Charina > Charina bottae. Next base: position 61,013,402 of record JALMGJ010000003.1, read on the forward strand.
GACGTTCTAGGTAATAACCACACCTTGAATTGCACTCAGAAGCAGACTGGCAACCAATGCAGCTGCAGAACAGAGATGTGACATGGCATACCAAAGCATGTCCATCACTGCCCACACTGCTACATTCTGGACCAGGTGAAAGTTCTGAGTGGTTTTCAAGGGCAGCCCCATGTAGAGAGCATTGCAGTAGTTGAGCCTTGAGGTGACGTGGGCATAGATGGGTGATCATCTGAAGGGACACAACTTGTGCACCAGGTTGAACTGAGCAAAGCCCCCCCCCCCCAGATTTCACATGACTCAAGTGGAGAAGTGTTACCCCATCCAAGAATATGGATGGAAGGTCCTCGGATCCAGGGGGCCCTAGTATCTATAGCCACTCAGTCTTGGTACGATTGAGTCAGAGTCAGTTACTCCCTATCTAGGCACTCAGCCAGGACCTCAACAGCATCACTTGGCCAGCCTGGAGTTGAAAAATATAATTGGGTATTGATATTATATAAAGACTAGTTCCACTTGCAGTGCTGTAGATGGTTCAGAATAAGATTCTACTTAAGTAGGTTTTTCTTCCTCATCCTTGAATATAACTTAGGTTTAAGCAAAGCTCTCCAATAAACTTTTAAGGCCATGAATTTTCTGCTCTGCAGAAAGCAAGTCCTGTTATTCTGTACTCATACTTTATCATGAGTACATGAATGCACACTAGGGCTACTAGAACTAGGATGTAAATGACCACTAAATGGCAGCAAAAAGTTAATATTCTGTATCTCTCTGCTGCCATCTAGCGGCTGTCTATTTTTGTAGCTCAGATCTGATAGCTATAATGCACACTGCCGTGGGGAAGTGGATTGGTTGAGTATTTTATCTTGATTAGTGTCCCACCCTTTTTTAGCTTCAAAGGTAACCACTGAGACTGATTTCTAGTTTCTTGCTAATGAACACAATTATGCCTGAGCCTGGAATTAATAAAAATCCAAAGGAGCTATCAAAGCCTTCTGCCGCCTTCAAAAGGATATATAAGGAGTTGGCACGTTGCCTGCTGTTGTGCTGTCAAACAGCCTACTTCTTGTGAAGTGAAACCTTGAGTACTGCCTTGTACTAGCCTCAGGGAAGCTACAGTGCTGAAGGAGACCGCTTAGTTTAACAGAACAAGTAGAAAACCTTCCTCTGCAGATCTGCCTAGGAATTCCTCGATACATTTGAAGCCCATCCTCGCTGAAGACCTTCTGAGAAATAGCCTAGCCCAGGGACAGGCTTTTTGCAGCTGGGGGCTGCTTTTAATTTACTAATTTTTGGTGCTGAAGACCATCGAAAGCATGGTGGTAAGGTAATAAAATTTCTTTTGGACAAAATTGTTGGTCTTGTTTTTAGAGGAGAGCTGTTGGGTTTTTAAAAACCTAAGTTTATTAACATTTGAGAGCTAATGCTACTATTGTATTTCGGACATAAGAATATTGCATTGTTATTTGTTGACTTGCTACTTAATTGGGGTGTGTGTGACAGGTTCCAGGAGCTTCATGCAGTTTCAGGTTGTCTACCCTTCTCCAGGCTCTTTATTGCCTGCAATTGAATTGACTTCCCATGCTATTGTTACTTGGAGATCAAGGCTGTCATAATTCCTATCAGGGTGAGCCTCACTGGTTTCAGTAGAACCTCAGAATAAATTTACATAAGAACAAGTTGCAAGATTTTACTATTAGCATCTTCCAGACTTAATTGTATCTACTCTGCATTGGTGTGATTATTCTCCTGAGCTCAAGACATTTATGACTGAACGGGACTTGTGGTGGGGACATGGCTGACTGAACAGCTGTATCCGCGGGCTCCGTGGACAGAACTGACAACACGGCGGTTTTTTGGGCTCAGGCAGGCTTTTTCCTGAAGCCCAGAAGCGTCTTCATGAATAAAGAAAACGCTCGGAATCATCCCATCTGTCCTCCAGAACGGCGACTTGCAGCCAGAGAATCACAAACAGCGTTTACGACAATCTGGTAAGAGCCGCTGAGATGTCATCATTTCCAAGCCGTGCTGTAGCCTTAAAGCAGTGCTTTCTAAAGTGCCGCCGTTGGCAACACACCAACGGTGGGGCGGGGGCGTGCACGGCGGCGGTGCGGGCGTGGGCGGGGGTGTGCACAGCAGCGGCCTCCGCTAAAACGCGGAAGTGCTAATGGTGCGCCGCTGCCGCCGCCGCCATTCACACCCGCGCTGCCGCTTCCGGGTTCTGTGGCAACACACCAGACTGTGTTGCGACACACTAAAGTGTCGCGACACACAGTTTGGAAAGCTGTGCCTTCCCGCTGCTCATCTTGACAGCCTGGAGAGTTTCTCTCTTCCAGCCTTTGTTTCCGCAAAGAGCACCTGAGCGTTTGTTTCTCCATTTCTGGGGGGAGAGAGAGACAATCATCTTGCGTACTTCTAGCAGAGAGCAGGTGTGAACTTGAGAAGCCCCCCAAGGCATAGACATCAGATTTATTTCCACGAGATGCTCCACGTGGCATTTTGAAAAATCCTCTGATGAAATCCTCAGAGAAATGGGGTGGGGTACTAGGGTGGAAGAGCAATTTTGCCTAACAGCTGCGCGCCGGGAATCTTTCCGCCTCCCTGCCTGAACCGAGGGCATTTTCGGGGTCCTCGGAGCCTGCCCTTTTGAAGGGGCAGCAGCGGCAGCGCTGCCTCTTTGAAAGGGCAGGCTCTGGGGACCCCGAAAATGCCCTCGGTTCAGGCAGGGAGGCGGAAAGAGTCCCCTCGCCGCACGCGCTTGCTGCCGGGATTCCCAGCACAGCTGTTCTGGGGCCGGAGTGGAAATTTTCCCCGCAGAAAGAACAGCTGAGCGCCGGAAAGCTCGGCAACATGTGCGTGCGCGCAGGGAGTCTTTCCGCCTCCCTGCCTGAACCGAGGGCATTTTCGGGGTCCCCAGAGCCTGCCTTTTCGAAGGGGCAGCCGCTGCGCGGCAACCCAGAAGCACCGGCCGGTGCTTCTGGTGCTTCCAGGTTGTCACGCGACACACTTGGGGCCCCCAGGCGACACAGTATTGTGTCGCGACACACAGTTTGGAAAGCTCTGGCCTACACATTGAATCTGCCGTTTTGAATCTTCAGCTTTCTGTTGCCACTTTCCCTGGGAGCTGCCTGTTAGCATACTTTCTCTTGTGTCAACATCTTTCGGAAATTTTCCATTAACTCATTCACTCAGGGCTTTCCAAACTTTTTATGTTGGTGACACACCTTTTAGCCATGCATAATTTCGTGACACAGTAATGAGAGGTCTCCACCCCCCGGCCGACGCGATTGGCTCCCGGCTCCAAACCCTGCCCCCAGCCCACGTGATTGACTCCCACCTGCCCCCCAGCACAGCGGCCTAGTCGCGTCCCTGCCCCCCCAGCACGGCGGCCTAGTCTTGTCCCTGCACCCCCCCACCTCCCAGCGCGGTGGCCTAGTCGCATCCCTGCACTCCCACCCCCAGCGCGGCAGCCTAGTTGCGTCCCTGCACCCCGCACCGCAATGGCCTAGTGTCTCTGCCCCCCCCAGTTGTGGCCCTGCCAGGCTGGCACCTTACCTGGGTTCTGCAGCGAGAGCTGGGCATGGAGCAGGGACCGGTGGCGCAGCAAGGACTGGGCGAGACTCCACATGGTGCATGGCCTCCTCTTCCAGGTTTCCCCGTGACACACCTGGGCCCTGGATGCGACCCAGCAGTGTGTCGTGACACACAGTTTGGAAAGGTATGCATTAACTCCTACTTTCCCTAGTCAAGTATCTAGGGGGCGCCATAATCTACTGCCTGAAACATGGAGGATCTCAAGCAGACTTTCTCAGAGTTCCGTTGGGAGTTTAAGCAGTCCTTCAAACAGATTTTTTCCGATTCCTGTCAAGCTATTTTGCAAGATATTCGGGACATTGTAGAAAATATCAGCTATAAAATGTGTCATCTGGCTGGGGATGTCTTGGAAGAAGTTGAGGAATTTAACGATAGAAATGTTTCTACTGATAACGAGATCGAGGCTTTTGCTGATGACCAGATTGTGGAACTGAAGGAATTAAGTGGACAGTTCGAATTGCAAATTATAAATGGAATTGTTTCTCTGATGGAAAGTTATGGGAAAGAAGAGTTTTTTTTTCTATGGGAGGTTTTTTGCTGAGAAGTCTGGGTTTTTAAGGGGGGCAACTGGGCTCTTTGATCTCTCTGTGAAAAATGCCTTGTGTTTATTGTGGAGATACATGGATGCTTTGGTCTATTTTGAAGTGGGGTAAGGATTTGAGAATGTTTATCTGGATTGCTTTTAAGGTTTGTTTGACTTCGTACTTTCTTTTAATGATTTGGATTAAGATTAGTAAGGTATAAACAATGCTAGTTTTAGGTTTAATAGATTGTTATAATTGCAGTATTATTAAAATTGTAAGAGTAGACAATTTATATGTTTTTTAGTTTGCTTTTTATTATAGTGGACAGAAATGTACAGAATAGTGGTAGGAAGGAAATAATTAAATAAATGTCTTTGGCGGGAAGTTGATTAGGTGGTTTATATATTTCTTTTTCTTTTAATATAAGGGGAAGGAGCAATTATATTTAGTGATTTTTATAATGTGCTAATGGAATGATTTATAGAAATGTAATTTTGGTCTGATATATAGTAAGGGATTAATTATGGAAAATTGTTGTATATTCTTGCTGTTTAAAGTCAGAAGTCATCTCTTCACGTAATGTTTAAAAAAAATTCTTGTGTTTCTACACTTTTTTAGCTTTTTTCTTTTTGTAGTTTTGTAGTTTTTTTTTGTAGTTTTTATCTTTGCTTCAAACCTAATAAAAATTCTTATAAAAAAAAGTTTTATGACTGAACGAGTGACCTCATTCCTAAGGGCTTCACCTGTAGTGCTTGACAGTTTCTGTGGGCATGTAGGTCATGAAGCGGAGAGTCTTTTTTCCCATGATGAGCCATGACTCACAGGAATAATGAATGTGGGGCCGTTGCTGATGCTGAGTAGAGTAAACCATTTTCTTATTATCTGCATTAATAGGTAGGGTATTTTCCTGCTTTAATGCTGTAACTTTGAAAGGCCACATGATGCTGGGGAGAAAAAAAAAAGGAACATCCCTGCCACCATTCTCCAACCAAGAGCTACTGGAGGAACGTTGGCTTTCTTTGCTGTCCACCCTCTCTGTAGCTCTGTTGGGGGGCACCGCCACCAGTTTTTGTATTTTTTCTCCCTCCAGCTCTCATTTGATTTTCCTCTATGTTACTTCTCACACATGCAGAGCTGCATTTCCTTTTTGTATAGAAAGGAGAAGAGGTGATCTTGAAATGAAACAGCAGACCTCCGATATTATCGGCTGGTTGGAAATTGGCCCAGGGTGATTTTATCCTTTAGGAAGTTCCACTTGTGACACCTAGGGATTCTAGTATAGAGATCCTCAACAAGTATCACTATCAGGCTTCTCTCTTTAAGCTACCCCAATCCCAGAGTAAGTTGCTAGGTTCACAAATCACACTGCATCCATTTTTTAAAAATGTGATTTCTTGACTAAGATACAAATGGAGTTCACACCATGCTAAGCCATAAACCTTGGGTTAAAAACCTCAATTGCTGGGTTCACCCATCTTCTTAAATCCAAACCAAATAAGATTAAGGCTTATTTTAGTGTATGAACCAAGCTTATACAAGAAAACATAACAGCATGGTGAAAATGATGAATGAAATGAATTGTTTGAACTTTGAAAGAAGGTGAAGAGGAAGAGGAAGAGACAAAGGCTGCATGTGTGAACAGGCAACTTCCAGGTGTTCATACCAAGGACCTTCCAAGTGCCAAGACCGTTCAAATGCTGAGCTTGCTAAATAGTAGCATGGAAAGCTAGATACGTTCTAGATACGGCTGTTCACACATGCAGCCTTTATCTCCTCTTCTTTCTCTTCACCTTCTTTCAAAGTTCAAACAATTCATTTCATTCATCATTTTCACCATGCTGTTATGTTTTCTTGTATAAGCTCAGTTCCAAACAGCAGCACCAATTAAAGTTATCATACAGTCTTCTTGTTCCAGGAATTTGTCAACAATCCCTGTAGGACTTAGCTAAAATACCTAACAATGACAGAAAAACGTCTTGTGTGCCATCCCTTAATATTGAACAAAGAAGTACAATTTCCTTGGTAAACTGAGGTTAAATGGTGTGCTGGAAAAATTGTTATCCAAACCACAGCTGCCCTTATTCCCTGTAAAATCAATGTAAAGCGGTAAGGGAAAAGGTGTTCCAGTAGTAGCAGTTGTCAGACTATGCAGTGTGAATACTGAATACCATTAACTGGAGTAGAAGATTACTGCTTTTTAGCTTTGTCTCAACTTGCTAGAGGCATTTGGATAGCCCCATAAGGAAAATGAATGCTGGACTAATTTTTTTTAATGTAATCCAGAAGGGCTCTTCTAAAAAGGATGAAATCACTACTTCCTTCTGGAACATTTTTTAATATTGATAGAAACTTGAAATGTAATTCAAAGAAAATAAGGGAGCCAACTTGATCTCCTAATCCATAGCTTTCCAAACTCTGTGTTGCAACACTTTAGTGTGTCGCGAGACAGTTTAGTGTGTCGTGAGACAACCCGGAAGTGGACGTGCACGGCGACAGCAGCGGCCACCGCTGCTGTGCACGCCACCGCCATGCGCCCCCCCGCACCGCCGCCGTGCATGCCCCTGCCCCCGCACGTGCGCCACCACCGTTGGTGTGTCGCCAACGGCGGCAGTTTGGACAGCACTGTCCTAATCACAGTCTGGTTGCATTTCCACTCACAAGTAACATCATATTCGATAGGCTTAATTAATATTTACTTTTTGTGAAAAACTCACACACACCCCGTACAGTATAATTCCTCAGAATCTAACAAAACCTTCCTTGATATGAAGCCTGCAATTGAAAAGCTGGTTGAAATTTTTCCTCCAGTGATTCATGTATCCAGTCACAGAAAATGCAGATGTACCGAAGAAAAGGTCTTGGTCAGGCTGATTCCAATTCTCAAAAATAAGGAAAAAAGAAGGCATGTTAAGAAAGTAAGTCAACTATAGCAACTCTATAGTTATTTCCAAGTCATTCAGCAGCTCCAAAATTAAAGAGTTGCTTCCCCATTGGGATCCTTTACAGGTTTTGTAACCTTTAACAGGTTCTGTTTTTTAAAGTCTTTTGATTGATTAATAGCTGTAGAGAGAAAGAGGTGTGTCTTCCATCATGTCATCCTGTGAGAAAGAGAAAAACTTCTATTAATTTTGTGCTGGCCCAGGCATTAGTGAGAGAAATCTAAGTTATGTAGTACACATACTCTTAGTGACTTCTGAGCCGTCCCTTAATGAACCTGGGCCTTTGCCATCTCAAAGAATCACCCTTTGGAACAGATACACCAGGTGACTAATATTATGGTACTGGCCGTGAGGCTCTGTGCCAGACCTGATTCTGATCCTTCCTGGTGAGAAAGTACTGCTAGATAGCTCAATAAACTTGAAATGGGAAACTAATTTAGATAACTGCCGTGGTGCTGCGAACTTCTAGACCAGCCTTTCTCAACCTTTTGACTCTGGAGGAACCCTTGAAATATTTTTCAGTCCTCAGGGAACCCCTGCACATTCAGGCTCAAATATAGGCCAGAAGTTACAAAATTATTATATTTGTTTTATGTGTAGGCCTGTATATATGTATTAATAGTGTTCTTAAACACTGTTAATGCATATATACTAAAAATAAAGAATGAAACTTACCTCTTTAACATGAAATTGCCTGGATTTGAAATATTTTTTTAAATAAATCATGATCTCCCAGGGAACCCTTAGTGACCTCTCATGGAACCCTAGGGTTCCACAGAACCCTGGTTGAGAAACCCTGTTCTAGACTATTCAAAATAAGGCTACTCTATTGATCTGGAAGAGCTCAGACCTAGCTGCAGCCATTGCAATCCCTTTTCCTTTGTATCTCCATAGATATAACAACACTCACTGAATATGTTCACTACTCTCACTATATAATCCTTTCACTAGTTATACCTGAATGCTGCTTAGTTAGGATTGGTTATCAACATTATCCTTTCTACATACACATTTGGATTGTGACCTTTGGCTGCTGCGATTAAAAAAGTTCCCTTCAAAATTCTAGAGCTGCCCAGCCAGAGGAAAAATAACAGAATGGGTAAATGCCCAACCAATTATGGTTAAATATAGATGCTCACCATAGGCAAATCCTGGAGACGTCTAAACTGTAGTCTACTGCTGCGTTGCCGATATCTCAAGAAACCCAGGAGAGTCAGAATCCCTACTGTCACAACAAAAATGACAATGACAGCAATCACCAGGGGATCCTTTCCTATTGGACTGGCTACTGGTATACCGGGCAGATCTGAAAGCAAGAAATTAGGTAGTAAAATGTAGTTAATCTCTTAAAGCTACAAAGGTGCATTCACACAGCCACCTACTTTAACAATCAAACTTGAGTATATTCAGCTGCTTAATACCAAATCAAACATCGTGTTTAGTATTACAGTATTTATTCAAACTTGCAGTGCCTCCCCCAAAAGATCTTTCCCCCAAAACTATTTTCAGACACAAGTAATTCCCAGACCTAATTTGGAGATGCCAGGGACTGAGTATGTGACTTCTGCCTTCTGCGTAGAGCATATGCTTTGTCACTGTGCTATATAGTTTTATCCCAAAATTGGGTTTAACTACTTCCCAGTTCTCGCCAACCCACTCTAAATCTGCTGTTCTCTAGAACAGGGGTCAGCAACCGGTGGTCCTCAGCCCACCGGTGGGCTGCGGGCCATTAGGAAGCAGGCCGCAGGGTGAGCTGGAGCAGCTGATTGGTGGGGGCCCGGAAGGGGAAACATCTCCACCTATTAGTGTGAGGTGGCAGTGTGCGTGCACCCAGCAAGGCTTTTCGCTTCCTTGCTGGAACTGAGGGCATTTTCGGGGTCCCCAGAGCCTGCCCTTTCGAAGGGGCAGGCTCTGGGGACCCCGAAAATGCCCTCGGTTCCGGCAGGGAGGCGAATATCCTCGCCGCGTGCACGCACGCTTCTGGGTGCAAAGCTGATCGGCGCTGAGATTTTCCACCCTGCCCCCCTGGTGCCAATCTGCTGTGCGGCGTGGAAGCGGCCGGCAGCGTGCGGGCGTGCGGTGAGGCTTTCCGCCTCCCTGCCGGAACCGAGGGGATTTTCAGGGTCCCCAGAGCCTGCCCCTGCGAAAATGCCCTCGGTTCCCCGAAAAAACGCTGCACGGAGCAGCAGGCCTGCAAACCCTGCCGCTGCCCGTCCAATTGGCTGCCGCCTGCAAACCCCGCCCCCCGGCCCTTGAAAAAATTTTTCCGATGGGGGTGGTCCCTGATGGAAAAAAAGTTGCCAACCCCTGCTCTAGAAGAGACAAGGTTGCTAAATATGTACCTTGGTTGTTTCCCACATCAAATACAGATGTGTTCTGTTCATGGTTAGCTGGTTGCTCTGTCCCTGCTGATAGGATTTTGTGGGGTAAGAGAGTAGAGGAGGCAACTTCAGATGTTATTGATCTAGAAGTATTGGATGTATCTATTGTGATCACTTGTTCACCAACAGCAGTCCTTGGAGCTGATGTGGAGTCAACAGTGTTCTCTTCTGTGAAAGCCTTATGGTCCGTGACTGGCATGGTATTTTTTGCAGGCCCCATGGTAGTGAATGTAGTAGATTTTGGCTGGGGAGCAGCTGATGTTCCTGCAGAGAAACATTTAACTGTCAATAAAGAGTGGGGGGGTTGGAATCCTGGCTTTTCTTGATTCAGGAATAAACAGAGTCCCTTTGGCCAGACCTTCTCTTAATGTTACTGCAGTTCTAACATAAATCTTGGTAGTCAGCAAGTCTAATAAATACAAATAAATAAAAAGCACATGAATAAAGCAGGTCCACAGTTAGACTCCAGCCTTGAAGCAGGTAATGTGGAGATGACGGGGGCACTGTCTTGCTCCGTTATCTGGGAGGAGTTTGATCCTGTTGGACCTGAGGAAGCGGACGGGGTCCTCATGACTGTGAGCTCGGCCACCTGTGTATTAGATCCATGCCCCTCCTGGCTGGCTAAGACTACCCAGGATGTAACATGTGTTCGGGTGCTGGCAGTGGTGAGTTCTTCCTTGAGTGAGGGGTTTGTTGTTCCTCCTCTTAAAGAGAAGGTGGTTCACCCCCTCCACAAGAAGCGCTGCTAGACTCAACTGTTCTGGACAATTTTTGTTGTTGAGAAAGAAGAGAAGGTGGTCACACAGCAGCTTCAGAGGATCCTGGATGAAGCGGATTATCTGGAGCCCTTTCAGTATGGATTCAAGCCTAGGTATGAGATCGAAACAGTATTGGTCACACTTTTGGATGACCTCTGGCAGGAGCAAGATGGGGGTTCATCCTTGCTCTTCTTGACCTGTCAGTGGCTTTCAATACCATCGACCATGGTATCCTTCTGAATCAGCTCTGGGGGTTGGGTGTAGGTGGCACTGTATTGTGCTGGTTCTCTCTCTCGGCCTGGTTCCAGTTGGTGTTGATCGGGGTGGAGAAGTCCCGCCCTTGGCCTCTGCTTTGCGGGGTGGCACAGGATTCGATACTTTACCCTCTCCTGTTTAACATCTTCATGAAGCCGCTGGGTGAGGTTATCCAATGGCACGGCTTTATATTTCCACCCCAGGCCAACTGAGTGATGCTGTAGAGGTCCTGTCTCAATGTCTGGAGACTGTGTGGGCTTGGATGGGGAACAGCAGGCTTCAGCTCAACCGAAGCAAGACTGAGTGGGCCCCCCTGATTCTAGGGACTTTCCATCTCTTGGTCTGGATGGGGTTGCATTACCTCAAACAGGACCTGTGCGCAATCTGGGAGTCCTTCCAGATCTCATGACTCCTGTTCAAAGAACAGGTAGCAGCCATGGCCAGGAGGGCCCTTGCACAACTACATGTTGTGCACCAGTTGTGCCCGTTCCTGGACCAGGAGGCCCAGGTCACAGCTACTCATGCTCTCATATGGATTACCGCAATGCACTCTACATGGGGCTGCCCTTGAAATGTATTTGGAAACTTCAACCGGTTTAAAACATGGCTGCCTGGGCAGTTATGTGTGCTCCATGATCTGCGCACATTATAACTCTGCTCCATGAGCTGCATTGGCTGCCAGTTTGCTCCCAGGTTCAATTCAAGGTGCTGGTAATGACCTATAAAGCCCTACATGGCATGGGACTGGGTTACTTGAGGGACCACCTCTCTCCAATTACATTTATCCGTCCCATCAGATTCAGCAGGAGGGGCATGTTGCGGGTCCCATCAGCCAGGAAGTGTCATCTGGTGGGATCCAGAAAGAGCCTTCTCTGCCATGGCACCCACCCTGTGGAACATCATCCCCATAATCAGATTGGCCCTGGCCCTGACCCTGCCGGCTCTCCGCAAGGCCTTGAAGGCATGGTTTTCCCAATGGGCATAGGGACCCTGGAGTGTAATGGAGCCGGTGCAGCAGCTGTACTGATTGTTTTAATGAATGGGATTACCTCGGCTGTGAGCTTTATGTATTTTGTGATGGTTTTTAATAATGCTTTTATATTGTTTTTTTCCCCTTGCCTTTAAATTATTGTATTGTTCTTTTTTGTTTTTATATTTGTTTTAATTGTTTGTGAGCCGCCCATGCATATAAGGTTAGTGGCTATATAAATTTGGAAAATAAATAAATAGTATATCTTCAATAAATGCACTAATAGCATTGTCACAGGCATATTAATGGGTGATGGCAATCGTTGCCGTTGTACTTTGATATGATGGAGCTGTCTTTTCTATAGAGTAGAGCAGTTCTTTCCAAACTGCTGCCGTTGGTGACACACCAACGGCGGCAGCGGGGGCGCACGCGGCAGTGGGGGCGCACACGGCAGTGGGGGCGCACACGGCAGTGGGGGCGGCGCAGCGGCGGCGGGGGCGTGCATGGCGGCATGCACGGCGGCCTCGTGTTTTCTGCTAAAACGCGGAAGCGCTGATGGCGCGCCGCTGCCACCACCACCGTGCACACCACCATCACCCCGCGCACCCCCACGCACGCCCCCACCGCCGCTTCCGGGTTGTGTCACGACACACTAAACTGTGTGTTGCAACACACTAAAGTGTCGCAACACACAGTTTGGAAAGCTATGGAGTAGAGCTTAGCTTGTAAAATCTGAGGTTTATGACTTGAGAAATTGGAAAGTTATATTGAAAAGTTCTAAACATTCTTTAGGAATCAGATATCAGATATCAGTTTTACTGACTCTTGCTCTGAAACAAAATATCCTGTATAGGCCAAGTAGGTTCACAGGCAAATCCAGTGACTGGATGCATAGATGTGTCCCTTGGAATACTTCAGCATCAACAAACGGTTCCTTGCCCAACACATCAGAGGTGGGCACCATGAAGAGCAATATGGGTTTTACATTATCAGTCTGATTCATACCCTTTTCCTCTTCCATTGTCACCAATGGATGTCCTCAGAGCATTCTGAAATGATAGGACAGCAAAAACAACAACAAAAAGCTCTCAAAGATCAATCACCAGCTCTGCTATTTGAACATGATTTCTAGTTTTTCTGAATTCTACATGTTAGAGAATGGCTGTATCATAGTGGAACAGATAACTTTGTTACACATTGATTTAAAAATGGTCAGATATAATCCTACCATTTCCTCTGTAGAAGCTGCTGTGGTTTTATCCTCAAATTGTCCTTCTGATCTAATATTTATATCCTGGAGAAAAAGATTTTGGCTTTTTTATACCAAAGCAGGTTTTGTATGTTTATTCCCATTCATGGATTGGATGTAGTAACAGCCACAGCAAACATTCTCTTTTTTTGAAATATGCATGCTATTAATATCTTAATCTCAAGGGCAATTAATATAAACAGAAAGGTTCCCATATAGTTCTCTTTTTGGATGGAACAATATCAACAATAAAGAAGTCTAGTGGTTAAGGCACTAGGTTAGAAACCAGGAAACTGTGAGTTCTAGTCCCGCCTTAGGCATGAAAGCCGGCTGGGTGACCTTGGGCCCGTCACTCTCTCTCAGCCCAACTTACCTCACAGGGTTGTTGCTGTGGGGAAAATAGGAGGAGGAAGGAATATTAGGTATGTTTGCCACCTTGAGTTATTTATAAAAAACATAATAAAGGTGGGATTAAAAAAATCTAAAAAAAATACTGCTACTTCTTGAAAATTTAAGATTCTCCAACTTTCTTTTATCAGCTTTGTCTTGAGCCTCACAAAAAAAGTTACATTTTATAATTGTTTTGAAAAACTGCAGAAGTTTAGAAAAGCAGTCTGGCAAGAAAGGTCAGCTAAGAAAATTAAGTAAGTTTAAAGCTTAGTAAGCAGAATATATAATTAATTATTCAACACTGAACTATAGCAGTATTAAAAGTTCCTTCTGGTAGTTGGGCAGCCATATAAGTTTGATTGATAAACAAACAGAACAGTGCAAAAGCTGAGGTGCCCAATTTTAAAACCATTTTTGAGGATGTACCACTTCCTGACTCCCCATTTCTATGTTGTATGCAGTAACATTTTTTTAGAATGGTGAGGCCACAGAAATATTTACGTAACTGTAATTCTGCAGGCTTAGGTTTTTAGCTCAGATGGTGTTCTCTTGTGTTTTTTTTCCATTTTTAGCAAATATAGAATTATGTGCTTAATGTTTTTAGGTGTCTGTGAAACAGAATTAGTTGAGGCATCCTGGCCATATTTGTTTAAACCACTTGCTGTGAGAAATTATGGATAACTGCGCAGTCTTACCTTGTGTCTCCTTTGATTGAGATATTTCTGTAGCCAGGATCTTAGTGCTGGAAGTAAGCAAGGATGTGGTACTGTCATATTTTCTATCATCCAGACCAAACGTATTAGTTTCCAATAAGTTTGTAGTTGGGGTAAGAAATAAAGAAGGATCAGTGCTACTATTAGAGGCATTATTTGCAGTCTGCGTCCGTACCCTTTCTGTGGTGTTCAAATAGCCAAGTGTAGTAGTGGTCAGATAATCCGGCTGACCGATGCTGCTGACGTTTACTTGTGGGGTGCTTGTGATAATATCATCCATTCTGGTGGTTGTTGCCTGGAAGCTTCCAACCTCAGTGTGAGGAAGCGTCGTGAACTGAGAAACCGTGCTGGATAAAGCTGATGACCCATTCTGTCCATCTCCTAGCACAGGAAAAACAAACAGGAAAACAAAATTTGGCAGCATCCCTACAACTCATGTCCTTCCTTAGGTCAGCTGGGGAAATAAGTAGGAAAGGGAAGGAGCAGATCCATATAAAAAACAATTGCTGTAAAAGGGACAGTGGGTTGAGGAGTGAGTTCTTTCCTAACTAAACTCTTTTCAGAAGATAGTACAGCTAACCTGTTTTCTACCAAATGGAAATTTATTTCCTCCCTCTAATATAGAAAGCTTAATAAATGGAAGTATTAGGGTAAGATTTTGTACTGCAATAAAGGAGCTCGAACTATGCATGATCACTGACTGTCATTTCTATGCACAGAATCCAGGAGGTATCATCAGAATTACCACGTCATGAATCCAAAGGAATGTTATTTCCCCCGAGTTATGCTTGCAGTTTTGCAGATTTAACTATGTTCTGGGCTGTTCTAGTTCCCTTAGCAAAATTCAGAATAAAAGAGGTAGTACATAAGTATGCTAGTAAAAAGTTGAAATTCAGATAAGTGCTGAAAGCTCCAAGGCAGTGGTATAGGATTTAATGATCTAAAAAAGTTTTATCTATTATATTCAACCTGGTACAATCCAGATGCCTTGGAATGCCTCAGCAGATGTCGGGGGTGACAGAATTCAACATACTTTGGGGTGGGGAGAATCCTAAAGAGATGAAATAGTAACTGTCCAGTCATGCTCAGAAGGGATGGTGGGTGAGGTTGGTGGAAGGAAAGAAACATGGAGCATCTTGAAAGAAGTCTGTGACTGGTTTATGGATGGTTGCAACACTGTTCCAGAGCTCAACTATTTAAGACTAAGTATCATACAGAAAAAAATCCAGATATGATGCCAGCCATCCTCCCATATCAACCCACTGGTCAATAAGCACCCATATAAGAAGCAAGCAAGCAAAAAAGGAACACAAGTGAGTGGTGGCATAGTATAGGTCTGTAGAACAAAAAGATAAGGTGTGAATCAGAGATAGAACAGGGAATTCACCAAAAGGGACCTGATGCAGTTATGAATGAGCTGGAATCAAGCCTGAAGATAAGAGAGCTAAACATGTACAGTGCTATAACATTTATTCCTTTTAGTGAGAAGCTTTGTTCTGCATGATAGAGCAAAGCAAACAACAGCTTGGTAGGCCTCATAGCCACAGTTCCCATTTCATTTCCACCAAAAGTGAACTCCATACAATGTGTTGATACAGTAGCTGCTTTCTTCACGTTGCCCATGGATTTTATCCTAATATAGAGGTATGCCCTTATTATCACTACAACATAACGTATGTGTCCCAAGTGGAATAGAGATGGTACAACAAAATAAAAGCTAATTCAAAGTGAAAAGTGAAGAACAGACAAACTGAGCCATCTCCCCACCCTTTTAGTCTTTCCAACCCAACAGAATGTTGAAAATAAATTATATAAAGATGCTCAGAACTCTGTCTCTCAGCAGGGTAACTCTTTGAAAACAAAATGGCAAATTTGGCACTGTGGAAGAAGATGTCAAAATAAGTTGGGAGTTTGAAAATGGTCCAGATCTAGCCTGGGGCTACAGAAAAAAGCACTCTGGAAAAAAGTTCCCCAACACATCTTTATGGAAGGGGGTAGTTGGACAATGGGTCAGGATGCTTCTGGCTCCTGCATTCTAAACTTCCCTCCCTCCTAATCATATGACCAAGAACACAGCATATGCAGCTTGTCCTGTGCATTCCAGTGCACACATACACACACAGATGCAACATATGGTGAAAGCAGATACTGTACACACACAGGGATAGAGAAGCTTCCTATGGCATGCTGGTAAAGAGGTTGGAAAGAATTCAAGTCATGCTTTGCATGCTTTCCCCTCTAACTTTAAAAAAATTCTTACAGGGCCCTCTCTGACCATATTTGCTGGGAAATCATCAGTCCAAGTTCACAACTTTTCAAGGCAGAAAACTCAGAAATACTATAAGCCCATAATTTTTTTAAAATACCGTAATGAAAATCCCCAACTCAAAAACAACCAAGAGAGGAGAAGAGAATTCAGTCCTGTCCATACACACAACACAATGTCACCCAGGTGATTTTTATTTATTTTATTTATAATTCCATTTATGTAACCGCCCTATCTCCCCCGAAGGGGACTCTGGGCGGTTTACAGTCAGGTGATGTCATTACCCCATCCAAAGAGGCCCTCAACCCACCCACCCACCTACTGGACTATCAAAACATCCAGCCTCCCCCATTCACTCAATGGATTGAACACCTTTTGTTCAATTGCACTTGCCACCTATGAGCGGATTGCCTATAGACATAGACTTTGTATGGACAAGTATAATGAAATATGGGACTAGTTTATACAAAATACAGTAGGTTAAAAAAAAGCATGATAGTTATATAAGTGTATTAGAAATAAATATATTCATACTTGCATAATATTTGCATTAGATAAGTGTGTATATAGAATTGAAACTTTATTGTTATAACAATATATTATAGTTTGTTTCTTTTTTTCTTTTTCCTGTCTTTTTTCACTTTTTAAAGCACTTATGTGTGTTTTTTTCTTTGACAATGTATGTATTTCTATCATGATTACCTTTGTGTTTTGTTCCTTTTTTTCTTTTTCTGTCATTATTTTAAAAGCAATAAAAATAATTTTAAAAACATACAGTCTAAGAGAAGGAAACAACAACTTTTGGGCATTATTATGTGGACCATGTTTTTTTCCTAGAGCCAAGGAATACCAGGGTCGCAATTTTTAATGCCTTATTTCCCCCAAAGACAGAAAGATAGTTCTACAGTGACTAAGAGGATAGTGAGGATAGAGAATAGTGACATGTGGCTACTAAGGGTTGATGGTTGTAGTAGTTGAGAGACTTCGATAATGCACTCTCACCATAGGATCATCTCTAAGTGGCTAGCAAAGGATACTCAACTTTACAACTTTATTACTTTCCAGTGAGGTTGATATCTCTAAAGTTCTAACACGAACATTTTCAATGCTTTCACTTGTTATATTGGTTTTATTCTTAGTTATATGTGGTACATTTTTAATAACTCTGCTTAGCTCTTAGTAAAGTAAAGGTAAAGGTTCCCCCGCACAGTCGTGTCTGACTCTAGGGGCCGGTGCTCATCTCCGTTTGTTAGCCAAAGAGCCAGCGCTGTCTGAAGACACTTCCACGGTCATGTGGCCGACATGATGCGCGCAGAACACTGTTACCTTCCCACTGAAGTGGTACCTATTTATCTACTTGCATTTGCATGCTTTCAAATTGCTAGGTTGGCAAGAGCTGGGGCGAGTGCGGGAGCTCACTCCGTCACGCGTTAAGCTTAGCTCTTAAGATGTTATTATTTCTTTTTTATCGTTAATTACCCAGAGACCTGTCCTTATTAAGTAGCATATAAAACCAGTTAAAAAAGAATAAATTCTGCCTATATATCATTTTAGAATGATGATGATGATGAAGTGCCATCAAGTCATTTTCGATTCCTAGTGACTACATAGATTTCTCCATGACAATCTATTCCTAACCTGTTCTTTCAGGTCTTCCAACCGTGCACTCATCCCCACTGTAACTGAGTCCATCCACCTTGCTGCTCGTTATCCACTTCTCCTTTCACCTTTCCCAGAATTAGATCCTTTTCCAGAGAACTAGATCTTCGCATAATGTGTCCAAAGTAGGATAATTTGAGCCTGGTCATTTGTGCCTTGAGTGAGAAATCTGGGTTGATCTGTTCAATAATCCATTGGTTTATTTTCTTGGCTGTCCATGGTATTCTCAGGAGTCTTCTCCAACATCAAAGTTCAAAGGCATCAATCTCTTCCTATCCTGCTTCTTCAAAGTCCAACTTTTGCTTACATAGAGTGTCACAGGGATACTATGGCTTGCACGATTCTGATCTTTGTAGGTATAGACACATCACAGCATTTGAATATCTTTTCAAAGGTCTTCATGGCTGCTCTACCAAGTGCTAGTCTTAACTGCTTGTTCCTTTACTACTGATGGTTGATCCTAAAAAGCTATCCACCACTTTGGTATCTTCATTGCCAATTCTAAGGCTGGTTGAGAGGTCTACCTATTGTCATTAGTTTGTTCTTTATATTTAATTTTAGTCACATTTTTGGACCATGCTCTTTGACTTTTAGTACTAGGGCTTGCAGATCCTTTGCATTTTTAGCTATCAGGGTACTGTCATCAGCATAGTGCAGATTATTGATGTTTCTTCCTCCAATTTCAAAACCACGCTCATCTTCCTCCAATCCAGCTTCCCTTAATATATATTCAACGTATAGGTTGAATAAATAAGAACATATACAGCCTTGTTGCACTCCTTTGCCAACCTGGAGACAATCTTTTTCACCATGTTCTGTCCAGACTATGTCTTCCTGACCTGTATACAGTATAAGTTTCTCATGAGGACAACAAGATGTTCTGGGATTCCCATTTTTCTGAGCACTTTCCACAGCTTGATGTGATCAACACAATCAAAGGCCTTTCTATAATCGATGAAGCACATACTAATTTCTTTTTGGTATTCTTTGGCTTTCTCAATTATCCAGGGTGCATCAGCAATAATGTCTCGTATTCGGCCTTTTCTAAAGCCAGCTTGAACATCTGGCATCTCTTTTTCCATGTAGGGCTCTAATCTGTGTTGGATGATCCTAAGCATTA
Organism: Charina bottae; assembly: GCA_023362775.1. Taxonomy (NCBI): domain Eukaryota; kingdom Metazoa; phylum Chordata; class Lepidosauria; order Squamata; family Charinaidae; genus Charina; species Charina bottae. Next base: position 61,032,217 of record JALMGJ010000003.1, read on the forward strand.
TTTTATTAGCATGTGAAATTAAGGATATTGTACAATAGTTTGTACAATCTGTTAAGTCTCCTTTTTTTGGCATTGGAAAATATATTGACCTCTTCCAATCAGTTGGCCACTGTGTCGTTCTCCAGATTTGCTGGCATAGTTTGGTTAGAACCTTGACTGATTCTTCTTCTGTTGCTTGCCATCTTTCAGTGGGTATTCTATCAGTTCCTGTAGCCTTCCAACCTGGTAATGACCAGAGTGCTGATCTAACTTCATCTTCTAATATTAGAAGTTCTTGTAAGTAGGGAAAAATCTTCTAAGGTATCTTGGATGTTGACATCTCTACTATACAGTGTTTCAGTATACACCTTCCATCTTCCTTTGATCTCCTTTGAATCATTTTAGGAACCCAGGCATAAACCTCTGGTTCACTTAGCAAAGTATTACTGAATTAGAACAGATTTCCCCAACATGGTGCCCTACAAACTGAAGCTATAGTCCAACCCATCTTTGGGGCATTAGGTTAGTAAAGATTGAATCTGTCCCTGAAATACATATTTTTAATTGTATGGCAAGTAATCTAGTTGGCTCATTTTAAGTAATAAGATGTATCTAACCCAGTGCTTTCCAAACTGCCGCCATTGGCGACACACCAACAGCAGCGGCGCAGGGGCGCGCACAGCGGCGGTGCGGGGGCGCGCGGTGCGGGGGCGTGCATGGCAGCGGCGGCCTCCGCTAAAACGTGGAAGTGCTGATGGCGCGCCGCTGCTGCGCTGCTGCCACCCATGCACACCCCCGCTGCTGCTTATGGGTTGTGTGGCAACACACCAAACTATGTGTTGCGACACACTAAAGTGTCGCAACACACAGTTTGGAAAGCTGTGATCTAACCTATCCATGTTGAGGGGTTTCAGTTGTAGAAAACCATTGGAACAGATTTCATTTTACTGTCATGAAGGATCTTGCATAGGGGTGAGGGGTGGGCATCACTTTCAGACTTTTTGACCATCAGATCCAGATTTTATAAGACAGACTAGCAATGCTTTCAGAGACATAGACTAGACTTTGATTTGAGATGGGGGGGAGGAATTACATGCATCTTGTGTTGATAAAGTGGTAGATAGCACCAGGTCAGTTTTGGCTGGGCCTCGAAACTAAGCAGGACTGGACTTGGTTAGTACTTATATGAGAAAGCACTAGGAAATGCCAAAATGTTTTGATTAGGCAGACAACAAGCAAAACACACACAAAACCTGTGTGTACCTGTTTCATTCCAGTTTAGAACGTGCAGAATTTTAGATTAAGAATTCACTCAGATTTCCTCTGTGGCTTGAAAATAGTATTTTGTATTGCTGTTTGCCCATCTTAACTTTTCTAGATTGACAAACTTGGGAATCTGAACATTATGGTGATCATGAACATGAAAACTGGGACACAGCAGTTATTATTATTATCTTTTTATATAAGGTTATTATCTTATATAATATGCTCTTTACAAAAAAGTCCTTTCTTCCTGCAAAGTGTAACTAATAATTATGATATAAATTAAACTTCACAGTAGTAATGAACCACTCACAGCAGCAGCACCTTAGAGACCACACACAGTAAACTTGTTTCTTACCATTCCTACATTTACATCTTCAAAAAGTTTTCATTCCAGTGCTCAGTGTTTCCTTTCCCATTTATTATGATGGAGTTTGAAATGCTTCTAGTGAGGATATCTAGAGTCAAAAGGTGGGTGGAACTTAACTAATAGTAAAAAACTACCTCCATGTCAAATCCCAAACTGCCGTAGGTAATATTTATTTAGAGTATTTGTACTTCTAATATTAAATTCATCATAGAAAAAACATCGTAGTGCCCATTTAGTATTAATTAAATAAAAATATAATACTGTACTACTTGAGATACTATTTGTAGGAAAAACATCAAAATTAGTTTTATTTTCTATGACAAAGAAGAGGTTTTGGATGAAAGTAGTTAACAAGTTAGAGGAAAATTATTTGAATAAACACTTTCCCCCAAACTTCCTGCAGTATACTTTGGTACTATTCTTAAGCCAGTTCAAGTGATCTTCTGGCCCAATTTGTAAGTCTTTAAAGCATTGGAAGATGTTGTTTTCTACAGTAAACTAGCACAACTGTTCTCTGAAGCACTGTAAGTTTAAATTCTAATATGCAAATTTAATATATTGATTGTTATCCCTACTTAAAAGTAATGTTCTGTGGAATTGTGACTTGAATCCCAGGATGATATGAAAGCATATTTATTTCAATGTTTTTAGTCTACTTGTTATACAGACCTGCATTAAATATATTTAATACCTACTATGTCTGTTTCAAATTCTTCATATTCTATCCTAGAATCATTTGACCAATCACTAACTGGGTTCATATATCCTGATAAGTAATAATAAGGTTTGTTTGATTTGGGCTTAACATAATGGGTGGTTCTAGTCATTATGGGGTCCAAAATTCAGGACTCTGGTAGCATTTGCAGATCTTAAAAGGTGCTACCAGACTGATGTTTGGCTATCATGGACTAACATAGTTATTCTCCTACATAGTTATTACGGTGTGTAAGTGATGGCTTCTGACTTAGCATAGTGTGTGAATCCAATCAAATGCAGTGTGGCTCATCCTAATCTACTTCACAAGTTTGAGATAAGAAAGAAAGAAGAACTACATATAGTAGTTTTAGGCCTTTGGAAGACAAGTAGGATATAAGTAAGTGCAACACATAGAATAAAATATCAAATGTTTTATAAACTAAATTGATAAAAAAATTAAAATAAAATAATGTTTATAGTGTAGTAGATTAATGTCGTCATAGCTACAGTATATGGCAGGTGATAGGTCTGAGACAGAAATTGTATATTAAGATTTCACCAATATACTTGTGCCAATATACACTAACATTTCCCTCCCAATGCTAACATGTAGCTCAGTTACATGGCACATGATCGACTTCTCAATCTTTTCTTCTGTTGTGATTTCTCCCCAATGTTCCATTTTCCACCAAACAGTGATTGCAATTTCTTTGAACCTGAATTGCATTCTCCAGTCTATTGACATTATAACTCTTATTGGCAGGAATGGTTTTAAAGCAGTAGAACTACATTGTCCACATTTTCTCTATCTTCCCTCTCTGACCTCAGAGAGAAAGAAAAGAATTTGCAGGCAGGAAATCTTGGTTGCTGTTTAATCTGAAAGGCTATTTTACTATATAATGCACAACAGTGCTGTTGTGAATAACTACATAATGTTTATTTTTAAACCTGCATCCATCTATAGCTGTGGTATTGTAACCAGACTTTAAAAAAATAAAAAGCAAGGTAAAGCTGCACCAGGGCCTCTTGCTTCTCTCATAACTGCAGTGCTATGCTATAATTTGTGGCACGTGCCTATGCTATAAACACACATAATCTTTTAAATTCTGCACACTCTTCCTACAATTACAACATTATGCATTGTATGGCTATGGATTGGTACAATGAATACTACACTGTATTCATCAACATGTACATCAACCTAAATCAATAACTGTATTTTTAAGAAATTCTGGCAGGTAGTGCCTTAGAATAAATAGGGGCTCTAGAGGTTGTTGTAAAGTGACTCTCATACAGTATTTGCATGGCACCCTTCTTCAAAAGAGCTCAAAACTGCATAACTATCTTCCCCAACCTGGCATTCTCCAGATGTGTTAGGTCTGCAATTGCTATGTTGATTGGGAATTTTGGGAACTGCGGTCCCAATGAGGGTGAGGTTGAAAAAGGCTGTTGTACATGGTGAGCCCATTCTGACCAGATAAAATTAATATTTTCATGTATATGTAACATTTGTACAGAACATCTAACTCAAAGAGTAATGTGTCTAACAACTTTAAGGGGAAAAAAGGCATGTTTGCTTGCCAAAATCTTTCCAGACACTGAATACTCTCTTTCATCCCAGTGCTTTGAATATAAAAATTCCAAGTGCATAAATCCAACACATTTATTGCAAGCCAAGGGTAGAAGATTTGAAGCCCGAGAACCTGATATATTACCTGAACACAAAATATCTAAAAACTGTTAACAGCAGCTGAAAGAAATTTATCAGTATTTGCCTAAAAAGAGAATAGGCCATTTCGATAGGACCCTCAGTTAAGGAGGATTCCCTTTCATCATCCGTAGTACACAGATTGTATTCCACAAACCTGTTTCTATGTATAGTATGTTCTCTGCACAAGGCCTCTTGGGCTGAACAGGTCCCATTTAATTTTCAAATGTGGCAAACCCACATTGGCTATGTGTTACACACTTCTCCCAGTATATTTATGACTTCAACAACAGAGCAGTGCCTGGAACAATCTGTGACAATCTAGGCTTGATGTCTCCTACAAATCATAGCTCCACTGCAAGTGTGTATGAATGGAGGACAAGCAAACATCTCACCACTTCTTCAGACAATACCAAAGGAATTAAGGAGAGACAGCTAACATTTAGAGACAAAAAAAAATACTCAGGAGCTAATACTTTTGAAAGACATCACATGATGTGTGCTTCAGCTGCCAGCTGAGAAAAAGATGTTTTAAATAAGAAAAATACATGTTTAATCAGTGGGCAGGTAGGTTCACTTTCCTGGCACAGTGGCTTCAAGCAATTCCATAATTGTTTTCCTTAGTGGATTTAGAGGTATTTAAAATAGGCATATAAAATATAGTATGGCTGAATACCCTTTCAAGGAGTATCTAGTTAACTGGATCTCCATATGATCCTTAAAAAGAAATCCGTGCTTATCTGGACCATTTCTTGTTTTTACCTCAAAGGAAGCATCATATAAACAGTAGTGAGTTCAACAAGTTTTTAATAAGCATAGACTTTCTTCTAGAATAATTAGCACAGGAGGGAAAGTTGAAATAATCTGATAACTGATTAATCTAACAGTGACTACAATTTAGTAAATTGTGGGAGAAGACGTAGTGGGGAAAAAGGAGGAAGACTGCAGTATACAACGTTTCATACATACTGATCTATTTACCGTTCCAACCTCATTTTACTTTACAAGTCTATATTATTTGCAGTACATAACAATCTGAAAAAAAAATACCAACTTTTTTTTATAAAAAGATGATCCTAAATTTAGACCTAATCCCAGAGATTAGATAGAAAAACCTAATCTTCCATCTTTCTCATATTCTCAGGTAATTTAAGATAGTCCTTCCATTTAAAAAAATTAGTCATTTGAAGAATTCTTGAAAGAAAATATGACATTGAACTAAACCTTATTTTGGCATCAGCATAATTTTTGATGCCCAGCACAATTCTGGACCACAATTAATATTTTTAGGAAGATATGAGAGATCTTTCTGAAGAATCCTTATCTGGGACAGTGGATGACACGATAAAATGCTCCATCTTCTCCTTCCCAAATGTGAACTGAAACTGAGCAAAGTCAAGTGAATTTGAAAGCATATACAGTATGTGCAATGTGAAGATAATCACACTGGACTTTCTTGCATACTGTTATAAAGATTACTGCAATTAAAAACTGAAAGTGCTATAAACATTAAATTGCTAACCGACACCGGAGAATTTCCATAGAACCTTTATACTGAGAGGAAACCCGAAGCGCCTCCCCTTGGCTCAGACAGAAAGAGTCAGTATTTTCACTTTAAACTGTAAACACAATTGTTCTCTTTCACTGCACCCTACAACCAGCAAAAGGAACTTTAACGTCTGAACATTTATTTACATTTTTAAAACTACAATGGTGATTAAATAGAAAGAAATTTAACTAAAAACATCAGGTTTTGCATGAGTGTGTTTGCAAGGGAAATTACATTCATATATTTAGGGTGCTACCACCTTTTCACTTTTCCCCTAATCCAAAGAAAAATCAAAATGCTTAATTCAAGCTGATTGATTATCCTTTCCTACAATCTTTGTTCAAAGGAAAACCCCACTACGTTCAAAGTAATTTACTTTTTGGGAGAGTAAACCTAGGGGCATTTGCTTGAGAGTTACCCTTAGTGATCTTAGTAAAACTTCTATGTAAATAGCATCAGATAGGAAACCATGTTTTATATCAGGAATGTAAAAAGCGGACTTCCGGCGGGGATATGGCGGACCGAACAGCTATGCCTGTGGGCTCCGCGGGCAGAACTGACAACGCAGCAGTTTTTTTGGGCTCAGGCAGGTTTTTCCTGAAACCCAGGAGTGTTTTTCCGGGAAAGGAAAACACTCGGAATCATCCCATCTGTCCTCCGGACGGCTGCTTGCAGCCAGAAGATCGCAAACAGCGTTCACGCTCAACTGGTAAGAGCTAGCCAGGAGGCTGGGACGTCACCATTTCCAAGCCGCACTGTAGCCTTAAAGGGACACTAAGACCGGCCACCCCATTTCTAAACCACCCAATTTGTATTTTTTAAAGTATATCTACCCTAAGAGAGGCTTTCTACAGCAAGGAGAAGCCGGCTCTCTTGGTGCTTATTGTTATTTTTGGGGTTAATTTTAAAAAATTCTTTTTAAGTTTTGGCTTGTTTTCCATCCAAACATTAAGGAGGACTGAGAATAAATAATTGTCTCCCTGTTATTATTTTTGTACTAAATTTGAAGAAACTAGCATTTTCCTACACGCTGAATCAGCTGTTTTGAACTTTCATTTTCTGCTTCTACTTTCCCTGGGGAATTGTCTGCTAATCTCACTTTCGCTTAAGTAAACACATTCCTTCATATCTGACTTTCGCTGGTTAAGCTCCTAGGGGGTGCCATAATCTACTGCTTGAGACATGGAGGACCTTAAACAGACTTTCTCTGACTTCTATCGAGATTTTAAGCAGATTCTTTCTGATTCTTACCAAGTTTTTATGCAAGGCATTCAGGACATTGTGGAAAATATGAGCTTTAAAATGTCTCATCTGGTTGGGGATGTCGTGGATGAAATTGAGGAATATAACAGTGACAGGAATGTCTATTCGACTTCTGCTGAGATGTTGGATGAAGATTGGATAGTTGAGTTGAAGAAATCAAAGGGAGAGAGTGAGTTGCAAGCCACAAGTGAAATGGATCTTTTGATGGAGTGCCTTGGAAAAGAAGGGGTTATTATGTATGGGAGGTTTCCTGAAGTGAAGTTAGAGTTTTTGAGGGGGGCAGTTGGACTTTTTTATTTTTTTAAGAAAAAAGCTCTGTGCGCATTGTGGGGATATGTAAGTGCTTTGGTCTATTTTGAAGTGGGATAAGGGTTTAAGAATATTTAACTGGATTGTTTTAAGGGTCTGTCTGATTTCATTTATCTTTAATGATTTGGATTAAGATTATTAAGGTATAATAAAAAATAATGTCTGGTTTTGGGTTTGACATGATTAAGATTATTAAAATTGCTGTATTATCAAGTATAATGGTAGACAATTTATATGTTTTAGTTTGATCTTTATTATAGTAGACAGGAATGTATAGAATAGTAGTAGGAAGGAAATAACTAAATAAATGTTATCTTTGGGGGGGAAGTTGATTAGGTGGTTTATATATGTACAATATATTCCTTTCTCTTTTAATATAAGGGGAGGGAGCAACTATACTTAGTGATTTTTATAATGTGCCAATGGTATGATTTATAGAAATAATGTGATCTTGGTTTAATATAGAGTGATTATGGAAAATTGTTGTATATCCTTGCTGTTAAAAGTCAGAAGTCACCTCTTTCTGTAACTTTTTTTTTTTAAATTTCCTCTTGTGTTTCTACACCTTTTTAGTTTTTTTTCTTTGTAGTTTTTTTGTTTTTCTGTAGTTTTTATCTTTGCTTAAAATTTAATAAAATTCTTATAAGAAAAAAGGAATGTAAAAAGCATGGCTCACTGATCCCATGCAGCCCACCATGATGACTAGTACACCTTTATCCTCCCTGATGTCACCAACCAACTCCACTCTACACTATCTAATACTACAACTTCTAATGATTTTAAAACTGATTTTGATCCTGTCATCCCTCAAATAAAGAATTTGGCAAGATAGAAGTGTAAGTAAGGTTTTCCCCTGCATAGTCGTGTCCAACTCTAGGGGGCGGTGCTCATCTCTGTTTCTTAGCCGAAGAGCCAGCGCTGTCCGAAGACATTTCTGTTGTCATGTGGCCGGCATGACGCGCGCAGAACGCTGTAGTCATGTGTAAATATTTTTAACCTTTATCAACAAACATTTGTGATGGATATACAATTGCAAAAGAAATTAAAGTAGTCCTTCCATTAATGTTTTTATCTGTATTAGCTAACAAACAGTCAGCTTGATGACTATGTTATCAACCCTTCTTCACCTCACTATAAGGGGAGGACACAACAAAGCAAATACTGTGCTACACAAATCTAAAATCTCACCTTATAAATTATTTATGTAAATCAACCAAAGTAATAAAAGTCACACAAAATATCTATACTCTATTGACAAGAATGAAATAAAATATCAGTTAAGTTACTCTATAAATGCACTCATCTGTTTGAGAATATAATTTCATGTAAAATGTTTGTATCCTGCTTCTTTATTAGAAAAAGCACTTAAAATGGCTAATTTCCAGCTATTTTTGAGGCCTTATTAGAGAGGGGCATGTCAGAGTCTGCTCTTTGTGAAATGAGACCTTGAAAGCTTGCATAAAGTTCTAAGCCTTATCAAACATTCTGGAGTTAAATTAGAGCAGAGCTTTCCAAACTTTTCATGTTGGTGACACACTTTTTAGACATGCATCATTTCGCGACACACTCTTACAGCAGGGCACAAGGCAGGCACTAGGACCTGCGCGGAATCACAGCAGGTTTGGAGGCAGCAAGGCACAAGGCAGGCACTAGGACCTGCGCAGAATCACAGCAGTTTTGGAGGCAGCCAGGCACAAGGCAGGCACTAGGACCTGCGCGGAATCACAGCAGTTTTGGAGGCAGCCAGGCACAAGGCAGGCACTAGGACCTGCGCGGAATCACAGCAGGTTTGGAGGCAGCCAGGCACAAGGCAGGCACTAGGACCTGCGCGGAATCACAGCAGGTTTGGAGGCAGCAAGGCACAAGGCAGGCACTAGGACCTGCGCGGAATCACAGCAGTTTTGGAGGCAGCCAGGCACAAGGCAGGCACTAGGACCTGCGCGGAATCACAGCAGTTTTGGAGGCAGCCAGGCACAAGGCAGGCACTAGGACCTGCGCGGAATCACAGCAGTTTTGGAGGCAGCCAGGCACAAGGCAGGCACTAGGACCTGCGCGGAATCACAGCAGGTTTGGAGGCAGCCAGGCACAAGGCAGGCACTAGGACCTGCGCGGAATCACAGCAGTTTTGGAGGCAGCCAGGCACAAGGCAGGCACTAGGACCTGCGCGGAATCACAGCAGTTTTGGAGGCAGCCAGGCACAAGGCAGGCACTAGGACCTGCGCGGAATCACAGCAGGTTTGGAGGCAGCCAGGCACAAGGCAGGCACTAGGACCTGCGCGGAATCACAGCAGTTTTGGAGGCAGCCAGGCACAAGGCAGGCACTAGGACCTGCGCGGAATCACAGCAGGTTTGGAGGCAGCCAGGCACAAGGCAGGCACTAGGACCTGCGCGGAATCCTGGCAGGGCTTGGAGGCGGCAGTAGCCGCGACACACCCAGACACTGCAGCCGACACACTAACGTGTCCCGACACACAGTTTGGAAAGCCCTGAATTAGAGACTGAAGTGCCATACAAGTCTGAGCAAATAAATCAATAAAACTGAACTTACAAGACCTTCTGTAACTTCCTCTCTATATCTACCTGGGTAGACACGCTGATTTAATTGACACTGTCAAAGTATGCATGAAGTGCAGCACTGTGCTTTTCAGGGCAACCAGCTTGGCTCTAAGAAGATTATTTTGAAGTATTCTAAAAATCTCCAGCTTCTTTATTTAGTTATTTCCTTCCTACTACTATTCTATATTAAATGAATGTTAAATTAGGCTGTTAACTGGTTAATATAGGATATGTAATTACCACTATCAAGATGCTATGGTCTTCTGAATGGCCTGAAAGTATGAGAAAAAACTGCTTTATAACCAACAGTGCCTGGAGCCACAAAACTATGAGGAGATAAGACAGGGAACAATTCACCTGTCTTCACCCATGTGGTCCTTTCGCTTTTCAAATCAGTGATAGGCAGCTTGGGTTTCAACCATTTCTGCTGCAGTGGTTGTTACTCTGAACCCCAAGAGAAAGAACCCATGGGACAGAAATGCTTTATGCCTGAATTCACACAACGTGCTTCACTTGTTTACTGGGTTCTCCTTATACACTGAATTATGAGCCAATCAAACCGGTTTGCATAACATGCTAAGACACATACATATGCACAAACCCAAGGTTAAGGATGGTATGTGAGTACAGCTGCTAGGTCTGTAACTGGTATGCGAGTACAGCTGCTGGATGGTATGTGAGTACAGTTGCTAGGTCTATAACTGACCCAGTTAGGTGCATTGTGCAAACACACCTATATGAGCAGGAGGAGGCTGGTAACATCTCACTCTCCCCCCCCCCCAGTCTTATTAAGAGGCTCTGAAGCCCCAAACCTTAAATTATCTGCAACCAGTAAACACACTGAAGAAAACCTGATTCTGCAGCAAACACACTGAAGAAAGAAAATTGTGACTCCCAAGGTAGCAGAAATAAAGAGATCTAGCAGGCAAGGAAAGGCAACGAGTTTCTGCTAAGTCAGTGTTTCTCAACCTTGGCAGCTTCAAGCTGTGTGGACTTCAACTCCCAGAATTCCCCAGCCAGCCATGCTTGAGAAACATTGGGCTAACTACTGTACCTAAACGCGTAAGCTGGGTGAAAAAGAAAGCCAGGTTTTGAACCTGGGCTCCGACCCAACCTGTTCTGAATGCCAGCAGCCTATTTGTAAAATATACAAAGAGAAGGCAAGAGCATCTCTGAGCGTATTTCAGAGTGCGTTTTCCAAACTACTGTTCTGATCAAGCCTTATTTGAGTTCCCAAACGCCACGGCGGTGGACGTGGCAGCTTCTGCTCTGACACCGCTCATTTCGTAAGACAACATGCCCAACGGGGCCCGCGTCAGACCTTGGAGCTTCAACCCTGGGGAGAGAAACTGGGCGCCAGCCCTAAGGAAAGGCACCCCGTAGCCCACCACGCGGCGAGCTAAGGAAAGCCCCAACGCTCTAGCTGGCCAATGACCCCCTCCTGGAAGTTTAGGCTGGAAACGAAACTAGAGAGAAAGGCGTAAGGCAGGCAGGAGAGCAATGCCTCCTTAGGTGGCAGAAAATCGGGAGCACCCGACCCCCAAGGAGGACAGCAGACTCGCCATGAAAGCCAGGGGGACGGCTGCCAGGGACTTTTGCTTTTGCAATGGCTTCTAGAGGCTCCGGCGCGCCCTGTCTGGAGGAAGCCTCCTCTGAGGTTTGGGATGCTTCCGACCGCGCCTGCTTGCACCCGAGGTCCGACCTGTTCTGGAGGGATGGAGCGAGTGGTCCACGTACCTGGCAGAGACAGGAGGCTTCCAGCGAGGAAGCAACACACGGCCGTGAGGTTGTATAGGGAGCGACGAATTCCCACCATGGTGGGCCGGCCCTGGTGGCGATCGGTCAGGGCAAGAGAGCGAAAAGAGAACCGGCGCCCCCGGCAGCGCCTGCGAAGATCTGGTCCTGGAGAGTGAGTCACTGCCACGTGGTTCATTCACAAACACAAGGACGGGACTAGTCGGGGCGTGTCGCGGCCTCTTTTCGCTTCCCCAACTCCTACAAAACTGCCAGTGTTCGCCACTTGTCCCGCATCATTCGCAGGTCTCTCGCGCCCCCTGGAAAAAATCTACCCCACTGAAAGGGCCGCCCGCCCTCACAGCTGAAACTCAAAGGCCGATGCTTTCTCCGCAATTGGCCAGAGTTTTTCTAGAAGATAAACAAGAGCAGCCAATACGAAGCGTTTGCCTCGTCGGTAGCGCTAAACTCTGCCCCACTGACACAATCTTAGAACTGACCGGCGCTGCGAGAGCAGCTCCGCCCCTTCACCGTCGGCGCCGGGGGGGGGGGGCGGGGGGCAAAGCAGACCATCCTCTCCGCGGTAGGCGACGGGATGAGCTTTGAGGGATGCGCGCGTCTGTTCAACATTCATCCGTGCTGGCCAAACAATCAGGTTGCCCTGAATCGAGAGGTAATACATGAAGGAGAATGAGGAAATACTGCCCGCAGATCTGAAAAAAAAAAAAAAATTCAGATTGTATGTTTACCTTTTTAAGCTGCCACGCCTAAAACAAATACAATGCTTCATTATAAGTAGCACCTGACAAGTGTGCCCAACTAGGTGGCAGCATCTAGCCCATCTTGGTGGATGTTGGAAAGGTAAGCTGCATGTATCTGATTAGTACTTGAAAGGCAGATCACCACCAGGGTATCCCAGGGTGGTTTGATATTTTGTGAATTAAAAAAAAAAATCCTAGAAGAAAGCAATGGCAAAACATTTCCAAGAAAGCTACATTGACTACATTAAAGTTACCAGGCAGGAAAGCTCAAAGGAGTCCAGGCTTTGGGCATTTTTTGGCACTTAAGTGCAGAACAAATATACCTTGGCCACTACATTGTTAATGTGTGAATGCAGGCAGTTGGGTAAACCATGGTTAAATAAATCAGAAGCATGTCATGTGATCGCATTAATGAATTCACACATTAATAATGTAGTTGGCATGTTTGTTTTTGTGAACCCATCAACTGTGGTTTATAGACCAGAATTTATTATTTGGTGTGTCTGAATGTAGTCTGTGATGGTTTATTCAATAAACTATAGTTAAAGTTTCATAACACTTTAGAGCTGTGTTTCTCAACCTTGGCAACTTTAAGATGTGTGGTCTTCAACTCCCAGAATTCCCCAGCCAGCATGGAATTCTGAGAGTTGGTCCACACATCTTAAAGTTGCCAAGGTTGAGAAACGCTGCTTTAGAGGGAAGCAACAAAGTTAATGCCTCACAATAGCAACAGTACATTTTTATTCTTTATCTACATTCAGAAAGTCCCAATAAGTCAGGCATCCTGAAAACCACACTTCAGGAAGCTTTATTAATTGAGTTCTAGTCCCGCCTTAGGCATGAAAGCTGGCTGGGTGACCTTGGGCCAGTCACTCTCTCTCAGCCCTAGGAAGGAGCCAACGGGAAACCAGGAGTCTGTGAGTTCCAGTCCTGCCTTAGGCATGAAAGCCGGCTGGGTGGCCTTGGGCCAGTCACTCTCTCTCAGCCCTAGGAAGGAGCCAATGGGAAACCAGGAGACTGAGAGTTCTAGTCCCGCCTTAGGCATGAAAGCTGGCTGGGTGACCTTGGGCCAGTCACTCTCTCTCAGCCCTAGGAAGGAGCCAATGGGAAACCAGGAGACTGAGAGTTCTAGTCCCACCTTAGGCATGAAAGCTGGCTGGGTGACCTTGGGCCAGTCACTCTCTCTCAGCCCTAGGAAGGAGCCAATGGGAAACCAGGAGACTGTGAGTTCTAGTCCCGCCTTAGGCATGAAAGCCGGCTGGGTGACCTTGGGCCAGTCACTCTCTCTCAGCCCAACTCACCTCACAGGGTTGCTGTTGTGGGGAAAATAGGAGGAAGGAGGAGTATTTGGTATGTTCGCCGGCTTCAGTTATTTGTAAAAAAATAATAAAGGTGGGATAAAAAATAAATAAATAAATAAATATTTAAATTACTGGGTATCCTGCTTTCCCTCCATCAACTATTTATGCTGCTCTGACTCTACATATGCCTTCAAACAGATCAACAGTTATTTGATTATATCGCACCATACACAATATGCTACTAAACTGGGATGGAAGGGAAGACATTAGTTTTCTAATATAATTTATCCCTTTATCATCCTGATTTGCATTACCATACATTTAGTTTGTGGAAGATTTTCTTCTCTGGATAAGCCAGTGTTTTAACATTCCATAAATCAGGGCTTTCCAAACTGTGTGTCGTGACACAATACTGTGTCGCCTGGGGGCCCCAAGTGTGTCGCGTGACAACCTGGAAGCGCTGATGAAAATGCCCTCGGTTCCGGCAGGGAGGCGAAAATCGTGCACACACGCTGCCGGGCCACCTTGGGTGGAAATTCTCTGCACCGATCAGCTGTGCTCCGGGAAGCCCGGCAGCATGCGCGCACGATTTTCGCCTCCCTGCTGGAACCAAAGGCATTTTCAGGGTCCCTGGAGACTGCCCTTTTGAAGGGGCAGCGGCGGCGGCAGGCCATCAGCGCTTCCGGGTTCCAGGACGCCGCTGCTGCCGCTGCCCCTTCAAAAGGGCAGGCTCCGGGAACCCCGAAAATGCCCTCGGTTCCGGCAGGGAGGTGAAAAGCCTCGCCGCGCGCACGCACGCTGCTGGGTTTCCCGGCTCACAGCTGATCGGTGCAGAGAATTTCTGCCCCGGCCCTGCCCCACGCCTATCAGCTATGAACCGGGAAGCCCGGCAGCATGTGCACACAGCGAGACTTTTCGCTTCCCTGCCGGAGCTGAGGGCATTTGCGGGGTCTCCGGAGCCTGCCCTTTCGAAGGGGCAGCCACTGCCGCTGCCGCAGCAACCTGGAAGCACCGCTGCAGGCGCTTCCGGGTTTTTGTGGGCCAGCCATTGGTGTGTCGCCAACGGCAAAAGTTTGGAAAGCCCTGCCATAAATGGTGCAAAGTAGATTGTGAATTTCTAATTTTCAAAGAGTTACTAATTATAGAAAAAACAATGTGGCATTCTATTTTTAAAGCCTTCTATGAAATGTACTTTGTAAAACAGCATACTTCTGAGTGAAACATACACAATGGTGTATATTTTTACTGAAATTCTGCTAGATGCTATGGAAGAATGACCAAAAAAAAAATACACTGCAGAAGAGGCCCACTGTGTGGTAGTGTGCTACTTGATAACATCTATAATAAATAATAAAGATCCTAGACTACAGTATGTACCATTTTAATGGATAAATTTAGTGACTGACAGAGGAGGCCTAGTTTTCTAAAACAGTGTTATGTGTGCATACTATGGTGTGCCCATAACTACCTGTGCTGCTCCATTCTGGACCAGTTGCAGTTTCGGAGTGGTGTGCAAGGGCAGTTTCATGTACAGCTCATTGCAGTAATCAGACAGGAGGTAACCAAGGTGTGAGTGACTATGAGCAGAGCCGCCCATCATGGCGCACAGTATGGATTTGTGTAAGACAGAGCTTTCCAAACTGTGTGTCGTGACACAAAAGTGTGTCACCACACACAGTCTGGTGTGTCGCCACACAACCCGGAAGCGCTGATCATCATCAGCGCTTCCGGGTTTTCCCGTGGCGACACACCAACGGCGGTGCGCAAAAACCGAAAGTGGCAGCAGCGCTTCCGGGTTTTTGCGCGCTGCCGCAACGGCGGCACTTCCGGGTTTTCCCGCGGCGACACATCAACGGCGGTTGGTGTGTCACCGCGGGAAAACTTTGGAAAGCCCTGGTGTAAGAACTCTCCTAGCCATGGCTGCCACCTACTCTTTAAGAAGGAGCCAAGGAACCCCAAATTAGACACCAGAAATTCACCAGTTTGGGGAAATCCAACCCAATCCACTAATGGGAAGTACCCAGATCTGGGGCAGGCCTTAAAACTATAGCCATTCAGGCTGTGGTGGCTTGGATGGGGAGAAAGAGGCTTAGCCTCAACCCTAGCAAGGTCCCCAGCTGGCAATCTATGGACTACAAAAGCAGGAAAATAGTTGTGTTTTGCTGTTCTTATCACCACAAGGTAATCCTTATCCCTCTTACCCATGTTTAATTGGATTTGGTCTTCATCTTTCTCCAGTGGCACTCTAGGCATCTCTTCTGCCCTCTTCTGCCAGTTTATCTCCCAGAGTTCCTTTGAAAACCAGGGGCCTCCCCAGAACCAGAGAGGTGGCACAGGTGCAATGTGAGTCAAGGCTATTGTCACCCTTCATTCCAAGTATCAACTAAAGCCTCAGTTGAACTTTGCATTAGAGCTGAAACCCAACAAGGTCCAGCTGAAACACATTCATGCAGTAAAAGACTGAAAGGTGGTTGCTCTGCCCGCATTCCCCAGCTAACACACTGGCTTTGAGAGAGTGAGATTTTTCAGACCTAGCATGGATTGTGAATCCTTATTTCAGTCATACAGCATGTTTCATTCCCTCCCACCAGCTTTGTGTTTGCCCCCTGCCTGTTTCCACTTAAAATAATGTTTTCAAATTTCTAAAGAACTGCTACACAAAATGTTAGGGATTTTAATTTCACATATTTGTAATCCTTGAAATTGTTCACTAATTTGAACACAAGATGTCACTCTCATTTTAACTTTTAATGAACCACAGACTGGTATAAAAAGGTAAAGGTTTCCCCCCCACACACACACATTTATGCAGTCCTGTCCGACTCTAGGGGCCGGTGCTCATCTCCGTTTGTTAGCCAAAGAGCCTATAAATGTTAATCTATAGTTCAATTTCCTGGATAAAAGTTACACCCCCCCAAATACAACATGCTGACATGGACAAATTTTACACTTTAATTAGAATATATTAGTTTCCCCCAAACATCATAAAAAGATTGGGAACCACTGCTCAATACTATTTCTGCCAAGTATTTTCCTATACAACAAACTTTCTGAAGAATGCTTTTGGTTTTTAAGAGTGCCTTAGAGAATTCAAGAGGGGCGTGGTGGCTCAGTGGGTAAGGCGCCAGGCTTGTCAATCGGAAGATTGCAAGTTCGGAGGTTCGAATCCCTAGTCCTGCATGTGGAGTGAGCTCCCGCACTAGCCCCAGCTCTTGCCAACCTAGCAATTCGAAAGCATGCAAATGCCAGTAGATTAATAGGTACCACTTTGGTGGGTAGGTAACAGCATTCTGCGCGCATCATGCCGGCCACATGACCATGGAAGCATCTTCAGACAACGCTGGCTCTTTGGCTAACAAACGGAGATGAGCACCGGCCCCTAGAGTCGGACACGACTGCAGAAATGTGCGGGGGGACGGGACCTTTACCTTTACTTAGAGAATTCAGCAGAGCTGTGATTCCAGCTGACTCTGTGAATAAGCTATGAATTTTAGAGCTTCTAGTTCCATTTGTTTTCTCTCATCTGTCAGGTATTATTCCAAATAATACCTGTCAGGCATTCCAAAAGAAAAACCCATTCTACAAGTGCATTTGTGCCAAGCATCCACTTGGAAAACTATACTAGAAGGCCAAGATAATTGAAAGTAATGTCCATATTTCCAAAATCTGTGACAGTTTGTGCCAAGTGTTCATCTGCTGGCTTTTTTCCCTCTTCCATTCTGCTATTTAGTCTAGATGATATTTCTTTGTACATATCAGTTTATCAAATAATTCTGTTTCACTGATTTTGCAGTTACAAAGCAGAAACAGCTCTACCTTAGCAGGTTTAGACCTGATTAGTATTTGGATAGGAGACCTCCAGGGAATATTAGGACTGTACTGTAGATCAACAAAACACCCCAGAAGGCAATGGTAAACCACTTTTGTACTATAGCCAGGAAAACTATGTGTGTGTATGTGTTTAAATAAGTCACCAGGAGGAGATTGTTCTACCTGTTTCCAAATGGGATCTGGTCTATCAAGGCCCATATGAATGTCTGCAGCATATTGAAAAGTGCTTCCTCCCCCCCCCTTTTTTTTTTAATTTAAGCAACTTGGACATATTTCTGGATCTGGCTTTCTCTTTAAGAAAAGCCTTGACCTGCAGCTCCATGAAGCACATGAATCTCTTCTTTTGACCATCTTTTCTTTCAGGTCTCTTTGTTTCATGACAATGTCTATCACACTGGTATTTTGTTTTTCTATACAGTAACCAGTATTGTGTTGTTGAACAGAGAACTGATTGTGCAGAAACCAGAGCCAGATTTCACCAAGAGTCATTAGAACATGAGAATAAGATTTGAGAGCTGAGAGGGTTTGCTTGCACTGAGAAGATGCTAATATTCTAAATCAACAAAATCACACAATTCCTTCCAATGTGTAGTTCTAATGGCACATTTATTGATTGATTGATTGATTGCATTTGTGGAGTCCTTGGTGCTCTCTGAGCCTTGTTGTTTTCATGCAGACGTTTCATTGCCAGGCTAGGCAACATCTTCAGTGTGAAAAGGGAATGGGACTTGCTCTCTGTTTATATACCCTGGCTTGTCCTGCCTGTGTTGGTGGGGGTGTTGTACTCCTTGATTGGGTTCCTTGATTGGGTTGTTGTTTGCTGCTTGGTTGATTGACTGAGTTAATAGTTCCTTGATTAGGGTCTATTGTGTTGTTTGATTGCTCCTCTGGTGATAATCTTGGTGTTAATCTTTGCCTATCTGGTTGTTGATTGCTGGCAAGGAGGTGTTCTGGTCTTCTGGCTTTTCTATTGTCTCTTATGAATGGTATGTAAATGTTGTTTACCTCTATATGTCTGTTGATGGCTGCTTTGTCTTTATTGCATTTCTTCACCGCCCATCTGGACAAACGACTCTGGAAGTACTGTACATGTAAACTTTGATAAGATGGCTCAATGTCAAGAGGTACTTTCTTAGCAGCAATTGTACTGCATTATGGACAATATGGGCTGCCTACCCTCTCCAGTTAGGGCCATGGTGGCTCAGCGGGTAAGATGCCAGGCTTGTCGATCGGAAGATTGCAAGTTCGGAGGTTTGAATCCCTAGCCCTGCGTGCGGAGTGAGCTCCCGCACTAGCCCCAGCTCTTGCCAACCTAGCAATTTGAAAGCATACAAATGCAAGTAGATTAATAGGTACCACTTTGGTGGGTAGGCGCGCATTCCGCACGCGTCATGCGGCCACATGACCGTGGAAGCATCTTTGGACAATGCTGGCTCTTTGGTTAACAGACGGAGATGAGCACCGGCCCCTAGAGTTGGACACGACTGCACAAATGTGGGGGGGGGACCTTTACCTTACCCTCTCCAGTTAAAGGGTTTTCAAGGATTGCTTCTTTCAGTTTGCAGAAAATGTTGGTTTCTTTCCCCCCAGCTTTTAGTTTACTACCAAAATTAGTAATTTTCTCATAAAATAGGGAAGCTTTGCACTCCATCCTTAAGGCTGGATAAACCAACTTAAAAATCAAGTTTTATTCTAAATTACTTTGAACAAACAAATAAATAAAATGAGCAGCAGTATAAAATGATGCAAATGAAAGCAATTCAAGAAACAAAGCATTACATTGAGAGGGCAATTATTGGGAGAGAAATGGCTCTGGCAGAGGCTGGGACAGCCAGAGGAATGGACATGCCCACACTTTTCATCATGCCAAAAACATACCTATAGCTACACCTACAACAGGTCCCCTGACCTGACCTCCAAACAGAGAAGTCCACTGAGTAGTAAAGGGGGGGTACAAATAGTGAAACAAGCATTATGACATTGCTGCATAAGCTCCATACCTTTTACACATGTGCTGTGATGTTGTACACATTTATAGAAGGGGTTGAGCTTGCTTGTGATGGTGTGACACATTTAGTTATTTTGACAAAGCATCAGATTCTGTGCTGACCATATAATTCAGTGTTGAAGTCCACCACTATCACAAGAAATCATTTTTCATGAGAGACAGTGCAATCCTATGCATACTTACTCAGAAGAAAGTCCCATGAATGAAATGAGTTGTGCTCCTAAATAAGCCTAAATGCCCAAATGCAAAAGTCACTCACAGTTTAAAGACCTTGAGGAAGGTAAAACATATTGTACCGTTAACAGCATTTCGACTGAACGAATAAACAACCATCAGAAAGGAAGCTGTCCTGTCCTAATGTTGCTTTATTGCTGTTCACGGGACGCACAGCACTTTCATGAATTATATCATTTCCAAAAATGATTAGTAGTTGTTGGTTGTGTGTGTGTAACACTGTAGCCTGTTACAAAATCTGTGGCCTACCAAACGGCTCCGTGCAGCAAATTTAGGAAGTACTGCCCTGTGCAGCAAGCAATTAACTCTGGCTCGGTGGACAACTGCATTTCTCTCCTCCTTGTGCAAACAATTTGGAATTGGCTCTAATCCTTCGCTTTCACTGGCAAACGTACTCCCATTGGCTTGACATTGTAAAGTATTTCTTATCCGCCTTCAATCGATATCCAATATCCCCAGCTCTTTCTTCGTCCCGCCCTTTCGTTGCACTCGCTCGGCGTTGTTGTTGTGCTGTAGAGTCAAACTGATCTGCCACTCAAGCTCTTTTTCTCTCTAACCAAACAGGAGACACAGACCGCGGCTGTGTGTCAATCTTCAATACGATTAGCCACATTCGCTGCCCATCCAACAGGAAGCTCGCTCGATTGGTGGAAATCCCCAGAGCAGGCAGGTCCCGCCCTTCTTCGCCCTGGGGTGGCCTCTAGCCAGCTCTGGCGATTTACTCTGGGCTGTAGGGTCCGTGGAACTCAGCTGGGCGCGCGCCCGCTCTTTCTTTTCTCTCTGCTGCGGAGAAGGTTGGGGGAAGGGCCCGAGGCCGCTGCGGCCCAGGCTTGCGTAGCTTTTTCTTCTGCACAGTGACCAGGTTGCTCCTTTCCGTGTCCCACTACCCTGTCTGGGTATCCACCGCGGAGCATTAGACCGTTTCCCCCGGTGTACCGCGCTTCCAGACTCCTGAAAAGCCTGTGAATATGAGCTGTCCCTTGGAGTGCGGGACGCACCGCCCCTCTTCCTCCTCTTCGGGGCAGGTAAAGGCAACAGACCGGCGTGGCGAATTAGAGTACCGACTGTCGAGGCGGAGGGGGGGAAAGGGTCTTTCCCAAGGTGTGCAGGGAAAGGAGGGAAGGGAAGCTGGGCAGGGTGGAGTTCTGAGCCGAGCTGGAGTGTGTGTGCGTGCGTGCCTCCCTCCCTCCCTCCGTAAGTGTTGCATGCCGCTGTTACAGAGCGTGAGGATCTGGGTGACTTCCTGGAGGTGAGTGCACGAAGAATAAGACTTACACCCATCTGATAGTTTCTAAAGGTGTTTGTGTGTGTCATGGTGCTCTGAAGGAAACGTGTATGGAGGTGGTATGCTATAGTTCAGCAGAACTTTGTGTAACTTAATTGTCTTCGGCACCCATGTTGTGCCCTAAAAAAGTGATACCAGGCAACTGCTGGGTCAAAGATGGAGAAGTATCTGACCACCTGGATGAGGCTGTGAGGCAAAGGCAGAAGAATGACTTCCTTATCTTTATCTCTTCTCTATCTGTTGCACAGTAATGCTTTGCCTGGCTACCTTCTCATTTAGGAACCACAAAATCTTACTGTGCATTATTAAATGGGGCTTGTTTCCATAGGTGTTTTGAAATTATAGAGTTGAGACTATTAAGTGTCACTGAATCTTTAGGTGTGTTGCTTCTCCTTAGCTTTTTCATACAAAATAAACATGGCCTGAATGGAAAAGCTGAATGTTCATTGTAAGGAGTTTTCCTTTATCCCCCTTTATGTTGCATATGGATTTGTTATTTGTGCATCTATTTTGAAGTCCTTTGACATCACTGTAATCTACTGCATCTATGTTTTCCAAGTAGAGCAGGATATAGTACTTTTCTTGTATATAATTGGTGGAATTATCTCTTGTACATAAAAAACTGCCCTTCATATGGATACAAACATGATTTCAGGAGGGAAACGGCTTTCACAGAGAAGCGCTTGCCTGTTTGATGCTTTTTAGTATTGTTAGACTACAGATGCCATTATTTCCAGAGAAGGCTATGTAGAGGATTGGTAAATATGAATTTCTGATAGTCTGACTTCAGGCATCTCTGATTTACTTTTTATAAATAACCCTCATGGTCTATTGCTGTCTTTAAATTTATAAAATAAGAGGGAATATTTGGACTAGTTTCATAGTTGAAGATTAACTGATCAGTACTAAAACATTTTTCCAACCTGATGTTCTTCATAATTCTTGCGCCAAAAGCTGTTTTCAGGTTCATCATGATCTACAGTTCTATTCCCAATTTAGCACCAAGACTGCAATTTCTTTTTCCCGTGTTGAAAAGAATATACGGTGCAGACAAGTGGGGGAAGCATACAGCACATTTTAATAGACTGCTAAGTATGCTAATGTTCCCAAATTTACAAAAGAAAATGGTATGAACAGTTCTGGAAAAATATATGGATTGCTAAGACCTTTAGTAAATTATATTTTATAAATTACAGTAAAGGTATTAAAATGGTGCTGGCATAAGAAAAGGAATATGTCAGGCATTAATGATGCCATGGGCTTTGTACACTACTCTTTATCATGAAAAATATGGTTGTTATAAATTTGCTATAATAAAAATTAGGAGAGCCAGTTTGGTGTAGTGGTTAAGGCATAAGGCTAGAAATGGGAAGACACTGATTTCTAGTCCTACCTTAGGCATGAAGCCTAAAACACATGCAAAAATGGACCTTTTGGAAAACTTTTTAAATATTTTTTATTGAACATTAAAGAATATAAATATAAAACAAAGAATAAAAAGTAAAATACAAATGAATGAACAAGGGATTTAGAAAGGTCATGATTATTATAATTTTTCAGAATGTTATAGTTAGTTGTAAATAACGAAGTATTATATCCCTCTACCAAACTAAAACATAATTTTCTAGTGTTGCAACATTTTGCTGTGTAAACATTATTTTCTTGTAATGGAAGTCCTACATTTTTTATGAAGATCAAGCTAATAGTGAGAGAAATTAGATTAAAATAGGGGTAAGAGAAGATCAAATAGGTTTAATTTATCAATCATAGTCAAGAATTCCATGAAGTGTAGAAAACCACTTACTTGCATTTGCTATCAAGTGGTGCTGTGATACAGCATCAAGGTCACACATGCTGTATCCTCTACAATGCATTCTTGACATTAACTTCTTTTCTATTTAGGCCATATAGTCTAGTGCTTTTCTTCAAGTCTGATACCAACTCTGACGCTAGCCAGGAAGATCATAGTACTTGAGATATTATAGTAGGTTAACCTCCTGATTATACTCTGCAAGAAATGCAGGATGAGTCTGTGATTCATCTGTGGTAAAGAAATTCCCATCTGAATCAATTGGTGATTTCGCTAGGATTAAATATTTTGTTGCAAGAAGAGGAGAACTTGAGAAGTACACTAATTATTTTCAGCTGACCTTTGGGTGGAGTTCTTTAAAACTCTTAGTTAAGGGCTGGTAACTGTTGAAATAGTAATTTCTTCAGTTCTTAGCTTTGAACTCTAGCTACCCTGGCCTTGCCTGTTTCAGTCATGTAAATCCCACTACAGCCTTTGCTTCCAAATTATATCATCATGCTTTGATCTGGCTATCTCTGCAACTGCTTCTTGGGCTAATTAACTCCAATCTGGTACCTTTTATTATGCTTTTGATGCCTTGGTAATCTCATTGTATTGAACACATCTAGATGTACTGTTAGCTGGTGGTGTAAGTATGGAGGCATATTTGAACAGGCTGATGGAACAACAGTATAATTGTTTTGCTTGTTATATTTTGGTATCCTATCCTTCTTCCAGAGAATTTAGGGATCATGTAGGCAGAACAGTGATATTTCTTCTTTCCAATAACTTTGTGACAAATGAAGGCCTACAACCTGTTCAGCACATTGCTGTCTGAATGGGGAAGTGACTTCACATCTAGCAGTTCAAATCCAACTTCTTATCTAATATAGTGACAACTATATCAGTGGAAAACAATTTAAAGTCAATATGAATACAGGCTACTGGTAATTTTGAACAAGATATTGCTGTCAATTCAATTTGGTGGTATCCTTCAATTCAGATGTATTGAGGCTACAGCTCCCTAAAATCCCAGCCAGCATACGCAACTCTCAGAATATAATTCAAGTGCCATTTCTGTTTTAGTAGTACAAGGGAAAGGACAAATTTTGTTTCTTTAGAGAAACACACAAACCTCTTAGAAGAAAGAACTAGTGAAAAGCTATAGAGAAATACTGGCAATTTAACTACATTCCTCTGACATGGTTCTAGATTATAGTAATTGAAACCTGCATGTTTCTGGCAGAGAGAAGTCCTGCAAGAATGAATGAATGAATGAATTAGTGTGTATGTATGTGTGTATATTATTTCATTTTATTGCACTACTGTTTTTGTTGTTGTTCAGTCGTTTAGTCGTGTCTGACTCTTTGTGACCTCATGAAACAGGTTCTTATTTAAAACTATTACTCTGGCTAGTGGAAAGCACACATCTGAGCTCCATCCAAAGAGGGAATACCTGGACAAATTACTGGGTTCTGACTTTTCTTTGGTAACTGAGATTAAATATTTGTATCAGTGGAAACTTTTATAATGAAAATTAATTTCTACCAAGCTACTATGCAATATAGCTGACAGCCAATTGACAGGATGGTTCAGATGGAAAACACTCTTCGGCTGCACTAAAATATTGTAGAGTAAAACCAGTCACTATTTTCAGTTGTTGAATTATCTCTTGTGCTAAAGACTGTCTTTAACATATTGTACAAATGCTAGTTCTGGGTGAAAATTATTCCTCATTTTACGAAGAAAATGAGAGAGACATACTGTCTCTACTAGCCACAACAGTTTACTAAATCATTTACTGCATACACATACAGTGGGGCAAAAAAGTATTTAGTCAGCCACCAATTGTGCAAGTTCTCCCACTTAAAAAGATGAGAGAGGCCTGTAATTGACATCATAGGTAGACCTCAACTATGAGAGACAAAATGAGAAAACAAATCCAGACAATCACATTGTCTGATTCGGAAAGAATTTATTTGCAAATTATGGTGGAAAATAAGTATTTGGTCACCTACAAACAAGCAAGATTTCTGGCTCTCACAGACCTGTAACTTCTTCTTTAAGAGGCTCCTCTGTCCTCCACTCATTACCTGTAGTAATGGCACCTGTTTGAACTTATTATCAGTATAAAAGACACCTGTCCACAACCTCAAACAGTCACACTCTAAACTCCACTATGGTGAAAACCAAAGAGCTGTCGAAGGACACCAGAAACAAAATTGTAGACCTGCACCAGGCTGGGAAGACTGAATCTGCAATAGGCAAGCAGCTTGGTGTGAAGAAATCAACTGTGGGAGCAATAATTAGAAAATGGAAGACATACAAGACCACTGATAATCTCCCTCGATCTGGGGCTCCACGCAAGATCTCACCCCGTGGCGTCAAAATGATCACAAGAACGGTGAGCAAAAATCCCAGAACCACACGGGAGGACCTAGTGAATGACCTGCGGAGAGCTGGGACCAACGTAACAAAGGCTACCATCAGTAACACACTATGCCTCCAGGGACTCAGATCCTGCAGTGCCAGACGTGTTCCCCTGCTTAAGCCAGTACATGTCCGGGCCCATCTGAAGTTTGCTAGAGAGCATTTGGATGATCCAGAAGAGGATTGGGAGAATGTCATATGGTCAGATGAAACCAAAGTAGAACTGTTTGGTAGAAACACAACTCGTCGTGTTTGGAGGAGAGAGAATGCTGAGTTGCATCCAAAGAACACCATACCTACTGTGAAGCATGGGGGTGGCAACATCATGCTTTGGGGCTGTTTCTCTGCAAAGGGACCAGGACGACTGTTCCGTGTACAGGAAAGAATGAATGGGGCCATGTATCGTGATATTTTGAGTGCAAACCTCCTTCCATCAGCAAGGGCATTGAAGATGAAACGTGGCTGGGTCTTTCAGCATGACAATGATCCCAAACACACCGCCCGGGCAACGAAGGAGTGGCTTCGTAAGAAGCATTTCAAGGTCCTGGAGTGGCCTAGCCAGTCTCCAGATCTCAACCCCATAGAAAACCTTTGGAGGGAGTTGAAAGTCCGTGTTGCCCAGCGACAGCCCCAAAACATCACTGCTCTAGAGGAGATCTGCATGGAGGAATGGGCCAACATACCAGCAACAGTGTGTGCCAACCTTGTGAAGACTTACAGAAAATGTTTGACCTCTGTCATTGCCAACAAAGGATATATAACAAAGTATTGAGATGAACTTTTGATATTGACCAAATACTTATTTTCCACCATAATTTGCAAATAAATTCTTTCCGAATCAGACAATGTGATTGTCTGGATTTGTTTTCTCATTTTGTCTCTCATAGTTGAGGTCTACCTATGATGTCAATTACAGGCCTCTCTCATCTTTTTAAGTGGGAGAACTTGCACAATTGGTGGCTGACTAAATACTTTTTTGCCCCACTGTATATTGTCATCTAAAATAAATTATCTAAAAATATACTGGAAAAATAATTTTGTGGAACCTCCTCCTCTGGTCTCCTGGATTGAAATCTTACCATTATCTGGTTAAAAGCCTTGAATGACCAATTTTGCCCTTTTTTCCTCCTAGTTTGTCCCATGTAAGTTGGGACAAATTAGGAGGAATTTGTCCTCCTAATTTGTTTATTTTTTCCATGTTTATTTTTTATTTTTCTAATAAGAAGTTTGGAAAAAGAAAATCATGCAGTGATGTATCCTTCATTTTTAGTATTCAGCCAGAGAGAAGAAACAGAGACTGACCACTTAAGATGTGAAAGGTCGTCTTCTAAAGGATTGTTTTTGCAAGATGGATCGGAGTAAGAGAAATTCAATAGCAGGATTTCCACCACGTTTGGAGCGCATTGAAGACTTTGATGGGGGTGGCGGAAGTGATGGGACCATGTCCCAGATGGGCAGAGTTTGGACTTCTTCATATAAGGCCTTGATAAGTGCCTTTTCAAGACTTACCAGACTTGATGACTTCTCCTGTGAGAAAATAGGATCTGGTTTCTTCTCTGAAGTGTTCAAGGTGAGTATTAATTATTCCCTTTCCTTGTCTTTGGAGCAAGATATAATGAATGCTCTGTTCTGGATGATATATAGGGTTACTATATCTGGGCTGCAGAAATATAAAAAGGTAAAGGTTCCCCCCGCACACTTGTGCAGTCGTGTCCGACTCTAGGGGCCGGTGCTCATCTCCGTTTGTTAGCCGAAGAGCCAGCGTTGTCCAAAGACGCTTCCACGGTCATGTGGCCGGCATGACGCGCGCGGAACACTGTTACCTACCCACCGAAGTGGTACCTATTCAAGAGCTGGGGCAGAAATATAAATGACCATTAATGGTGGCAAACTCTTTGCTGTTGTCTGAATTTTTACAGCCCAGATATGGTAAAAACTTTTCCTTGAAAAGTTTTGAATATGCAAAATTCATTGTGTGACAGAGTCTAAATGTTTTGTATTTGTATTGGTCACGTTTATTTACTGCCCCAACTCGTACTATAACGACTCTGGGCAGTTTACAAACATTTAAAAATAGAAGAATAAAATGTCATTAAAACAATACAGTATCAATATAAATATATATAAATATAAAAGTATAAAATATATAATATAAAATTCAGATGGCAAATAATGATGTTATCAATGGCCCCGTCAAGGAGCCAGCCACCCCCATGATTGGCTATCCCCTCTCCCACCCCAGGCAAGATGACATAACCAGGTTTTAACCCCCTTCCGGAAGGCCGGGAGAGTGGGGGCCTGCCTTACCTCTGGGGGTAACTTATCCCAATATAAAAAACACTTTATATCAAATATATATATATATATATATATATATATATATATATATATATATAAAATATTTTGATATAAAACACTTTGTTGAATAATTTATTTACATTAACTACTTTCACAAACGTGCATTTTTTCCAAATAGAACCAGTGATCTGAATCACAAAACATAAAGTAACTCTACACACATACACACACAGATACAGAACAGAAAATGAAATGTTAAAATGTAAATGAAGAATACAGTATTCTTTGTATTTAAAAAAAATCCGTAAAGGAGTTTTTGATGGTTTCTGAAGGAATCTAATATAGCAATCAGATAAGCTTCCTTCAAGACAGAATTCCACCAAAAAGGAGTTGTCAGAGTAAAATTTGACCTTTAGGTCTGGTTTTTTTTTAATGCTGCATAGTGCAATTTAATAAGATAACTATTGTAGGACAACTCCATGAGGCAGTCAATTAAACTCTGCTTACCTAAGGATAATTTGCAAATGAAACCCACATTTTCTATTCATTTTCTAGATGATGAGTGTGTGTTTGTACAACATGCCTATCCTTATTTTGAATTAGCTAAGAGTAAGAGACCTCATGGAAAGCTCATTCCTTCTCCTTCTGGTATCCTAGGTACCCCAATGGTCACCAGGTAAACTTTTCAGGCTTGATTTTTTTAAAAAAAAAATCCTTCTCCATCCCCAGGGCTGGATTTAGACATGGTGAGGCCCTAAGCTATGGGAAGCTGTATTTGGCAATTACTAACAGAGAATAAGGCTGTGTAACAATTCAACTTAGTAAGAATGCTGCCAAGATGCATAACAAATTTGTTTTTTTTATAAGAATTGTATTAGATTTAAGACAAAGATAAAAACTACAAAAAAGAAAAAAAAACTACAAAAAGAAAAAAGAAAAAACTAAAAATGTGTGAAAACACAAGAGAATTTTTTTTTACAATTACAAAAAGAGGTGACTTCTGACTTTTAACATCAAGGATACACAACAAATTTTCCATAATCCCTTACTCTATATTAAACCAAGATCACATTATTTCTATAAATCATTCCATTGGCACATTATAAAAATCACTAAATACAGTTGCTCCATCCCCTTATATTAAAAGAAAAAGAGAATGAGTGAATGAATGAATGAAGAATATATATATTCTTTATTTTCTATATATTTTCTATATATTTTATATCTATCTACTAATCAACTCCCCCCCAAAAAATAACATTTATTTAATTATTTCCTTCCTACTGCTATTCTATACATTTCTGTCTACTATAATAAAAATCAAACTAAAAAAGCATACAAATTATCTGCCATTATAATTAATAATACAATTATAAAAGTCTTAATCATATTAAACCTAAAACCAAGCATTTATTATTATACCTTATTAATCTTAATCCAAATTGTTAAAGATGAATGAAGTCAAGCAAGCCCTAGAAGCAATCCAAATATATATTCTTAAACCCTTACCCCACTTCAAAATAAACCAGAGCATTTACATATCCCCACAATATGCATAACAAATTTGTGATGGGGTGGAGAAGACCCAGAACAGAAGGTGTGAATGCTAAGAATATCTTAATTAATGAGGATCATGTGAGCCATACAAGAGGGCTTAATTTAGGAGACTTTCAGATATGAAATTAGAATAAAACTGTAAAATGTGAAAAAAATCTGAAATTTTGTGAGACCCCTTTAGACTTTGAGGACCTAAGACAGTGCTTTCCAAAGTGCCGCTGTTGGTGGCACACCAACGACGGCAGTGGCGGGGGCGCACGCAGGGGCGGGGGTGTGTATGGTGGCGGCCCGGGGGGGGCGTGCGGCGGCATGCATGGCGGCGGCCTCCGCTAAAACGCGGAAGTGCTGATGGCGCGCCGCTGCCATTGTCGCCGCCCACGCCGCTGTGCACGCCCCCGCCCCCGCTTCCGGGGTTGTGTTGCGACACACCAAACTCTATTTGCGACACACTAAAGTGTCGCGACACACAGTTTGGAAAGCTATGACCTAAGATATAGTTTGCTTAATTTATGCCTAAATCTGTCCCTGCCCACCCCAAATGGTATGTGGTGGCCATGTAAGGGATGGAACCACCTTGCGCAGAATGATGGAATACTGCTTTTACTTTTTTTTTTAAAAAAATCTGTTATTTAAATTCAGTTAAACTAAAAGCAATGGAGACAATTGCAGGAAGAATTAAAATTATAACTACTCCTGCTGGTTAATTCTGTGTTTGGAAGCTGGAAAGAGGAGTGGTTATTGCTTAACCCTCCTGTCTGGGTTTGAATAGCATATGAGACATTCAGATGAGCTAAACTTACTATAAGCATTATTCCAGCTTATAACGAAGGCTCCCTGTAGTAACCCCAGCCATGGATCTGGAGTGTGTGGGTGACATGCTATGGCTTGAGTTACCATGTGAACAAGCCCATTGAATAAGATGTCATAGGATGAGAAGTAGATGAACATTCTCTAATAATTGGCTAATATTATACTCTTTCCTTTTAGCTGTCTATTTTAGATACTTAGGAGCATGTAGTATTTATTTTCTAAGGGGCCTGATCCTGGATAGGGAGGTTTTGTAGTCTGGAAAATTAGTTTATTTGTGGCTAATTCACAGAAGCATCCTCTGTGTGGTCTAACTTACAAGGAGAGATCTGCTAAAAGCAAAAAAAGTAAATTTGTTAGATGTCCTGCTGTCAAAATGCATTGCAACTAATTAAAGCTTGCTAATTTAGGACTGTACAGAAATATCTGGGGTTTATATCTTAAATATTTAGGATAGCTAGGTTTAAGACTAAATGATTTTTATCACAGCTTGATCTGTATCTAATTCTAGTAATGTCATTAGTCATATTAAATTTCAAGTTGGGCCTTTAATTATTCTATGTATGCGAAGATTGTCAGGACTTGTTCGCCAGTTTTATGTCTGTTTTATTTAAGGATTTTTAATTTTTTAAAGCCATAATAGTACTTTGGGATGCCCATATTAACTTGTTTCAGAGAATGTTGCAGTTTAGAATAATAGTTCAATCTTCCTTTCTTAAAAACATATTTTAATAGGTTTTATCATAATCATGTGACTTCTTTCTGTATTCTGTCCTGCTGATACATCTAATGGAGGAAAAATAATTTTGGAGCAACCTAATTATACATACGAGACCATAAGTATTTCGTCTTTTTATGTTCTGTGGTATTTAGTTTGAACCACAGCCTGATCTGTGGAAAGGGAAGAGGAAGAATATATTAGCAGAAGACACTGGCAAATAAAGATATGAGAAAGGAAACAATGAAAAGGAAGGATAAAGTAGCAGCTGCTGAATAATCGAATGGTATAGAAAACCTAAGATAAGGAATACATTCCCCAAATCGAAAGAGTTTCATTGTATGCATTAGTGTTTCTTAACCTGACTCCTTAAGGCTGCTTTTTAAAATGTGAGATAAAAGTAAATAAAATCTTATTTAGCAAGGCCATAGAAAAGTTGATCTTATCTGAATATAAGATGCCTGTCATCTTGAGAAAATGGTATACAGTGTTAACTACGTAAATAGGTAATTTCTAAAACTGAATCATCTTTCAGTAATGGTGAACAATATATGTATATTACTGAGAGGATATTATGCTGACTTAAATGACTGTGAAAATTATTATCTAATAGTATGTTTGCCAAGAAAAACACCCTCCCCAACCCAACTACTGTTATAAAAACTTGTGAATTTAAATCTCATAAAATAATAATCCAAATTTGATATGGTGATTAATTGTAGACCTATTGTTTAAACTTCAGTTTGTTCACTTTCAATTGATTCTAGGAAACAATTCTAGGAAACAAATGCCTTGCATTTCTTACTGAATTTAATTTTGTATCATAGCTGCTAATGGGGGATGGTGTGAGGAGGTTTCATTTTGGCAGTTAGAACATGAGGTTTATTGATGTAAACATTGTGTGGCCACAGTTCCTTGCTGTTTGTGCAAATTCATATGAATTAGCTTTTAAAACTGGAAGTATATACTTCCTCTTACTATATACCTAACTTGCCAAAAAGGAGACAGATTTTTCAGAGTTCTATGTGTTGTATTAGTCTAGACCAGGGCTTTCCAAACTTTTCATGTTGGTGACACGCCTTTTAGCCATCCATAATTTCGTGACACAGTAATGAGGAGTCCCCGCCCCCGGCCCACGTGATTGGCTGCCAGCTCCAAACCCCGCCCCCGGCCCACGTGATTGGCTGTCGGCTCTAAACCCCGCCCCCCGGCCCCCCAGTCTTGCACTGTATGTATTGTATTGTATGTAATTGTAGATAATTGTAGATGGACCCCGCCCAGAGTCCCTTGAGGGAGTTGGGCGGTGAGAAATCGGATTAATAAATAAATAATAAATAATAAATAAATAAAATACAAAAATGCCCTCCAGGTGTGCTTGATGGGGAGGTCATGGACCCAAGACCATGAGCAGTGTTTTTCAGTCTTGGCCACTTTCAGATATGAGGACTTCAACTCCCAGAATTCCCTACCCAGCAAGGCTGGCTGGGGAATTCTGGGATTTGAAGTCCACAACTCTTGAAGTCGGCTAGGTTGAGAAACACTGCCAGATGATGGGAAAACTGCGTCCATTGTTTGGTAAGGCTCTGGGCTGGCACTTTGGAAGGGGAAGGGTGCTCTCCTTGGTGCATAGGTAACCCCTCTGTAAGGCCACCAAAGGGAAGAGCGCTTTCATCACCCCTCCCTGCATCCCATGGGGTCCTGACACGCAAGAGCCATACTGACACAACACCTTCTACCAGGTCACAGAAGA
Source organism: Charina bottae (assembly GCA_023362775.1). NCBI lineage: Eukaryota > Metazoa > Chordata > Lepidosauria > Squamata > Charinaidae > Charina > Charina bottae. Next base: position 61,064,413 of record JALMGJ010000003.1, read on the forward strand.
GCCGCTCCCCACGAGGTCTTGACACGCAAGAGAGGTACTCACAGAACGCCCCTCCACCAGGTGGCGGAAAGGCCTGCGCATGGCATGCCAAGCACGGTTAGGCCCGGGGGTCCGCTCGTCTGTTCCCATGACGCGCCCAGCCGCCCTTGTCTTCCACAGAACCAGTCCCTCGTGCCAAACGGTTGGGTGCCCCTGTCTTATGAGAGATGCGGACACATACATAAGTTGTAATAGCGAAATGAGTGGGGACACAACATATCTCATGAAAACCTTTCCTTTATATTTTTAAAAATATGATTTGTAAAAAAACATACATTTCCAAGATTGTTGTCATTTGTGAGTAACAATATATAAATATGTGCAATAATTAAAAAAAATTGAACAACATAAATAACTACTTAAAACACAGCTTTCCAAACTGTGTCGCGACACATTTCTGTGTCGCGGCGAGGGCCCAAGTGTGTCGCAGGGGAACCCGGAAGAGGAGGCCATGCACCACGTGCAGCCCCGCCCATCCCTTGCCGCGCCGACAGGTCCCTGCTCAACCCAGCTCTTCAGCTCTCCCCGCAGAAGCCAGGTAAGTTACCAGCCCTGTAGGGCTGCAACTGGGGGGGAGGGTGCAGGGACGTCGCTAGGCCGCTGGGGTGGGGGGTGCAGGGATGTCGTTAGACCTCTGCGCTGGGGGGGTGGGGGTGCAGGGACATCGCTAGGCCGCCGCGCTGATTGTGGGGCCTGCAGCGCTGGGGGGTGTGGGGGGTGCAGGGACGTCGTTAGGCCACTGCGCTGGGGGGCTGGGGGGTGCAAGGAGGCGACGAGGTGGGGGCTGGGGGGTGCACGGAGGCGACCAGGCGGGGGCTGGGGAGTGCAGGGAGGCGACCAGGCGGGGGCTGGGGGGTGCAGGGGCGTAGCACATGTGATGTTGGGCAAATGTTAGTGGCCACAACAGCCCAAGGAAGGATGTGCAAAACATTTTGAATGCAAAACCTTGTGTTTCAACCTTGCCCTGGTCACGCCAGGCAGTGTTTCAGGGCTGGCAAGCCTGCTTTGAGGGTGAAGCGCCCAGCTCTTGGGTATGGGCCACGTCCAAAATGCCAGCCCACCAGCCCCATTTGTGTGCAGGACGACCGATTGGCACTTCAGATTGGCACTCAGTGAGGTTTGCAAACGGTGGCACCGCAAAATCTTGTGTGCCCACCCCTCCAAGTTACCAAAGTCTTTTCATGCTTAATGGGATGGAAAGGAAAAGGTTAAATTCATGGGGATTAATCCAACCAAGTATATGTCACTGCCTTAACCCCTGACACAAGGGAAGAACATAGAGAAGTGTTTTTCAAACTTGGGAACTTTAAGATGAGTGAACTTCAACTCTCAGAATTCCCCAGCCAGCATGCAAACCTCACTCGCCCGCTACGTCCAGGCCATTGGAGATGTGCAAAATGTTTCCATTCCTAACCGTGCTCACTTCAAAAGGCAGCATCTGAAGTGCCAATCGGTCATGCTGCACACAAATGGGGTTGGCGGGCTGGCATTTTGGACGTGGCCCATACCCAAGAGCTGGGCGCTTCACCCTCAAAGCAGGCTTGCCAGCCCTGAAACACTGCCTGGCGTGACCAGGGCAAGGTTGAAACACAAGGTTTTGCATTCAAAATGTTTTGCACATCCTTCCTTGGGCTGTTGTGGCCACTAACATTTGCCCAACATCACATGTGCTACGCCCCTGCACCCCCCAGCCCCCGCCTGGTCGCCTCCCTGCACCCCCCAGCCCCCGCCTGGTCACCTCCCTGCACCCCCCAGCCCCCGCCTGGTCGCCTCCCTGCACCCCCCAGCCCCCGCCTGGTCACCTCCCTGCACCGCCCAGCCCCCGCCTCGTCGCCTCCCTGCACTGCCCAGCCCCCACCTCGTCGCCTCCCTGCACCCCCAGCCCCTGCCTTGTCGCCTCCCTGTACCCCCCGGCACGGCGACCTCGTCGCCTCCCTGCACCCCCCACCCCCCGCCTCGTCGCCTCCCTGCACCCCCAGCCCCCGGCGTGGCGACCTCGTCGCCTCCCTGCACCCCCCAGCCCCCGGCGCGGCTACCTCGTCGCCTCCCTGCACCCCCCAGCCCCCGCCTCGTCGCCTCCCTGCACCCCCCAGCCCCCCAGCGCAGCGGCCTAACAACGTCCCTGCACCCCCCACCCCCCCAGCGCTGCAGGCCCCACAATCAGTGCGGCGGCCTAGCGATGTCCCTGCACCACCACCCCCGGCGCAGCGGTCTAACGACATCCCTGCACCTCCCACCCCAGCGGCCTAGCGACGTCCCTGCACCCTCCTCCCCAGTTGCAGCCCTACCGGGCTGGTAACTTACCTGGCTTCTGCGGGGAGAGCTGAAGAGCTGGGTTGAGCAGGGACCTGTCGGCGCGGCAAGGGATGGGCGGGGCTGCATGTGGTGCATGGCCTCCTCTTCTGGGTTCCCCTGCGACACACCTGGGCCCTCGCCGCGACACAGAAATGTGTCGTGACACACAGTTTGGAAAGCTCTGGTCTAGACTAATTAATTGAAGTTGGGTTCTGTTGCAATTCAGTATCTCAATATTTTCAGTGAAACTTAAGTTATATCAACTTATTCTGGATCTGAACCTAATATGTGCACCATCAGTTATAATTACATGCAGCATTGCAGTTAACAGAATGTACGGGATTATTTTAAAAAACAGTATTTCTGTCTCTTCATTGATTGCAATATATGATTCTGCTGGCAAAGTTTAATGCTTATTTTTAGTTCTCACTAACTATTAGATAAATATTTATACCTCAGTTTGATTTAGTGTGAAAAAATGTCCCTTTTCCTACCTATAGAACAGATGACTGTTCTATAACTTCCAGGATAACTTTCTTTCACAGGCATTGATCTTGGCATTTTCCTTCAAGGGAGTGGCTCAATAGTTATATGTTTGTATTGTACATCATCATTTAGAATTATATACAACACTGTGCCATTTTTAAAAAAATGTACTGGAAAATCAAGTGATGTATTGGAAGCTTACAGTAGAATTGATGTAATGATAATGTAACCTGTGGTTTTCTTTCCTGGTTAAAAAAATTACTTAAACGTAGTGAGATCAATAAAACACCCAAAACAAAAAAAGTCCCAACAACTTAAGAATCAAAAGTTAAAAAAAAAACCTAACCCAAATGCAAAAAAATCCCAACCAATGAAACAAACAAAAAAGCCCAATATAAAAAATAAAACCTCAAAACACAATCCTCCATAGTTCGGGAATATATACTGTATGTACATATTCTGTCCTATTTGATGAAATGAGTTATGATGTCTCATGTTTAAATGTTTCATAAAACTCAAAGATTTATACTAGTTGTATTCTAACATACCATATGGTATCATTCTGGATCACCTTGGCGAGTTGGGAATAGGGGCACTATTTTGTAGCAGTTCTCCTCTTTCTCAGGAAACAGTTCCATTTGGTGGGGTGAAGATGTTGAACATTAAGCCTTTTGTGGTGGAGTGCCACTAAGCTTGATCCTTTTGCCTCTCCTGTTCAACATCTGAAGCTCTTAAGAGAGGTAATCTACTGATAATACCCAGGTGTACATTTTGACCCCCAGCCAAACCGGAGATGTGATCAAGGTTCTGTCCTGGTGTCTAGATGGGGAAGAACAGACTCAGGCTCAGTCCTAATGGAGTGAAATTTGGAAGACATCCATGGCCATTGAATTTCCATTGTTAGTTCTGGATGGGGTCACACTCCCCCTTGCTGAACTGGTTCGCAACTTAGGGTAAGCTTTGCTACTGCTCGAAGGGGAGTTTGCACAGTTACGTCTTGGCACCAGTTGTGACCATTGCTGGGTCAGGGGCCTTTCTCACAATCTCTTATGCTTTTGATCACTTCTTAATTGAAGTATTTCAATTCACTCTATGTGGGGATATCCTTGAAGACCACTTTGAAGCAATAGCTGGTCTAGAATGCAGCTGTTTAACAAGAGGTATATAGTATGTGTTCTGGCTAGGAAAATCATGTCCTTAATAGCTTTCTATTTGATTTCATTGATAATCTTTATTCAGCTGTAACTCTGATGCAGTAATCTTGTTGGTACTGGTAGCGAGTAGCATAACATGAAAATAAATAAAAAAGGGTTATACATTTGGGAGAGTCATTCCCTTCCATTCTCCTCAACCTGACATCTATAAACCGGAACTATCAAACTACAGGTAGTCCTTGCTTAACAATGGTAATTGGGACTGGAATTTCTGTCGCTAAGTGACGTGGTTGTAAAGCACGACCGTGTTACTTAGCAACAGCAGTTCCAGCAGTCTCCAGTTACTCTCATTAAGCAAATCACCACAGGTTGCTAAGTAAGGACCTCATGTGACTGCAACTTCCGACTTCCTGCCTGCTTCCCCATTGACTTTGCTTGTGGGAAGCCAGCAGGGAAGGTTGCAAATCACAATAATGGACTGCAGGATGCTGCGACACTCAGAAATGTGGTCTAGTTGCCAAGCGCCCGGATCACGATCACATGACTGCGGGGCGCTGTGACAGCTGGAACTTTGAGGACCAGTTGTAAGTACCGCTTGTTCAGTACTGTTGTAAGTTCAAATGGTCGCTGAACAAGTGGTGGTTAACCAAGGACCACCTGTACTTACATGTCATTATGTACAATATTTATTAAATATTTTGGGCTGTTTAGAGAAGAATAGATTTTACTCTTGTGGCATAAATCTAAATTGGAACAAATTCTTCATTAAATGTCTCTATTCAGGGGAGAATTCTTAAATAGGTAAGAGTAATTCATAACTTGGTTTGTACTTTGAATCAATCTTCTTTTTAAATTGGAACTTCCAAAATTTATTTATTTATTCATTCAATTTGTATAGCCACCCATCTCAAACAAGTGACTGACTCTGGGCGGTGAATAATCATATAATCAAACCAATTAAAAACACAATACAAAAATAAAAATTAAATAATGTATAGCAGCCGAGAAATATTATAATCCGTAGGTGTTAGTATTGCATTCTGAATTTTTCCCACTCTAAACTTCCCAGCTGAATTCTTTAGCGCTCTGGCTCTTGTAAGAGTTTGTTCAGTGTTAAGTAGCAGCATATTTCATTTTAGCTGTAACATTTTAACCAATGGACAACTTATTTAAAGCAATGTAACATCATGTAACAATATAATACTAGTGGGCAGCGAAATCAATTATTTATTTATTTAAGATACCACTTCCCAGACAGGGACACTCAAGGCACTTTACCATAAAATTACTAAATTGAAATAGTAAAAATCATATAATGAAATATTAATTTAAAAGCTTGGGAAAAAAAGACAATAAAACAAAACTATCCAACATTGATACAGGGAGAAGAGCAGGGTCTTCAACCTACGAATTATAGTGGAAGATGCCTCATGCATTTCAAGGAGAAGAGTAGGCTCTGTCTCAGAAATTCTTAGTCCATTCTGACAGGACTTATCAATTAAAGGCAGGATGGTAGTTCAATAAAAGAATGTACATATATAATTGGACTTTCAAACAGTTCCTAAGTCTTGATGTCTTTAGCAGACTTTCAGTTACTTGAGAGGTGTACCTGAAAATAGTTTTATGGTTAATAGATAGTACCAGACCACCTATATTTTCTCTTAAGTAGTATGCAAGATCATAACAAAAATAATAGACAAATATGATTAAAGCTTGTGAAACAGTTCTAATGTGTAGATCAGCCCTTTAAACACACCTAATTTGCCAATGAAGCTATAAAAAGGAAAATGTACGCACTACTTTATGGCTTCAGATTTTACTAATTGCATAAGTTAATGTACATAGATTAATGAGAGAGAATGAGGTTACATAAGCTCTAAAGTTGTGGGAATTTTTTATTAATTTGTAGAGGGTGATTTAAATAACTTCGGCCAAATTACATGTTACAGACATGCTGAATCAATGTGTTTTCTTCTGTTCCACTGAGCTGATGAACTAATCCCTTTTTCTTTTTGGATTTGTTTAGGTGCGGCACAGAGTATCGGATCAAGTAATGGCACTGAAAATGAATACACTAAGCAGCAATCGTGCAAACATGTTGAAAGAAGTCCAGCTCATGAACAGGCTTTCACACCCAAACATATTAAAGTAAGAAAAGGTGTCTGTGTGTGTACGCATGTATGTGTGATTGTGTGCTCGCGTGTGCATCTATTTGTGTAGATGCAAGTAAATTTTAATTTTACTATATACTGGATATGGTCCTTCATGTTTTGAATATTCAGACACTGCTCTTTGGAAGCTCGGAAGCTTACGTATATTCTTAGTTCCTTGTCTCTTTCTCTTATTCTTAATCCTTTGTATTTGTCTATGCTATATTTCTGGGTCTCCTTTCCATTCACCTGCCTCCTCGATGAAATACATTTAGGAAAATATTAGGACTGCACAAAGCATTCAAAGGATCATTTCACAAAGCATGTTGGCACAAACAAAGCTCTCATTTTCAGAGTGTTAAAGCATGGGAGTCATGTTATGACTGGTTGAAGACCTTACCAGGTAGCCTGTATGCATGTAGAGACAGTATGTCCCCTGGGATTGATAGGAGTGAAATGGATATATGTCCATGTGTATGCAGAGATGACCTGGGAAAGCTGTTGAATCAGCTACCCTGAGCCTTATGGAGGACACAGGTGCTTCAGCACTTTAATGCTTCCTTTGCTTCAATGACCTTTTCAAAGAGCCCCTTTGAATGGTTTGCACAGTCCTACAAGACATAAAATGTAGACCCTGGATCTAACCTGCACAGAAAGGAGGTTGGGTTATGCTCACATCTGTTTAGGCACCTGTTTGAAATATAAGGACCATAAGTTTTGGAGTAGGATGTATGAATATCCAGTCCTAAATATCCATGTACATGTAGGCTCTATTCCTTTGTACACTGAACACATTGAAAATTGGTACATTGAAAAGGGTTTGGAAGTGCATTTGGATGAATATGCTCATCATAATTAAGGCCCTTTATTACCCATGAGGATTCTAAATGTGTTCAGTTGAAGATGCCTAACAATTATTTTCAGACCTTTGTCATTCATCATTCATCATTGGCGATCACTCGTAGCCGAGTAAGATTGTCTTCCAAAGGTAAAATTTTAACGGTGGATCCGTACTAAAGAAGACATAAAGTTTGGCTTGCATGAATTGATTTCCCAATTACTTTTAGCTCTCAGATGCATGTCTAGGCTAATTAGGAAAATATATTAACTTGTGTGGGGAACCTTGCATTCATGTGGTATGAATGCCATTAATCTATAAATATGATTACTAATTTGATTTTTAGCTTGCACTGAACATGTGTGTGGAAATTTCTGGAGTATACAGTAACTGGACAGAGTTCATAAAACATTAGGGAGCATAAACGATGGCAACTTGTCCAACTTTAAAGAGTAGTAGCAAGAATAAATAAAAACTCAACATGTACAGCTGTAAGCATTTATGAAGAATTGGATCCCAATGTGGTATCTATTTAAAAAAATCCTGAAGTGAATTCCATTCACATTTTATGCTTCGTATAATACATATTCCTATTTTTGAAATCTTTTAAAATAATGAATTAAAGATAGAAAAAATTAAGTACTACAGTGGATAGCAGAGAGATCTCTTCCTCTCTTATGAGATTTGCTGAATCATGGAAATAATAAAACTCTTGATAGAACTTCATATTGCCTTAAAATATAATGCTGAGTAATCTGTATGCAGGCCATATCTGACCACCAACCTGCATTTTTCTCCAGATCATGCATCTTAAATTCAGTGGTCAAATGGATTATCTTTGGCTGTGCTATGTTCTGCTTTTAGCAAAAATAAGGGTAGAAATTGATACATTTAAGCTTCTGTGAGGGAAAATGCATCTCTTCATTCCTACTCCTTTGAGCTAATATTTTTGGCCTTGCTTTTCTGTCCTGATGATATCACCAAGTACCTTCCCTGCAATTTTCAGTGGCCAAAATAGTTTTTTAAAAAATTATTGGCTGCTAGGCCAAAAATGATTGCCTATTCCTTTGTTACATCCAGATTGTAACTATACACATTTTTGTTTTGAAAGAGAGATACAAGCAGGGAATGTACATCTGTTCTTCAAAACAAGGAATATATATTGTGGCTCTAGATCAGCTTTCTTTAACTGTGGTTCTTTCAGCTGTTTTGAACAACTTCTAACATCGCTGACTGTTGTCCATGTCAACTCCAATATGAGTTGTAATTCAAATCATTTGGAGGGCAGCAATTTGGAAAAAACTGTCTTAAATGATTAAATTATTTCAGCTTACCCAGAAAGTTTGATTCAAGTAGAGATTGTGTCATATGAGGATGGGATGAAAGAACTTGCGAAGTTTCATCTACAGAAAAGAAGATGGAGGGGAGGCATGATATTGCATTCAGGTTCATAGGGAAGATGACCTGGAACTCTTTTCCATTGCCACAGAAACTAAGACCAGAAATAATTGATGTAAGTTGCAGCTACCTTGACTTCATTTATATATAAGGAAAAACTTCCTTATGGTAAGATCTGTACAACAGTGGAAGAATCTGCCTATGGAGATTGTGGGTTCTTTATCTCTGGAAGTTTTAAAGAAGAGACTGGATAGCCACCTCCCAGGGAAGGTTTAATAAGTTTTCCTGCACGTTGCAGAGGATTGATGATCCTTGTGGTCCCTTCCAATTCAATTATTTTATGATATTAATATTAAAAAATGTGAACATGAAATCTCAAGATAAAAAATATGAAAACAAGCATTCCAGTACGTAATAAACCAAGTCACGCATGATTTATATGCCCTTTTTCTCCAAATGAATCAGCTTAGTTTGGAAAAAGATGAAGTTACATAAGTAATCAGAATAAATACTTATGCTTCCAAAACAAACAAGTTTAATTTTATATCTAACTTAGAATGTATTGTTAGTCATTCTCTTAACCCTTTATTGTCAGACTTAAATTGTTGAAGCATCTTAATGTGACATACACTTATTCAAAGACTTTAAATTATTTTAAATTAAGTTACATTAATTTTTATTGTAGTTTCTTTGATAGTTGTGAGCTGCCCAGAGTTATTGAGAGTTGGATGGCATACAAGTTTAAATAATAATAATAATAATAATAACAACAACAACAACAACAACAACAACAACAGCAGCAGCTTTGCCAAAGGTCTTCTGTACCTACATATTACAGAATGTTCAGAATTAACATTGGTAAAGTTTATGAATTGCTAACTATTTTTACTGATATTTGTTTATATTTTGTAAGCTTTCTAAATAGATGATTAAGTTATTAGTACTTGTGTTATGCCTCCATAGTTGAACATGGCTGGTAGTAGTTTTCTCTTAGAAATGAGTTTTTATTACATGTGTTTTACAGAAATGGCTTTAGCCCATTTCTTTGTGTCCTGATTTAAAGTATCTGGCATTTTTTTTGTTTTATAGCCATGCTAAGGAAAATGTTGTAATTTGCTTTGCATTTGAAAGATTTCAGCTTCAATTCCTAGCATTTTTCAGTTAAAAGCAATATTGGTTATCAGTGCTGGGAAAGTTCTCTATTTAAAGCCTTGGAAAATTGCTATCAGAATAGATAGCATTGAGCTAGATCAGTGTTTCTCAACCTTGGCAACTTTAAGATATGTGGACTTCAACTCCCAGAATTCCCTAGCCAGCATGGGGAATTCTGGCTGACTGGGGAATTCTGGGAGTTGAAGTCCACACATCTTAAAGTTGCCAAAGTTGAGAAACACCAAGCTAGAAGGATCAGTAATCAGACTCTGTATGCAATTTGATATGGCAACCTTACAGATGTATTTGTTGATATATATTGTCATCAATTATTGTCATGGATGAACCATCTGAAAAGGGGCATCACTATGCTTGATATTTTTCAGAAATGGTTTTCTGTGGACCAGATATGTGCTCTTTTTCTACTTGTAATGCCTTTAATTCTGCAGTTAGTTCATTTTTTTTCTTTGCTTTGTCTTTGTAGAAAATGTGGCTATTACTAAAATTGCTTCAAACATTCAAGTTCACAAGAATAAGAGATGCCTAGAAATAGTTTCTTTACATGGAAGATAATATTTTATGTATAGTTATAATGAATTGATGCCCAACTTAAATACATATTTATCAGTATACTTTATAGTACCACTTTATTTTGGCATGCATTTACACATTGTACCAATTTATAATTTAACTTGAAAGAAACTACCATAATGAATTTAGAATGTTCCTTAGAATTCTTTATATATATATATATATATATATATATATATATATATACACACACACACACACACACACACACAGACACACACACACACATATACATATACATATACATATACATATACATATACATACATACACACCCTATATATATATATTCCATATGCTGTATATGTGTGTGTGTGTGTGTGTGTGTGTGTATGTGTATATATATATATATATATATATATATATTCATTCCCTATGTCACTAATTAGTTATCATCTTTACATCTTTAGGTTTTTTATTTCATCTTTTCTCAAACTCATATTTTGGTCTAAAACTTACATCTTGAATATTTAAGGTTTCTACTTCACAAACAGATTTTTTAATGTATTGCTCAGGGACTGCTTTTTAGATTGTTTGGGACTTAGTATATCTTGAATGTCCTCAGGGAAACAATTTAAAATGTGGCTTTATTTTTATACAAATCTAACAATTCACTTATTAATTAAACCCATCCTGAGAAAATTAAACAAAGCAGAAATGAGTCATTCCAAGTGTTCCTTTTTATATTTCATCTGTTTTTGTTTATTGCAAGAGAACAATCCATATTTTGGGGGAGTATTGTTGTTTGTTAGTGTTTGTGGGGAGTAGAATAATATAATTCTTTCAGCAAGTTCTACTGAAGAACAGTTTGGACTGGAAAAGAACCTGGATCAGATAATGTACTTCTTAATCCATTATGATAGGATTTTTAAAATTAAGGTGCTGAAGATGAAATGAGAAAGTAAAATTCAGACATATTAAGTAGACCTTGCCAAGCAATATTGTCCTGCAATCAGAGGGATCTTGCAAAAGAGCTTTACATGGACATAGATATCTGATATATTGCCAGCTCTTCTATTTGCTAATTATTCCAACACACTTTTAACCCCCCCCCCCCATTTTTACACTATTGTTACCATTTACAAATCTCGTATTGTTTCAGCATGGTATTGTTTATATGCTTGTGAGTCTGGAGCTCTCAAAAAGCATCTAAAGATAGCTGGATCCAGAGGACATCAGTCCCTCAGTGCTCGTTTTTTTCTGCTTCAAAGGCCCATTACTGCATTTATTGCCCTTAGAGCTTTCAGTCCGCTATGAATTAATAGCCTTTTCCTTTTCCAACACACAACAAATAGGTTTCTAGAGTTCCCTTCCAATACATGCCCAGTCCATGTGTTCATCACATGTATTTGTATATATGTTTGTGGGGACATGCAAAACTTTCTGCTTCATAGATGCTTTGGAGGTGATTATATATATAAGTGAAGCCTAGGAAGGCAGCATTCAAAAAAAACTCTGTGAGCTGTTGTCCCAGCAAATTCAGAGTTTTCTGGTGGTGATCAAGAGTTGGAGGTTAGGGAAATTTTATCACATTGCCTCTGATTTGCAATCAATATGCAAGGTAGGAAAAGTCATATTTGGAAGTGCGGATAATCTGGTTTCTACAGTTCTTCTAATTCTTTATGTAAACAGATGTGTAACTTGCTTTTCCACCTTGATAGTCAGCCTTCTCTCTCCCCAAAGATGACTAGCAACAAAAGGATAAAACAGTTGCAATTAAATTAAAACACCGAGGTAGTATTTTGTCCTTTAATTACTGCAATCTTAGATGATTTATAATTTTATAGATCGAAACTATCACTGATTTATGTTTGGAAGCCATTTTTTAACAGTGAGATGTTTCATTTGGTAGATTCTGTTAAACTACACTACTATCTTGAACCAGCTGCATTTTCTAAAAGTTCCTCAGTGATAGTATAAAAACACACTGCAGTAATCGATTATGATTGGGTTATTTCACTAAAGAATATAGGTAACAAGCTCTACCTGAAAAGTTTACATGCTGTCAAATGCCTAATATCACTAAATAGAATATTTCTTGTGATGGATTAAGTAGCAGGAGATTGAATCTCTTCTTCCCAGAAATACAGAAAGTGAGACCCATGGTAACATTGCTAAAATTTGTTCATTCTTGCTTCTACCATAATGTACACATTGTGTTATGGGAGCTAGTTAAGTCACCATCAAAGGTTTTACAAAGTTGTATAAAACCAGGATACATTGCCACAGGTCCCAGATAGGATAACATTGGGAAGTATTCTGCAGGCTTCTTTTCTTCTCTTACATAGGTATATTTGCCTTACTTTCAGTTCAAATGTAGCCCTTGGCCACTGTAATATTGCCTACCCCTCTCTTCTGAAATAGATGAATTGCTGTTTGTTCTGTTTGGACATTTATGGGAGGTTGGGGAAACAATGCATGTGTTGTTTACCAGTATTTTCCCCCTTCTGTACAGGACAAATTGCAGTCTTGGAATAGGTAATTGAAATTACTAAATGGATTAAAATCCACCTCACCCACTATAGTCTTCCTGATCCAAATTGAGAAGGGGGCAATTCTGCAGCTGTTTTAGCGCTAAGCCAGCCATACATGACCTGTTGTCTTCTCCAAGTGCATCATTCGCAGCTAGCATCATCACAGATCTTACTAGTTAGAGTACAATGAGTCTGGAGGACATCAGATTGGGAAAAGCTGATCTAAACTGTTGAAAGTGTTGTACATGGATCTCCTGCATTACATCTAAATTCTCACTAAAGTTTTATGTATAATTTGAAATTACAGATTAATATTTCCTGTGTATTCTTATTTCTGTCTGCAAAATTGCTTTTCTAACTATATGAAACTGGTGGAAGTCTTACCTAGTAACTACAGTATGCATGGTCTCTGTTTAGATTAAACTAGGAATGTTTTGAGACTTAAGTTCTACAATAAAGTTGGTTTTCCAGTGCAAGTTATATGTTTGTTTCTGGAAAGCTGACATAGGAAAATAAAAATTTCATAACTTTGACGTTCAGTCAGCACTTTCTATTTTTACAAAGAGGTTGTGAAAGTAAGTTTTGAAAAACAAAAAAGAGATGTTTAGCTTTATGTTCCATAACTTAATGGCATTTCCTTTGAAATTGAGTATGCCAGAATATAATTATATAAACCACAATATAATAGCACAACCACTTGAAAATAAAGTTTTCATCAAAAAAGCCATGTGCTACACTGATCCACATGGATTCATTCTCTGTCCTTGTTTCCACTTTAAGGCTTGATTTAACTGCAGGATGAAGTAGCATTATTTCTTTTTTCCCCCTGTAGATATAAACTGATTTTCAAAACAGTTGCCTGCTTATTTCCTTATTTTTTCCTGGACTCTAATTTTGATTAATTTGGGATGAGTTTGATCCTGTGAATCCTGAGGAAGTGAACAGCAGTGCTAGCTCAACCACTTACAGTTTGGACTCCTGCCCTTCCTGGTTGGTGAAATACTACCGGGAGGTGACAGGAGCTAGGCTGGGGCGATGGTGAATGCATCTTTGAAAGGAGAGGTATTACCACCCTCTTTGAAACCATCCTCACCATCATTCAGCCTGGATATACTGGACAATTTTTGCAGGAAGGTAGTGGAGAAAGTGGATGGACTGCACACTTATAGATGATCTTTGGTGGGACAGAGATAGAGGTAGGGTGATCTTCATGGTCCTGTTTGATCTGTCAGTGGCTTTTGATACTATCTATCATGGTATCCTTTTGAGCCATCTGTGAGGGTTAGGAGTGGGAGGCACTGTTTTGCAGTGGTTCTCCTCCTTTCCGAAGGGACAGTTTCATTTAGTGTTGGGGAGAGATTGAGCCCTGTGCCCCTCAACTGTGAGATGCCACAAGGCTCACTGTTCTCCTACTCCCATTTAGTATTTACATGAAACCACTGGGCAAGATCATCTGTTGGTACAAGGCCAGGTTTCATTAGTATGTTGATGATACCCAACCTGACCCCTGGTTGATCCTGTCAAAGTGCTCTCCATGTATCTGGAGGCTGTCTGGGTCTGGATACGGAAGAACAGGTTAAGACTCAGTCTCAGTAAGATGGAGTGGTTTGGGGTTTGAAGGCTTACCAATTCCAGTGAGATTCCATTGTTACCTCTGGACAGGATTGCATTCTCCCAAATAGAGCTGATTTTTTTTTGGGGGGGGGTCTTCTTGTATTCATAGCTCCTGCTTAAGGAGCAAGTGACAGTTGTGGCCAAGAGGGCTTTTGCACAGCTCCATCTTGTGCACCAATTGCAATCTTTCCTGGAACAGGAGGAATTAGTCATAGTCATTCATGCCTGAATTACCTCTTGATTGGACTATAGCAATGCACTCTATATGGGGCTGCCCTTAAAGAATATTAGGAAACTCTAGCTGGTTCAGAATACAGTAGCAAGACTAGTTGTAGATGCCCTTTGTGACCCCCACAAAATATCTCTACTGCAAGAGATGCACTGGCTGCCATTTGGCTTTCAGGTACAATTCAAGGTGCTGGTTGTCACCTTTAAAATCCCTCCATGGGTTTTGGTATATTTAGGGTTGCTTTCTCCCAGTACATCTGCCCACTTTATAAGATCTAGCAGGGGGCTTGCTTCATATCCCCTTGATCAGAGACTGCCATTTCACGGATCACAGAAGCATGACTGCTCAGTCAATGCCCCTCCTAGGGAATATTATCTCCTCCCCCAAAATTCAAATAGTTCCCTCCCCTCTAGCCTTCGGGAAATTAATGAAAACTTGGCTATTTTGTCAAACTGTGGGGCCAGTTTTCTATAACTGTCCCTCCCGAGGATGGATGAATTTTGTTTGAATGTGTCTCCCAGTTGCATATTATTATATTTTGTTTCTAAATTTGATTTGTATTGTTTTTAAAATCAATTATGTACTGGGGAGTTGTATGCTGCTCACAGTAGGCTAATTGGAATGGCTTATAAGCCCTGTAAATAAATAAATAACATAAACTCACTCCTGCTACTAAATGCTGAGAATTAACTGCTATTCAAGACAGATTTTCACTAATATTAACTTTTTCTAAAAAAATGGTATTTGAGAATATAAAATAAAGAGTTGCTTGGTGAGATGGGTGGTGGCGAGATGGGCAGTGAAGAAATGTGAGAAATAAAATAAAAATAAAATAGTTTCTTTGTAAGTCAGTCTTTCAGAATTATTTCCTACTTTTATTATGATCTTTTTATTTTTGAAATGTACTTTCAGTTCTTCTTCAATTAAAAGTTCCAGAATTTGGTATTGCCCTGAACTAAATGATAAATGTATACTTCCAGTGATCTAAGATGACATAGTTCAAAGGTACTTTCCCAATAGTAATATATAATATTAAGTTATCTCATAAGTGCAAATGAGTTCTTATCAGCAATTCAGACATTTCATGATATTTAGTCTGGGTCTCCATTAATTTTCAAATTTAGTTTGTAAAATTCTTTGAAAATGGCATACGCTCTGTTAGAAAATGGCTAGCTAACATAGGGAATAAAGGTAAAGGTAAAGGTACCCTCCGCACATTTGTGCAGTCGTGTCCGACTCTAGGGGCCGCTCATCTCCGTTTGTTAGCCAAAGAGCCAGCGTTGTCCGAAGACGCTTCCACGGTCATGTGGCCGCATGACACGCGCGGAACGCTGTTACCTACCCACCGAAGTGGTACCTATTAATCTTCTTGCATTTGCATGCTTTCGAATTGCTAGGTTGGCAAGAGCTGGAGCTAGTGCAGGAGCTCACTCTGCACGCAGGGCTAGGGATTCGAACCTCCGAACTTGCAATCTTCCGATCAACAAGCCTGGCGTCTTACCCGCTGAGCCACCACGCCCCTTTTAGCATAGGGAATGGCAGTTACTAAAATGGCAAAATACCAAACAAGCTTTACAGAGGTACTTGTCTGATGTTAAAAGAAAAATAATGCATTTGCCCAAGAACTGAATATATGCTGGATATGATGTCTAAACCATAAAATACAAAACCAGTTTGCGGTTAGTTCTTGTTCAGGATCCATTCTCTATTCCTCCTCCTGCGCCTGGGATGCAGGATTCTGTTTCACTCATCATGGCCTCTCCAGTCCCACCACTTGATCCTCACTGCAGGAACTGTTTCTTCTCCTTCTCCCTCTTTTATGTTTTAAAAAAGTTTTGGCAAGTGATTAGGAAACAGCTGAGCTCTGGCTTCCTTTCCCTTTGAATAATGCTTTGGGCACATGGGAGACCTAGAGGTCTACTGTGGATGGAGGCCAAAGTTCAGCTGCTTTCTAGCCAGAAAAAAGGTGATTTTAGAAATTAAATAATTAATTCTCCCCTCTCCAATTCTTCCTAAAAGATAGCGGAGGGAGGGTTGGTGAGGAACTAGGAAGGTGTGCTCATATCCAGTGAGGCCTGTACAGTAAATGCCGTATTATTAACCCCTAGTATATAAAACCCGTACTTTCATTTAATGTAAAATTTTACAGTAAGTAGGTTGTGTGTTTTTTCTAATTTTGCTATGATGATTACATTGCACATAAAATTATGTGTATTGTTTTGGCTGCAAGTCTTTGAAATTGTTTATCACCGTTTAACAAATAGTTCTAATCATTTGGTACTCTGCTTAAAATGAGTGGTGGGTGTACTTATCTATATCCATTTATTATTTCAGTACTAGTGTGTTAACAAGTTTGTACCATATTTGTAATAATCATGGCCTCATATCTCATACAGGCAGAACAAATTGCACAGGCTTGCCAAACTCTCACTTGGTAGATGTCTATTTTCAGTATAAAAACAATAAGACTTCTCTACCTCATGCTTTAAACTTTTTATGAAAATGTGAACAATTATATACATTCTCAAACTCCTACATGTATCTAAGAATAGGACAATTGGGATTTATTTCCTATTCTCAAATACACTAGTTCATTATTTATACTTGAGCTAAAGGGAAAGTGTTACTGTCTTACACACAAAGCAGGATTATATTTTGCCTGTATATTTGAATGCAAAACAGTTGTGTAATGTTTTGGAACTGGTATCATCCAAAATTTCAAAGTTTTTTTTTAAAACTGCAGATGTACTATAATGATTCAGAAGTAATGAACCCCTACAAAATCCACTGTTTCTGACTTAAGATTTTACTCCTGTTTTGTAGGTTTATGGGTGTCTGTGTACATCAAGGACAATTACATGCCCTTACTGAGGTAAGCTTTGATTACCTCTCCTCCCCTTGGCTTTGCAAATTTTCTTATGGTCCAGCTAAGCAACATGTTTAATGAAGTAGACTAGCATAGCTCTGACGTAGGTACCACTGCAAAACAGTACCTTGCCAGTACTCCCAACCCTTGGAAACGGTCTAAAACGATACCATGACCTATGGTATCAAAGGCTGCTAAGGAATCAAAGAATACTATGCTCACTTTCCCAGTCTCACCAAGGGTCATCTAAAGGTATGCAGTGTAGTCTTGGTGCTATATTCATTTCTGAAAACAGACTGAATTGGTCCAGATATTATTTCTTCAAGGTGTTTCTGCAACTGCAGTCTCACCACCTTCTCAGCAGCCATCCCCAGAAAGAGAAAGTTGAAAACTGGTTGATAACTCTTGTGGATTTGAGGGTGAAATGAAGGACCCTTGAGGAGGGAATGTGCTAGCACCACCACCTTCAAGGCAGACAGCATCACCCCTTTTCCCAAGGATGCATTTACTGTCACCCTGAACCAGCTACCAGCTACGGTAGCTCCCTAGAGATTTTCATCAACCAGGAAGAGCCAAGATCCAGACCACATGTGGCAGAGTTGTTTTCAGAAAGAACCTGTCCGCTTCCTGAGGACTCAAAGGCTCATCCCAAATAACTTTGCAAGAAGTAGTCTTTGTTACCACATTAGGACTTGTCTAGCTAATGTCCAGTTCTGAGTAGATCAGAGTAATTTTATCATCCAGATGCATAGAAAATTCCTCACAACAGCTCTGCAAATATTTTTCTAACCCATCCTTCTCCAGTAGGGTCCACGTCTCTCTATCTCTCTCTCTCACACACACACCACATGCATGTGTGTGTGTGTGTGTAAATATCAGTCAGTGATTAGGGCAGATCAAGCTTTATAGCATGATTGCAGCTGCTGTATTTAATCTGGCACAAGCACATTTTTAGGTCTCTTATCAAAACAGAAAATTGCTGACATTGTGGTGGAATCATTTTACCACTTCCGATTATGCCATACAGCATTGAACTGAAATATCTCTTAAAGGCAACACAATTTCTAGAACATAAGGAGGGATATTAACATTTGATAGCTATATAGCATTTTTATAAATGACTGTATACCACACTTCCAGTAAGTAGTATCGGTAGTCCTCACTTAACAACCATTTGTTTAACAATGGTTTGGAGATACAACAGGGCTAAAAAGTTACTTACAACCCATCCTTGAAGTTACGACCGTCGCACCACCCCTGCGGTCACGTGATCACGATTTGGGTGCTTGGCAACTGGCTCGGGTTTATGACCGTTTGCAGGTCCCACAGTCATGTGATCACGATTTGTGACTTTCCCAGCCGGCTTCCGACCTGAAAAATCGATTGGAAACAATTGCTTCGCTTTATGACCGTCACAATTTGCTTTATGGCCACAGTGACTCACTTTACGGCCACCACAAAAATGGTTGTAAAATTGGGTCCGGTCACATGGTGCCTTGCTTAACAACTGCATCACTTAGCAACTGAAATTCTGGTCCCTACTGTGGTCATTAAGCGAGGACTACCTTTATTAAGATACAGTTACAATGCATTTTGTGTCATTCTATATAGATTCTGTTCTTCTGCTTGGCCATTCTTTTAATGGATATTTTTATTTATGATGCTATGCAAAAATATGAATGGCTTCCTCTGTTCTCCATTCCTTACATTTGTGTTCTGTCAGAAGCCTGGCAACCCATAATAAAAATAGGGTAAAATATTTAATTTAGGCATGTATGCTTGAAACATTAGGAAGATGCTCTCAAAATTTCTGATAAGGATCTTTATGTTCAGAAGAGATCTTGGATTTGTGAACTTTCACATAATCTTAATTGGGTAATATTTATTCAGCTATTTAATACTCACCTCATCTTACTGTTGCATACCCTTCTTGTTTTAGGGTTTTTTTTCCTGTATTATTTATTTGTTCTGCTGCCACCACTAAGCCACCTTTCTATTTCAGAAACTTTTAAAAATATGTAAGATAACAGTACTGGGTGGAATATGGAAAAAGATATAGGTTGGAACAGGTACTTGGTTAACATAGAAACAGAGGACAAGTTGACTTGTATTAAGCAATTTAAACAAGGTTTTAAAACGGGCTGACATCTACAAAATATCTCTAGCCTATCAATACTAGCCTACCCTGATGCTACAATTATTCTGAATCCTGTCTTCCTTAGACAAATCAGTTATTCCACCTCCCAAATCCACCTCCACTTCCAACCTCCTCATTCTGGAATATAACCTGGGAGGAGGTGTCCTGCATTGCCATCCCTTGATTGGCTGTTCTCCCCCCTTGCCCCTCCAATCATCACACTCACCTACCCCACTTTTTTGCACAATGGAAATATCTCTAGACACACTTTCCTCTTGGCAAACTCATTGTTTCTGTGCGGCCACATGACCGTGGAAGTGTCTTCAGACAACGCTGGATCTTCGGCTAACAAACGGAGATGAGCACCGGCCCCTAGAGTCGGACACGACTGCACAAATGTGCGGGGGGAACCTTTACCTTTACTTAAAGTAAAATGGCTCTTTGATTAAGAAACAGTCCCTTCACTAATAAATTGTAGGTTATTCTTTTGAAATATTTGCACATACTATTTGTGAGTGTAGATTGTAGTTTGGGATTTAGTGAGTGAAAATGAGATGTCAGATTTTTGTTAACCAAAGATTTTTCAGTCACTGTTACGGATTACCATATTTCATGTATCAACAACGTTAAGATAATGTTTTTGAAGTCCCAGGTAGCCTTTCATCCAGACACTAACTGCAAGATTGCTAAAATATAACGTACCTACAGACATGGAAAATCTTGTTTCATAGGCAACCTGGTAACCTGAAGACATTTTGACTTCAATTCTCAGTAGTCCCTACTAACAAAGGCAAAATATCGTGGGAGTTGCACATATCAGGAGTTCACCAGGTTGCTTAACTTGGTCAAAGATCTCTGAACACTTCATGGTTTTGAGTGTGATTTTTGCTTTTCAATGTAGTTTGTTTCTATCTGCTTATATATTGTGGAACTAGTAGGTTCCTTGTTGACTTCTGCTTTGGTTTCCAATTGCAATGTGTAAAAGTAGGAGCTATGTTCCTATTTTCTTTTTTAAATATGGTTTCCCTGCATGTTAATTTTAGTACATTCTCTGTATATCTGTTCATTAACTGTAAGCAGTCTTACTTGTAATCTTGTCTGTAATAGGCATTTCACATCTTATAACTGTAAAATGAAACCAGCTTGTGAAGAATAGGATTCTTGTGTAGAATGTGCTTATATGTGTATTAGTTAATGCTATAAGTCAAATATGCTGTACTTCACAAATATTAGGGTATTTCTAATAGGACTCTGAATGTCTTGTGCTCTTCTGTGTTCTTCATTAGTTTCATCAGAGTGGATCTATTGGTAAAAGCTTATGTCTCCTTCTCTAATCTCTATATGTAGGACTGCATTTTGAATAAATGTACACACAGGATTTTGATTTTAAAATGTTTGAAAGCTTGTAAAAGAAGAGATCAAAGCCACCATGGAAGGCTCATCTCACAATTAGAATGTATTTTTACACACACTCTCTCCCCAACTGAAGCAGGTTCCTCACCTCTATTACTGCAATAATTGACTGGCACAGTGTTTCTGCCTGTTCCATTTTACTATTTTCCTTATTCTTTTAAAGTGTGGCATTTCATTCAGTGGAAAGATTTTTTGCTGTGCAGAATTAGTGCTGGAGAACCTATCCTCATTGTTTGAAAAAATAAGCACCAGTGAGAAACAAGATTTTCTTTCTTTCCTCTATCCAATATTATTCTAATATTGCAACACACTTTTGAACATGTAGAAAGTGCCATTATAGAAGATTAATAAAAATGAATGACAGATATATGTACTAGCTGTAGTTGTTTATGAACTCCAAACAGATGCTACAGAATCTTACACTCTGGTAAGATTATTATCCTTAGTTACTTCTGTAGAATTTACCTGAAGAATGCTTAAATTCTTATGCTGATTATTATATAAAAGATCTGAAACCCTTGTAATTTAGGCTTAGTATTCTGTCTATAGGGGGGCGTGGTGGCTCAGCGGGTAAGACGCCAGGCTTGTCGATCGGAAGATCGCAAGTTTGGAGGTTCGAGACCCTAGCCCTGCGTGGCGGAGTGAGCTCCCGCACTAGCCCCAGCTCTTGCCAGCCTAGCAATTCAAAAGCATGCAAAGGCAAGTAGATTAATAGGTACCACTTCGGTGGGTAGGTAACAGCGTTCCACGCGTGTCATGCGGCCACATGACTGTAGAAGCGTCTTCGGACAACGCTGGCTCTTCGGCTAACAAACGGAGATGAGGACTGGCCCCTAGAGTCGGACACGACTGCACAAATGTGCGGGGGGAACCTTTACCTTTATCCTATCTATAACAAGATAAAGTTATTGCAAGTAATTAAAAGTTGCAGCAGTTAATGTACTTCACTAAAAAAATATTCTTATTGTTATTAAAGGCGGGATAAAAATTAAATAAATAAAGATAAATTTAAAAAATTCTATGGGACAGAAACCCAAAGAAAAGCTTAGTTCTAGAAATGAATTGGTGTTTTTGGTGGTGGTGTTATTGTTTGTAACACCGCTTTTCTTAGTTACTTGGCTGCTCCTCTGCCGTTACCTTTTCCTGATTTTTATTTGCTATAAAGTTCCTAAGAGCTAGATTCAGCTTGAAACTGTAGCAAAAGGATGGCAGTCTATAAATCATAGCTTTCCAAACTGTGTGTCAGGACACATTAGTGTGTCGGCTGCAGTGTCTGGGTGTGTCGGGGCTGCTGCTGCCTCCTGGCTTCCACGCAGGTCCTAGTGCCTGCCTTGTGCCTTGCTGCCTCCAAGCCTGCCCTGCCAGGATTCCGCGCAGGTCCTAGTGCCTGCCTTGTGCCTTGCTGCCTCCAAACCTGCTGTGATTCCGCACAGGTCCTAGTGCCTGCCTTGTGCCCTGATGTAAGGGTGTGTCGCGAAATGATGAATGTCTAAAAAGTGTGTCACCAACATGAAAAGTTTGGAAAGCTCTGCTATAAATAATCATAATATTGCATATAACCATCAGCTTATTTTCGGAAGCTCCACAAGGAAATCAGTTTAGACTCCTGGCCAGAGAGAGAAAAGAGGTGGTGTTCATTGGTGCTTTCTCTCCACCCATGATTATCATGCAGTTGTGACATGTGGCATTGTGGCCTCTCAGTGAGCATGGCCCTTGACAGGGAAGTTTCTCTACTATAGCAAACTGATGTGGGGATAGAGGGAGAATGCTGTCAATTTCATTTGGGGGGGGGAATGTGTAGTCCGTGTAGTTTTACTGTGGCCTAGGTCAGCACATGCTGCTTCTGATGGGGGAAATTAAAGAGGCTTTTCTCTCTTCACCTAGATGTTTTCTTGTATGGCTTAAAGGCAAAAATATTTGATTTTATTATACTTATTTTAATCCTTGTAGCACCACTGCAATGAATGTGGGAATTGTGCAGCGAAAGTAGTTTGTTTATTTTATTTCTATCCCGCCTTTATTATTTTTATAAATAACTCAAGGTGGCGAACATACCTAATACTCCTCCCTCCTCCTATTTTCCCCACAACAGCAACCCTGTGAGGTGAGTTGGGCTGAGAGAGAGTGACTGGCCCAAGGTCACCCAGCCGGCTTTCACGTCTAAGGCGGGACTAGAACTCTCAGTCTCCTGGTTTGCCATTGGCTCCTTCCTAGGGCTGAGAGAGAGTGACTGACCCAAGGTCACCCAGCCGGCTTTCATGCCTAAGGCGGGACTAGAACTCTCAGTCTCCTGGTTTCCTATTGGCTCCTTCCTAGGGCTGAGAGAGAGTGACTGGCCCAAGGTCACCCAGCCGGCTTTCAGGCCTAAGGCGGGACTAGAACTCAGTCTCCTGATTTCCCATTGGCTCCTTCCTAGGGCTGAGAGAGAGAGACTGGCCCAAGGTCACCCAGCCGGCTTTCAGGCCTAAGGTGGGACTAGAACTCACAGCCTCCTGGTTTCTAGCCCGGTGCCTTAACCACTAGACCAAACTGGCTCTCTTGGCAAAGTTTTCCTGAAGTAGTGGATATATAAGCAGTAGGAGTAGTGGCAATGTTTAACAGAGAAACATTCTGAGCACTGGTGACAGTTGCTTTGATAGAGCTGGGAGGTGTGGATAGGCTTGTGTCTTTTAACACAGACATCCCTTCTGAATCAAGTGGTTTTGTGGAAGATACATACTGCTTAGTTTGCACTGCACCAGGGTAAAATCTGGATACTTCACCGATTTTTGTTGTTCAGCCGTTTAGTCGTGACCTCATGGACCATAGCACGCCAGGCCTTCCTGTCCTCCACTGTCACCCGGAGTTTACTCAAATTCATGTTCATTACATCGGTGATGCTATCTAACCATCTCATCCTCTGCCGTCCCCTTCTCCTTTTGCCTTCAGTCTTTCCCAGCATCAGGGTCTTTTCCAGTGAGTCTTCTCTTCGCATTAGGTGGCCAAAGTATTTGAGCTTCAGCTTCAGTATCTGTCCTTCCAATGAGCAGTCAGGGTTGATTTCCTTTAGGATTGACTGGTTTGACCTCCTTGCAGTCCAAGGGACTCTCAAGAGTCTTCTCCAGCACCACAGTTCGAAAGCATCAATTCTTTGGCACTCAGCCTTCCTTATGGTCCAACTCTCACAGCCATACATTACTACTGGAAAAACCATAGCTTTAACTATACAGACCTTTGTTGGCAAGGTGATATCTGTGCTTTTTAATATGCTGTCTATACTAAATGAAATATTTATTGTTGTATGAGAGCACATTTGTTTGATACAGAGAAGTCATGTTGTAGCTCAAAAAAAACCTTTGACATACTATTTTTGGCTTGGATATTGTCTTCAAATGTTTCAGATACTTAGTAGTGAAGTCTCTTGAGATCTTAATGCATATTTCATGAAATTATTTTTAGTAACTGTCATGGCCTTTGGAAAAATTTGAACAGAGTTTACCACTTGTTCTGCACAAATAGAAGATATTTTATTACTGATGTGTGATGGCCTTTTTCTTATTCAGGATTTATCTGTTGAATGTATATGTGGATGCTTGATTTAAGAAAAATAAATGAAATAATTCTCACAAAAGCACTGTTGAAGTGTTTGTCATTTTTCTCATAATAAACCATTAAGCTCTGATCCTCTGATTCCTGGTGAAGGCATCACAGAGCTTTGAATGATAAAGATCTTCCTCTCCTCAGGCATCCTCAGTTCTTGGATGAGGGTGAGCGGTTGTGGGGAGGCTGGAAAAGGAAGGGAAGAGAGATTAGACATGAACAATCAAGAAATGGAAGAGGAGACTATTGGTATCTTATTTTCTCAATGACAGCTCTGCCAGGGGGCAAGAAGCATTTCAAATTATTCAAAGAGATTCTGCCTTAAAAAAAAACCCTCTGTAAATGGGGCTTGGAAATTTCTCTTGCAGTTTCCAAGATTGTGTATTTACCGCAAGACTACCACTAAAGATACCTCACTGAAGTCTGTATCCTTCTGGCTTCCTTTGTCGTGCTCAGCGGCATGGAACTTGATAGTGAGGGCACATCATTTTGCTGCTGTGGTTGCCCCTTTGGAAGTGTTCTATTGGCAATATGGCCAGAAATAGAGTAGGAGAGACATACAAAATGTTTTAAATTTCAATTGTCTCAAAATAAACAGTTGTTTTGAATATGAAACAGCATTTGTCTTGCATTTGAAAGAGGGTATCCTGATCATTGTGGAAGTGTTCTGATTTTGAAACAGCTCAAAGCCCTCAAAATGATAGACACAACTAGTTGGCATGTATATTTGAAACACGTTGAAAAGATTCAAATTTGAAATGTTTTGCACAACTCTCGGATAGTCTGGGGATATGTCGGAAGCATGGTGAGAATGCCTGAGACTATAGTACCTTTAGCCACCTCATATTCTGAACATGTCCAAAGTACAACAGGCCAGCGCAGGAACTAATTTAGATTAATCCATAAGCTTGTAGTAGTCAATGGATTTTTTAGATTTGTTTCAAAAATGGACTGCTGTGCTATATTATAAGCTGAAAGTTTGAAATTGTTTCTGTCCAGGAGAGATTTGCTATGTTGATGAATGGACCTGCTCAATCAATGAGTCCAGTTGAACAGCTTCTTGGCCTAATTTAATTTTCTAGTATAAAATTGTTATTTGCTTTTAGAGGAATTATTCAGGAACTTGTACTTACACTTGAAACATTGCACTTAAAAACTATATACTGAATAAAAGGTAAAGGTTTTCCCCTGCACAGTCGTGTCCGACTCTAGGGGCCGGTGCTCATCTCCGTTTCTTAGCCGAAGAGCCAGCGCTGTCCGAAGACGCTTCCACGGTCATGTGGCCGCATGATGTGCGCGGAACGCTGTTACCTACCCACCGAAGTGGTACCTATTCATCTACTTGCATTTGCATGCTTTCGGATTGCTAGGTTAGCAAGAGCTGGGGCAAGTGCGGGAGCTCACTCTGTCATGCAGTGCTTGGGTCTCAAACCGCCGAAGTTGCGACCTTCTGATCGACAAGCTTGGCATTTTAACCACTGAGCCATCGCGCCCCTAGTTTATACTGAATATGTTTTATTTAATTATTTCACAAAGTTAGCAAGAGGCACATCCTACCTAACCTTTAGAGATGGTTTCATGCTTAGCAAGAGCTTCCAAGTTACCTGTGCTGTACTGTAGTTCCTATAGATTAGTCTAGTAGCAATCATTTCAAAAGCAAGAGCCCACAATTCATTCCAGACATTGTTGCAAAGAGGAATAGCCATGGTGGTGTTCTTTCCTGCTCCCTTTTTAAAAAGCTGGGAAGATGTCAGTCATCAAAGATTGCTTCGCTATAATGAGAATTTTTTAGGGAAATTTAAACTAATGAGAGTCAAGGGACTATGAATTCTACCATATCTATAAAATACTCTTACTGTATGTAGGTGGACCACATGCCCCCATTTTTTGCATGATATAAGACTGCAGTCTGTCAGTGGCCTGTCACACACTTGCTAGTCACCCATGCAAAATGTAATTCTTGTTGTTCCTTGCCTCTGTAAAGTTGCAAGTTGCATACAAATGGGTACATTTTGGGGCCATCTATGTAGTTTCTTATTGGATAGAATGCTTACACACCCGTCTCCCTGCTCTGTTTTGATCATCCCTAGTCATGGAAAAATCCAGGAATGCTGCTTTGCCAGCATAAAACTCTCAGCTATGTGAAACACACTCCATCAACAAAGCTGATTTGGCAGAAGTAGAGGGGAAGCTTTTCTAGCTTTTTAGTGTTTGCTGATTGGTTCACAATGAATTCTTCCCTTGTGGAGTCCAGTGACCGCCCAATGCCTAAACAACACCTCTACACAATACCTGCCATTGCAGCCTGAGGGGGAGTGTTTAATAAGGCACCATATAGATACATAAATAGAGGTAGATAAATGCCTGTAAGGGGGAGGGGGGGATAACTCCAGAAATGTCTTCTGTATATAAAACATGAAACAGCGTGAGGGAAAGGCTGGTTTCACTGTGAAAGGGAATGGGGGCTTTTACACATTGATTGGCTGCCTTGTGTTTTTTGCATTCAGCTGTTGGCTAATTTAGGCTGAGCAGTGATTGGATGAAAGTATTGTCCATGAGCTGCAGTGCCACAGAAAATAGGGAAGTGTGACCCCATAGTTGATGAGGATTGCAAGAGGCAAAATGCAGATTGAGTGTGCAGTGGTGTTGGAAGTAATAACAGATCAAATGGGTTGCAGTATGCTGGAGCTCCTTGTAGAGCAAGCTTTTTTGTAGCTTCACCTCTGTTATGACTCATTTCAAGTGTAATATTAAAGTAGTATTTGTGGAAGAGTATCCCAACAAGCTACCTCTTCTCCTCCCATCTTTTACATGGAGTTTTTCCTCAAATTCTAGTTTTCACTAATCTGTTTCAAGCCACAGTGTGAGAACATGGATTGAAATGGATTTGTGAATCATAATTTGGAAATGGGTACTAAGTATCATATGTAATGACACACCATAGTTAATAAACAGCAAATTGAGGGAAATTGCATGAAAAGCATGCAAGATCACAAGAGTCTCAGTTGCCAACCTTGATTAGTTAATACTTCTTAACTGAGTCATACACTATTCAGAATCTCCCTTGATTGCACAAAAGATGGATTTATCTTCGTTCAGTAATATGGTGGACAACGATAGTTTCTTCTAAAAATCCAGTCTTTAATCTGCCTATTGTTTTAATTTGTGTACTTTTCTTTCAAATAACATAGCATCTTTGGACAATTTAGCCACCCAGACTCATTGGTGAATGGATGGCCTTAGACATTGTAATTATAAATAAATAAATGCATAATAAATATGTATGTTCCAACTGCAGTCTAATTTTCTTCTATGTAAGTAGTTAGGGTTTTTTTTTAAGGAAAAAGTCTACAAGACTTAGACGGCACTATTTCTGAGGACTTGATATTGTTTCCTATCCTGCAACTTTGAACATCCACTGTGTTTTAATACTTATGAGTAACTGAACCCATACAGTGAATCCACCCACATTGTTTTAGCACTGTTGTTATCTTGAAAGTTTGCGTGTCTCTTAAGAGTTCTGGTAATATAGGCTGTCACATGAT
The DNA here is from genome assembly GCA_023362775.1 of Charina bottae. Taxonomy (NCBI): domain Eukaryota; kingdom Metazoa; phylum Chordata; class Lepidosauria; order Squamata; family Charinaidae; genus Charina; species Charina bottae. Next base: position 61,092,373 of record JALMGJ010000003.1, read on the forward strand.
TAGTATCAGGGATATGCTATCATAGGATACTCTCAAAACACTAGTCCTAATAAAGATAAATTTTAACATTGTAAAACCATTGATGTCAATTTTGATAGGAGTCTGTCCATTTTTTCTAGCATGTATTAGATAGCTAATGCTTGAAGGATTGCTACATAACAAAATCTCATAAGAATGTATGAGTGCTCAAAGGCATAACACTTAAAATGTGAACTCATAATTCTGTGCACCTTTATTGGTTAAATGAATGATGCCTGAAAGAAGTCTGTATTTCACACAGTTGGACTTTGTGATTCCTTCCAGTTAGAGAACTGCATAAATTATCCTTAATATGAACTAGATGCCATGCATCCAAATGTTCATGGTTCATGGCAACTGTATCTATAGTTGCAAAAAAGTGTAATTATTCCTGTAGAAATATTTCTTGACTTCTTTCCTGACATATTACATATAATCTGATTCACACAATGTTTCCTTTATATAATGTCATACATAATAGGAATCTTATGGAGAAAATTAAACGGCCAAGCCATTTAATGTACATAAAAGTCAGTCCATGGTATCTGTTATACCTCCTGTTGTTCCTATTCATTCAGTTAAAAGTTGTATGTTGTTGCATATGGAGAGAGGTGAAAGTCTACTAGAACCTCCAACATATCACAAAAAATAGTGGCCTGTCAGTTTATATGCTGCCTCAATCTTAGTATGATAATAAAATAGTTATAATCTTAATGCATTTCAACTAAAAATTGCCTTTTGCACTGTTAATTAATTTTTAATACCATGTTTTTTCCTAAAAAAATCACCAAGCCAGGGTACTGCAACTCTTTATGCATAAACAATAGAACCCTAAAATAATTTTAAAAGGAAAATTAAAGAGATGTGTCTTGATACCTTTCTAAAACCAAAAAGGAGAGCTGATCATAGAGAGAATACAGAGAGCATGTTCCACAATTTGGGACTTGTACAGAAGAATAACTATTCCCAAGTTTCTGATAGTTAGGCCTTCGTGAACAATCAGGAGAGGCCCTTCCTGCAAATCTCAAGAAGCAAATAATCTTAACAAGACATACGTCCTTGTAGATATCCAAGCTCAAAATAATTAAGTCTTTAAAGATTAAATGTTCAATACTGAATTGAGCCTAGAAAACAAACGGTGCTGATCTTTCAATGATTACGTAATAAACATGTATTGTTTGTTGTTGTTCAGTCATTTATTTATTTATTTATTATTTGGATTTATCCCCGCCCATCTCTACCATGGCAGACTCTGGGCGGTTTAGTCGTGTCCGACTCTTCGTGACCTCATGGACCATAGCACGCCAGGCCTTCCTGTCCTCCACTGTCTCTCGGAGTTTACTCAAATTCATGTTCATTACATCAGTGATGCTATCTAACCATCTCATCCTCTTCCGTCCCCTTCTCCTTTTGCCTTCAGTCTTTCCCAGCATCAGGGTCTTTTCCAGTGAGTCCTCTCTTCGCATTAGGTGGCCAAAGTATTTGAGCTTCAGCTTCAGCATCTGTCCTTCCAATGAGCAGTCAGGGTTGATTTCCTTTAGGATTGACTGGTTTGACCTCCTTGCAGTCCAAGGGACTCTCAAGAGTCTTCTCCAGCACCACAGTTTGAAAGCATCAATTCTTCGTCACTCAGCCTTCCTTATGGTCCAACTCTCACAGCCATACATTACTACTGGCAAAACCATAGCTTTAACTATACGGACCTTTGTCGGCAAGGTGATGTCTCTGCTTTTTAATATGCTGTCTAGGTTTGCCATAGCTTTCCTCCCAAGGAGCAAGCGTCTTTTAATTTCATGGCTGCAGTCACCGTCTGCGGTGATCTTGGAGCCCAAGAAAATAAAATCTGTCACTGCTTCCATTTCTTCCCCTTCTATTTGCCAGGAAGTGATGGGACCAGATGCCATGATCTGGGTTTTTTTAATGTTGAGTTTCAAGCCAGCTTTTGCACTCTCCTCTTTCACCCTCATCAAGAGGCTCTTTAGTTCCTCTTCACTTTCTGCCATTAGGGTGGTATCGTCTGCATATCTGAGGTTGTTGATATTTCTCCCGGCAATCTTAACTCCGGCTTGTGATTCATCCAGCCCGGCATTTCTCATGATGTACTCTGCATATAAGTTAAATAAGCAGGGTGATAATATACAGCCTTGTCGTACTCCTTTCCCAATTTTGAACCAGTCGGTTGTTCCATGTCCGGTTCTAACTGTTGCTTCTTGACCCACATACAGGTTTCTCAGGAGACAGGTAAGGTGATCTGGTACTCCCATCTCTTTAAGACTTTGCCACAGTTCGTTGTGATCCACACAATCAGAGGCTTTAGCATAGTCAATGAAGCAGAAGTAGATGTTTTTCTGGAACTCTCTTGCTTTTTCCATGATCCAGCGAATGTTGGCAATCTGATCTCTAGTTCCTCTGCCTCTTCGAAACCCAGCTTGCACTTCTGGTAGTTCTCGGTTCACATACTGCTGAAGCCTAGCTTGTAGGATTTTGAGCATAACCTTGCTAGCATGTGAAATGAGCGCAATTGTACGGTAGTTTGAACATTCTTTGGCATTGCCTTTCTTTGGAATTGGAACGTAAACTGACCTTTTCCAATCCTGTGGCCACTGTTGAGTTTTCCAAATTTGTTGGCATATTGAGTGCAGCACTTTAACAGCATCATCTTTTAGGATTTTAAATAGCTCAGCTGGGATACTGTCTTCTCCGCTGGCTTTGTCGTTAGTAATGCTTCCTAAGGCCCACTTGACTTCACTCTCTAGGATGTCCGGCTCAAGGTCAGTGACCACACCATCGTATTTATCAGGGACATTAAGATCTTTCTTGTATAGTTCTTCTGTGTATTCTTGCCACCTCTTCTTAATCTACTGCTTCTGTTAGGTCCCTGCCTTTTTTGTCCTTTATCATGCCCATCTTTGCAGAAAACGTTCCGTTGATATCTCCGATTTTCTTGAAGAGATCTCTAGTCTTCCCCATTCTATTGTTTTCCTCGATTTCTTTGCATTGTTCATTTAAGAAGGCCTTCTTATCTCTCCTTGCTATTCTCTGGAATTCTGCATTCAGTTGTTTATATCTTTCCCTTTCTCCCTTGCCTTTTGCTTCCCTTCTTTCCTCAGCTATTTGTAAAGCCTCATCAGTCAGCCACTTTGCTTTCTTGCATTTCTTTTTCTTTGGGATGGTTTTAGTTGCTGCCTCCTGTACAATGTTACGAACCTCCATCCATAGTTCTTCAGGCACTCTGTCTACCAGATCTAATCCTTTAAATCTATTCCTCACCTCCACTGTATATTCATAAGGGATATGATTTAGGTCATACCTGAGTGGTCTAGTGGTTTTCTCTACGTTCTTCAATTTAAGCCTAAATTTTGCGATAAGAAGCTCCTGATCTGAGCCACAGTCAGCTCCAGGTCTTGTTTTTGCTGATTGTATAGAGCTTCTCCATCTTTGGCTGCAAAGTATATAATCAATCTGATTTCGGTATTGACCATCTGGTGATGTCCATGTGTAGAGTCGTCTCTTGTGTTGTTGGAAAAGAGTGTTTGCTATGACCAGCGTGTTCTCTTGACAAAACTCTATTAGCCTTTGCCCTGCTTCATTTTGTACTCCGAGTCCGAACTTGCCTGTTATTCCGGTTATTTTTTGACTTCCTACTTTAGCATTCCAGTCCCCTATGATGAAAAGGACATCTTTTTTTGGTGTTAGTTCTAGAAGGTGTTGTAGGTCTTCATAGAACTGGTCAACTTCAGCTTCTTCGGCATCAGTGGTTGGGGCGTAGACTTGGATCACTGTGATGTTGAATGGTTTGCCTTGGATTCGAACTGAAAGCATTCTGTCGTTTTTGAGGTTGTACCCCAGTACTGCCTTTCCCACTCTTTTATTGACTATGAGAGCTACTCCATTTCTTCTAAGGGATTCTTGCCCACAGTAGTATATATGATGGTCTCCTGAATTAAATTCACCCATTCCTGTCCATTTTAGTTCGCTGATTCCCAAGATGTCGATGTTCAATCTTGTCATCTCATGTTTGACCACGTCCAGCTTACCTTGATTCATAGATCTTACATTCCAGGTTCCTATGCAATATTGTTCTTTACAGCATCGGACTTTCCTTCCACTTCCAGACACATCCACAACTGACCATCCTTTCGGCTTTGGCCCAGCCGCTTCACTCTTTCTGGAGTTACTCGGAATTGCCCTCCGCTCTTCCCCAGTAGCATTTTGGACACCTTCCGACCTGAGGGGCTCATCTTCCGGCGTCATATCTTTTAGCCTTTTGATACTGTCCATGGGTTTTCTTGGCAAGGATACTGGAGTGGTTTGCCATTCCCTCCTCCAGTTTTGGACCACGTTTTGTCAGAACTCTCCATCATGACCTGTTCTTCTTGACCTGACTTCATTGAGTTACGCAAGCCCCTTTGCCACGACAAGGCAGTGATCCATGAAGGGGAAACATGTATTGTACTGCTAATTGGTGAACAAACATGTATTGTACTGTTCACCAATTAGCAGCCTACTCATCACTTTTGCATTGACTGAAGCTTCCATGTATTTATTTATAGTGTTAGCTTTATCTAACCTACCTCAACCAAGCAGACTCGTAACCAAGAATAGCCCTACATAGAGAGTACATTGCAAAAGCCTAAAAGTGATATAGTCATGGCATGGATAATGTGCAAAATAAGACAATCAAGAAAGTTGGCCCCTTACCATCCAAAACTTCAGAGTCAGCATAGGAAAAAGCACTTACAGCTTATATTTCAGGGAGAATACACCCAAAGCCTATATTTCAAGATAATGCCATCCCAGTACCCAAACCAGACTTTTACCGACTAACTTCCATCATACCTGGACATAATCTTGTTATTCATCTTCATTAGGCCCATTGTCCCATTCAGTCAGTATTCAAGGAGATCAATCACTTCTTGACATACTGTAGCAGACAAAAAGTGGCAAAGCTAAGTGTTAACCTATTGGATAATCTTTGAGAGAGGTTTCGTGAAAATATTAAACGTTTAGGGCAAGACAGAACCCAGTGGGGCACCACTGGTCATGGGGGTGGAGGAGTGGTACCTCAGCACCTTCCTCTGCATAGGACCTAACATGAAGGAGTGTCCTTAAGACCCACATCACTGGTTAATACAGGAGGATATCAATTCTTCCTGTTTAGACTTCTGACTTAGGCCATGCACCAAAGCAGTCAAAGCAGTTTGTCCCATATTTTATCTAAAAGTCTGATTGATATGGGTCAATCATCAGTATTATCCAGGGTCCAGATGATCAGTATTATCCAGGTTTGGCTCAAGAAGCATCTTCCCATTTTATCTTGTTGGCTAAGAAAATAATTTGAGAGTGATTCACAGTTATATCTGATCAAGATAGAAATGTTTTTATTATTGCTTCTTTTAAGCAAGAGGGAACAACACCCCTCTAGCAAAGAAAATACAGTATCATGGCTTGGTTTAAATAAAGATCTTGATATGTATGGGTTTTTTTCCTTTAAGCTTTCATAGTCTAGGCATAAATGTGTGAGTTTATGTAGACCTGATTTTAGAACCAAGAATAAATGTTCTAAGCCTATTATAGGAAATATACATAATACAGTAAGTTACTTAAACTTTAAGATCCAAATTAAAATGTTGGGATACATGAGTAGGTAAAGATACAAAGGATGGCTCTCCAATTATTTCATTCTTCCTCCTGTCTCAGCCAGTGAGCTCACCAAAGTTGAGGCAGATATAGTTGGATGGGCTTAAAGCTTCTCAAAGATAATCAACATGTAATCAGAGGGTTGGGCAGAAAATATACTGTAAAGACAGTCCAAGAGTCAGTCAAGCCATATAATCAAAATTTCAGTCCAATATGCCCAAAAGTCAGAGTACAAACTGGGTCAGAGTCCAAAAAGTCAATCCAAAAGTCCAGTGCAGGATTCAAGATAGAAAGTCACAGGTGCATGTAAGATATTGAGATGATATTGGGATGATTTTCTAATTGAAAACTTTATACAAAAAAGACTTCAAGCTTCTATCTCCAAGCCCCAACTGATATACATAATTCAGACTACAGGGTTACTTGGTGGTTCCTGAGTAGAGCATTACTCCCAAGGAGCTTTTTCTTGCATTCTTGTGCTTTTCTGCCTCTTGATTCTTTACTTAGTGATACCATTGTTCCCCAGATTTGGAGATTCCAAAGAATCCAGGGAGCTGGGTCAGAGTCTGTGGCTGTAGGTTCCATGCTTATTGGGGCTAAATCTTCCTGCTTTCTGTGCTGGGCCCTGGTTAATTAATTAACTGATTTCCAAGATATCCTTAGCATTTTCTCATCCTGTGAGGATGAATATTTTACATGCATTATGACGACAGTGCTATAAATTTCTGTAAATGTGAGTAAACATTATTTTCCCAATGCCTAAGTTTTTTACATGACTGTAGTGTTTTTTTGGAAACACTCCAGCTTGCAGTAAACAGAAATGAACATACAAGTAACCATGAATGAATTTGTAGTGCTTCTTAAGATAGATCTCTTAAAAGATTGTGGAAGAAAATGACAAAATACTTGGTTGAGATAAGTAGTACTCTCAGTAGCCACTTCTACTGACCTAGGCATAAGTGCTCCTGGCCTTCAGTCTTGAACTGCCTTATTAATACAATTAGCTTTTGTTCTAGTTTTAAAGTGTGCTGCTCCTTGTAAAGTCATAGTATGTTTTATATATATAATGGGAATAGACATATGAATGTGTTTTTCTGTGCAAAATTCTGTATTTGAAAATGAAAAGACGAATTATAAAACTGAAACATCTTCCAGCATTTCAGCTGGAACTGAGTTGTGTTCATAGGAGAAGGATGGAATAGCTGGGTAGTAAATATGTAATTGTCTTTCATTCAAAGGTGTTGATTAGGGACAATTATGAATGGTAAAATAAATTGTAGACTTTGTGGGTACTAGATCTGATATGAAGAAATTCAAAGACCACTTTATGATAGCAAGGAGGTGCAGAATGCAAAGTCTTGCAGCACAGATCTGGTAGCTGTAGAAAAGAGAAATGGGCTCACTGCTTCTGTGGAGGACTTTTTTCCTTCATGTATTATTCGTGTATTATGTTCTCTGTGTAAGTGTCTTTTTCACATGCTAATTGCATTGGTATCAGATTAAGTTGCAGTTATAAGGGACAAAGTTCTTGAAACTAAGTGACCAATTATTATGAAATTGGATATAGTTGCACTATTAAAAGGCTTTGAATTTTCCCACCTACCTCTGAACCGTAATTTAGTTGGGTAACTAAATAGCCATGAGTTACATATTCATGTGCACTCTCTCTGCCCTCCACAACATGGTTTCAGGTCATCAGCATCTATGTTTAAAATAGGAGTCCCTATTATTTTCCAAGTGGAATGGGGAGGTTATTCTGCTTAGATGAACAATGGTTGCTCAAACTGCAGTTCAATTAACCAGATTTTCCCTCAGTTCGGACATAATAAAGGAATTGCAGGGGTTTGGAAATTGCATTCTGTTCTAAATCTTTGTTTCCTGTAACATTTGAGAATATGATCATGAAAACCACTGTATATATTTTGCATTCTGAAATGTTCCAAGATAACCAAAAACTGTATGATCACAGGTGTCATATGAAGGAATAGGCACATCAAACCCCAACACTATTAACAATCTCTCTCAGAAGTTATGTTTATGTGGAACAAGGAACACCATACACCAATAGTCATGGTATTAAATAGGTATCTCATAGTGCAAATAATCTGAAAATGCCCCTCCAAAAAGGACCAGAACCACTGGATAGCGTACCTTCTAGTCCCATTTTAGATAAGTGGTCTAGATATATGTAAGGGCTGAAGGTATTGAAAGCTGTAGAGATTCTGCAAAACCAACGGAGCAACATTCTTTAACACCAGTTCAGGGCATATATTGGGCCATCTGAAGCCTGTACCATAACCATATCTAAAGCTCGATTGAAATGGACAATCTATTTCACCCAAAAATATTTGGAGCTGAAATATCACTTCATATAGAACTTTGGAGGCTATTTATTTATTCATTCATTCATTCATTCATTCATTCATTCATTCATTCATTCAAACAATTTATAGGCTGCCCAACTCCCAATGACTCTGGGCAGTTTACAATTAAAAGTTTAAAAAATGTACAAAATGAAACAGCCCCAGAAACAACATAAAACCAAGCAAACTCCATCCAGCGGGGGCTCAGCCTCTGCTCTGCCCCGCCCCAGGGTCTGGGAGAATAACCAGTTCTTGAGTAGGTTCTTGAACACCATCGGGGTGGGAGCCATCCAGATCTCTAAACAGATTCATCTTCCTCTTGCCCTCCAAATATATTGGATTTCAATTTCAGTATGTTTTATTATCCTGCAGAGGCTGAGGTAGGTATTTTGAAACTCATTTTGATTAATATAAAACACGTGTGCACTTTTAGGTGTCATGCAATCAAGCTGCATGCTAAAGCCATGTTCACCACTTTCATTCATCATTTGATTGCTCTCCCTGGAAGGAAAGGCAAGGGTCAAGTCCATATAAAGTTGGCTATAATTCTCCAAGGAGTCTGATCACATTTATAGATTGTATAACTGAAAAGTTCCCTTATTATTAGATAAATACAGATTGTAGTTACATCAGTTGGCCATTTAATAACTATGGCATCCTGATTGATCGATTGATTGATTGATTGACTGGACTTGTACCCTGCCACAATCAAATAACTCTTGGTGACTTACAGAGTGTACAGTATAACAAAACATCCACAGTGGGCTCTAATCAGTACAGCATAAAACACCAATGGAGACAAGAATCAACAACAAAATTAAAATTAAATTAAAAAAATAAAATATTATCATCAAAATCTCACAGGCTTTCTGAACTGAGAAACAGTTTGCGAGCACTCAACTTAATCCTGTTGCGTGTTCTGAAAGCCGTTTTGCAAAGCCATAAGTAGGTCATCTGGCCAGTAGCAGATGGTAAACCTCACCTGAGCAACAGGATCTGTTTCCATCCCTCTCTTTAGTTTGAACTTGAGAAATACAGTAATTGAAATAATTGCAATTATAGTTATTGTCCTCAGTTGCTCATCTGTTTTGCTTCAGTTAACATTAACAAACAGAAATAACTTCCCATGTTAAGTGTAGCTCTTACATGAGTTGTCCCAGTTCATAAATTCACTTTGCAAATATATAATTACTAGCTACTGGTCTTCTCATAAAATTTGTTTAGTTTCATTGATTAAAAAAGTATCAATTTCTGGTGGAAGGTTTTCCACTTCAAAGAACATAACATTTCCATCACAAACAAAGGTCATCCTGAAAACTTGCTGCATTGAATGTGATGCAGGTCTCACTGAACAATACCTGTATTTGTCTGGGGCCCAACAAGCTGTTGTTTACGAAGCCGTTGTTATCCAGACAGTAAGATGATCTTCATAAGATACAGAATTATTTGCCCCAGCAGAAATATATTATGGGCCTGGTAAAAAAAAAATGGTATGCCATCATACTCCTTGTGACATAGTCTAAAATGCTTCTGGCATAAGATGCTGAGGTACTAAGATCTGTGCTAATCTCCATGCAAATAAAATGTTTTGATGATCTTTAGATTCTTGGGTATTTTAACTAGAAATTAACAGCTCTTTCATTTGTTGCCCAGTAGACAATAGTAAAGATAAAGGTTCCCCCCTGCACAGTTGTGCAGCCGTGTCCGACTCTAGGGGCCAGTGCTCATCTCCGTTTGTTAGCCGAAGAGCCAGCATTGTCCGAAGATGCTTCCGTGGTCATGTGGTCAGCATGACGCGCGTGGAACGCTGTTACCTACCCACCAAAGTGGTACCTATTCATCTACTTGCATTTGCATGCTTTCGAATTGCTAGGTTGGCAAGAGCTGGAGCTAGTGCGGGAGCTCACTCCGCACGCAGGGCTAGGGATTTGAACCTCCGAACTTGCGATCTTCCGATCGACAAGCCTGGCGTCTTACCCACTGAGCCACCAGTAGACAATACCGGGATACTGTTTTATGTTAATACTAAGCTGTCAGATATAAAATGTATGAAGAATTCATGTTCATTTCTTTGCATTTTGTTAATTTTTTTCTTCATAACAAATGTGATTTATCATTTGATAATACTACTGTGCAGTCTTGAAATTTGAACTGGCTTGTAGAAGAATTTCACCACGGTTTGCAAAGTTGTATAGTCCTTAATCATAAGATTCATAAGTGAGCTAGAGAAAAACTCATTATTCTAAAAATATAGGGGAGAAGAGAGCTTTAAATATGTGCCACCCTCTGCTGGTAAATAGTAACTATGATTATGAAAATCCAGGATACTATGTTATAAATTTCTACTGCATTTGCCTGTTGTTCTTAAACTTGCGTTATTGACTTTTATGAGCACTTTAAGGAATTGGGCATAGTAAGAATCAGAATTATCAAAATTACTGCATCTTCTTTCAGTGCTTATTCTCATCTTTATAATATGGAATCAAAAAGGGAATTTTTGCTTGGCTAGAGGATCCAGGGAAGAGCTCTAGGAAGTCAGTGTATTAATTCAGTAACTATATATTGGTTTATAATAGGATATTTTAATATAGTTAGATTAATGTGTTAGCCTACAAGGAAGAGCTCTTCACTAAATCCAACTCCATGTTGAAATCTACCATCTTTTCTCACCAGTGTTTGTTTTTTTTGTTTGCTCTGAACTACATTTTTAACTATAGCTTTGGTGGTTTTTGTTTTTTTTTACAGTATATCAACTGTGGTAACCTGGAGCAGTTGTTAGATAGTAATCAGCACTTGCCCTGGAATGTGCGAGTAAAGATGGCATTGGATATTGCTCTCGGACTCAGTTATCTTCACAGTAAAGGAATTTTCCACCGAGATTTGACTTCCAAGGTACTGTTCCCCTATTTGATTATAATTTGTGGACAGCAAATTTTTTGGAATTGTTTTGTTCTCTTCAACCCTTCTCATGTGTTCAGTTGTAAAACTATTGTATAAAAAGCCACATTGTCTTACTATCAGAAGAAAGTAATCCACAATGGTAAATGAGTTAGAATTATATTTCTAGGGAAATGGATGTGCAATTAAACTCGTTTAATTTGTTTGGTACAATGTTCCTGTAGCTTTCCTTTCTAGCTTTCTATAACACTCTAAGGGTAATCTATTGGAATAAAACATAATACATTATTAAAAATGAGTAGTGATGTTGCTTTCAAAATGTGCTTCAAATATGCACATTTAAAATGTATCAGATTTTTAAAGAAGCTGGTCATTTGCAAACATGTCAGAACTGTAAGTGGGCATCTGGAATATACCTTAATAATTTGCCAGTGCTGTTGGGATGGGACAGAGTGGAATTGAGGCATATTCTCTGATTTTGGAAAGAAAAGTGTCCAAAGTGCATGTTCTCACATTTGTATGAATCATTACAGATTTCAGAATACTGATTTTGTAGTCATATTATATATTTGTGGTTGAAGAGTGATCTTGGACAAGATCCTTTTAGATTATTTCTGGAATATTAAAATAAAGCATTATGGCTGAAATGTATTTAAGTGGCAGTGCTATCACAAGAATTTGAACTAATTTTACTGTGTTAACTATTCTCGTGAGCAAAATATAATTATTCTCACTAATGGTGTCTTATCATGCCTATAGCATACTTCACTGCATGAATTTTTCTTACTGATCAGCAGGAATCTTTAGCAAAGATGGATTCCTGTAATAAAATTGCCAACAGTGTCATGTGACCCCAACAGAAATATACTGTTGAGCAGCAGCATTTGTGTCTGCTTTGTCCATTACTACCTGTAAAATCCATCATAAACACAGTAAATTGTTTAGAATTGAAGCTTAGAACTTTGATTTGTCAACTTCATCCATCATTGCAGTAAAGGTCAGATATTATTGCTGTTGATAGTCCCAATTCATTGCTGATTTTTTAGCAAAAATGAATAAACTTGTGGTAATATGTCTTAATATTAAGAAGACCCTCTTAGAGGAATTTAGTTTCTATAGCTCACTGAAAGTGAATGGAGATTTTTCTTAGCCAGGGTGAGTTATTGCTAGTGGCTTTATTTTTTGTGAGAGGAAAAAATAAATGTTGCACTTCCTTAGCAGGATTATACAGTGCAAAGCAGTTGTTAAATTTACCAAACACACAAAAGAAGTTTTCCACATCTGTTTATCTATAAATATTTGTTAACTATTTAGAGTTCAACTTTAGGGTGGTGTTTTTTTTTTTTTTGGATTGCTTGGATTACTGTATATAAACTTCCAAAAAGAGATATATGTCTTGAATGGTGAGGTCTATAAGCCATGCAACAATATCTCCTGTAGAATTTCAATCTGCATGAGCAGGAGCCCAAAATTATGTGGCAGGTTGCACAATTTGCATACAGAATGCCTCATGTTCAATCTTCACGTATTTTTGAGATACTCTCATCCTACACCATTAGTGCTGGGATTTCTTTACAATCTTTTTGTGCTGGTAGGCACATTGTAGCCTTGCAGAATCAATAATAAATTTACATGAGTGCACTTGTGCATGTTAGAATAACTTTCCAATGGTACCTAACAAGAGAAAGTAAACACAGTTGCCTATAACCCCAAGGACTTTGGACTAAACTAACCAAGAGTTTAAGAAATCACTACACCGTTTATGATAACTAGAATTCCATCTAGCAGGGTCCAGGAGGCATGCCTTCTCTGCAATAGCACCCGCCCTGTGGGATAACTTGACCCCTGAGGTGAGACTGGCACCCTCGCTCCTGGCCTTTAGGAAGTCCTTGAAGACCTGGCTCTGCCACCTTGCCTGGAGTGAAGGAAAGGATAGTTCCTCCTGGGGGTGGTTGGCTTAGTGGTTTCCTCCTTTTAAGAACAGACCATCTTTTGGATTTTTATTTTTTTATTTTTATAGTTGTTTTAAATGTATAGGTTTTATCTTTTATATTGTGGTTGTAAACCGCCTAGAGTCTGCCACGGTAGAGATGGGCGGGGATAAATCCAAATAATAAAAATAAATAAATAAATATTTATAGAGTGTGAAAATATTGGCTTTTCACAGCAAAGAGATTTCCTCATACCTTGTTCAGGTACTATGGTAAAGTCATAACAGACAGGTGAAATATCAGCACAAACAGTGCTCTCTGTTAATACTAGCTAGTTGTGGAGCTAAGATTGGATGTAGTTTCCCTTTTCTTCTTGCAGCCTTTTTCACGCTCTTAAAATATGTTCGGGATGGGTGGGTGGTGCTCTCCAGAGTAAACTTTGGAAAGTTTGGAAAATTGTAAAAAGAATCTGTCTTGAATACCAGGAAATTAAGGCGGTGCAAAATTGACTTATTTTTTAAAAAATGATTTTGTAAAATATCCTGTTCACAAAATCTAAATATGCTTTACTGAACCTTAATAAAAATAGTACTTTAAAGTGTTCCTCTGTAATATTTACAAAACAATCAATGGTCTTATGTGCTAATAGAGGAAAGGAAACAAATGACTATCATTGAATCACTACCAAATAGGTAGTTTCAAATGTTGATTTTTACCATATTTTTAACACTGCAGTATGATTAAATTTATTCTTTAGGATTTAAGTATATTTTGGAGTGAACAAATATTCAACGACAGGCAAACTGAATGAATGCATTCTTTGATTAGAAATAACAATAGCCATAGTTGAAAAGATTCAATATACATTGGGTAAGCAGAGGGTTTTATGTACAGTTAGATAGAAATCCCAAAGTGAGCTGTGTATTCTAAAATTCATTTAGGTAAGAACCAATAATATTTAGGACTAAAATCAACCATCTCTGTGCATGAAAAACAAGAAGGTTTGATACTATCTTGTTTTTCCCCCCAACTTCATTAGCTGTTCTTTATATTGTTCATTATTAATATTGTTAATATCACAAGATGCCTTCAACGTATTCTGTTATTCACTCTTGCTTACTTTTAACAGATATGCAGTTATGTGCTGTACTCAATATTCAGAATAGTTGGAGCAGAAATTATTTAATTGGGGAAAAAAGAACAGCACCATACTGTGTAGAAAGGTCCTCAACCTTTTTGGTCCAGGGAGCACATTTGATATTTTGAGAGCACATTGTAGGCACTTGGTGAAATATCTGCCACGTGAAGGTTGCCCTCACCAAATGGCTACTGTAGAAGGAATGGTCAAACCGTAGGCTTACTTTTTACTGCCCCCTCAAGGACACTATGGGGCGTGGTGGCTCAGCGGGTAAGACGCCAGGCTTGTCGATCGGAAGATCGCAAGTTCGGAGGTTCGAATCCCTAGCCCTGCGTGATGGAGTGAGCTCCCGTACTCGCCCCAGCTCTTGCCAACCTAGCAATTCGAAAGCATGCAAATGCAAGTAGATTAATAGGTACCACTTCAGTGGGTAGGTAACAGCGTTCCACGCGTGTCATGCGGCCACATGACCATGGAAGCGTCTTCGGACAACGCTGGCTCTTTAGCTAACAAAAGGAGATGAGCACCGGCCCCTAGAGTTGGACACGACTGCACAAATGTGTGGGGGGAACCTTTAACTTTTACAAGGACACTTGCTTTCAATCCTTTGCTTTGTTGTTGTTGTTCAGTCATTTAGTGCATTTACAAACGAAGCACTAGGCTGTTCCCACTCACCATTTTTATTTTTTAAGAATACCCATGTGGCCTATGTGGAATAAAGTTTAGGACAGCACTCAGCTTTGCAGCATGCCAGTTCTTTTTTAAATTCTGTTTAGAATTAAATAATATTTTAAACATTTAAAAGGCAAAATGGGCTAAGAGGCTGGCAGATACTGGTGTGTCCATGGGTGATGAAATCAAAATCAAATTGTTTATTACAGCCATAAGGCCATTATGTATTATACTTACATAATACTCATTACTGCTTCTTTGCTTTTATTCAGAACTGTTTAATAAAGAATGATGAGAATGGATACTCTGCTATAGTGGGTGATTTTGGCTTGGCAGAGAAAATTCCTGAGTGTAGGTAAGCATTATTTCAAAATCTAATTGGAGTTTAAGATCAGTAGTACTATTGTCAGGGAGATAACTGGTGGAGAAGGGGGAGGGAGCCCCCTCCTTCTCCACCAGTTATCTCCCTGACAACTATAATGTTAAGCTAAATAATTGTGAATCATTGATCATTGCCATCTAAGTTTCAGCATTTAACTTAAAAGTCCTTTGGATTATTTACTGAACTGATTACATTTTAGCCTTTGAGTATAATCATTCTCTGTTGGCATGAACAGCAGAAGATTTGTTAACCTTAAAGACTAGCACACTTATTATAACATATGTGTTTGTATTTAGTAGGTTACTTTATTAGATAAGGAGTTGACGTTTTCCGCTTCCTTAAATGTTGTGAACCTACCCACTATGGTTTTTAAACCAACCTTTAAACCTAGCACCTTTGTAGTAGGATATGAACACAAATAGAATCAGATTTTATGATTTGCTCTAAACCAACTATTTCATTCTAGAATCTCCTTTAGAAATCCCTTTGCCATAATAGATGGGTTAATTTTTAAGATGCCATAAGCTTTTTTGTTGAGTTGGCTGCAATATACTCATATAGGTATCTCTGTGATAGTTGTTACCATGAATTAGTAATAGGGATGAAAGGGATCTTTAAAATAAAAAAGAACTTGCTGTCTCTGTACACTATAACATTACAGCACCTTCCAGTCCATAGTATTTGTAAGTGGCTGGATTTACAGTGAATATAGTCAATTCTTCCTTCATGTGGTCCAGAACTGAATTTTAGCATTGAATCCTGGAAATGCTGGTGGATTCCAGGATTTTTTCCTGAAAAGCATTTCCTTCAGAAATCGTTATTTTGTTCCTTCTCTTCACCCTTCTGCAAATCAGTATTGTTACAATGTGCTTTTTATCCATAGATATTATTTATAATAGGTCACTGATGCATTTAATAAAATGTATTTAAGAACAATTTTGCAGCTTAAAAAAACCTTTAAAACGTCTATGTAGATTTAGATTTGATTGCCGTGTATAAAGGTGGTTGTTGTGGGGAAAATAGGAGGAGGGAGGAGTATTAGGTATGTTAGCCGCCTTGAGTTATTTATAAAAATGATAAAGGCAGGATAGAAAATAAATAAAATAAAATAATAAATAAATAAATAAATGATTTGCACACATGGATTCAATTATGCTTAAAGTTTTCACCGTGGCACATGAAAATTTTCTACTTTCAGGAGGCTTTGTAATATACCTCCTAGGTAGAATATCTTTCAGGATTGTGAAATACGTGAAATAATGACAAAATTGTCCTATATACTTTGCTTGGGATGGAATGGGAGTCATTCCCATAGTGAAACTAAAGGGGTTGTATAATGTTTATGAGAGAGCAGTTCTAACATTTGCCTTCCTAAATTTGTGGAAGTGAGAAGTTGCCAGTGGTGGGTTCTCCTTACTGGATGGCACCTGAAGTGCTGCGGGATGAGCCATATAATGAAAAGGTCAGTACGCTTGAAATAAATGCTGTTTAAATAAAGTGTTGCCCTGGGGTGTTTAGGCAAGAACTCTCATTGCACTGAGCATATTTCCTTTTACGTCGGCCACATTTTCTATTTCTAAGTCTTATGGTTTCACAGCTAGATTATCTCATGAAAATTCTGATATCTGTGATAAACATGACATACTATGGGGCCATATTTGTTTTCTGAATTGAGATAGAAGCATTTTAGGTGTTTATTTTTAGCTAACATTGGGAACAATATTATAGGTCCTTATCCATCTTTTGTGAAATAGTGATTTATAAAGCTGTAAATCAGAAGTACACAACTTACCAAGGGAAATGCCACTTTTTCTCTCAATTTTTAATTTTTGTTTTGTTAATAACAATATTCTTTCTCCCAATGAGCTGTAGCTTTAAAAAAAATCAGTAGAAGCTGATAACAATTTTTCAAGTTTTATAGCTCCCTCTAATGATAAAGAAACAGCACTGCAGTCTTTTTTTAGCTGGCTGAATTTTGGGGGCTTGGGTACTTTATAAGTGGTGCAGTGGGTATTTTAAGCTTCTACAACGTGTTAGGCACCCATTTTACATGTGTTAGATCAGGGCTTTCCAAACTGTGTGTCGCGACACAATACTGTGTCGCCTGGGGGCCCCAAGTGTGTCGCGTGACAACCCGGAAGCACCGGTGGTGCTTCCGGCTTGCTGCGCGGCGGCAGCGGCTACCCCTTTGAAAGGGCAGGCTCCGGGGACCCCGAAAATGACCTTGGTTCCGGCAGGGAGGCGAAAAGCCTCGCTGCACGCATGTGCACTGCCGAGCTTTCCGGCACTCAGCTGATCCGTGTTGATAATTTCCACCCAGGCCCCCCCGCGCCAATCAGCTGTGAGCCCGAAAGCCCGGCAGCGTGCGCGCGTGGAGAGGCTTTTTGCCTCCCTGCCGGAACCGAGGGCATTTTCGGGGTACCCAGAGCCTGCTCTTTCAAAGGGGCAGCTGCTGACGCCGCAACTGCAACCCAGAAGCACCGCCGCCGGCGCTTCCGGGTTTTTGCGCGCCACACTGGCGGCGGCGCTTCCAGGTTTTTTTGGGCCGGCTGTTGGTGTGTCGCCAACGGCAAAAGTTTGGAAAGCCCTGTGTTAGATGATGGGAACAAAGGATGGCTCTTATAGAATGGGGGGGGGGGAGAGAAACCTGTGATGGAAGGGAAGAGAAAGAGTATACCTGTATAATAAATCTGGGATCATTTTCTCTTTCTTAGGCAGATGTGTTCTCATATGGGATCATTCTTTGTGAGATTATAGCAAGGATCCAAGCAGACCCAGACTATCTCCCACGAACAGAGGTGAGCAAAGTGCACTGATAAGGACTGTCAAAAAAAAATACCGAGTTTCACAGGTCATTAATTTCCATATAGTTGCTAAATGTGCTATAAAAGTTGCAATAAAACATTAATCCTTTGTTACATTTATATGCCAAGCTTGGCACAGAACCCTGTTATCTCTCTCTCTCTCCCCTCCCCATTTAAATACATAATTATCCTTGCAAATGAATGTTGTACTAATTAGCCATTTTTCAAGAGATTAACTGTTGTAATACCGAACAAATTTCTGTGGCTCCTTCAGTCATGGGAAGAGGACAGTCTGACAAGGAAGTTTTCCTCTTTTGATGAGATCTCACTCACATCACTTTTGCCTTTTCATAGACCATAATGAAAGGGCAGCTAGTTTGTTTACACTGTATCATCATGTATTTGCTTTATATCAATACTATTTTTTAAATGATTTTTCTCTTAATTTTTTTAAACAAGCAGCATGTTGGTGTGGTGTTAGGTCATGTTTGAGAAATGCATGCATTAGGGATCTTGAAAAATTATTCAAATGAAAAGGACTTTAGCTCAGTGACAGAGTACTACTTTTGTGTATGCAAATTTCAGTCCCAATAAAAAGAATTAGGTAGCAGTTGACATAAAAGGTCTGTCTTAATATTCTTGAGAGCTGCTGCCAAAATAAATGGACAAAACTGGTTAATGTAAGACAAATTTCTGTGAAATATTATGTAGCTGAAATTTGGAGAGAGATGTTCTTAAGGATCATCTTTAAGGGAACTGGCAAAGTTATAAGTAGTCTGTACTAAAGTTATTACAAAACTATTTTCATAAGTGGTTTATGATGAAAGTCAGAAGCTTCCTATTGCATCACAAACTGGCTATGCAGATTGTTTCTACATTCTGATATGATATTGGCCAAGTACTCATACTAGAGTAGACTAGTTAACATAACTAGCAAACAGGATTATGTTGGATTCAGAAAGTATTTTTAGGCAAATGAAGGAGGAGAAAATGGCAGATAGATCAGTATCTCTTTGTCCAGTCAACAGAAGTACTGACCCAGAGTTCAGGGGGAGAATTCAATTCTCTAATTATCTTTTATGTTTTGTCTTTTAACTCTTACAATTTCCCCACTGCTTTCTTTAATACATGTTTGTTTTATTTGTGTATTAACAAAAGTATTTCCCTTTTTTCATGCAGAATTTTGGACTGGATTATGATGCCTTTCAGCACATGGTGGGAGATTGTCCCCCCAACTTTCTCCAGTTAGCCTTCAACTGCTGCAACGTCAGTATATTAAAAAAAAAATAACTAAATTAGTCTCTCTAGCACAGGGCTTTCCAAAGTGCCGCCGCTGGCGACACACCAGTGGCGGCGGCGGCGCGCGCGGCGGCGCAGGGGGGCGTGCGGCGGTGTGCGCGGGGGGGCGGCGCGGGGGGGCGTGCGGTGGTGCGAATGTGCGCAGCGGCAGCAGCCTCCGCTAAAACGCGGAAGCACTGATCCCGCGCCGCTGCCGCCGCCGCTGTGCACATGTGCGCCGCTGCTTCCGGGTGGTGTGGCGACACACCACGCTGTGTGTGGCGACACACTTTTGTGTCGCGACACACAGTTTGGAAAGCTCTGATCTAGCAAATCTCGGTTTACATTAAATTAAAAAATGCAATGCTGAATGCATTGGGAGCTTTTGTAGCTCTGATAAATTATTCATTGAGTGTTTTGAAGGCAAAATATCTTTATGAATTAGTTTAGATGTGTAGATTTGGCATAAAAGGGACCAAGGATACAAAAGATATAAAGTAAGGATATAAAAAGCTATCACTGTTCTTCTTTTCTATATTATGTTAGACAAAGTGTTATGAAAATGAAACATCCAGTAAATTTTCTTTTACATAGTGTTTCTACAACTTTATATAAAAGTTCTACAACTTCTACACTTACATAGTACACAAAATGTGAATGGTAAAACATTTTTATATTGTTAGAATAGCATGCCAGGTATAGATTTTGTGTTATGTGTTTAATTTATCATTCATAGATGGACCCAAAGTTACGTCCGTCATTTGCTGATATTGTCAAAACACTGGAGGAAATTCTAAGCAATTTGAAAAGAGAAGAAGACGAAAGAGAACGGAAGCTTCTAAATCTGGACACTACAGATCGAAAACCCATCTCTGTTTCCAAAGGTAGGATCAAAGAATTTAGTCATAAAACTGCCCAGCTTGCTAAGCAAACATTAAATATTTTATGTTAATTTAATGTGTCTTTATGTCTAAATAGGAAACATTGTATTTACCAATATTCTAACAAAGTCCAATTAAATATAACTCTATATTGAATAAGAGTCAATTTACTTAAAAGTTTAATTGGAAGTACAGTGCAATGTTACAGCACATCCAATATCTGTTTACTTTCTGTCTTCCTTGAAGAATCAAAATTTAGTCCACATACATATTTGCCAGGAATATAGTTTCTTAAGTCACTCTCATAGGTTGGAATTTGCTGTAATTGAAATTTTTTTTGTTCATGTTAACTTGAGGGAGCTGTATAAACAACATTAGTCTAATCTTACCTGAACAAGTTGATAAATGGAATACCCAGTCACATTGCACAATTGTTTCTAACCTTGCCAAGAAAACTGCAGGAACTTGTCCAGGCTGTCTCCAAGAATCAGACAGGATTAAACAGATTTTTTAAAAAAAGGATAGAGCAATCCAATCACATCTGTGTGGCTCTCTGATTGACAGTTATTTCAACATCTTTTGTATATGTCTCTGTGTTGTCTTATATAATTTCTGTTGCACCTCAGTCATGAGATTCTGGTGGATCACAAGAGTAAGCGCAAGACAGAAAATCATAAAAACAGTCACTGCAGTAGATATAGAGATAGAGATATAGATATATGCATAATAAATAAGTACAACCAGTAACAAAAATAGCAGCCACCCCCATAATTTTTTTTCACCTCCCTCCTAAATGTTAAACAAGAGGGTGCCATTGTGACCATGGAGGGCAAGATGGGGCAGCCACGGAAAAAGCTGGCTTTCTAGTTCTTTCTTCTGCTGACCTCATAATGAAGGGCAAGTATCTGTAATGTTCCTTCCAAACTCAAATACTGTATATAGGATGGGTAGATTTGAAGAAGATGGCCCAAATCAGATTTCTGAACCGATAGACTTGGAGTTCACTGGCTTTTTCTCATGAAAGAGAGGCCTTCCACTTCAGAGGCAGTCCAATCTCAGGGCTTTTCTCTTTGGCCCTGAAAAATTGTCACCTCTCACATTAGAATCAATGGGAAACATGTGAAAGGGACTCAATTGCCATGCGTGATATAAAGCTGTGGGATCTCAAGCTTCCCAGTTTATCACCACATGGAAGAACAGCCGCTGAACAACTTGAGCAATGCTTGCGTTGAACAAAAATGGTGAGAAGAATAGTAACAAGCTTGAATCATGTCAACTGGATTTCTATTTTCTCAGTGGAAACGTTTCGCTCCTTATCCAAGGAGCTTCTTCAGTCTGAGCAAAGTTGGTAAGGGAATCCTAAATATGTTTCTAGGTAGCTGTGTGACCTTACACCTGGGGCTAGGTCATGGTTATATTGAGATGTTATTTTAAGTCCTTTTATCATCTAAAGGAGGATCGTTAAGATCACCATGCTGCTGTTGAGCTTGTGAAATGGTCTTAATCTTCCTAGGCACAGAAGACAAAGCAGGGAGGAAGATGGGAGAAAGATTGTGCCTGAGGCCCCCACCTCTATTCAAGGAAGGATTTTCCAAGTTGGCATAAATGGATTCCTTGACCCCTCTCTCAAACCACCTATCTTCTCTGTCTAAAATGTGAACATTAATGTCCTCAAATGAGTGTCCTTTTTCCTTTAAATGAAGATAAACTGCTGACTCTGGTCCTGTGGTGTTACTTCTCCTGTGTTGGGCCATCCTCCTGTACAAAAGTTGTTTGGTTTCTCCAATGTAGAGTTCAGAGCACTCCTCACTGCACTGGATTGCATAAAACTACATTGCTTTTATTGTGTTTTGGAGTTTGTTCTTTGGGGTGTACAAGCCTCTGTCTCAGTGTGTTGGTGGGTTTGAAATATACAGGTATGTGGTGTTTGCCAACTTTTGTACAGGAGGATGGCCCAACACAGGAGAAGTAACACCACAGGACCAGAGTCAGCAGTTTATCTTCATTTAAAGGAAAAAGGACACTCATTTGAGGACATTAATGTTCACATTTTAGACAGAGAAGATAGGTGGTTTGAGAGAGGGGTCAAGGAATCCATTTATGCCAACTTGGAAAATCCTTCCTTGAATAGAGGTGGGGGCCTCAGGCACAGTCTTTCTCCCATCTTATTATTGTATATTATTATTATTATTATTATTATTATTATTATTGTATATTTTTTAGATGATATTTTTGTATAGTTTTTAAACTTTCAATTGTTGTAACCCGCCCAGAGTCCCTTGCAAGGGAGATGGGCGGGGAATAAATTGAAATAATAAATAAAAATAAAATAAATAAATCTTCCTCCCTGCTTTGTCTTCTGTGCCTAGGAAGATTAAGACCATTTCACAAGCTCAACAGCAGCATGGTGATCTTAACGATCCTCCTTTAGATGATAAAAGGACTTAAAATAACATCTCAATATAACCATGACCTAGCCCCAGGTGTAAGGTCACACAGCTACCTAGGAACATATTTAGGATTCCCTTACCAACTTTGCTCAGACTGAAGAAGCTCCTTGGATAAGGAGCGAAACGTTTCCACTGAGAAAATAGAAATCCAGTTGACATGATTCAAGCTACAGACAATTCCACCTGGATGACTGAGAACCTTCATAGACATAAGAATAGTAACACCACTCCTCCCTGATCTCTTCTCTGCTAGTCTGCTGCCAGTATGACAATGAATATCACATATCACATAGATTTTAACAGATAGAATTGCCCTACCTATATTATGAAGTAACATCTTGACTGTTGAATTGGGGTAACCATGGGCTTGGTGTGTTAATCAGAGGATTAACAGAGGAAGAGAGAAAAAGTCACTTTGCAGTACTGGTGGTTACTGGTTAGTATCTTGCCTGAGGTATCCATGTTTTATTAATGTCTTCTGTGACAGAGAATGATGTAGAAAACAACTGTGTTGCTCGGTGTGGTTACCCTGTTTTTCAAAATAACTCATATTTCAGTAGGACTTAAACCTTTGATAATGGTCATTTTTATTTTGTCTTGCAAAGACTAGATGCTTTGGCACCCAAATTCTAACTCTATGGCTAAAAAAATGTTACATAAGTAATTATTAGCTGTAGCTTTTTATGTTCTGTGTATTTCTTACGATGCATAATTTTAGAAAATGTTCAAGGTTTTTGTGTCCTTGTGTCTTGGAGTTTAGTCCAAATTAAGTTCGTTCTTGATGGCTTGGGATATCTGATTTTGAATCACACATAGGACTTGTCACTTTTTTGTGAGATGGGTAGCCATATAAATTTGATAAATAAATATCAGCTTGCAATGTTGCAACTTTTAAAAAGGAAAAATAAAAAAGGCTGATTTATGAAAATTAAAATTGGGGCAATTCCAGGAGTATGATATATGCTGGTTTTTTGAGGGGGGGTTGTGTGACTGCTATCACCACAGTATAGACCAGTGCTTTCCAAACTGCCGCCGTTGGCGACACACACGGGTGGCGCACAGCGGCGGGGGCGTGCGTGGGTGGCGCACAGCGGCGGCGTGCATGGCGGCGGCCTCGTGTTTTCCGCTAAAACGCGGAAGCGCTGATGGCGCACCGCTGTCGCCGCCGCCGCCATGTACATCTACTTCCAGGTTGTGTTGCGACACACTAAACTGTGTGTTGCAACACACTAAAGTGTCAAGACACACAGTTTGGAAAGCTATGGTATAGACATTCAATATTGTGTTTTAAAGTACTTTCATTCAGATGGGAAAATTGAATTAGCTAAATACAGAATTCCATAGCTGGGCCAGTTTACACCTTAACTTTGTCACTCATTTCAGTCTTAAGGACATGATATAAAAACTGTAGTCCACCAGCATGCTTTTTGTGGTCCAAAGAGAAGATTGGGCCAACGGTTGGGCCCTGTTTTATTTGGAGGCTTTCTGAGAGTTTAAGGAGCAAAATTAAGCTTCGCATAATGGGCAAAATGGATGCTTAAGCATGCATCTCATTCCTTTGAAGTCCTAAAATCTCTCCCAAAAGCAGGTCCAGCTTTTCGAATGCAGCCCTCAATATGCCATGGAAAGCCTGGTGTAGCTTTCAGGCCAAAAGATGCATGTGCATTTGCTTAACAGGAACCCATATAAGGAAACCCTTAAATGCAAGGAAATCCATGAAGACACTGGGTTTTGTACAACAGATTTCTGAACCAGCACCAGATACTCTATTTTTCTCTTCGATTGGTATTTTTAACAGTGGTAACATAATAATAGTACAAACGAAACATACAAACATTAAATGAAAATGTCAACATTAAACAAAAACTGACAAGCCATACAGCTATACATAACAACACATGACTTTTATAAGCAGCTGCATTTGAAAAAAAAAACGAAAAGAAAAATATAAAATTCATTATAATACATCTAGAATCACCAGTGTGGAAAATCCAGCAAAACTGATAAAACCTCCAAGTGTTTGGGATTATACTTTCTTTTGAAATGGGAGAAGGCAATTTCTAAAGCATCAAGGATTGCAGCTCAGCCTCCTGACCTTTGGAGTGCTGCTAGAAGCATTCTGGTAATGGGATGTTGCTGGAAGTAGTGTGACCATAAATGTTGGCCTTTTTGGAAGACCTTTAAAGGTGGGAATTAGAGAAGGAGACCTCCAGGGGGCAAGCTCCTACCATTCCCATCCTTACATTTCCCCTATTCAGGTAGTCCTCGTTTAATGACTAAAATTGAGATTGGCAACTTAGCTGTTAAGCGAAGAGGTCACTAAGTGAAACCATGACTGTACTTACGATCTTACTTCAGCTTTCCTTTGCTTTACAGACCTGCAAGTGTCGTAAATGCAAGGATTGATCGCAGAGTTACTTTTTCATCACTGTCGTAACTGCAAATGGTCACTGTATGAGGCAGTTGCTAAATGAGGACTACCTGTACCATAAAAACTGCCTGATTTTAGCTTTCAGAGGGATTAAGGATGAAATAGGAGTATGAGGTTTCCAAGAGGCAAAATGGTATCATTCCCACCCTTAAATTCACCCAAACCTGAAAAATGCCCCAAATTGCACCACCAAAATGCTGTCATTTTGATGGCATGATCTTGAGATCCTAGAGGCTGTACAGAGACCATGGGTTGTCCACTCCTGTTTTCAAGTATCACTGTGGCATCTGTTATGCTTAGAGAAATTTAAATATAAACCCAAGTATCTTAAAGGAAAAGGTTTTTTTTCAATATAGCTAAACTCTTTCCATCTGACCTTAATATTTATAGCTGCTCTGTTTAGTGACTTCTTATTTAAATGTATTTAACAGATTTTTCCCCCAAGCTCAAGTGCTGTGTATCCTAGTTTCTACATTGGACAATGTGCTGTTTCAAGGCTGATGTGGAATATAACCACTTCCACAGGGAAGTATTATTGTTTGCCTGCACTTTTCACAGCATAGGGGTGTCTTTTGTTCCAGGGAAACTTCACTTCTTGAAAATATTGCCTTTAATCGCATGGAATTGTGCTATACTTTATTAAAAGGGGAATGTCCTCTTCAACTTCCACTCTTGGGAAGACGTCTAGGGTAGACACATATGAATAATTGGAAGAATATATTTCTTGTCATATTAGCTATTTGGAAATATCTCTGTCCATTAGAGGGATAGAAGACTTGTAGAAGAGTGAAAAGACAGAATATAACAATATGTGGTAGATTGTATCCTCTGCCTGTAGAAATGGCTTATACAAAATTTATTTGAAATGATGAAGAGCTTTATGAGAATTTGTAAACTTCCTAAGGGTGTGTGGTTGTGGAGGATATGAGAACATCACATATGTATTGGTAATCTCTCCCTGTGTGTGTATGAGTCCAGATTTATCACTGGGGTAATGTGTGGATTTAAATCTGATTTTATTTTTCAGGATTGCTAGAGAGGGGACAAGGTATCAAAAGACTAAGTTCATTGGATGACAAGATTCCGCCGAAATCACCCCGACCACGGCGCAACATCTGGCTATCACGTAGTCAGTCAGACATCTTCTCTCGGAAACCTTCCCACAAGATAAACGTTCAGGACCCATATTATACGCCAAGCAAAGGGGCAAGTCGAAAAGTCAACCCCTTCAATTCTAGGGAAGACTTGAAAGGGGGAAAGATAAAATTTTTTGACTTGCCTAGCAAATCTGTGATATCACTTGTATTTGACTTGCACTCTCCGGAAGCAAGAGGATGTCTAAAGATGAGCCAGCCGCTGTTCAAGCAGACATATGCCTGTGATTGGCAAGAATCCGTTTTCCTTCCTGGGAGGCGAAGCAGATCACTTCCCGTTTCTCCTGAATTTGTCCATAAAGATTATAATACTTTTGGAGATCTCTCTTCAACAGTTAGTAGGTGTGATCCCACCCAGCTAGGGGCTGAGGTGCGACAGAGGCTACTAAGCAGTAGTAAGTATGGTGTATCTGAGATCCCTCCTTTTCAGGTTAAACAACGTAGGCAGGACTCTGATCCTCCACTTCTGCAAGAGGAGGAAATGGATTGTTCTGATGAACTGGAGCTTCAAAATAAAAATGGGTATTCTGTAAAATGTTCAGCTGAAGAGCCAGAACTTGGAAAGCCTGAGGGACAAGTGCTGCAAGATTCTGGCCATGTGGCTGATACCTTGGTACACAATTTAGACTATCCAGAAAATCGATTCTCAGAGATGCTCATGAGCTGCACCACCTCTGAAGAAATGGAGGTGGAAGATGAAACTCAAAGCAATACGCCTTCCACTAAGTTGGAATCTTCTAAACGGTTGTTCAGTGTTAATCCTTCCTCACAGCCAGGCAGAGAATCCACCTTCCTTGAAGTTGTGGATAGTGACACTTCAAATGTTTCTCTGCTGCCTTCAGACACACCAGCATCAATAAGTGGACAGCCAAAATGTGACATTTAAAAGACAACCATTGGAGGAGGATGATACACTCCTTCCAGCTACTCTGGTTTTAACTTCCTATGTCAAATGTCTCTAAAACAGTGTAGCAATGTAACCAGTCCATTTGAAAGTTCTAAAAGGTATTCTGGGAGATTGTATGCATGCAAGAATGTGTGAGAAGAGCTCTTAGCTTACCTCAGAAAGAAGTTAATATAGGAATAAGGGGGTTGCTGTTGAATGTCTGATTCATGTGAGGTCACGGTTATAGAAGTAATGGGATTATGGGCATCTCTCTATTTTTCTATTTGTGTTACACATACTGTTTAGGTTCTGTTAAATATTTGTTAAGAACTTAGTATCTCTTTGAACCTTCAAAATCTTTATCTAATTAGCAGTAAAAATGCTGAGCAGCAATAAATGTTTACTTGCATGGAATATAATATATTTAAAATAACAAGTACCCTGAGTTAGGGGCAGGCTGTCCTAGACCAGTCTTACTCACCCTGGGAAGCCTTCAAATGTGTGAATTTTAAATCCCAGTGTTCTGAACAATAGCCAATGCTGGAATATTCTGGTAATTGAAGTCTATACTATTGGAGGTTGCTTAAGGTTAGAGCAGCTGATTAGACATTACTGGACTACAGCCACAATCATTCTGACCATTAACAAGGGCTAATGGACCTGGAGTCCAATATCACCACAGGTTACCCAAAGACATGTGCAAGACTTTCTATCATGGGAATTCCAGTCTCGAAACCAGCCACCCTGGAAGTGGTTGAACACGTCCAACCATTTCTATAACACTTGAACTAGCTTGCCCTACGATTGGAAGAAACCATTTTGGGATTGGTTCACTTCCAGAACACTTGGAACATCCTGTTCTGGATCAAAATGTTCCAAAGTAGAATGTTTTGCATGTGCTAGTTCCCCACTCTTGCTGTAAATGAACAGGAAGAATATGGCTCTGAATTCTCTTGAATTTGTTAAACAAGATGAGGTTTGGCTACAATAGGTTTCCTACCTTTTCCAGTCCACTTGCAAACAATGGAGGCACTGAGCATATTCCTACTTCAGGCATTCCTTGTTAAATTATTATTTGCTTGTTCAGTTTCTATTTGCTGGTAAGGAAATTTTCCATCAGCAGTTTTACTGGAGGAACAGCAGAGTTCCTTTGTTGAATAAATTGTTCATAAAACAAAAAGAATGAGATGAATATTTTCAACTCTTCAATATCCTCATTCCCTTTGTTATAGAAGGCATGAAACATATGACCATCAAATGTTTGGCATGGAAGAACTAACTACTCTTCAACATCTTTTAAAAATCCAGCTTTGCATGCATCTCTTCAGTCCATGTGGCTCACTCACATGGAAACATGGCCTGTATGTACAATTTATATAACTTCTGTAGATAAGTTGCTTGAGATTTCTCAAATGGAAGGTGAGTCTTCAAGTGTAGCTGCAGAAATAGCATATCCACTCTATACTAGCCTCTCTTTGCACATCCAGGCCAGCATTACGTGTTCAGAGCTTAACAGAGGTTAATATAGACTATGTAAAAAGGATTAAACTCCCAAATCTTGCCTCTAGTTAGATTACACTTGAGCTCCCCTGTGTAGGGGAAATTAATTCTGGTGAACATAAATTTCCTCATATTCCTCAAAATTATAGAAAGGGCAAATCCTCACAAAATATGAAGCAATAAAATAGTGTCACAAATATTGAGCAGATACAAAATGTTATTGGTTGAAATCTGACAACAGTCAACATTTTTGCAAGAGAACAAAGAACTATTGTTGTCTTCTCAATTACTCATTCAAAAATTTCTAAAGTAGCACCACATTCAAGTTTAGTTGTTTCTTCTTTCAGGATTAGTGATGAAGAATCCCCAAATAGTTATTATCAGGTTGAATTTGGTACTATTTCCCCCTACCCCATCCAAGGCAAAATAATTTAATGTAACTTGTGCTTGGCTAGGGAAAGCACCAAGCATGTGATCTGTTTCAGAAGCTATTTCAGTTCCAGAAAATATCCCACTTCTTTGCCCACATTAGTTTATGGCTTGCTCTGCAGATTCCACTCTTGTAGCCTTTGGATGTCTTGCTTTTACTGCTTGTGAAGGCTAGATGTGATAAATTACTTCTGCTCTGGTCACAGTCCCCCTACCCCCTTTGTGCATGTTCCTATTTTCTTACAGGCTCTAATTAGTGGTCCCCTCTCCTGTTAGTGGGGTGATGGATTATTCCTGCAGTTGCTTTGCTTTCTTAGTAGAGTGTTAGTGATAACCTAGGTCCCTTATCCTAATGCAAAAGTCTTGCTAGACTACAATTTAATAAAAGGGGTTGGCTTAGAAGGAAAGCAAATTGCAGAGTTACTGGATGGTTAAACGTAAAGGTAACCCGTCCTCTTGTACAACATGTAAACACTGTTGGCATCATGTCCTTTGGGTACACCACAGAAAGCCAGCATTGCAGAGCAGCTGTTGGCCATCATCTGTACTCTATACAGAATGTGGCCAAATAAATGCATAATTTGTACAAACACAATGCTACATAGTTTTGCTTTTCAACATGTTTGATTTGCTAACAAAGATGCATATTGTGTTTGATAAGCCACCTGAAAACACTTCTGAGATCCTC
Organism: Charina bottae; assembly: GCA_023362775.1. Classification (NCBI taxonomy): domain Eukaryota; kingdom Metazoa; phylum Chordata; class Lepidosauria; order Squamata; family Charinaidae; genus Charina; species Charina bottae. The sequence continues at coordinate 61,121,916 of JALMGJ010000003.1, forward strand.
AGTCTATTTTTAATTCATTTTTTCTAAATTACATTTAATAAGCAGAATAAGAGGATATTCATGTGGCCGACTGATGAAAGTGAATACATGTATATAAATCGATGCCTGAGTAGAAAAGAGGTGTACGATGGATTCTTGGTTGCTAAATCTTGTCCAAGAACACTGGTATTTTTTGCCAGTTTAACTAGACACTTGAATAATTCCTCTTTGCACTTAATGCTGCTGTTTATACTGCATGTCACTACATTTCTATGCAAAAATAACCTTTGAGGTAGCCAAATATTTGATTTAAGGTTTCTAGATCTTTATAAGATCTATTTTCATATTTATGAAGGAATTTTATGTCTTAATATTTGCAGTCTGTAAATAGCTAAACTTTGTCATTAAAGCTTAGGAAGAAAATTTATAGCATGTGTATAATTTAACACTGCCAAGAAAAGGATTTTTGAAAAAACATTTTTCTAATACTTCAGATATTTATGAATGTTTAAAGAAAACAAATCTTGATTTGTATGTGTTGATTCATATTGTCCGATTTCCCCCCCTTAGAACTACATAAGCAGTATGTTTTGCTGGAACTGAAAAAAGTAACCAAAGATAAATGTAGTTTAAAATATCTGCAAGTTTTCTTTGTCAGTTTTTGTAAACCATTCCCCAGTTCACCTTCAGAATAAAACCAAGTATGTTTTTGTGGTTGAAAAGACAAAACTAATGATCCAAAAAAGGAGGAATGTAAAATGGTTTTAAACAATTTCTGGGAAACACCCATTCTGATTTAATATTCACACATTTCAGTATTTGTTGTTAAAGTGGTAACTTTTTTTCTGTTACAGTGAGATTCCAGAAGTTTCTTTGTCTCATTCCATAAGGAATTCCTTATGCTTTTACTTGTTTCAGATTTCTAATTGTGTATTCACCAACAATTAATACTAACTGGTGGTAGATTATCCTAACATTTAAGTGTTTCCAGACAAGACACATCACATTTCATAGTATGTAAACTGCAGTTACCTACATCAAAAAGATAGTAACTTAAGCCAATGTCATGTTTTCATGTTGGCAAGTTAAATGCTTTCATATGGCCGACTAACAAGGCATGGGGCAGTTGTCCTGTTGAGCCATGACTATTCAAAGGCATTTGCAGTTGTGGATTCCTTTATGCTACAGACCAGTGCTCTATTAATTTGGTTATTTCCACTTCCAAAGTAATCTATATATCCATCTTGAAATCTTCAAGTTAATTCCATGTGTGAAGGACAGAATTACCAGTCACTTTCGCTAAATGATTCGAGGTTCTATTTTGAGGAAAAAATTCTCCCTGCTCTTTTAACCCACCACCCCATTTCTACGCCACCTTAAAGAAAAGACAGAAAGATCTGAATGCTTTCATTTTTTCTTATACCAAAAGCAGTTCTTGATTGTTTTGGTGGTTTTTTCTTCTCTTCCAGATTACACATTTAAGAGTTATCCTTGGAATATCAAATATGTTTGCAGTACAGTTGAATAAAAAGGGGCGTGGTGGCTCAGCGGGTAAGACGCCAGGCTTGTTGATCGGAAGATTGCAAGTTTGGAGGTTCGAATCCCTAGCCCTGCGACAGAGTGAGCTCCCGCACTCGCCCCAGCTCTTGCCAACCTAGCAATTCGAAAGCATGCAAATGCAAGTAGATTAATAGGTACCACTTTGGTGGGTAGGTAACAGCGTTCTGCGCGCGTCATGCCGGCCACACGACTGTGGAAGCGTCTTCGGACAACGCTGGCTCTTCAGCTAACAAACGGAGATGAGCACCAGCCCCTAGAGTCGGACACGACTGCACAAATGTGCGGGGGGAACCTTTACCTTTACTACAGTTGAATACAAAATTATAGTTTTATTCAATTCCTTCTAAAGTCATTCCTAGAATAAAATGTAGGCATTAACATTTATCTAAGATTTATTTCTGTGCCATTGTTGCATCACTTTACATTTATTTCAAATGTTCTTTGCCATTTTGGTGTCAATTCCCACTTGTTGATAACATCTGGCTAGAGCTATCCAGTTAGCTTGAGCTTTCTTTTTCCTGATTTAGTATTAATGACAAGCTTTAGCTATTTCATTGCTCTTCCCAATTCAGCAGTTTTTAAAAAGTTGAACATCATTGGCCTGCTAAAGTTGACAAATAATGCTTTCCAGCAATGTATCTAGAACAGATAAAGTAATAAATCAATCATTTTCTAGTTTCCAGGAGATCTCATTACTCTTTGTTTTGTTGTGTGTAACTGGAATACATAGCTATGCAATCTATATTGCAAGAAGCCTTGCAACAATAGATTAACAGGTAAAAAGCCTCTAGTCTCAAATAATACTTTGAGATACGAAAAGCTAAACATTATTTGATTAGTAGAAACACCAATACTTTATTTCAATAAAGACTGGTGATGGCTGAGAATAATACAGACATTTACATCCCTTTGAATTATTATACTAGAATAGGGCTGGGAGTCTGTGGCCTTCCAGATGTTGATTTATAACTCTCCATCTCCATCCCGCATTAATGTTTTTTCTCAACAGGTAAGTAGCTTAATTTCCTTTTGAAAAATAAGACAGCAATAGAACTGTGAAAAAGATATCAAGCAATTTGGCTTCAATTCCTTATCTTTTCCTTAACATTTTGTTATCCCAACTTCAGGATATTCTAAAAATAATTAAAATCAAAACACTGTAATGTAAATACATGTAAGGACAATCTAGAAAGCATCTTTCCAAAAGGACACCCAGAAAAGAGAGACTACCAGCTGTTTGGTAATGACAAACTAATACAAGAAAATACCACCAAATGTTATGGTGGTCTACATTCAATTAGATTTCCCAAGCCTTGAGAGATCTGTAGTTGATTTAGATGGCTGCAATCTCCCTTTGGGCTGCTATAAAAATAGATGAATTTATATTTGGTACACATCGTTTGCATTCCCATTCCCCAATACAAAAGGCCTCACAAAATTTCACAAACTTTGGCTAGTGATTTCAGGAATGCATTCCACATCTTTCAGACAAACGTATGTTGGAAAGAACTCGCTCTACCTCATCCTTGCCAGTGAATATGAGGGAATATGACTCAAATAGGTGTTGGTGGGCTGTTTTCAGTGCAGATTTTCAAATACGTGTGGATAGTGCTTTAATAGGTCGCTTGTTCCACATTCCACTATTAGCGAAAGACAAGCTTGTCTCCTTTGTTAGTCTAAGGCCAAGTGATTCCTTACAGTGGTAATCTACAAGTCATTTGTAAAACATGAAAATGTTTGTGGTAGTGAGTTGGGGCTTAAATCTTCATATTGAATAAAGAACACATTGAGCAGGAATTGGAATAATAGCAGTCCTCAAGTATGCACCTGAATGCACAAGGACTTGAAAAGGTGGGTGAAGAACAAGACCAGCCATGCAGTTCTTACCTACTCTGGTCAGGCTCTATACAGCTAGCTGGGAGGTATGAAGAGGAGCTATACTTGCATTTGCTTAAACACAAGTACTGCTCTCTGTACAGTCTGAAAGCCTAATAAAGCAGGTATCTAGATTGCATGGAGAGCCGTATTGACTCCTTCACAACACCTGCCGACTGCTACGTGGAAGTCAGAGAGCAGGGGATGGAGCCAGCTACCTGGCCATACGAACTTAGGACGGAGGACCTTAGGACAGAGGACGGTAGGAGGCACCTGAAAATGCATTTCCACATCACAAACAAAGCATATCTCTGAATTGTTAAGGCAGCTGATTCTTTGGGAAAGTTTACAAGGCTGCTTTGAAAGCTGACCCCAGCTGTCTCATGCGTGTACAGCACAGCCACTCCACAAGAGGCATTGTGTGTGCATGCACACACAAACAATGGGGAACAACTTCCAAAGTGGTGCACAAGCCTTGTAAAAGAGCGAGCTTTCTTAAATATTTGAAGAGATGCTTCATTTGCAATATAAAGGTTCTATCCTTAATGGGAAAATTCAAAACATAATTTTGCAAACATTTAAAAATAAATCCACATACCAGCTGCTGCATTTATTCTATCAATTCTTAAAATGTCTGTACAGCAACTCTGGTTTGAGGATTGTGGCTTCCAAGAAAACAATGGCTGGTAATAGCTTTATCTGTCATCCTGAGTAGTATGGCATCTGCTTCTAACTACTGTCCCATACCAATTTCATCTTTTGATTGTGGGCCTTGGAGGATTTAGAAAACAAACTTTTCACAATCTGAAGAGGCATAGACTTTCCACTAAGGTACAGTTTGTTGTGGCAGTCTGGCAACCAAGGCCCTTCACTTGAGTTTCTCTGTTTATCATTCTTGAGCATCTGGACGTATGCTATAATGTAACCTGTCATGAAGGCATCAAAACCAGCCCGGTGAATACTCCCTCGTGAACAGTTAGGTGGTGCTATGTTATCTGTGGCAGGCAAAGAGGTCACTGCAGAATCACTGTGTAACTCGGCTTTTGGCTCTCCTCCTTCACTTCCTATTGCCTTTTCCTGCCGGCAGTCTTTGAATGGGGAGGAAAGGACGCTCTCATTGTCTGTGGCAATGGCAGCCTTCCCATCAACACTGGCATCAGCTGCACTGTTGGAAACTAGTTCTTGTTCCACATCCATTGAATTCTCCTCATTACCAGATACTCTTTCTGCATCTGTACTATCTACAATAGGAGCAATAAAATTACTAGGACAAGACTGTTTGGAAGGGGAACCTTTTTCCTTATTCCAAGCCAACTTTACATCCTTCGTGGGGCTGCTCAATTCAACTTTTGTCGACTCTGCTAAGTTCTTCCGCCGTTTCCATTTCTGCTTTCTTGTCTTCCGCTTCTCCTCTTTCTGATTCTCATCCTCATTAATTATCAAATCAATATTGTGAGACTGTGCACATTTCAGCCCATCTGGGCACCAGCCATAAGCCTGCAAAGGAGAATGAGAACTATTAGCATAGATTAAAAAAAATTCTTAAAGCAACTTCAAATTCTGAAAATTTTGCAACAACAGATCAAACCAACGCTTCCCTAGAAAACAGCAGTATTACATAATAATCTTGATTTCTAAACCTCCTTACTTGCATCCCCAAGGTAGCACTTTCCGAATTAAGCAAAAACTCCAGAATCTATTTAACCAAGAAAGATTTGCCTTCCCTGCAGTATATTTTCACGGCCAGAATAAGATCTAGAAGGCTGATCAAGCAAAATAGACTTCTTTCATTCTGGATAGCTTGTCCTCATGGTCTGTATCTCACAACATTTGAGGCACTAAAACTGTTATTTCCAATTTGGTTTTACAGATGTTTTTAAGATCCTATAATGTAAGAAAGAGCCAACAATACTTAACCGAAAATGGCTGGCAGATGACAATTTTGTTAGCAATGTCAGTTTGAGCCTGGCTGACATCAGACAGAGAGCAGAATCGGTATTCAACATAGGCATCTATGTTGGCAGGATAGTTGCAGAATTCTATGCTGAGATATGGTTTCTTGGAGTCTTTCAACCTGAAGTTTTCTCGTTTGCTGAAATTCAAGAGCCGTATTATAATGGAAGATGTGTGGGGAAAATCAGTTTTCAGGACTTTTCTTTTATACATTCATACAAAAGGTTTAGAGAATGTAGAAAGAGCGCTATGGTAGGAAAAGGAATCAGTTCAAAACAAAAACAGAATTGTCATTGAGAGGAAAAATAATACATTATTGCTGTTGTGAAACTCTAGCAGTAGACAAATAACGAAGTTGACCAAATGCATTAGCTGTCACTAGTATTTTTCCTGATGTCTACCTTGCTGACTCCTGCCTATAGTCAGTCAACCAAAAGTAAAAGGTCCTCTAATTCCTATTCCATTCTACCATGTTAATCAAGCAAGATTATCCGTGTCTCTCTCTCTCATATTTTCTGGGGCACATGGAGAACGTAGAATGCAGAAAATTGACATGCACTTCATGCCACACTTTAGTGTTAATTCTGAATCAGTAAAAATCTTAACTTTGAGTCATCAGAGCACAGAGTGAAAGAAAACATTCAAATTCACTTCAGAAGTAAGAGTAATAAAGCCAGTGGTAACCATAAATAATGGCTAGTTAGTAAAGTAACCAAAAGTTTGTGTAAGTTTTTTTTCATGTTTTCAGTTAATTTTCACAAGAGAAGAAAAACAGTTAAAAAAAGAAAATCTGAAACCACCACTTTGGAGCTACATTCAATTTACATATTATTTGCCCCAACATATACATAAAGGGAATTATCTATAAGGAGATTGAAAATTGCCTCCTGTCCAGTCAGCATAAGGATAATCTTCACCCTACTTGGTCATATGGAAATCAGAATCTCTTTGTACGTAAACAACAAATGGGAGAGGAGCAATGCAACCCCTGTCTGTCAGGGTGTTTACAGCAGATATTCGTTAAGTGATACCTACCACTTCTTATAGGCATACTCTAGGTAAGAAGCTACAAAGCGTGCCTCGAATTCTGAGGCATATTTGGTGTCATAGATGCCAGCTGGGAACATCTCTGAAAGATCAGCAGTGAAAGTGCCCAGATTGTCAGGTAAATGGGCATAGAAGCACTGGTAGAGGAAGACTAAGTCAATTAGGCCATTGTGCAGAATGATAGGTTTTCTTGCTCGAATTATTTCCAGGAAAAAGGTACGGATTGTCTGTTTCTGATTTTCATTTCCCTGTGAGTGAACGAAGTGGAAACAATGTTATTTAGGCATCCTACTATGGAAAGTCCTCCTCTGACAGTCCCGCTGATTTGGATAGGCAATTGGGATACCAGGAGAGATCTTCCCCAGACCTATTATCTAAAGTAAATACAATCTAACCTAAAGTATGATAAAGGCAATAAAGTTTTGCTTACCATTTGCTAGCTACCAACTAAACCATTCAATGAACACAGAGCAACTGAATCCTCTAATCATGGCTTATCAGTAAGGTCTCCAATCTCACAGAAAAATGCTGCTACTGGTAACTGTCCTTTCAATAGCCTGAAATAAAATTTTCATGTAAATCATATGGGACCTTTCTGTTAAAAAGGTTGGACCTGAGTTGGTTTCTAAAGCTGATGCTGAGAGTAAACTTTCACCTACCAAGTTATGGAACAAAATATTATGGGAAGGTATTTACTAGGTAAGAAGCCCAAACCCATTCCCCAGTTTTTTTCTTCTTATATTTCCATCAAACTTAGTCCTTGAATTAAGGAATCCTCATACCTTATCATTGCCCTTATGATACGGAATGCCCTGAGAATATTGCTTGTTGAAGTCAAAGCCATGTTGCACCAGGAATTGAACTGACTGTGGTTCAATTATATAATCATCCATACAGAGCAGGGTCAGGTTGTAGATCTGGGAAAGGTATGTGTTCTCTGTCTGCAAAATAAAAACCAACCCAATGAAACTGAAGACCATAATTACTATTTTGTTGGAGTATGATCTCTGTCTCATACATACATTCATATACATGTATGTCACATGTACACATTTATTGTGCAGAGAGAATCTCCAGTACTCATTTCAGCTAGTTAGCAACCTTAGTTGAGAAAGCTGAACAGAGCATAGGATATAGGTAGTCCTCAACTTACAACAACGATTGGGACCAGAATTTCCATCGCTAAGCAATGAGGTCATAAAGCACGACCACATCGCTTAGCGACGGCAATCCCTGCAGTCTTGGTTGCCGTCATTAACTGAATCCCACGGTCGTTAGGCGAGGCAACTTCCTGCCGGCTTCCCACAACTAAAGTCATTGGGGAAGCCACCAGGAAGTTGCAAGTCCCAGGCCAGCAGACAGGTAAGTGGCTGCTGCTGGGTGGGGGAGGGTGCATGAGAGGCACCGCACGGGTTGGGGAGGGTGCATGAAAGGTGCCATGGAGATCAGGGAAGGTGCACGGGGATTGTAAGTGCGAATGGGTTACCAAGCGCCCAGATTGCAATTGTGTGGCCATGGGGGTGCTGGGACGGCTGCAACTCCAAGGACTGGTCATCACCATTCATTCAGCACCACTGTAACTTTGAACGGTTGCTGAATGAATGGTCGTAGGTCAAGGACTCTCTATTTGTTAGTGTTTCTAGCAATGTTTCCGTCTACTCGTGTTTGTTTGTTTTTTGGAGAATTGTCTTAAAATTGGGGTTCTCTCCCTTTTACATGAATACAATAATACCCCAGAAATTCAAAAGTTTTATAAACGACTGCTAGTAACACCATGCATCATATTTAGGTTCAGTTTCTAAGGTTTGCCTTCAATATACCATTCTCCATCATATGTAGAATTCTCTTGTCCTCACAGAATTATCAACAGAGGCCTAGACACCAGATGAGCATCATACCTTGTCAGGGAGGCGTTTGAAACAAGCAATTCCAAGAGACAAAATAGAGCGTGTTCTAGCAGCACTGCAAACCGCTTTATATCGTTCTTCAATACACCTGTGAGAAACATGCAATTTAATAAGAAGCAAAGACAGAGAATTTAATCTGCAGAGCACATGCTTTGCATTCGTAAGAACCTAGATTCAATCCCAGCATTGAAAACCTCTACCTGAATTATTATTATTATTATTATTATTATTATTATTATTGTTGTTGTTGTTGTTGTTGTTGTTGTTATTACTATTATTTATTATTATTGTCTATATTGGGCTAGATGGACTAATAGTCTGACTATAAAGTAGCTGCCAATGTTCGTTTCATGATTTCTGTTCTGATGACAGGATCTTGGGACGCGGTGGCTCAGCGGGTTAAACCGCTGAGCTGTAGACTGCCGATCGCAAGGTTCGAACCCCCGCGCTACGAGGTGAGCTCTCGTTGCTAGTCCCAGCTCCTGTCAACCCAACAGTTCGAAAGCTTAGCAAGTAGATAAATTGGGTACCACCTTAAGTGGGAGAATTTGCTGGCGTCCTGTCGGGGGTCGGCCACCAAACGGAAGACCTCTTGAATGGCGGCGGCTACGACGGATCCCGAAGCAGCAACATCTACAGGACGTCAGCAGCCGGCTCCAACGCAAGGCATTGTGGGACATGTAGTCCAGTAGCCACAGAAGAGTCGGTTCCCTTACCCCTTCCCTTAACGTGCGGTTTAAATGTATGAAATGTATAAAATGAAATGTATACGATGTATGTAAGCCGCCTAGAGTCCTCCATTAGGGAGGGGATAGGTGGGGTATAAATATAAGTATATATAAAAAAAAAAAATCTTGTCATTAACCTGAATTCATTCCCTGACTTTAAAGATGACAAAGATCCTTCCCAATTCCAAAGGAGTATTAGACATGTGTAATGCTGATGCCTACAGTTAGCACAGTCCCTGCTTTCAGAAGGGCCAGTTGCTCAAATAATCACATCTTAATCAAGCCATCAATTCCTTCTAAAGCCTATAGCTATTGAATGCTTCCATCTAGAAATCTGACAGAAGTATGTTCAACTAGTACTGTGAATAAAATATTTTGCTCAACATAAGGCAGAGATTTCCAAACTCTGTGTCAGGACACGTTAGTGTGTCGGCTGCAGTGTCTGGGTGTGTCACGGCTGCTGCTGCCTCCGAGCCCTGCCAGGATTCCGCGCAGGTCCTAGTGCCTGTCTTGTACCTTGCTGCCTCCAAACCTGCCCTGCCAGGATTCCACACAGGTCCTAGTGCCTGCCTTGTGCCCTGCTGCCTCCAAACCTGCTGTGATTCCGTGCAGGTCCTAGTGCCTGCCTTGTGCCTTGCTGCCTCCAAACCTGCCCTGCCAAGATTCTGCATAGGTCCTAGTGCCTGTCTTGTGCCCTGCTGTAAGAGTGTGTCGCGAAATGATGCATGTCTAAAAAGTGTGTCACCAACATGAAAAGTTTGGAAAGCTCTGACGTAAGGAAATTATCATTCAGAATTCGATATCACTTTGACCATAGTGCTTCAGAAGGGAAAGAGTGGTAGCACAGTACTTACTGATTCAACAAACTCTTCCTTGTTCCAAGCCCACTAAGTTCCTATGGATAAAGATAACACTTTCAGTCTTTGATAGAAGATGCAACTATGTAAAATAATTAGGGATAAGCTGTTACCCAAGTCTCAAGAATCTTATTGCAGTTTCCCTTTTCTCTTGTTCCAAAGTTAAAAACAATAATAAGCAATTCTACCCACCGTGTCAACAGCAATAAAGCTAGAAGTTTTGATAGCCAAGAGCATGGATGGCCAGAGCTCCTTGAAATTCTCATCCTGGACATCAATGACCGGCACCCTTAAAGAGGCCATTCTCACACAGCTGTTGGGAATAAGACAGATATGATCTGTTATTTTAATAACCCAGTGATTAGCTTTGTTTTGGGGAAACCATAGTGAAAAAGTAAAACAAGCAACAGGTTGCCAACCAGTCAACTTAAAGAACCGCTACATTTTCAGATACATTAGCTGTACCTACAGCCCTCTCTTCCATCAAAGCTCAAAAAAAGTAGAGCTATCATATTTGAGCTGCAACCATAGCCCTTGGTTGATGATGGCAGAGATACGGAAACTTTCTTTGCTGCCATCTACTGGGCGTCCGGATTTGTGCAGTGCAGATATGGTAGCTATATAAAAAAAATCAGACTGCAACGATATGGAAGCAACGACACTGGCCAATGTCTAAACGGGAGCAGGCTTTGCGCTCGGCAGAGCTATCTTCTCTGCGTCCCTGGGTACCAATCCGCCTGGGGAAAACCACATAGGAGAAAAAGATCAAATAAACAGAACCGCGGAACCTCACATTCGGCTATAGCAATTACTAGAAGTTTTCAGATTTTCCATTACCCTTAAAAGCTTGTTAGAACTCGTCTCCCGCTGATACCCTCTTGAAGTTCCGGCGCGTTGTGAACTCAGGGGTCCTTTTTCTGCTGATCGCGCACAGAACTAGCTGTCTATTTAAGTGCCTTCGTTGGATGCTAGCGCAGTTATGTAGGGCTATCTAAACGGGTTGTTGTTCAGTAGTTTAATCGTGTCCAACTCTTCGTGACCTCATGGACCATAGCACGCTAGGATCTAAACGGGAGTCCCATTTAAATTAATATAGTTCGCAGAAAAATTAGTGTAGTGTTGCAGCTTTACTAACTCAAACGCTTGAAAAGCTTTTCGCTCCCCATACAAAAATAAGGGCAATGGGGAATTATTTTTAGCAACTGTGGGGTTTTGTACAGATTTTTTAAAATTAAACCCAACTTCCGAGGTCATCAGAAATTTTCATTTTGCGGCGTATTAAGGCAAATGCTACACCCACCTGTCTGCAAGTAGATCCCCGCAAGCCGAGGATAATAGATACAAGTATGCATTTGAAAACAATTTTTAAAATATCATATTCAGACTTGGCAGCGGGCAGACATTTCAATTCAGTCTTTTACAGAAAATGCCGAGCGGGAGGAGAGATTTTCCCCTGCAGACTTATCAACAACTCATTTTTTTAAAAAAAATAAGCGTTGTGCTTTTGCATTTTGTAATTGGCTGCGGGATAGTAGCTAATAAAGTTTTAAGAAGAAATTAAAATATATTAATTACAAAATAACATCAACGGGCAGTCACACTGTGAATAAGCATAAACAGACATGCTCACTTTTGGTTGTTTTTCATCAAAGGAGCAGCGGTAGCGCAATGAGGATTAATTCTTTTCCTAACAGGCTTTTTGCTACTAAGATCTTACAGTTTTTCAATCAATCGCTGGAGAGAAAAGAAAAGTTACTTCCACGTAAGGCGGTGAGATTTACAAAAACGACCTACAGAAACGGTCAGTCCCTGCTCCTCCCCAAAGCTTCCGCTCAGTTAAAACTTCGCGCCCCCAAATCGCAAAACCTACAGAACAACACAGACTAAGTCTCGGGTCCATTCGTAGCTTGAAATATTAACAGTTGACTAACTGCGGGGCGGCTTGCAATGCATACCGTCCCCTCTCGCCATTAGCAACACACCTTTTTGCACACTAACAATTACGTTAGTGTATAGACTCCGGTTGTAGGGAGAAATACGTGAGTACGCTAAAATCCTTAATTTTTCCTTTACTTTCACTTCCGTCCGAAGAGAGAAATCTAGCGATAAAAGAAAGGAAGTAACCGTTGGAGAGCCTAGGTTTTTGCGCTTTCCACGATAGCGGTGTGGTTGGTGGGCGTTGTATATCCCGTTTCCTTTTCAATCTGCTGCTTGTGTAGTTCATGGTTTGTTCCGGTGGTGTGCACGATCAGCCGGTAGCGTTTCCGTGATGGCTCTGGGGCCACAAAGAGTCGTACAGACGAGAGGGAGGGAGAAAAAAGAAACGTTGTATGCCTTCTTTGAAAGGACGTCTGTTTTCTAATAATTGTTCCATTTTTTGAGCGTGTAAGAACAGAACGGTCCTCCTGCACGGATATTGTTTGTACGTGGTGAGGGGAGCCGACGGCTGTGTTAGGCTTGGAAAGGAAGAAAGCTAGAATAGTAGGCATTAATTTAGGTTGTTGAAAGGAAATCGCACTTTTCCTACAAGTAGGAAATTGTTACCGTAAGGGAAGATTGCTGTCCCGTTCTCCCTCATGTAATTTTTATTTTGTACTCGCATAGAGTTTTTATATAGCACCGGGGGAAAAGTTATTCTTTTTTTGCATTGTGAAGTCACTGTACACTCTTTGGAAATGTTCACCACTCTTATGTGAGTAGGTGAGTCCCTTTCAAGAATAATAAAAGACTCCTTTTGTAATACCTAATTTCTCCTTATAGCATATTTTTTCAGATTGCCCACATTTGTAATTTGGGATCGTTTGTTTTTTTTTGCATACTAAATTGGTAGAATTCAGGGTATTTATATAGAGAGTTGCACAAACTGTTATATTTGGATTTGGAAAGAGTTTGATGTCATCTAATGATAACATATTTATGCTCTTCCTAGCTTGGCAATAAGTAAACTCTGAATGGCAACGTGCAGCAATCTGGGAAATACCAAAAATCATCAAAGAGGTGTGAAGAAAAGGATTGCACTTTACAAAGGTACTGGAGCTACACAAAGATTTTGCTCAAGAAACAGAAGAATGACAAGTGTAGTATTGAGTAAAATGAAATATAATTTGGGAGGTTTATTATCATTTTGGGATAATCACTCCTAATTTAATCTCAATCTTTTACTTGATTATACATTCTAGTAATAAACTTGAGAGTGAAATTACAAAAATGTCAACAGTTCCAGATTGATATGACTCCTCAGTGTAGCCCAAAGAAATGCCAGTTGTAAAAATGTTAATTCCTCTTTACTACAGAAGTGCCCAGTTCCCAGTCTTCATTTCACACATTCAGTGATGCAGCTGAAATCAAAGACTTCCAGAAGAGACTGCTGTCTTGGTACAATAAATGTAAACGGGATCTGCCATGGAGGAAACTGGTATGGAAAAACAAGGAGAATTTAGGTTGTTCAGAAATGTTCTCTCTGTTTCCTTTAAAATAGAGAGCTAATTGTGTTGGGTCTTCATTCTTGCTGTTCCTCTGTTACAGGCTGCAACTGAAGCTGATGATGACAGACGAGCATATGCTGGTGAGAGCAATAACTCATCTGCCTATTTCAGGGGGGTCTCAAATTATATTATATGTAGGCTGACCATATTTCCTTGAGACAAAAACGGGACATTGGGATGGCAAAACGGGACAGGGTCTTATGTAATCCGTATTCAGGAAAAAGACAGGTCCCTGCCCCCCGGTTCCGCGTGATTGGCTCCCGCCTGCAAACCCCGCCCCAGTCCGCATGATTGGCTCCGGCCTGCAAACCCTGCCCGGTCTGCGCAATTGGCTCCCGCCTGCAAACCCCGCCCCCCCGGTCCCTCCTTTGCCACGCGCTGATAGGCAGGAGGGCTTTCTCTTCTGGGCTGCCTCCAATCGGCAGCTCTGGCTCGGATCCTCCTTCCGCGCCATTCCCGCTGGGTTTAAAAAATGGGGAAAAATTGAGATTTTTATCAAAATGACGGGACGGTTGAAAAATGCTAAAAAAAGGGGACTGTCCCATTCAAAACGGGACGTATGGTCAGCCTAATTATATGGGAACCTCTAAAATGGTAAAAAAATGTTGTGGCCCATCCTCATCAAGAAAACAAATGATTTGATTGGAGTTTGGGTTGGGCAAGAATAAATTTATTTGATTATATATTATTTTTATTAATATTTTATTTATTTATTTAATTTTTATATCACCTTTATTATTTTTATAAATAACTCAAGGTGGCGAACATACCTAATACTCCTTCCTCCTCCTATTTTCCCCACAACAACCACCCTGTGAGGTGAGTTGGGCTGAGAGAGAGTGACTGGCCCAAGGTCACCCAGCCGGCTTTCATGCCTCAGATGGGACTAGAACTCACAGACTCCTGGTTTCTAGCTAAGCACCTTAACCACTAGACCAAACTGGCTCTCTTTAAGGACATACCCCTTTAATCATGCTTCCTTGATTTAGGCTTCCTTTAATCAGCACTACTCGTAGATTGGCCATCTTTTGCTTTTCTCTTTCCACATAGCAAAACACATAGCAAAAGCTAGAAATAATAGATACGAATAGTGACTTAACATATACACTTCTTCAGACCCTCTATAATCTACAGATATGCTATTACATACGTACTACACTCAAAGTCATCATCTGGCAGGAAAATTTGGTGGAAACCTACCACCCAGTTGCTTGTCATCCCTGGAGGGTTATGATCTACACTTTGAGAACTCCTGGCAAAACAAGCTATGAATCCTATCTGCCTGATTGGTAGTAGTGCAGCAGTCGAAGGGAGCAGGGGAATTGTAAAGCAGAATTAGTTTTCTGCAGTTACTGTACATGCTCCTGCTGAAATAGGAGGCTGCTACCTCTTAAAAACTATATTTTCCCTTGCAGCCACTTGTCCAGTCCAATTTGCCCAAGCTGTACTGGGCAAGCTCTGGGTTGATTGAGACTCTCTAATGCTGCTGTTTTCCCTTTGTGCTTGCAGTGTGGGTATCGGAGATCATGCTCCAGCAAACCCAAGTGGCTTCAGTGATTAGTTACTACAGTCGTTGGATGCAGGTGATGCTGAGTTCCTTTCCGCTGTGGCAGGTTACCGTTGACATTAACCAGCATTCTGGTTTCTGGATTATTTGTACATCTGTTCTGCTTTGCAGAGCCAGTAAACAAACACCTGTTTTTCTTTGTGATGTAGAAATGGCCAACCTTGCAGGAGTTAGCTAAAGCTTCATTAGAGGTAAAAAGATTTTAAATATCTTTATGAATCTGCACACATTCACTTAACTGTAAAGGGGAAGGGAAATATACATGTATGACCTTATCCTTCTTGGGTTAATTTGTTTTTTTCTCATTTCTCTTTGAGAATAGGAGGTGAATGAACTATGGGCAGGCCTTGGCTACTATTCTCGAGGGAAAAGGCTCCACGAAGGTGCACATAAGGTACTCTAGACAGTGTTAATGAGTTAGTTACTGGGTGATTGGGTTGGTGGTGCTTAACTTGGGCAAGAAGATAGTTCTGTTCATTTGGTGTATAGCCAGCTCACAGATTGAGACTCTGGGTGGCTAACGTAGGATTAAATCCAAGAACAAACCAGCCAAAAGCAAAACAAAACAAAAAAACAAACCCATGAGCTCCACTGGAGTTGGGTGGACAATTAATTTAAATAAATAAATAAGCAAACACAACCAAGGCCAAACATCAATCGTATTCACATTCCAACCATTATAAATGGGTTCATCTAACACAGAGCTTTCCAAACTTTTCATGTTGGTGACACACTTTTTAGACATGCATCATTTTGCGACACACTCTTACAGCAGGGCATCATTTCGCGACACACTCTTACAGCAGGGCACAAGGCAGGCACTAGGACCTGTGTGGAATCACAGCAGGTTTGGAGGCAGCAAGGCACAAGGCACAAGGCAGGCACTAGGATCTGCACGGAATCCTGGCAGGGCAGGTTTGGAGGCAGCAGGGCACAAGGCAGGCACTAGGACCTGTGTGGAATCACAGCAGGTTTGGAGGCAGCAAGGCACAAGGCAGGCACTAGGACCTGCGTGGAAGCCAGGAGGCAGCAGCAGCCGCGACACACCCAGACACTGCAGCCGACACACTAACGTGTCCCGACACACAGTTTGGAAAGCTCTGATCTAACACATTGCCCAAGGCCAGGGGGAACAGCCAGGTCTTCAAGAACCTTATGTAAGGCCAACATGGATGAGGACATCTTAAAGAACTGTTAGTCTTCAACAGCATATCTAAGTCTCTTAGAGATGGTGTTTTTGATCAAAATGTCCTTGTATTGAGAAATTCCATGGATATAGCACAGCACTGTGGTTTAGGGAGTATAGTTAGACATTCAACAACTAGTGCTGTCTGTTTGGCAAGTTTGCTTGCCACAAGATTTCCCAGCTTGTTTCTTTCCCTTTGCTTTGAATTGCTTTATTCACTGGTCTTTTACAGGTGATGTCACAACTGGCAGGTCGTATGCCCAGCACAGCAGAAGAGCTGCAGAAGCTGCTGCCAGGAGTAGGGAGGTACACTGCAGGAGCTATTGCATCCATAGCATTTGGCCAGGTAATTGGGCCACATCATTCTGGGTGTTTCACCTTGCTTTAGGGTGCACATGGACAAATAGCACTGGGCATCCATGTCTCCTTTCTGCAAAAAAGATCATTCCCACCTCTCCAAACATTCTTCTGTCTAATTGTCCTTTGCAGCTTCAGGCTTCTCCTATTTTGATCCTGCTTCAGTGTTTAGAGCAGCCTGTCTCACCTTTTTGAGCCTGGGGGAACCCTTGAAATATTTTTCAGGCCTGCACATTCAGGCTCAAATATAGACCAGAAGTTACAAAATTGTTATATTCGTTTCATGGGTAGGCCTGTATATATGCATTAACAGTGTTTGTAAACTAAAAATAAAGAATGAAACTTACCTCTTTAATGTGCAGTTACCTGAATTTGAAATAATTTTTTCAATAAATCATGATCTCCCAGGGAACCCCTAGCGACCTCTTGCAGAACCCTAGGGTTCCATGGAACTCTGGTTGAGAAACCCTGGTTTAGAGACAGCAAAAAAGGGTGGAAGGGCTCAGTGAGAAGATGAGATGTTTTTCCAGTAGAATGGAGGGTAGTCTCCTGCTTTTACTTTTAGAAAGAATGGCTCTATTCATATATTTTTAATGGTATACAGTACATTAAGTATACAGCTAGTAATATGTGTTTTTATTTCTGTGCCATCCAGTAACTGAAGTTCTTTGGACCGATCACAAAATTACTAAAAAATAAAAAAACAGAAAAAAATTAAAAGAATGCAAACAATAAAATGTGATAAATAGCACAGGAAAGATGTATCATATGTGTGCATGCACACACACAAATATAAATCTTTTGATTCTAGCTTGGTTCTTGGTGTCTACATAGACCAAGCTTTCTCAACTTTTTGACCCTGGAGGAACCTTTGAAATATTTTTCAGGCCTTGGGGAACCCCTGCACATTCAGGCTCAAATATAGGCCAGAAGTTACAAAATTATTATATTTGTTTCATGTGTAGGCCTGTATATACAGTATGCATTAACAGTGTTCTTAACTAAAAATAAAGAATGAAACTTACCTCTTTAATGTGAAGTTGCCTGAATTTGAAATAATTTTTTCAATAAATCGTGATCTCCCAGGGAACCCCTAGTGACCTCTCGTGGAACCCTAGGGTTCCATGGAACCCTGGTTGAGAAACCCTGACATAGACTATAAAATGGCAGGAAGAGTAGACAGCCTAGCACTGAAAATACATAAGCTGAGCAACAGGCGTGTTTCATTGTGGATGGCATTCCATAAACTGGGTGCCCAACTGAAAATGCCCTCTCCCTTGTAACAACCTGCCTCCCTTCATTGTGGGGGGGATCTGAAGAGAGACCTCTGAAGATGACCAGGCAAATCTATTCACATCTTGTATGGTATTGTGGTCATGAGTATGACTAGAAGACTCAGTTGAAGTCTGTCTCGAGCATAAAAACTCATTGGATGACTCTGGGCCAGACATGATCACTTAGCCCATTCTGCCTCATGGTGGGGAATCATTGAAAGAGGGAGTCTTACTGTATATATCAGGGCTTTCCAAAGTTTTCCTGTGGTGATACACCAACCGCCGTTGGTGTGTCGCCGCGGGAAAACCCGGAAGTGCTGCCGTTGCGGCAGCGCGCAAAAACCCGGAAGCGCTGTTGCCGCTTTCGGGTTTTTGCGCACCGCCGTTGGTGTGTTGCCGCGGGAAAACCCGGAAGCGCTGATGATGATCAGCGCTTCCGGGTTGTGTGGCGACACACCAGACTGTGTGTGGCGGCACACTTTTGTGTCGCAACACACCGTTTGGAAAGCTCTGGTATATATGTTGAAGGAAGGGCGAGATGTCATTTATCAAATCAGGGAGAGGCATTTATTTGACACATTCTGCCCCCAAATTGTATTCAGATGGCTTCATGTTTGTTTTCTAGTTCTAATCCTGTACAGCAACCCTGTAAGGATAATCAGTATTATTATCATCCCTCGTTTTGTAAATAGAGGCCCCAAAGCTGAATGAGAATAGTTTATTTAGGGCTATCAAGTAGTTTCATGAGAGAGGGAGAATTTTAACTCCTTTTTAGTCTGACTTTTAGTCACTTCGCTACATTCTCCACAAATTCATAGAGTTAATTCAAACAGGTTGTAGGTGCCTTTTGTTATCATTCAGCATCTGGTTTTCTCTTTCATTCAGTCCTGAACACAAGTTTTCTCAATTATATGAACAGATAGGTTTTTTGTTCAACATACACAGGTGACAGGAGTGGTAGATGGGAATGTGACTCGAGTTTTGTGCCGCACAAGAGCCATTGGTGCTGACCCTGCCAATTCAGCTGTTGCAGACACGCTCTGGTAAGGAAATACTTTGATTCCTGCAAGGCACTAAGATTTATAAAGCAGTAATGCAGATGAGAGAGAATGCAGTCCTTTACATGTAAGAAGTCCCTTTTAAGTCAAGAGGACTTAAAGATCTCAGTCCAGTCTACCTCACTGGATTGTTGTTGGATGAAATGAAGGGAAATCCCAATTATAGCTGCCTTGAACTGCAGAAAAGGCAAGATATAAATCTCACAACAAGGATCATTTAGGATTAGACTGAAAGTTTGCTGAGGAAGTAATAGAGGTTATAAAGAATGATGGCAGAGTACTTTAAAAATACTGCTTACACTGATAGCTGAATTTCCAGGATACTGTTTGCATGTTTTTAAAATTTGTCCACAACGATGATGTCTCAAAATCCTTATTTAAATAATGAAATGAAAGATCCTTAAAATTATGTGTTTATGCCATCAGATTCTGTAGAGAAAGAGTATATTTCACACTGATTTCTAGACAACTTTTAAAATTTGGGGTCAATGCAGATATTTCTTGGTCATATTTTCCTGTGGCTTACAATGAGAAGTACCAGGATTGTTTCTAAACAAAATAGGTTTTTGTCTATTCTTTACTTAACAGAGATGCTTATTTGCACATCTTTCCCCATAGCTGTGCTTGTAGCCAGAGGTTGCAATCTCTCTATCTGTTGCCTTGGACACACCTGAAGTAGGAAGCATAGTAAGATTTTTATATTCACAAGATACATATGTGGGGTCATAACTATCTCTAATATTTTAGGCAAGCATCAGGACATTAACTTCTTAGTGATAGGTTTTGTCTCTCATGCCATGTTAACATGTTAGACTTTCACAGAATGGAAGGAAAAAGTAGACAAGATACTTGCTAAGCAGTTAGCATTCATGCCAAGTTTTTCTTCTAGTCTACCCTTGAGTTGCCAAAATCAAAAGTGTGAAGTTATATAGAATCAGATTAATAGCTTAGGTCCAGAGTACTCTAAAATAATCTAATGCTGAAAATTAAACATAATTTTTGCATGTGGTACTCGTTACTCCACATTTCTTACTGGTTTAGCTTCTAGTTCATAAAAAAAAAATTTAGTTTAATTGTGTCTCAGCCATTCCATACATTGGAGGGTTGTCTCATGTTGTGCCAAATTGTATACAATGCAATTTGTGGAATAGTGGGAGGCTCTTTTGGACAGGTGAATCATATCTTTTTCTAACTTGAATTCCTCTCCTACAGTATAGCATTAACAAATAACAATGCTATTGTTCTTAGGACTTTAGCCCACACTCTGGTTGACCAGACCCATCCAGGTGACTTCAACCAAGCAATGATGGAATTGGGTGCGACTGTGTGTACTCCCAAGAACCCCCTATGTGTGGAATGCCCAGTGAAACAGCACTGCAGAGCTCTCCATAAAGTAAGGAGACACTGTTCTGTTGATGCTCTACCCCAGACTCTGCAAGAATGGTATGAGGGAGGCTCTGCTCTTTGTGGGGTGTGGTGCGCTGACTTTGTATCTTAAACTAAAATACCCTCATTTGCACATACATGCGTGGAGCAGAGGAAGATTCCAGGAAGACAAAAAATAGGATCACTTGTGAATCTTGAGGTTGAGAGGGGCTCAGCCTTCCTGTGTTGGCTGAGAATTTGGGGAGTTGTCATCTCAATATAGGGGCGTGGTGGCTCAGCGGGTAAGACGCCAGGCTTGTTGATCGGAAGATCGCAAGTTCGGAGGTTTGAATCCCTAGCCCTGCATGTGGAGTTTGCTCCCGCACTAGCTCCAGCTCTTGCCAACCTAGCAATTCGAAAGCATGCAAATGCAAGTAGATGAATAGGTACCACTTCGGTGGGTAGGTAACAGCGTTCTGTGCGCATCATGCAGCCACATGACCGTGGAAACGTCTTCGGACAACGCTAGCTCTTTGGCTAACAAATGGAGATGAGCACCGGCCCCTAGAGTCGGACACGACTGCACAAATGTGCAGGGGGTACCTTTACCTTTTTTACATCTCAATATATTTGGACAACATCAGGTTGCCTTAGTATGATTACAGTATTAGTCTTATGCATATATACTCGGAGATAACTCCCACTGCAAGATTTTAGATTTACTTTTGAGTGCACTTGGATAGGCTTGCACTAGTTAGCCTAAAAATGTTGCCCTTTTTGTTGTTCAGTTGTTTAGTCGTGTCCGACTCTTCGTGACCTCATGGACCATAGCACGCCAGGCCTTCCTGTCCTCCACTGTCTCTCGGAGTTTACTCAAATTCATGTTCATTGCATCGGTGATGCTATCTAACCATCTCATCCTCTGCCGTACCCTTCTCCTTTTGCCTTCAGTCTTTCCAGACTTTATTATATTTGCATTTGTCAGAATGTAAATTATTTTTCACAGTCTCTTTCACATAGCAATTCCAGTACATCCTCTTTTTTTTTTTTAGTGTTGACTGTCTTCCCCAATCTGGGCACACTCTAGTTGTGTGGAATTCTACTCCCAGAATTCTTAGTAATGGCCATGCAGACTGAGGGGTTCTGAGAATTGAAATCTGCACATTTGGAGAGTGCATGGGTTTTATTATTTATTTACTACAGAGATTTGTACGAGAAAGGCTGCTAAATAACATATATTGCAGTTTCATTTCTCACTTGGCTTAATCTCCACTTGGAATCATGATTAGTAAAGGTAAAGGTTCCCCCGCACAGTCGTGTCCAACTCTAGGGGCCGGTGCTCATCTCCGTTTGTTAGCTGAAGAGCCGGCGTTGTCCGAAGACGCTTCCACAGTCAGGTGGCCGGCATGACGCTCGCAGAACGCTGTTACCTACCCACCGAAGTGGTACCTATTAATCTACTTGCATTTGCATGCTTTCTAATTGCTAGGTTGGCAAGAGCTGGGGCTAGTGCGGGAGCTCACTCCGTCACGTGGGACTAGGGATTCGAACTTTCACCAGTACTGAAACCCTTTATCTTTTGCAGGTGGAAAAGGGTCTGTTAAATTCCACCAAGAGACTGTTAGGAAAAACTGCTTCTAAATGCTCCCCTGTGCTAGATATAGAGGAATGTGGTAAGTGCTAGTAAGAATTGATACTACCAGGATGATTGTTTACAGTGAGAATGAGAATTAAGGTTTTATAAAGGTGAAGAAAACTCTCAGGACTTCATTTCCAACTAATCTCTTTCCACAGACATTGCTTCTTTGTCCTGATAGTTGCATAGGAAGGAGGGACAGAATTGTAGTCATGCTGTCAAGCCAGCCAGTTTAATCCCTCAAAAGAAATTGTATTTTTGTCTTGATATATGTTAAAGTTTTAACAATGTCCTTCTGTGAAAAAGTGGATTGAATGTGTGGTGGGCATGAGATATGAAGTTCCAGGGGAAAAAATGTTGCATCTTAAATTGGACTTCGGTATTCTGTGGTTGAGTTTTGTTTTCGTTTTGTTTTAAATTGGGAAAACTGGTTCTGAACTATTTTGTAATAGTTTTCTTTTTATATGATATATAAAATTAATATGTGAAAGAAATTATGTTTGGAAAGAAATTATATTATGATTTGATATATAAATCACAGCTATTTCCCTGGAAATTATTGTAGGCTCCTTCTAAAGTAATTCTGCCTTCGCTATTCTCCATTCCTATTTTCCCTTCTCTTCCTCTGCTCTATAGCTTTTTCTAAAATATAATAATTTCTCATTGCCATATCTGTATATCTGATTACTTGGACGGTAATCCACAAAAGCTTACTGTATATGATAATAAAATTAGTCTTGAAGGTTTCACTGCTACTCTTTTGGAAATTTTGCATCTTTAAACTGAGGTGTCTTTGCTGCAGATGACGTTCAACTTTCATTTTTTAATGTAATAATCCATGGGATCTGGAGGTCATGGCAAATGGATAAAAAAATAACATCCTCATGTAATGTTTTATACTTTTTATTACTGCTCTTTTAAATGTTTTCTGTTGCTCTATTGTGTTATATTTTATTGTTTGTCCTTAGTTTTTTGCATTTAATATTTTGAATCAGTTTGAATAATTTTTAAATTGGGGCTTTGGTTCAGGAGGCAGCGTAATTTTTTTAAAAAATAATGTCTACATCCCAAATCTATAGGAAGAAGCAGGTGGTCTTACTTGAACCAACATTTTGATCATGAGCTATTATTTATGTTCCAGTGTATAAAGCAGTGAGATTAGATTGCTTCAAAAATTAATTTAGATGTTAGATGTAGGCTTTCAAGGCTTCATTGGGAAGGAAGGGTTGGAGGTTGCTTGAGCTTTGTCACCATGGGATGGGCAAAGTCAGAGAAACTCTGGTTCCTGTTGCCAAGCCGAGCCGTCCTGTCCTAGATGTCCACAAAGATAGATTGAAATGAAGCACTACTCCTGCTATTGTCAGTGTTTCAGAGCTTGGCCGATCACCTGCTGCTTCCTTCTCATTTTCAGCTGCTGTCCCAGGGAGCTGTTCCCTCTGCCTGCCTCCTTCAGTACCATGGGAGCCCGGCCTTGGTGTAGCTAATTTCCCAAGGAAAACTACCAAGAAGCAGCCCAGAATAGAGCACACTGCCACATGTGTGCTGCAGAGGAGATGCAGTGATGGGAATCCAGAGTACCTTCTTGTGAGGAGACCCGGCTCAGGTAACCGGCTCAGGAAGAGATCAAGAAAGGCGAAGCATTGTCGATTAATGTTACTTCTCCAGCTCTAGTTCTCTAGCAGCTATAGAAATTTGGATCTTGATCATGAAGCATCTTTTTGTCTAATTTTTTAAAAAGAAATTACAAGGAAGGATGGTCTCTGTGAAGGTCTTTATGGGCTTTTCTTAGGATAAGGAAGCCAGTTTTATCTTGGTAACTTTGAACAAGAGACTGCAAAAATGTGAGCATCGATGGTTCTGTGCTTAGAGCCAGTTTATTTGTGGGTCTATTCCAGAGTGGGGTGGGCCCAAGCATCCTTTTGATCAATGCCATGTTTTTTCCTTTCTCATTGAGAAGACCGTGTGCATTTGAAATAACAAAGTCTATTGAATTGCTTGACCTGTGTGAGGGAAAGACTGCCTTAAGCAGAAAGTACTCATTCCTTACATAGCTACTATAGAAATAACATTTTTAGCTGAAAGTGTCCAGCACTACAATAGCTTTTTTTTGAAGCAGAGAGTTCAAGTTCACTCTTGTAACCATTGTGCTACATTAAACTGCACTGATGATTAGACATTTTCTTGTAGGTCTGCTAGCTGGACTGTGGGAGTTCCCTAGTATCGTCCTTGAGCAAGGGCAGGAAAAGCAACAGAAAGTGATTCTGGCAGATCATCTCCAAGCCTGGGTTGGCAATGACTTGGCAGTGAGGCAACTACAGTATGCTGGAGAGGTAAATTGGATCCTAGATAAGAATTGGTAATGCTGTTACAAACAGCCATTGTTAGCCAGTCTTCCAACAAGTTTCTCCCATGTTTTTGCTGTGCCTTGGATCTTCCAGCCCAGTTCACTTTGGGGTAGCATTAGCAGCTCTGTTGCTGTTTAAAGGTAAAGGTAGAGGTTCCCCCGCACAGTCGTGTCCGACTCTAGGGGCCGGTGCTCATCTCCGTTTGTTAGCCGAAGAGCCAGCGTTGTCTGAAGACGCTTCCGCGGTCATGTGGCCGGCATGACGCACGCAGACTGCTGTTACCATCCCACCGAAGTGGTACCCATTAATCTCTTGCATTTGCATGCTTTCAATACAATACAATACAATACACTTTATTGCGGTCGTATGCTTTCAAATTGCTAGGTTGGCAAGAGCTGGGGCGAGTGCGGGAGCTCACTCTGTCACGCGGCGCTCGGGTCTCGAACCGCCGACCTTCCGATCGACAAGCCTGGTGTCTTAACCGCTGAGCCACTGCACCCCCTCTGTTGCTGTTTACCATTATAATAAAGTTTTAGAGTAGATACAGGGAGCCAAATTGAATATGCTACATTTGGGAAATGGTTGTTTGGAGTTGAATTGGCCAAGGTTGCAAGTAGATAACTAGCCATGAAATTAGTTCCCCCTAAGCCTTTAAAAACTTGCAATGTTACAAAAGTATTATTATCCAAATTATTATAAAGCATGGTTCCATGCAGCAGCATATTCATTTTTTTTCTTCCATATCTTTGCTCCTAAATCCAGGCTGGTCATATCCCTGCAGCTCCTTGTCTCAAAGCAGCGAAGAGTAAAGGTTAGAAAGGAGAACTCCAAAGATCCCTTTCTGTCAAAAGTGGGGCATTTAGCTTCTCTCAATACTGTTCAGTGTCTTCCCGCCCAAGGGACTATTTCTTCCTTCTGCCCAAGGGACATGATGATATTGAGTTACAGCATCCATCCATCCACATATCCACCTCTCCCTCCCCAGGTTCTCCATATCTTCTCCCACATCCGCCAAACATATGTGATCTATTTTTTGAATCTGGACAAAGATGAGGAACATTGGAATAGGAATGTGGAGCTTCCAGCATCCCGATGGGTGACCAAAACAGAATTCCAGATATCAGCCATCTCCACAGCTATGAAAAAGGTACTGAAAATCTGAGGCTCAAACACTTTTACAGTGGATTCTTTGCATTTCTCTAAAAAGTTGTATTTGAGGAATCAATATGTAGATAAATTTGTTATATTTGTATCTTGCCTTTCCTCTAGGAATACATAACAGCTTACATAGCAATCAGTGGTCCATTTTTTTCCATCTCAGCATCCTCCCTTGAGATATTGATTGGCTCAGAGACACCGTGAGATTCCATGGCAGAGGGTAGACTTGGAAATTGCAACTGTTTCATTTCACATGAATGCCATTTGCTTCATTGTTCACACAGTGTGCTTCCAGGGAATGTTGAACGTTACAAACTTCAGTGCACAGAAACAGAAGCCATCCTGCCTCTCCACCCCTCAGTGGAATTAGAACCAGCTCTGTGCAGACACTCCGTCCTGACTAAGAGTGAAGAACCACGCTGAGACGAAGTGTCGAAGCTCTAGTGTTTATTGTTCTACTCTGCTAGACAGAATCCAGCTAAACTGAAATGAATTTGCAAACGCTAAGGGAAAAGGCCCATAAAACTAAGGCGGTGCTTTCTTGACTCTCTTAGGAGGGAACCAAAGAGACTCGGTACTGCACATGCGTTTGTCTCCCTGGAGAGGGCCCCCTCCTTCTCCACCAGCTATCTCCCTGACACCCTCAGCCTGTCAGTATAACACAGCGTCACATAGGTGTCTCTTAAGTTCTGCAATGGATTTGATAACTCTGTGTAGGTATGTCAAGGTTTATAATCATGGATTCATTTGCAAACATTTAACTGATTTCTCAACATATTCATGTGTGAGCATCTACAAAATGGAACCAGATGTACAGGGTTGCTGGGGACAGAACTTGCTCTTAGCCCCCATCACCTTTTTAGTCTTGCTATATGTAGGCCAGAGCTTTCCAAACTGTGTGTCGTGACACAAAAGTGTGTCGCCACACACAGTCTGGTGTGTTGCCACACAACCCGGAAGCGCTGCTTTTCCCGTGGCGACACACCAACTGCAGTGTGCAAAACCCGAAAGCAGCAGCAGCGCTTCCGGGTTCTTGCGCGCTGCCGCAAGGACAGCACTTCCGGGTTTTCCCGCGGCGACACACCAACGCCGGTTGGTGTGTCGCCGCGGGAAAAACTTTGGAAAGCCCTGATGTAGGCTGAGCATTGCCATACACCATCCACATTAAAAATTATCCTAGAACTATGTGAGTATATAGTTTGTGTTCTTTTTCAGGTCTTCAAAGCTTATGAAAAATGGAACTGCAGAATCAGTGATGCCCAGGTGAGTTTACCTTTTGACAGAACCAAGCATCTTTTGCTAATGCCTTATTTAGCTTCATAAATATTCTTAGTCTCTTGCCTCTTTTCTGCTTTCAAAGTAAGTCCCAAAATTGGTCAGAAGTGATTGACTTGTGTTTGGCCAATTTTATAACCTAATCACAATAGTGTTGCAGCGTCAGGTGGGAGAGGGTGAAATATGTGACTTTGCAGGGTCTTCTCTGTTGTATCTGTACCTGTGTATCATTGTACAGGTTGTGAAGAAGAAGAAACGGGGCTTTCTGGGCACCAGCCAATTCAAGTCTGAAGAACAGAATAGCTCTTCCAAGAAGCTGCTTTCTTTGCATTCATTTCTTAGAGCCGATCTCGGCAACTGACTGCAAGTGCAAACAGAGCGTAGAAAAAACATGGGGAAAAGTGCACATCTTTGCACTCCCGATAATCTTGTACAGTATTTGGAAGCCCGGGTCAATCGTCTTTTGAAGGGCCTGGGAGCCATGCAATGAGATGTGTCTGCCCAGTCTGGGTAGCATGAGGTACTGGAGCATAATGCTGTGGAACACATCCTGCTGTCATCCAGTTTCCTACCCATTTGCTAAATGCCTTATTAAATAAGCACTGCTCTTAACATGGCATGCATGACCACTATTTGAATTGTGGCTACAGTTCTACCAGTGAGGCAGATATTAACTAGCAGCTCTTTTGTAATATGGCCTGTTGAAAGAAATGTGGCAAAAGCAGGATAAGGGATTTTTTAAAGCCAGTTTCTTTTGGGGAACAGGTAACTGAATAATCACTGCCTGCCTACATGTTACTACTGTACTGTGTACCAGTGTTCCTGTATGATCAACTATTTTAATGCTTAAAATGTCCCGTTTTAACTGTGGCTTCACTAATAAAACTTTAATGAATGTTTATTTAAAAAGCACTAGCGATAATCCATTTTTAGTTGTTTCCCCAAAACTGAATTAATGAGAGGTGTTGAAAAGTGAATTTATCCCCCAATTCTTAAATCAAGATACAATGTACTGGCATTAGCAAAAAAAAAAAGAATCTTAGCGCTTTCTATAATAAAAGTTCCATCAAAATCTGAAGCCATCCAGAAACCATTTTTTTATTCAAAGGTGGAATATTTTGGAGGTCTTCATTCTGTTTTCACTATTGGTAGTATCATTTCATACAAAATGAATTTCTGTTCTCTGTCCCACTCCTAGAATGAAAGAGGGAGGCTTAGTAATGTGTGTCAAACTATTCCATTAAAGCAGTTTCCAAAGCATGATATTGGAATGCTAGATTTCACATTCTAGTCCCGTTTGTAAAATCATACCATTAAATCCCCAGGTTAAAGAAATAGGACCATATCCAGTGCTAAAAGAACAGTACATCTAAGAATGTACTGATTACCTTTCGTAAGCACAACTGCAGTTCAACAAGCCCTTGGGGTCCCTAGAAGGTATTTTTGAAGATGAAGAAAAGTTTAACCACCTAAATACTAACTGTTCACATAAATGTTTGAAAAGGCTGGAGAGCCAGGCATAGTTTTGCCTAAAAATCATGAAAGCCTTTTTTGTTTTCAGATCCAAATTAAGAGTTATAAGCCCTTTTCTGTGTTTTAAGGTGATTTGCCTCACTTGTTCTAGCAAGGAGAAGCATGATTGTGCTACCCAAGGCAATATATTCAAGAAGCATCCAACAAATAAAACCATACTTGGACAAGAAACAGCGATGGTAGATATTTGTGAGCAGGAGAACGTGCAGGAAGTTGCCACTTCACCATCACTATTCCAGCTGTAGCAACAAGTGGACGTGATGCTTCATTAATAGAAATAACTATTAAATAAATTAAAACATGAATACTTTTCAGTAACATCTAAAGCAGGGTTTCTCAACCAGGGATCCGTGGAACCCTAGGGTTCCGCGAGAGGTCACTAGGGGTTCCTTGGGAGATCACGATTTATTTTAAAAATTATTTCAAATTTGGGCAACTTCACATTAAAGAGGTAAGTTTCATTATTTTTAGTTTAAGAACACTGTTAATGCATACAGTATATACAGGCCCACACATGAAAAAAATATAATTTTGTGACTTCTGGCCTATATTTAAGACTGAATGTGCAGGGGTTCCCCGAGGCATGAAAAATACTTCAAGGGTTCCTCCAGGGTCAAAAAGTTGAGAAAGGCTGATCTAAAGAGATGAACTGAGTGAATATCTTCATATTCAATGGACTCACAAGTAAAGGCCCTTCTACAGGCAACTATTGAGCCAAATTTTGAACATATCTTAAGATATTTATTAGCAATGTGTTTTGAGAATCACAACATTTATTTACTCTTCTTCATATTGGATAAAGTCACGTTCTTTCCACTTTATAGGAGTGTAAACTTTCACGTAGCCTAATAGCTGCTTGGATCCATACAACCAAAATATTCCATGTGGTTTCTTGTTCTGCTAGTTAAAAAGCTGACATGATTCAAGTGGGAGTGGCTAACGAATACCCCTACCTCCTGTTTGTCCAGTTAACATCAAATTTGGTGGAGTGCAAGTAGGTAAAAACAGGGAGAACTAATTTTCTTCCAATAGTATGGAGCTCAGGGATTTGCTCTTGGATTCTTGGTGTCCTCAGAGCTTGGTTGTTTTCATTTCGTTACCTGGCTTGGTAACTTTCTTCACTTACCGAGTACTGTAGCTGAGCAACAGGGATCATGTACCTTTTCAGATTTGCACTCCCTGGACCCCAAAGAATGTGGGTGTTCAGCAGGTAACAGTCACTTATTCTAATAGAGCATTTATCTCTCCCTAGGGAAGATATACCAGCCATACCCTCAGGCCTTTGTGTTTCATTAAAGAAAAATCAATTACTAGTTCAGTAGTTCAGCTAGCAAAGCAAAAACCTGCAGGCTTTCAGGTGTGGTTGCTATCACAACACTGCTATGCTACGGTCAGGTTTCTGTTCTCATCAAACATGCATGGGTTCTAATTAGATGGCCTCCCCCTCACTTGGATACTTTTTAATACAAGCCAGCACTGACAGTGCAAAGTCAATTTTGAAAGTACATATTTGAACCAGATCTGTCACATGCTTTGTTCTAACATGGGCATTAATCTTGTGTTAACAATTTGAAGCAGCACCCACATCATTTAGCTATAATGTACATTTTGTCCTGCTTCATTCTTCAGGAAGTAGAGTGGGTCTTTACTGCTGATCCATATAATTCTGTACAGACTTCCAAAGAGCACGGACATTTCCCTCACCAAAACCTGTGGCTCCATATCGCTCAATGAGTTCTATGAAGAAAGTCTCTTCTGTAAAAAGAGGTTTAGTGAAGATCTGCATCAGGTATTGCTTCTCGAGCATGCCAGGGCTATTCTGTCCTTTGTCCCCTATTTTCGTATCAAGAAGGATCCCATAGTCTTTCAGGAGCTGAAGATCTTGCCCAACTTGCTGGATCTCCTCCTCTTTGCTTTTCTCACTGTAATATGATAATGGTGGTTTGAAAAAGCTTACTCCTGACTTTGCCATGGCTGCAGCAGTGCCTACAATGTCTGTGGTATAAAGGGCCACATGCTGGATACCAGCTCCATCATGCTCCTCTAAGAAAGTGTCCACCTGGTTCCTCCTTTGCTGCGGCAGTGACTCAGCCAGAACAAATTTACAGTCATGCTCAAACAGTGACAAGCCACCCTCACTGTACTGCATGGCAGTAAGACGAAGGCCCACATCTTCCCCCTGAATTCGATAGCCTTCTGAAGCATCATCTTGCTGGTGGATGAAGAAGCGCTGGAAACCAAGACAGTTTTTGTACCAGTCCAGCACAGCTTGTGAACTACCTTGGGGACAGGCATAGGTGATGTGGTCAAAATGTGTGGTCTCCCTCTCCTCCTGGAATGTCTTGGGGGCAACCTCAATTTCACAGAAACCAGGCAAGAATGGCCCACAATAGTGGGATCGGTCAAGAAGAGTATGGCTGACATTGCCCACAAGGGATCTCACTACAGAGTAAGTAACAAAGCCATTTTCATCTGCTTCAGTAGTGGGAGGGATAAGGATATTGCAGCCTTTCTCCAGTAGATTTTGGGAGATGCCAGGGACATCCTCTACCTCAAAGCAAATATTGGAAGCTGTACTGACTCTGTACTGCAGGTTCACATCATACAGGATCCCTTTATGCTTGTAGCAGTCTGAAGATAAGTCTGAAGGCGAAAAAATTTTCCCGGTCAGCTCCCGCTTTTCATTGACAATAAAAACAGCATCTCCTCTTCGGAAAGCCTGCTGCCTCTTCCACTCTGTTTCCCGTGTAGCAAACAGCTCAAAGCCAAATCCTTGCACCAGATGATTGGCCAGCTGTTGACCCTGAAGGACATGGAATCCAATGTAACACAACCGCTTCAGCACAGCAGACATTATGAAATTTGAGGGTGTTTAGTTGCAACACATCCTTTTGCTATTAAATCTACAAAACGAGAAGAAAAAGGCCAGATCAATATCTTAAGGTGGGGGTGGGGTGGCAGACCAGAATTGGGTGGAAACGGGGGCCTGTTCTACTACTGTGCCAATAAAAGGTTCCCAGATTTCATAGGGAGAGCCAGTTTGGTGTAGTGGTTAAGGCATCAGCCTAGAAACCAGGAGATGTGAGTTCTAGTCCCACCTTAGGCACAAAGCCAGCTGGGTGACCTTGGGCCAGTCACGCTCTCTCAGCCCTAGGAAGGAGGCAGTGGCAAGCCACTTCTGAAAAACCTTGCCGAGAAAACTGCAGGGACTTGTCCAGGCAGTCGCCAGGAGACAAGACTGACTTGAAGGCACCCCCCAAAAAAAAGATTTCATAGGACAGGAAGAGAGTAAAGGTATAATCCTGTTCTGCCGAAACCAGCAGTTCACTTTCCTTTCTTTAGGATGCTGCCACATTCGGTTTTCAAGTACAATAAAGAAAACTTATGTCTTATATTCCTTTTGCTCACTTTGTAGTCCTACCCCAGAATATTCCCACTCTCTCAGAAAAGGAGAGGAACAGGAAACTTAGAGATAACAGAATGCACAATTGGTAAAGCATACAAACAGCAAAAACTGTAACAGCAGCCATGTACAAAGTTTCTTGGCTCCTGCAGTAGACATTTACACCACTCATGCCCACCCCCAGGCAGCCAAAGAAATTCAAAAGCACACAGCTACACTCATTGCCATCACAACTACCCTAGGCAATTATAAAACAAGAGTGCCTCTGAGCATGTGCAACAGAAGCCTTTCAACAAAACCTCCTGCCACTTTTTCAGTACAGCGATATGGTACGCTTTTATATATGACAGTATGAGAAACATACATACGATTATGTAACCAAGTTTCTCCTTTTTAAAAATACCTTTTGTCCTGGATCCCGTCTGAACGAGGAATACAACCCTGAGGAAGAGAACCTACAATAGTGCCTGCTTTACAAGAAAGAGGGACTCTGAACAATGGGAAACCAAAGATTTTTTATAGAAGTTGGAGCTAAGGTAAACGTAAAGGTTCCCCCCGCACATTTGTGGAGTCGTGTCCGACTCTAGGGGCTGGTGCTCATCTCCGTTTGTTAGCCAGAGAGCCAGCGTTGTCCGAAGACACTTCCACGGTCATGTGGCCGCATGACGTGCGCGGAACGCTGTTACCTACCCACCGAAGTGGTACCTATTCATCTACTTGCATTTGCATGCTTTCGGATTGCTAGGTTAGCAAGAGCTGGGGCGAGTGTGGGAGCTCACTCCGTCATGTGGGGCTAGGGATTCGAACCTCCGAACTTGCGATCTTCCTATCGACAAACCTGGTGTCTTACCTGCTGAGCCACCACGCCCCTTTAAGTTGGAGCTACAAGGCGGGAAATCCTAGGAGCCTGATTTGCTGGCCAGGATGGGGAAGCTGGGCAGGTCCTTATCAGCATACCTTCTATTGTTAGGCAAAAGGAGATGGAAGGTTGAGGTCATCAGCTGATAGAGGAGCTGATGGCCCTTACCCTCAAGGACTGCCAGAGAACTTTTAGCCATCTAGATTTTTATCCCATTTATATTTATTGTTAACCTAGCAATTCGAAAGCATGCAAATGCAAGTAGATGAATAGGTACCACTTCGGTGGGAATGTAACAGCATTCTGTGCGCGTCATGCCGGCCACATGACTGTGGAAGCATCTTCGGACAACGCTGGCTCTTCGGCTAACAAACGGAGATGAGCACCGACTAGAGTCGGACACGACTGCACAAAATGTGCAGGGGGAACCTTTACCTTTTAACTGTATTTTTATATTTTTGTATTTGTGCTCTTCTTTGAATTTTAATTCTGGTTTTACTGTAAACCACCCAGAGTTCCCCTTTCGGGGGAGATGGGCGGTAGTAGAAATTTAATGGATGGATGGATGGATGGTATGGAAGGCTGTGGTTCCTCTGTGTCAGTTCCCTTGTTAGGCTGCCCCTGGACTGCGCTGTGAGGCGGCTTCTATTCTTTGGTTTAGATGGGATTGTGGAAGGCTTTGCCTGGGGGCAGGGTGGGCCAATTTGGCCCAATGGGATCAGGCAGAGGTGAACTAGGTTTGGCCCCGATCTCCTCTCAAAGACAGAGAGGAAAAGGGTGCAACCTCCATTTTGTTAGATTTATTTTCTCCACTACACTTTTTAGCCATCCTACAATTTTACTTCACCTTTGTAAGGCTGAATATATTTACCTCTGTTGGGTCTATTTTATAGATCACAACTGAGGGCTTTTCTGTAAGGGGTCTCTGCACCCCTCCAGAATCAGTCCAGAGCTACGTGATCTCATGCTAGGGACATCTTCTACCTCAAAGCAAATGCTGGAAGCTGTACTGACTCTGTACTGTAGACTCACATCGTACAGGATCCCTTTATGCAGCCCAGAGCTACGTGATCTCACGCCGTCCTCATGTTCTGGTGCTGAGCCAGCCGATGTCTTGTTCAGCTGCATATATCCGAAATTGCGCCAAAGACAATCTTCCTGATTGACATGCTGAAGCTGCAGAGCTTGGGGGCCAGCTGGCTGGACTGCACGTTGCTCCCCCCCTGCCTCTTGGCTCAAGGCAGCCTTGCCCAGAGGCTGTGCGGCAGACACTGGTCTTTCATGGCTGCCTTCATGGCTTTGTACCTCCCCCCCCCCCAGACATTCTCTGGATACAACATGAACCCAAAACTTAGATTTTAGTGGGGGCCTGTTGGTCAGCCCTGAGTGTTTCAAGGTTGGTGGCAGTGAAGAGCAGCTTTTGAGAAACCGGGGAGTGACCAGTGGCTCTGTCCTGTCACAGTACAATAAAATTGCCCTATTCTGATTTTAAATATTATTTTTATTTGATCTTATCACTTGATTTTGGTCTGCTTTCTTTGGAATCTCTGGCTATTTGAGGAAAGCGGGTTCCAGGCTCACTTACAGTAAGACAGAGCTTTCCAAACTGTGTGTCACGACACAAAAGTGTGTTGCCACACACAGTCTGGTGTGTCGCCACACAACCCGGAAGCGCTGATCATCATCAGCGCTTCCGGGTTTTCCCGCGGCGACACACCAACGGCGGCGCGCAAAACCCCAAAAGCGGCAGCAGCGCTTCCGGGTTTTTGCGCGCTGCCGCAACAGCGGCACTTCCGGGTTTTCCCGCGACGACACACCAACGGCGGTTGGTGTGTCGCCGCGGGAAAACTTTGGAAAGCCCTGCAGTAAGAAATACTTACAAACTGCTCCTTAAAAAAAAAAAGTTTTCTTGGCAAGCATGCTGCCTTTTAGGCTGTTTAGGATGATCACTAGAGGAGATGAAAGACTGAACATGTTGCATTTTAAAATCTTTTTGACACCTGCTCCTTTACCTTTAAAAATAAAACACGTATTCTCCCGAGAGTCCTCTGTGCAAGCACCGAGTCATTACCGACCGTTTGGAGGGACGCCGCTTTCGCTGACGTTTTCTTGGCAGACTTATAGAGGGGTGGTTTGCCATTCTCCTCAGAACAGGGTGCAAAAAAAAAAAAAGGGGGGGGTCTTTTTTCCCTGCAATAAATCGAAGAAGCATGTTTTGTCAAACCATTCCACTCCCAGTTCCCCATTCCCACTCGCAAAAGAAGGAATGGCTTTCTTACTCTCTCTCGGGCTGCGGCAGCAGAATATTTTCGCGCCGCTCCCCCCACCCCGCCGCCTGCTGGCTCCTGCTGCTGCCGGCCGGCCGATTCCATCCGTCCGCTCTCTCGCCTCTCACCTGACTTAGACTCCGTATTTCTCCCGACTCCCGTCGTATTATTTATTCTCTCCCCTTCCTGCCGAGAATGAATTTCGACGGCGGGTGGCAGAACACCGACTTCTTCACGGCCACGAGTCTTAAAGTAACAGCTCCGCGGCATGGACGGAAGCGGAAGATGTTCGAGGACGGGATTGCATTTAAGGGCACTTGCAATGGATCTTATAGGGTCTGGGCAAGCCCGGACCTTTAAACCCAGTCCTCCCTTTTCAGATGTCAATTGGAAAACAGAAAGGCGCTGTGTGAGGCGAGGCACGCGGCTGGTTTGTGGCTTGTGCGTTTTGAACTTGAAAATTAGTTTTAAACGAGAGGTACTGTATATATTCCTTCCAGGGTTTAGACCTCGGACAATGAAGGTAGTGACGAACGTCCGAGCGCTGCCTGATCTCGACTGCAAAAAGCCCCACAGCCGCTAGATGGCAGCAAAGAGAGATTTTGTTACTGTCTAGCGGTTGTTCTCGTGCTTTGCATCTGAGTCCTAGTCTGTAATCTCAGACTATTCTAGTGGTAAACTTGCTAGGGGTAGGGCAAGGGAGAGGCAGGGGAAAATGAAAATCTGATATGTGACTGTGCTTCTGAAATGCAGAGATGAAGGGAAAGTCAGAAATGCTCTTCATGTGCACAGGACCCAGATTCTAGTCCAGGGCTTTCCAAAGTTTTTCCCGTGGCGACACACCAACCGGTGTTGGTGTGTCGCCGCAGGAAAACCTGGAAGTGCGGCAGCGCGCAAAAACCCGGAAGCCCCTCTGTATTTACATTCATAAAGCCATCTCTTGACTGTAGATGTTGACAATGACATGCCTACCTCCTCAAGAGCGTTCTTGACCTGGCTAGATGTTGTGAAAGGGTTCCTCTTCACCATGAGCAGAATTCTGCGGTCATCCACTTTAGTTGTCTTCCGTGGTCTTCCAGGCCTTTTGCTGTTGCTGAGCTTGCTAGTTAATTCCTTCTTTTTCAGGATGTTCCAAACTGTTGTATTGGCCACTCCCAATGTTTTTGCTATCTCTCTGATGGGTTTATTTTGTTTCCTCAGCCTAATGATGGCCTCCTTCACTCGCATGGACACCTCTTTGGACCTCATGTTGGGAGTTCCAGTGAACAGCTACCAAATGCAAATGTAACACTCAGAACCACCTCCAGACCTTTTATCTGCTTGATTGGTCATGGGGTACCCAGGAAACAGGCCACACCTGGCCATGCAGCTGCTTGTCAGCCATTCGTTCCATTACTTATGAGCCACCAACGATGGGTGTGTGTGTATGCCACTGGCTGTACTTCCTGAATGGTTAGTGCCCCACTTTTGTCAAACCCCTTGAATTACTGCTGGAAGTCCTGACTTCGCTCCCATCTGGGTGTGTTTCTTTTCAACTTCAATGTGGTGGTGTACAGAGGCCAACTGCCAAAACAGTTATCCTTGTTCCAATATTTCTGGTCCTGACTGTATGAGCCTGTTGTTCCTTTAAGATCAGGTCCCACTGCCTTCTTGCATAAGTCACTGGATTCTGAGACTTGGTTGGTAGTAGCATAATTCTGACCCCCAAATCTCCCTTAAGCATTTATTTTTAAACAGACTTTTGAATCTGTTGTTGCTTAATATAATTCACTCATTATTGCTTTTGACTCTTGATCTTTTTTACTCTTGATACAGCAGATACTTTCTAGATGGTGGGATGCAGGCAACGGGTATGTTGGCTTGCAAAGTAGTCTCCAGAGGAGAGATCCTAGCATACGCTGAATAGAGTGAGCACACTTGGGGGAAAACTTTGATTAAAGTTGTGCCAAAACTGTTCTTTCCTATAGTCAGAAATGCTGCATATATCACAGGTACAACTAAGGCAGGGCTTTCCAAAGTTGGTGTGTCGCCGCGGGAAAACCCGGAAGTGCCGCCGTTGCGGCAGCGCGCAAAAACCCGGAAGCGCTGCTGCCGCTTTTGGGTTTTTGCGCGCCGCCGTTGGTGTGTCGCTGCGGGAAAACCTGGAAGCGCTGATGATGATCAGCGCTTCCAGGTTGTGTGGCGACACACCAGACTTTGTGTGGCGACACACTTTTGTGTGGCGACACACAGTTTGGAAAGCTCTGAACTAAGGCTTTTAATCTAGTTGATGCCTTTTCTTTCTTACTAAAAAGCATTACAGGTAGTCCTCGTTTAACGCCCACTCATTCAGTGACCATTCAAAGTTACGACGACACTGAGGGGTACTTACAATGGGTCCTCGTAGTTGCAGCCATTGCAGCGTCCCTGCAGTCATGTGATCGCAAATCAGGCGCTTGACAAACGACTCACAATTATGACATTGCAGCATCCTGCAGTCATATGATCGCCATTCGCGACCTCCACTGCCGGCTTCCGATAAGCAAAGTCAATGGGGAAGCCATCAGGAGGTCGCAAATGGCAATCCCGTGACCACGGGACACTGCAACTGCGTAGGATTCGCCTAAAGACAGCAACTGGGACTGCCGGAACTGCCGTCATAAGTTGGCGACATTGCACCTTACAACCGTGTTGCTTAGCGATGGAATTTTTGGTCCAAATGGTAATCGGTAAGTGAGGACTACCTGTATTTGAAAGCTTCAATTGACTGAAGCCATGATGGGTTGCAGGAGTCGGTATCTATGGGCCTCAATCAAATGACTATAAACTAAATACTTCTCAGTGGCTGTATTTGCATGATAATATTCCTCTAGCACCATAAATTGGTGTTTCAACTGTGTTAAAATAATCCAAAATGGCATACTTTGGGATTTGAACCCAAGTCTCAAACCTATATTAAAGAGCTATACATGGAGCATGTAAATGGTGTTGTGCATGCACTAACCAAGTTTGTGGTGGAGCATGTCATGCAAACACAACCAATGTTCGCTTTATTTAATTTCATTTGTATGTTACTGTTTTTCACTTGAATAATATCCTAGAAATAAAATAACTGACTTTCAAGGCCAATTCAGCATGTTCCTCTGCACCAACTAGCCACCTTTGGACTGGGATCACACACCACACTAAACCATAAATCATGGTTTATTGACTATAGTGGCTGGGTTCACACAGTGGGTTCTGCCAAAGCGAAACAAATCCTAGAGTGTTTCAGAGAATCTAGCTTTAGTATCAAGCAACACTCAGAGCATTAAGAAATGACTTTTCAGTGTAGGAATAGTACCTAGTGAAGAGTCACTTCAATTCACTATGAGAATGGACATCATATGTGCCAGCATAGATGGCACAAGCAAATATTCAGTATCTGTTTCCCATAGTAGCCAGATTGGATGCTTCTGGAAAATTCTGAAGCACGGATGTATGTGTATATATATATATAAAAGGTAAAGGTTCCCCCCGCACATTTGTGCAGTCGTGTCTGACTCTAGGGGCCGGTGCTCATCTCCGTTTGTTAGCCGAAGAGCCAGCATTGTCCGAAGACGCTTCCACGGTCATGTGGCCGGCATGACGCGCGCGGAACGCTGTTACCTACCCACCGAAGTGGTACCTATTAATCTACTTGCATTTGCATGCTTTCGAATTGCTAGGTTGGCAAGAGCTGGGGCAAGTGCGGGAGCTCACTCCATCACGCGGGGCTAGGGATTCGAACCTCCAAACTTGTGATCTTCCAGTCGACAAGCCTGGCATCTTACCCGCTGAGCCACTATGCCCCATGTATGTATATATGTATGTACTGTATGTGTGTATGTACTGTATGTGTGGTGTGTGTGTGCGTGTGCGTGTATATATGTATGTATGTATGTATGTATGTGTGTGTGTATATCCAGAAACAAAAATAACAACACATCGCTACTACAAGAATAGGATGAAAATAAAAGATGGCAACAACAACAACAACAACAACAACACCTCAAATGAGGAAAAGTCTCTCCAAAAAAGCTCGGTCTTTAGGAGCTTGTAGAAACCCAACAAAGAGGGAGCCAGCCTGATTTTCACAGGGAAGCTATTAATGTGGGACTTGCCCCCAAAAGGTAGCCTGAGATACCCCTCTATATAACACTCTATTTCCCAACCCACTTCGTTTTCCATCTCTCCCCCATAAACAGACAGCCAGTACTGGGAGCCACTGAACACAGTCGGTCTAAAGATTTAGTACTTCTGCAAACCTTGGAATTTCCTTTGTGCCTAGGTGATGCTGTTTCGGCTCCATAAGGAACTACACTAATTCTTAATAATTAGAAATAGATGGAATTCTATCCTGCAATTGTTTTAGAATTATTCAGTATCCCATCTGCCTCCCAGAATGTTTCAGAGAAGACAAGGACTTGGAATGCAAAGGAATTTTTCCTGTCCTACAGACTTCATTTCTGATATACTTTACTTGCACCCTAGCATTTCATCATGCAGGATTGTTCTTATACTTGAACCTGGAATAAAATGTCAAATTGTCAATGTTCTGCTAGAGAAATTGCCTCTTCTGAGACCTGCAGTTTGTAACAGCTGCCTCTTTTGCTCTGTCGTGAGGCTGGTTAACATGCCTTAGTATATTTCTTCATATATTTGGAAGTTATTAGGAAGTAGTTGCTGCTTCCTTCAAGAGTATAATATTTTCCTACTTCACTGCCTGGCAGTGCATGGTAGTTCTTCAGCTTCTGTATGTGATGAGTCTGAGGGAAAAACAAGTACAGCTCGGAGGCTGGCAGTGGTAAGTACAAAGCATGGTGCTCTGAATATCTCCAGGGACATGCATGTGGTTGGCTCCCCCCCCCCCCCAGCTATCTCCTTTCTCCCAACCCCTTCTGGGTGGAGAGATCTGGAATGAAAATTAATCTACACCAGGGGTTAGTGCAGAGTTGGGAGGTTAGACCCAACAGAGTAACATTACGAGAGTCCCAGGTTTCTCTGTGGACAGAGCAGAACAACAGCAGGATTCACCAGGAAAAAGGTAGAGTATGACCTTGTTTGGAATTCCATATGCGGAAGAATTTTAGTTCAGTTTCTGCAGATGATCAAGGGTTTTGGATTGGTTCACTGAGAAAGATTACCACCATGAATATGGGCTATAAGGAAGTAAGCGAAGAAGTAAAATAGCACCATTGTTTCCTAGTCAACATCTTGGCTTGTTCCCGAAAGGCACAACTTTGCTACCACGTCACTTTCCATTAGACTGACTATAATGGATACGAGTGTAAAAGGTTTTGAATCTTGCAGTAGGAAGGCACAATAGTGTTTTGCATCTGTATTTTCTGAGCATGGCGCCCTGCCCATCTGCATTATTACCGGGTGGTTTTCTGGAGTGTGGGAAGAGAGAAAAGAGCATGATAGAAGGGAATGGGGGAATGCTAAGCCAATGGTGGGTATTGCACGGAGCTTGTATAGTGTCAGGTACGTGGGGTGGGGGAAACACCATCATCGGCTTCTGGGTATGTCAGCACTGCTGCTGCTAATAGGGCTGCAGATAATGCTCCAGAGCTGTCTGGCTGATAGTGTTACAAGACTATTGGCAAAGAAAATGGTTTGATTTGTCCAAAGTAAGAGGGTGAACTCTGGTTTAGCTAAAGAACTTTCACTTCCTATGTTGCCTCTTTTCTGGGATCAAGACAAAGACATCTAAATATATTTTTTTAATGTACACTGTTTGGTTGTAATTCTGGGATTTGTGATGTATCCTAATTTAATTTTTCCATGAAATCAGGACTTCTATTAAGCTAAACATGTGGGACTCAAGTTCCAGATCTGTTGCTTAGAGCCCCAGAGTTACTTCCTGGAGTCCTGAGTATCCATTTCCGTCAATGGAAATGTAACTTCTAAGCTTAGCTGACAAAAGGAACAAAGAAGGGAACTTGATTCTGATTGAAAGGGTCTAACAAGTGAAAATGACCAACATTTGGGATGTGCAGTGCTGCTTTTTGCTAGGTAGGGATGTGCAGACCAGATTTTTGATTTTCAGCATGTCACTGGGAAATTTATGATTGTACATTTGTTGCTTTAGAGAAGTTTTTTGCTGATCTCATCAGCTACATCCAAACACAATTTTCTTCCCCTTCCCCTCGACCCCTGTAATCTTCCTTCATATTTTTTCGGTCCTCATTCTTTCTTTTTATATGACCAAACACCTGAGTGTATTTCTCACCTTTGTGTTCCCATTCTTTTAGCACTCACCTCACCTCTCTCTTTCCCTTTCTCCTATAGGTATAGTGGATAAAGTATAGTGGTATAAGCTATATACAGTAGCTATATTTCCTTTTCTTTTGTATTATCTCATGTCTTTAATTTCTTTTGCATACTATTTCTTATTCCTTTTCTGCACTGTGCCCAAAAGGGAATAGCATGATGAGTTTATATCTATGTACTAGGGATTTCTTTATTTATTTATCAAATTTTGCCACCGCCCATCTCCCCCCAGAAGGGGGACTCACAAAACATTCAGTGCATGAATGGTTTCATGCACACAACAGCTGGTTTTAGGTGGCTGTGAAGTGATAGAAGCTATAGTAGATGAGGTAGACAACTTGTCTGGAATCTTTCTCTGAAACATCTAGGCTGCAACCCTCAATATATTACTAAGGACTTAACTCCACTGGATAGTGGGATAGCATTGCTTATTTTCTGTGATGCAAAATATGATATGGAGAATGATCTTCTGGAAAAGATCCTTAACTCCGCTCTCTTTTCTTGTAGGCTGAAGGGAGGTAGTCGGGATGGGCTACTTGCCCCCGACCACAAAAGCCTTGCTGCTGGGACTGGTGATTGCTATTACAGTGGCGGAAGGGGTTGTGGTCGAGAACCAAACCAGAATATGCCAACCGGCCCCACTCTGGAAGATAAATGGCATAGACCCAATGGTTGGGATGGAAGGCCAGGTGACAGTGGTGGCTCTTCTGAAGGCTAGCTGACATTTCTGTCTCAAGCAAGCAGCCAGGTGAGTTCAGCCCATAGAGAAGATTGCTTCCTTCAAGTGCTGTAAGTGTCTAAAGAGAAATCACATCTTTGGCATTGAGGTTTCTGCAGAAAATACTGAACTGAATGGAGCACTAATTAAACTGTAGAAAGGACTGATTCTCCATAAATTCCTGTTCAGTAAGATATAAAATGAGCCCTTGGCTGTAATATGTAAGATGTGATATACAAAGAGGAATGGCTATAGTCTCTAACCCAGGGCTTTCAAAAGTTTTCCCGCGGCGACACACCAACCGCCGTTGGTGTGTTGCCGCGGGAAAACCCGGAAGTGCCGCCATTGCGGCAGCGTGCAAAAACCCGGAAGCGCTGCTGCTGCTTTTGTTTTTTGCGCGCCGCCATTGGCGTGTCGCTGCGGGAAAACCCGGAAGCGCTGATGATGATCAGCGCTTCTGGGTTGTGTGGCAACACACCAGACTGTGTGTGGCAACACACTTTTGTGTCGCGACACACAGTTTGGAAAGCTCTGCTCTAACCCATGAATTACAGTACTGCATAATATGTTTTCAGACATCTTATGTCTGAAAACATATGTCAAAAACATATACAGTAGCTGTAATCCCTATAACAGGCCATCTAATGAGACAATAAACTAAAGTGGTGTCTCTTGCTCTACAGGATTTTATCCCAAATTATATAAAGCAGTCTTCTAATGCCTCCAGATGTCTTGGTTTTCAACTCTCATAATCCCTAGAGTTGCAGTCCAACACATCTGAATTGCCACCATCAGCGATGGGTGGGGGCTGGGAGTTACATCTCTGCATGTCCTTTCCTAAATGTTATTGATCTTTTCACAACCAGCCTTGGCAGCTTGCAAGAGAAATTGTCTGGCGATGGTGTGGCCAATGTCAGTTTCATGATTGTGAATGAAAAGACCCCTTCCTCCAGGGCAATGTATTGGGAGCTCAAACGGCATACTCCCGAAGGCATCCCAGTTTACCAGCAACAAATCCTGGAACCTGATGTCTGGCAAATCCTAAAGGGCAACAAGGATGACTTCCTGATATATGACAGGTTGGTACCCGAGACAGGGAAGAATCCATTCAAGTGAATTTGCAAAGATATAACATGATTATAAAAACTCTTGGATTCTACAGTTGGGGCTGAAAGGAATGAACTAAACCTAAACTTAAAAACAAAAATCTATCTATAGAGTGCATAGAGGGCAGAAGGCAAGAGGCATGTTCCTTGTCTACAGGGATATCTTCTTCCCATTCTATTGTTGATAAAAATGCCAGGCCTGTCAAGTTACAGTCATTTCTGTTCACGCATGGATGGACCCTAAAGTGTTCTGAAATAAACTTCTTGCACTTTTCTTCCATGGCATCTGGGCTCTGCAGGTGCAGGAAGCTAACTTTCCATATCCAGTTGCCATACAGTTTTCTGCACTTACCATATGTCGAGGCAGCTGTGCGCTACACACACCGCAAAGACTACTGTGGCAATTGTTCCTGGTATTATCTGGACAGCAGCCAGGAGGTAAGAATTTCAGTCTTCTCTCCCTCTTCAGCTCTCCCATTTAAGCAGGACATTTCTTATTTGCTCAGCTTAATTTTCTGATACTTAAGAATTCTCCAAGGTTTCTGACTGCACACTTCTTACAGTAGGGATGAGACAGCAAAAGGGGAGGTGTATTTCATATTTTCCTTTGCAGTATACAAGAAGAAGCAAAACTGGAGTGTTTCAAAGCATTTTTAATTGTAATAGGAGGGACAGAGCTGAAGGATCTGAAAGAATAACCTCAGAATCAGAC
This sequence comes from Charina bottae, assembly GCA_023362775.1. NCBI lineage: Eukaryota > Metazoa > Chordata > Lepidosauria > Squamata > Charinaidae > Charina > Charina bottae. The sequence goes on from JALMGJ010000003.1 coordinate 61,165,399, forward strand.
ACACGTGAAGGGTACAGATTTAATTATTTAAATCCAGGTCTGCCTCTGTTCCATATTGGCTGAATTCACACATTGTGTTAAGCTATACTTTGCTTAACCATGACTGGTGAATAAACATCAGTTGACTTGATTTGCACAACATGCTATGCCGATACTCATTATGGCTGAATAGGAGATATGAATCAGGTCAAAGAGTAGGTAATGATGGTCAAGGCTAAAGGGACATGTCAACCTGCAGTTTATCGCTCTGTACCCCTGATCTTTTTCTTTTTTCTTTTTTCTTTTTTCTTTTTTTTTAAAACCCCTGATCTTTTTCTGTCTAATATTGGAAGCAAATATAACTAAAACAATAATGTTTTTTGGGGAGAGGAAAGTCGATTAAGTATTTGCTATCAAATGCAAGGATATTTTGCACTCATTGTCCATGATTTTAAAAAAATCCCCTCCTTCCTGCTTCATATATGGTGGAACCATTCTTGCATCTCCTGCCATAATGGCTGAGTTCAATTGTGCCAAACCAAAATGCGGTTTCTTTGTGTCTTAGCTTGTTATGGAAATCCAGCCAGCTAAGGCACGTTTTACGAAGCAGGGATAAAACAGCTGAACAAAATGTTTGAATCTATTACAGTGTAAAACAATCTTCTCATCACCTAGTGACAACAATCTCACTTTTTTAAAACCGCTTTTTTAAAACTTGAAACATTGCCTTGAGAGAGTCAACAGAAGAGTTCATATTTGCTAGATGACTAGCAACACGTTCTGCAAAGCTAGTTCACTTTGGCAGTTTGCACATTTGTTCAACCAATCAGCTGAATATAAATGCACAGCAAGTGGACCACTTCAGATGAATATATATGTGTTCTCCTTCACCCTTAAAATGTTCCATCTGTCTTCATCCTGAGTCCATATTAAAATATATCAGAATTCATTGCTATTTCACAGGTGAATAACACAGCAAGTACTCCTGTGATGACAACTGAGGCTCCCAGCGACAAAGTGAAGACTTGGAAGTATTGAAAGACCAGCCTGAAAAGAAAAATCAAGAGGCACCTAACTTCATAGTCCAGAACCATTCCCACCATGGGGGAATTAGCAGAGCCCGGCTATCCCTCCATTCTCAAAACTATTCAGAGAACCACCAAACAAGGGAATCTCACTAAATGTTTACAGTATGGAAATAAACTCTCAACTGTTAGGAACCCCAAAATCTTACTTTGCTCCCATGCACACTTTCTAGCAAATAGGAAAAAAGGAAAAATAAAATGATGTCAAGGAAATGCATTCAATAACCACCTCCTGGCCCTGTGCTTTTGAGCCATGTCACTAGGGTGACCAGCTCCTCTTCCCCTTTTTTTTGGTGAGGAAGTAGATCAGCCACACAGAGTATAACTAGAATCTTTTTTTTAAAAGGAAAGTGTAAACATTTCCTTTTTAACTTTAAATAGGCACATGCAAAACATTCAGTGGTTGAGGAGATAAAAATATAGAGCTGCTAAAATTGCAAACAGAGTCTCATAAGGAAATTCTAATAGAAAAATAAACAAGAAAATATAAAGTTCTGACTGACCACAAGATGATAGATATGCTACTAGTATAGAACCAACTTTGATGTAAAGGGATGCTAATTTGCATGAAACACAAGGACTGAGTTACAAAATCTTTTTTTTAGCAAAGGAGGGGTTGAGGAAATTTGCTGATTCTCCTGTCCATGCCTGAGAGAAGATGCTGCTTTGAATTTCTGTGCTGGTAGCTTGCCTCTGACCTGAGGGGCTATCAGGCAGGCTGCAAAAGTGAAAATAAGGGGTCAGTGGATACCTGCCCATGTGTTTTACAGCCATCAGATGTCTCTCTTAACAATTGCTTATTTCCCTATGCACTTAGTCTTCTGCTGCTGGGAAGTCAGTTTTGATCCCCCGCCTTTACATTTCCTGCTTTTCTGCACTCAATGAAGTATGTAGTGTAACCTAAATATTGCAGTCACTGCAGTCTGAAACTGTTCAGAAAAGTAGTTAATCAAAATGGAAAGATGGGATGAGGATCAGAACTAGGATTTGAGGAAGGGTGACAGACTAAGTGAGGGGAATGGAAATAGAGGGAGCTGATTGGGTCTGGCGCCCTTAATTTGGCACACTAATATCCATGGACCTGAATGGCAAATTGGAGGATTGTGTTTTTTGTGGTACTTCTGGAAGGAAAAGGTTTGCTAGAATGGAGAGAATAAAATGGAATTAACTGGGTTTACAGAAATGTTACTTGCTTCTATGTATATTTCACTGTATGTAGTCAGACAAGGTTTGGGGTGAAGCTGGAATAAGTGGCAGCACATTATGAGATGAGCTGGTGGAGAAAGTTAATTCTTGACATAATATTGGCAAAAGTAATGAAAATGGATGCATCATGTATTGAGTACAAATAATACTGTATTCTGGTGGAAATAAATTATCTGAAATTGCATTTGAAGTCTTCATTTGCAGTTATCTTCATGGATCAGAAGCGTTACAAACTAAAGCAAAGTATTTTATTTAAAACATGTGCACACACGAATATGACTCCTGTACATTAATTTTTGCTTAGGATAGCAAAATTTTAAAAACCATCCCTGGCCATGAGCTCCTATCCAACTCTTCTGATATTCTTCCACTTTGGATCTTTTGCGCTCTATGTCTTGTTTGCCTTTACAGCAAACTGCACAAACACCCTGAATTATCTGTGTGTGGTTAACATGGTTGTAAAATATTTGCTCAAGCTTATTCTTTAACTGACCTCTTCATTTCCCTATAACAGCAGTCCACTCAGAAGAAACTGCTGTTTAGTTTTGGGTTGTTGTTTTTTTACTATATTTATCCTCAGAACAACCAGAGATTGCCAGACACCTAACACCCAAAAAAGAAGAACACTCAAAAAAGAACCAGTAAGTAAAATTAGTAATAATAGAACAAGCTCTACTTACAGTAGATGCCAAACCAATTTTGGAATGGGATTTCCAAATTTGATTGGGCAACAATTGCTAGATCTCTCTTCCTCCTTTCTGAAAGAATCAGATTACCAGCATGGCTTTATAACAGTTTGTCCCCTTGAGGCTACACTCCCCCACAAAAACAACTCCAACTTTTGTAAAGAAGGGACAGGGTAAGAATTTTACAAACAAGAATACCTTAGACTTTATATCTAGGCAATGTCTTTTGACATTACAGATAGTACTTTCTATATTTGACTACTTAACACAATAAACAATGATATGGATTCCTTGGAAAAGGCTTTTGAAACATTTACTCAGAAGCATCTAGATAAATTAACACTGCTTCAGAAAACATAAAACAGTGATATTAAGAGAGAGCAGCCTGCATGCAGCTGGGAGAATCACTCTAATTCTACTCCCAGCTGTAAATTTAACAGGACAGAGGATAAAACACAGAGGGAATCTTTATTACTGGGTGATGGAGAGAGACAATAAATAATAAAGGCAATAAAGAGCAAGCAGACCCTTCAAACTAACTGGGTCTCTCTATGTATTGCCCCTACTAGAGCCAATCACAAGGCCTTTGGGGTAAAGAATCCTTGTTTTGTCTCTAAGCCAACACCTCCACCATCAATATCATTTGATTGGCCTACTGGCAGCTGAATGGTTATCTAGGGAAAAAGGATGTAAGAGAGTTTTGACATTTAAGTACCCCACAATACCTGGTATGCTGCTTAAAATGAAACTGTTTTTAGGTTCTTTTCAAATATCACTGCTCCACATGTTTCACAATGACAAAAAGTGCTCTCTCTTTCAATTGCCTCCCTGAGCTGAAGGTTTTTCTTCAAGCTGTAAGAACAAAATGCCTATTACAAGTAACCTTGAGAGCTCAACGTTGACAAAGAGCAATTCAGATAAACCCCCAGAGATAATTACAGAGAGGAGGAGTACAGAAGAAGTACAGAAAAAGCTTTGGAGGCAATTGACAAATTCTGAGCAAGATGAAATAGTGAGAAAATTAGAAAATTTCAGACACTCTTGGAAACAAACACTGCAGCAGAACCTTTGAACGATCTAATGGCAACAACTTCAAAGAGGGGCTGCAATAATCATAATCACCAGTGTATTATTGCTGGCACATTGCAACCAATGGGCATCACAGAGCAGAAAAGGTCCCAGTTGTGGAAGAGCAGGCAGCTGGAACAAAATTGCAGGCCCCTGTGCTGCCTTCTTTCCCTCCCATTTGAGCCTTTCCCCCAGCGTTAGCCCGGCCAGTTGCCAGTAAAGCTGCAACCTTGACACAGGTGTGGGAGGAGACAAGTGCTTTGGAGCTCTGCAGCCACCAGCAAACAGATTACAGCAGCCAAGGCACTTTTCCTTCAGAAGGAGTGGATGGTCCCAAAGAGAGGAAAAGAAGTATAGAGGCCCAGCAAGACAAAGCACAATGTAAAAAAGGTGCAAGAGCTGTATGTGCTGGCCATTAACAGAAAAAGAAGAAATCTCAAAGAGAGGAGACAGAACAGGCTTAAGAAAGAAACACTGATGCATACTAGTAATAGTATAGAGCAGAGCTTTCCAAACTGTGTGTCCGGACACGCTAGTGTGTCGGTTGCAGTGTCTGGGTGTGTTGCAGCTCCTGCTGCCTCCAAACCTGCTGTGATTCCGCGCAGGTCCTAGTGCCTGCCTTGTGCCTTGCTGCCTCCAAACCTGCTGTGATTCCGCACAGGTCCTAGTGCCTGCCTTGTGCCCTGCTGTAAGAGTGTGTCGCGAAATGATGCATGTCTAAAAAGTGTGTCACCAACATGAAAAGTTTGGAAAGCTCTGGTATAGAGCATAGTATATATGTAATTGTAATAAAGTAATAGGTAACAGAGAACATGGGGCGTGGTGGCTCAGCGGGTAAGATGCCAGGCTTGTCGACTGGAAGATCACAAGTTTGGAGGTTCGAATCCCTAGCCCCACATGATGGAGTGAGCTCCCGCACTTGCCCCAGCTCTTGCCAACCTAGCAATTCGAAAGCATGCAAATGCAAGTAGATTAATAGGTACCACTTCGGTGGGTAGGTAACAGCGTTCCACGCGCGTCATGTGGCCACATGACTGTGGAAGCGTCTTCGGACAACGCTGGCTCTTCAGCTAACAAACGGAGATGAGCACCGGCCCCTAGAGTCGGACACGACTGCACAAATGTGCGGGGGGAACCTTTACCTTTTTTAACAGAGAACAGGTAATAGTAATAGAGTATAATATATTGAATATAATAGTATAGAATATAGTAGTCTTAATAATAGTAATAGTTAAAGCAATGGTATTCCCCGTAGTAACCTATGGCTGTGAGAGCTGGACCATAAGGAAGGCTGAGCGAAGGAAGATAGATGCTTTTGAACTGTGGTGTTGGAGGAAAATTCTGAGAGTGCCTTGGACTGCAAGAAGATCAAACCAGTCCATACTCCAGGAAATAAAGCCAGACTGCTCACTTGAGGGAATGATATTAAAGGCAAAACTGAAGTACTTTGGCCACATAATGAGAAGACAGGATACCCTGGAGAAGAAGCTGATGCTAGGGAAAGTGGAAGGCAAAAGGAAGAGGGGCCGACCAAGGGCAAGATGGATGGATGATATTCTGGAGGTGACAGACTCAACCATGGGGGAGCTGGGGATGGTGACGGCCGACAGAAAGCTCTGGCGTGGGCTGGTCCATGAAGTCACGAAGAGTCGGAAGCGACTGAACGAATAAACAACAACAATAATAGTAATAGTCATAATTGTCATAGTAATAGTATAGAGATAGCAATAGAACAGAATATAGGAAGCACTCACATATCATTCTTATGTGTTTGTTTTTACAAAATAAAACATCTCCCCAACCCTTATAGGGAGATATAAAGAAACCACCTTGTCCAGGGTCCAGTATTTTTGTGTCTTTCTTGAGTCTGGGTCAATCTAATTGGGTACAGTTTAAAAAAAACCTGTGACACCAGTGGTCTGGGCCTTTATTTAAAATAGCATAACTACTCTCCAGAAAGTTACCCATCTCCACTATTGGACCAGCACCAATCTAAATATGGGAAATGTAATTTTGCAGGTTTTTGCTTGAAAATCCAGTAAATTGGATTTTCATATCTGAAACAGAGCTGCCTCTGGAGATACAATGGGAAGTCACATATTGGTCAAGCACAAAAGCAAGCACAATAGCTAACAAAGCCCTCTCTCATGGACTTTTAAATTCTCAAAAAGATTTTAGAATGGTTGGTACTCCAGATAGTGATCATTTGTCTCTGTCTTTCATTGCTTCCTTTAGACCAGTGTTCCTCAACCTTGTCAACTTTAAGATGTGTGGACTACAACTCCCAGAATTCCCCAGCCAGCCATGCTGGCTGGGGAATTCTGGGAGTTGTAGTCCATATATCCTAAAGTTGACAAGGTTGAGGAACACTGCTTTAGACAACAAAGTGGAGCTGATAAATATCCCTTGTCATCTGGACTCAGAGACAGTTCTATGCTTGGGCTGCATAAGATGGTCAACTAAGAGCACGGCCTTGAAAGAGCGTTTGAACTCCACTCATTTAAACTGAATACAGCCCAGCTAATTACTGCCCAGTGAGTCTGCTTAACATAAGTAAAATCTATGCTAGACACCTTTATTGGAACCTGCTAGACTGCCTAGTGGAGGAATAGACAAGGTTTCAACAGACAAGGTTTCAACAGACAAGGTTTCAACAGGCAGGGTTTCAGGCAGGCTGCTCTGTGTTCAATCAAGGATTGATATTGTCCCATTTGGTTGAAATATATACTCAATCACCTATGTCAGCCCTTTTGGTCTTGGTAGATCTCAAGCAAGCCTTTGACTCTTATCTCTAGAGCAACTCTTTGGAAGAAATTCAGAGCATCTACAATTGACAGATGGTTACTGATCTTATTATATACATTTCATAAGAACACCAGTTTGAGAGTGAGATGTACCATAACTGGGCATCTCTCAAATGTAGTGCCAACTAGCAAAGGGGTTAAACAAGGGTGTATTTTGGCCCCACTATTTTTTAATTACTATATTAATGTGACGGTAGATGCCTTAAGCAAGGAAGAGTTTTACACCCTCAAAACTAGCTATATCTCTACTGCTTTATGCAGACAATGCTGACATACTGTCACAGACACCAGTAGGTCTTAGAAGAGCCATAGAATCATTGGTCCATTTCTGTAGGAAACACTTGTTACATATTAACTATGAGAAAACAAATGGAATATGTTTTGCAAGGCCTTCAAAAAGTTCCCTTGGGCCTTCAAAGGATACATAATTGAACAAGTCCTTTGTTTAAGTACTTGAGATTCATGCTACATTATTCAGGGAAAAAACATACTCATATCTCTCAGGTTGCCTTGAATGCTCAGAAGAGCTCAGTAGCAATCCACTCTTTCTTTTCCTCTAGAGGAGCCCAGAATGTACCAGCTGCTTTGAAGCTTTTTGAAGCCAAGACACTGTCACAGCTCCTCTATGCAGTGCAGCTAAATCCAGATGTCAACTATGAGAAACTGGAGAGAGTTGAAGCTGGCTTTCTAAGAAAATTATTTCAGGTAGCAAAATGGGTGTCTCACACTGCTGTACATTTGGAGGCAGGGTTTATAACAAGGGTATGGCTATGCTTGCTTAGATATTGGCTGAAAGCCAAGATTGTCACTTACAGCTCAATTGGGGCACAGCAAATTTAATTTTAAACCAGCATTATATCTGGCCCAACTTAGAATTAACAAACTTGGGGAGGGGGGCACTTTACACTATTGCAGTTACCATCAGCAATGTCAAAGGGTAAATACCCCAAAATCACCTATGCTGAAAGGCTTTGTCCCTAAAAAGATGGGAGCCCTAAATAACGGGATCATATCCTACTGTACTGCAATTTTTATATAGACACCTATAATATTAACGCCTCTTTTAGCCCATTTCCAGGCCAAACAGAAGAATTCTATATGCAACTTTGCCAGATAAAGATCCCAAGACAAACTGCTGCAAAGTTTACATTTGTAGCTTGTAGAATTCACACACTGTTGACAGCAAAGTACAGTAGGCTATGCATGAATACAAGCCTTTCTATTATGTGTGCTACACTGCAATTTGTACTACTGTATATGCTATTTTTCTTTTTTCTAATGAAGTCTGGGTCAGTGACCCACAATAAAATGTGATTGACTGACTGGCATAAATCAAGCATTAAAAAACCATGCATTTTTAAATAAACATATACATTTATTTATTTATTTGGTTCATTTATATACTACAAACACTCCTAGCATAGGTGGCCACAGGGTTTAACCAGTATGCTAATAAATAATGATCTACATTCATAAACCTAGGAACCTTGGCTGGAAGAGATATATACTGGTGTTGTGGTTAAGGCACTGAGCTAGAAACCAGAAGACTGTGAGTTCTATTCCTGCCTTAGGCACGAAGCCACTTGGCAAACCACTTCTGAAATCTTTCCAAGAAAACTGCAGGGGCTAGTCCAGGAGGTCACCAGGGGTCAACAATGACTCAAGACTCAAAGCATTTGCTTTTTTAAAAAATAACTTTATTAATTTTCAAAGTATAGTTAAAATACAAAAGATAGAATATAGAAAAGATAGAGTACAGAGCTAAAGAAAAAAGAAAAACTATAAAAGTGCAGAATTAGATAGAAAACAGAAAAAGAAAGTGACTTCTGACCTTCTCCAACACAGATATAAATGCATATTATACAAATACAATCTCTTACCATTAATTAAACCTTAGTAACATTATTTCTATAAAATCAAACCATTTAATCATCAAAACCCAAAGTCAAACTCGTTCTTTTCAGACACAAGCAAATAATCCAAAAGTGGTTGCCAAGTAGAAACAAATCGAGACACTGTATTTTCTATGTATAAACTACTGTTGAGAGGGGAAATGGTGGAAGAACAAGTTAAAGATTGTATGATTAAATGGGCAAAAAATATCGGTCATAACATACACATGCAGCAATGGGAAAATATGTGGTCTCAAAATTGGAAAAATCAGATTATACCTACGATACAAGACTGGATGTTAAAAGTGATGGACATGGCAGAAAATGATAAATTGACATGTTTATTAAAAGAAAATTCAAATTATTATTTTCTTAAAGAGTGGAAACCATTAACGGACTATTTGCAAAATGCAGGAGGGGCAAAGCTTATATGGGGATTTGAAGATTAAAATAATATAAATTCATATATTAGACAAGAAATGTTTTTCAATATTATATATAGACATAGCATGTAAGATAATTTTTTTTAAATTAACCTGACCAGAGATAAATCGGAAGTTGACTAATTTCGATGTTTCATCTTTCTCTTTTTTTCTTTTGCTTTACTACACTTTTTCTCTTCTTTCTTTGATTTGTACTTCTATTTCTTTTTCTTTTTCAAACTTTTATCTATGTATATTTAAAACTCAATAAAATATATTTTTTAAAAAAGGAAAATATGTGGTCTAAAGGATTGAAGTTTACTCTGTGTTATAATTTGAAAGAAAATTTCTATAAGATGATGTATCGATGGTATATGACCCCAAAAAAACTTGCAAAAATATATGGGACTGTTTCTAACACAGGGCTTTCCAAAGTTTTCCTGCAGCGACACACGAACCGCCGTTGGTGTGTCGCCGCGGAAAAACCCGGAAGTGCCGCCATTGCAGCAGCGCGCAAAAACCCGGAAGCGCTGCTGCCGCTTTCAAGTTTTTGCGCACCACCGTTGGTGTGTCACCGCAGGAAAACCCGGAAGCGCTGATGATGATCAGTGCTTCCGGATTGTGTGGCGACACACCAGGCTGTGTGTGGCGACACACTTTTGTGTCGCGACACACAGTTTGGAAAGGTCTGTTCTAACAGTTGCTGGAAATGTAATAAACAAGAGGGGTTGTTTTACCACATGTGGTGGACATGTAAGATTGCAAAGAAATTTTGGACCCAAATACATACGTTGGTGCAAAGTATACTACAAATACAGATTCCGTTTAAACCAGAATTATTTCTGTTGGGAATATTGGATTTACAAATAGAAAAACATTTTGTTAGAATTATACAATATATGATAACAGCAGCAAGACTTCTTTATACACAATTTTGGAAAACTCAGACTTTACCAACAGTACAAGAGTGGATGGTAAAATTGATGGACATGGCAGAAAATGATAAATTGACTTGTTTATTGAAAGAAAACTCAAGTTATCAATATCTCAGAGTGGAAACCATTGATGGACTATTTGCGAAATGCAGGAGGGGTGAAGCTTACATGGGGCTTTGAAGAGTAGATTAAATATAATAGAGTATATTAGACAAATAATTATTTCTATCTATTGTATGAAAAACCAACATTTAAGGCAGATTCTTTTATCAACATGACCAGAGATAGATTGGAAGTTACCTATTTTTTCATATCTTTTTCTTTCTCTTACTTTACTACACTTTTTCTTTTCTTTTTCTTTATTTTGTATTTCTTTTTCTTCTTTTTCTTTTTCCATTTCTAACTTTTAACTATGTATTTTAAAATCCTAATAAAATTTATTAAAAAAAAAAGAGAGACACGGTATTTTCTCTTAACAGCTTTGTTAACTTTGTCATTTGAGCCAATTCCATTAATTTAACCATCCATTCTTCCATTGTGGGGATTTGTGGATCTTTTCATCTTTGTGCATATAAAAACCTTGCTGCTGTTATCATATATAAAAGCAAAATTCCATGCTGTTTCTCAAGCTGTTTATCCATCAGTCCCAAGAGAAACAGTTCTGGTTTCTTCTGTAAGACCACTTTAAAAATCTTTTGAATATTAACACATATTTTATCACAAAATTTTTTGGCCTTCTCACAAGTCCACCAAAGTTGGTAAAAAGTTCCTTTGCCAAGAGAGCATTTCCAACAAACATTTGTTACCCTGTTATACATTTTTGACAACTTATCAGGAGTTAAATACCAGTGATACATCATTTTATAAAAAATAAATTTTAAATTATAATTCAAAGTAAATTTCAGACCTTTATTCCACATATTCTCCCATTGCTCCAACATAATATTGTATCCAAAATTCTTAGCCTGTTTAATCATACATTCTTTAACCTGTTCATCTTCTAAGTTCATTTGTAACAAATCAAATCAAATCAATTTTTATTCGGTCATAGACCAGCAAATAAAACAGAAGATTCACAATAAAACAGAAGATTCACACATTTGTAACATCTTATATGTCTTTGTGATAACATGTTCATCATTTGTACAAAGTTCCATTTCAAACTGAGTTATTTTATTGACAAATTTAAAAGTCTTTTTGTCCACTTTAAATCGTTCTAACAGTTGCACATAAGTAAACCAATGACAAGTAAAACCTTCCAATTCTAATTGTTCCTTTGTTTTAAGTTTAGGTTCACCCTCTTCGAAGTTCAACAAATCTTTATAATTTAACCAGCTTGTTTTCCCTCTTCTAACAAATGCTTCTTGAGGTGAGAAGACTCGAAACATTTGTACTATTTATCATCTGCTATGAAAATTAGAGCATTAATCTGTGGTTTTATACACTGGAATAAAATTACTACATATTCATTTTGGTTAAAAACTACCTTTGTTTTTAATAACTGCATAACAGAGTGAAATATAAATGAATGTTAAAATGAAATGTATGAAATGAATGAATGTTGAGGTTATTGTTTTTCTATCTTTTGTGCAATTGTTCAAAATGCTCTGTCAGGGAAAAAAGGAACTGTTAGTCCATGCTGCTCTTCTGCTCAGCCAGGAAGAATTAAGAACTTGTGGTAAAAGGTTTATGAGGGTAACTAGAAACTGACACTCTAAACCAGCCATAGGAAGCCTTGAAGTTTCAGCTCATAGTTAAAATGTGCTACAGCTGTAGAAGGATATTGTCTCCTTGGGGCCAGCAAATTGGTAATATGGCATGTGATTTCCATGTGGAAGGTCTGAGATCAGATAGTAAAGGTTCCCCTGCACAGTTGTGCAGTTATGTCCGACTCTAGGGGCCGGTGCTCATCTCTGTTTGTTAGCCGAAGAGCCAGCGTTGTCTGAAGACGCTTCCACGGTCATGTGGCTGCATGACGCGCACGGAACGCTGTTACCTACCCACCAAAGTGGTACCTATTAATCTACTTGCATTTGCATGCTTTCGAATTGCTAGGTTGGCAAGAGCTGGAGCTAGTGCGGGAGCTCACTCCGTCACGCGGGGCTAGGGATTCGAACCTCCGAACTTGCGACCTTCCGATCGACAAGCCTGGCGTCTTACCTGCTGAGCCACCGCGCCCCTCTGAGATCAGATAGAGCTGGCAAAAACTCCCTGCTGAAAGCCAGAAGAATTGCTAGTGCACACAATGCTGAGCTTGAAGGACCTGACCTGGGTGTACGGCAGATTCCTATGAGTTGTTCTTCCTATATTACTGCTCTAGATGGGATAGTAGCGGGGTTCTTCCCCCACTTTCCAAATTCTGTTCTTTTTCTTTGAATAAACTTAGCAGCTAAGTTTGCACAGTAAATATGGTGTTCACCAAATAATAATAATGGCTATCTTGTGCCCATTTGAATACCAGCAGCAAGGAGGAATCTAGTACTGTTCTAGACTAACAGCTCTATTTCTTAAAAATTCTTACCATGAATAAATTCATTCTTTCCAGCTTGAATCTGTTTTAATTTCAAGCCCTTAGACCTTAGCCTGTTCTACGGAGGCAGTGTGGTGTAGTGATTAAGGTGCTGGACTAGGAATCAGGAGACTGAGGTTCTAGACCTCTCTTAGGAATGGAAGCCAAACTGGGTGGCCTTGGGTCATTCATCCTCTCCCCAAAAACAGCAGCAGGTTCTGTGAAAATCCAGCTGAAGAACAGCCCCCTTGTTGCATTAGTATGCACTAACTACTTCACTATGGGCACTAGACAAGCACAGTACAAATAAGCAGAATCTGCAACTAAGCAGGCCAACTGCTAAGACGACCTTGTTCTGCTCTGTTTCAACAAAAGACAAGTTCACGCCCCCTGCACAGGACATCTTTTTAAATATTTGTAGATCACTATCTTATCTTCCCTTAGCCTTTTCTTTTGCAAGTTAAACACAAGCAGCTGTTTTATCCATCAGTTTTTAAACCCTTTACCACTTTATTTCTTTACAAGGCTTATAAACTACTCCAAGAGAAGCCAACTTTGAACAGCATTTAATTCCCCATCTTCGGAAATTCAGCTCAGAACTGTACCCAGTGCTCCAAGGGTGGTTCAACCAATGCAGTTTCCCTAGTTTATCTCATGTACTTTCTAGATCAATGAGCAGCCAAGAAGTGCTTGTGGCCTTAGAATCTGGCCTGCTTCAGCAGCATGCAGAGTGTCTTGTAGCAGGATTTTGGCTTAGCCATTGGGGTTGTAAACCAAGGCAATGTTCTAACATGGTGTGCTTACAGTCACAACTCATGAAAGAAATTAACCATAGAGGTGTAGTCAGTCAGGTTTGTAAGTCAATGAAAACACCTCTCTGCAGAACAAATACGAGACATTAACAGTCTGTCCTAGAGGAAATTCTACTTTTATCAGCAGAATATCTTAGCTCGAGGATTGGTATCTGGAAAGCTTCTACCTTGGAGAAATTGTTTTCCTAATCTTTGACAGGTCAACATTTAGAAACCCTCTTCCCTTGGGGCTGTGGGGAATAGCCTAGCACAGAGCTTTCCAAACTTTTCATGTTGGTGACACACATCATTTTGCAACACAGTAACAACAGGGCTCCCCACCCCCCGGCCCACGTGATTGGCTCCTGCCTGCAAACCCCGCCCCCAGCCCACACAATTGGCTCCCGCTTGCAAACCCCGCCCCCCCAGTCCGTGGAAAAATTGTCTTTCACGAAAGCGGGCCGGGCGGCGTAGCCGTGGTGTAGGGCTGAGCGGCAGGCGCTGCTTCGATTGCAGGGCGGAGAGGCAAGGCAGCGGCGCTTACCGGCGGCACGGCAAGGGCTGGGCAGGACTCCAACAGGGACTCTTCAGTGGCAGCGGCCGTCTGCGCTGCTCAGCCCGCCTCTCTACCCTCCTTTGGCGCGCGCTGATTGGCGGGGGTGCCTCTTCTTCTGGTTCCCCCCCATCAGCGCTTCCGGGTCGTCTGGCGACACACCGAGACATTGCCACACCAGAGTTTGGAAAGCTATGGCCTAGCAGCTGCATGGCTGCTGTAGCTAAAGGTCATCTGTTGTCAGAGTAGTTCAGTTCTGTACCTGTCCTTTAGATTCAAAACTGCTGGACTAAGTTGATTAGTTGCTTAGCAAAGTTTTTCAAAGCACTTTGCTGCCTGAGACAAAGCATAAGATTGTTCCAAAGCTGCCCCCACCCCCATGCAGGGTAACCAGTAACATCCTTTGTGACAAGAGCTTGGTGTCAGCCAACCAGACCAGGTGAGCAGTAAGAACACTTTGATCCTACTGAGACACAGGCTCAGAAAGAATGGTTCAAGGGAGGTAGCTATTGCTTTCATTCCGCTTAAGGTAGCCTTACCTAACCTGCTACTCTTCAGATATGTTAGACCCCATGTGGGATTCTGTAGTCCACTGCATTTGGAAAGAAACAAGCTAGAGAAGGCTGATCTAGCAGAGGCACTTGTTGCCAAGACAATCATCAAGTCACCTATCAGCCAAGCTGAGGTTACTATGCACTCCATGCATCCAATGAAGTGAACTGTACATCTTTTAATAAAAGTTCATCTGATATGAATAACCGACTTCAAACTTCATACTAAATCACTCTGTATTAATCATGGTTTTTTTAATGAGGCATAAGTAGCTGGGTTCTCACATTGCCATAAGCCATGGTTTACAGTAGGTGGGTTTACCCAGTATTAGAACTATACAAACCATATTATGGCTTAGTGTGGTGAATCAAGGGCACATCGATTTTTCACCCAGTATTTTTTTTTTCACAGTTCTGGAGTTGTTGAACAAATGGGATGGTAGCAGACCTGGTTATTTAAATGTAATGTAATTAAAGTAGTAAAGGTAAAGGTACCCCCTGCACATTTGTAATTAATTACCTTAATGCAATTACTCAACCATATATTAATGGGACTAAAGGTTCCCCCCGCACATTTGTGCAGTCGTGTCCGACTCTAGGGGCCGGTGCTCATCTCCGTTTGTTAGCCGAAGAGCCAGCATTGTCCAAAGACGCTTCCGTGGTCATGTGGCCGGCATGACGCACGCAGAACGCTGTTACCTACCCACCAAAGTGGTACCTATTCATCTACTTGCATTTGCATGCTTTCAAATTGCTAGGTTGGCAAGAGCTGGGGCGAGTGCGGGAGCTCACTCTGTCACACGGAGCTAGGGATTCGAACTTGCGATCTTCCGATCGACAAGCCTGGCGTCTTACCCGCTGAGCCATTGCGCCCATTTTATTAATGGAACTAGGGACAACTTAAAAAGGAGCACGCACAATGCTGAATTCTCCCTTCAAGTATGGCTCAATTCCCTCTACCCTTCCCCATTAATTGTTCAGATAAGCTCCAATAACAGAAATGAAATTGGTTTGAAAGTGCTAACAATGTGAAGATTATGAAGCAAAAGTGTTACAGGCTGCAATCATATCACCATTTTGCTCTAAAAATGCAAACACAATGCTGCATCTATTTTGGCCTAGAGCAGCGAAGTGTTAATTGCAATTTCAGTTTAAGCAATCTGCTCCACTTCACATGGTCAGTCATAACCTCAATTAAAAATTAGCTGCTGTAACATTTGTGACACTTAAAACAAATCCAACCTTCTTAAAAGTTTCAGTTTTGCTCTAATTCAGTTAAATCAAGATCTGCTATACAGGTAGTCCTCACTTAATGACAATTGAATTTTGGTTGCTAAGTGAAGCGGTCATTAAGCAAATCCAACCCAATTTTACGACTCTTGCGGCAGTTGTTAAGCAAACCACATGGTTGTTACAAGTTCCCCATTGATTTTGCTTGCCAGAAGCCAGCCAGGAAGGTAAAAAATGGCCATCACGTGACATTGCAGCGGTCATAAATGTGAACTGGTTGCCAAGCGCCCAAATCATAATCACATGACCACAGGGACACTGCAACAGTCCTGAGAGAACCAGTTGTCAGTTTTCTCAGCACCATCGTCTGAACCATCACTAAACAAATGGTTGTTAAGTGAGGACTACCTGTACTATAATACAAGATTTATATTAGCCTTTATTACCTTTATTATGAAACCATTTGCAGGTTCTTAAAAAAATTCTGGTACCATCCTAGATGTTTATTCAAAGCTCTTTTGAGGGCAGGATAATCCAGAGTTGATATTAACATCTGGACATCTTTTTGTATTCCTGGGCTTGAAAAGATACCAAAACTATGGCACCAAGATATTTTTTTTTAATTCCCAAAATACAATTGATGCCTATTCACTAGATTGCACAAAATACATAGGTGGGAAAAAACCGCTAGTGACAGAGGGGTAGGTAATGTAACACAGATTCAAGGCGGCCTTTAGACCCCATATCATACTTGCAGCACACTGGCCACAAATCAACCAGACACATTTGTACCTAATGTACTATAATAATCCAGCCTAAAATTAATTCAGTGTTATCGCATGAACACAGAAAACTATGCTGATAAAATCATAGAAATTTAATCAGGCAAGTGGTTCATGTAAAAACCACCTTTTTAGTGATCTTTATTCATGATTACCTTGAAAGTGACAATATTTGATACAACTGAAGGAGAGAAGCGAAAGGGCAGGTCTAGGCAGCAAGGACTGATACTCACATATTGGTTGATAAAGTATTGTTCCCCCTCCACTGGCGAGAAAGAGCATTGCAGCTTAAAAGTGTCTTAACATAATCATACAGGTAGCGCTCTCTTACCAACCGCAATTGTTTATTCGTTCAGTCGTTTCCGACTCTTCGTGACTTCATGGACCAGTCCACGCCAGAGCTTTCTGTCGGCTGTCACCATCCCCAGCTCCCCAATGGTTGAGTCCGTCACCTCCAGAATACCAAATTATGGCAACCAGCTTGATTGATGACTGGCAAATAGAGGGAGAAAAAGTGGAGGCAGTGACAGACTTTGTATTTCTAGGCGCAAAGATTACTGCAGACGCTGACTGCAGCCAGGAAATCAGAAGACGTCTACTTCTTGGGAGGAGAGCAATGGCAAATCTTGATAAAATAGTTAAGAGCAGAGACATCACACTGACAACAAAGGTCCGCATAGTTAAAGCAATGGTATTCCCTGTAGTAACCTATGGCTGCGAGAGCTGGACCATAAGGAAGGCTGAGCGAAGGAAGATAGATGCTTTTGAACTGTGGTGTTGGAGGAAAAGTCAGAGTGCCTTGGACTGCAAGAAGATCAAACCAGTCCATACTCCAGGAAATAAAGCCAGACTGCTCACTTGAGGGAATGATATTAAAGGCAAAACTGAAGTACTTTGGCCACATAATGAGAAGACAGGATACCTTGGAGAAGCTGCTGATGCTAGGGAAAGTGGAAGGCAAAAGGAAGAGGGGCCGACCAAGGGCAAGATGGACTGGCAACTCCATTGTTCAGCGACATGGTCATTGTCACATGACCATGCCAAACTACACTGTCAGTTTCAGCTGTGGTCATTAAGTGAATCACCGTGGGTCGTTAAGCACAACGTCCTGTGACCACAACTTCTTGTCAGCTTCCCCATTGACTTTGTTGGAAGCCGGCTGTGAAGGTCACAAAAGGCAGTCATGTGACTGTGGACACTGCAACTGCTGTAAATGCGTTCTGGTTGCCAAGCACCCAAATCATGATCATGTGACTGGGGACGCTGCAACAGTCGCAACTTTGAGGACCAGTTGTCTCTATTTTCAGCACCATTGTAAGTTCAAACAGTTTATTTATTAATCAAATTTATCACCGCCCATCTCTACAGCAGTAGACTCTGGGCGGTTTACAATAAAATATTAAAATTAAAAACCTATAAATCATTAAAATACAGTATCATAATAGAAAAAATCCAGAGGATGGTGAGATCTTAAAAGGTTATTACTAAGCTAACCACCCCCAGGAGGAACTATTACTTCCAGTTGCTGAATGAGCAGTAAGCGAGGACTACCTGTATTGTATTAGGACTGTTCATATAATCCAATTTTGAGAATTGATGATACATTTTCCAGTTTTTTGCATAAAAGTTTAATAACAGTACAAAATACAAGAAAAGCCATTTGTTCCACATGTACCAGAAACAGTCACTAATATGCTAGCAGTTGTTAGCTATCTGCATGAGCACAAGAAACAAATTCTCTACTTTGGCTGAGGTTAATAGGCTGGATAATTAATTGAAATATAAATGTCAATCTACAATCCACATTCAGATCCAGACTGACCTAGAATAAAAGACTTATGAAACAAAGCAGTAAACCAATTTGTTCACAACATGGCTACTCTTTAAATAGGAAATGGCAAAGATTGCTCTGTCACGTTATAGAATACATTTCTTGTACAAAACAACATACAACATTTATTTCTGCTTGGAGAAATACTCTTTACTCTGCTTGACATCTGGCTTGATAGTGTCAGTTCCAGGTTGCCAACCAGCTGGGCACACTAAAGAGAATGCATTTTAGTTATTGGGTCATATAAAAATAATTGAGCTGTATGTTCATAGCTAGACCAATACCCCCAACCCAGCAGAAAAGGAGTTGCAGTTTACAATACTAGAATTGTATTGGTTGGGGGGGGAAATGGTTGCATAAGGTGATTTGGACCAATATAGTTATTCTGACCATAAACTGCAACTTAAATATCCTCAATTAGAACACAATTCTTAGCAATACTAGATTGTCTATCATTAGTATCATATCTTACCATTATTCTATACAACAGAATTTAGGTTTATATGAATCAGCCACAATCACCTGGGTTCATATATTACACTTAGTCATAAACAGGGAACATGTGCAACACCAAACCCATTTTTGAGAATCCAACAGCCCCTTCTAATCACATCTGCTGAAAATCAGCAACATGTGCTTCTATTTTGAGATGGGAAAGAACAAATTCTAATAAGCCCTAAAGATTGTTGCTTAAAGAGAAGGGGGGGGAGAATAGAAAACTTGAGCCTTCTCCAAGTGACATGGCCCCATTTTACTTCATTGTGCAAATCACATGTGGCACTGTGTGCCACAAAACTGCACTGATTTTAGAGAATGTAAACTCAAACATATTTTTACAGTGGTGAAAAAAATTGTCCTCAAACTTTAATGATTTTGTTTTCATTGGAATAAACCAGCGCTTTCCAAACTGCCGCCGTTGACGACACACCAACAGTGGCAGCGGTGGTGCGCACAGTGGCGTGCACGGCGGTGGCCTTGTGTTTTCCGCTAAAATGCGGAAGTGCTGATGGCGCGCCGTCGTCGCTGCTGCCGTCCACACCCCCACTGCCGCTTCCGGGTTGTGTTGCAACACACTAAAGCAGGGCTTTCCAAAGTGCCGCCGCTGGCGGCGGCGCAGCAGCGCAGGGGCACGCGCGCGGCAGCAACACAGGAGGGCGTGTGGCGGTACGCGCACAGCGGCTCAGGGGGGCGTGTAGCAGCAGCTGCCGCTGCCACCATACACGCACGCGCCGCCGCTTCCTGGTGGTGTGGCGACACACCACGCTGTGTGTGGTGACACACTTTTGTGTCGCGACACACCGTTTGGAAAGCTCTGCACTAAAGTGTCACGACAGAGTTTGGAAAGCTATGGAATAAACTCTGCCACTCCATCAACTGCTATGCTGATTAGCCTTAAACTTGTAACACAAACAAGTAAATCTTTTGAGAACAAGGCTTATAAGGCCCAACCTTATCAGCCTACATTTTAAACATTAAAATTCAGGTGGTAGCTATAAGCTAATTTTTTTTATCTATGGAAAAATGCTAAAGCAGAGGTTTCCAAACTTTTAACATTGGCGACACACACCAACAGCAGCACGGCCTGCGGTGTCCCGGTCTGTAGCGCAAAAAACCTGGAAGCACTGATGGGGGGAACGGAAAGAAGCAGCACCCCCGCCAATCAGCACTGATTGGCGGGGGTGCCGTTTCTTTCGGTTCAATCAGCGCTTCCAGGTTTTTGCGTGACACAGGACACCGCAGGTGACACAGCAGTGTGTTGCGACACACACTTTGAAAAGCTATGTGCTAAAGTCTCAAGTATTCATATCTATGTAGTTTATACAATTCTAAAGGTAATTAATTTTTGCTTTGTAGGCAAAATCTTAGTAGTACATGTTATGGTTAACCAAATCCCTTCCATTTCTTGTTATACCAATATAAGCCAGGCAAGTATAAAGTTTTGTATAAAGTTTCCCTAGCTTTGTACGGCACCCAGAGTCCAATGGAGTTGGGTGGCCAATAAATTTAAAGTAAATAAGTAAATAAGGTATAACTATCTCACCTTCTCCATGTAGGTCTGTAAACTGAAAAGCCTGAACTAGCCTAAGTGTTTCATCAACTGAGCGACCAACAGGCAGATCATTTATTGTGATCTGGCGCAAGATCCCCTTATCATCAATGATAAAGAGGCCCCTAAAATAAAAAAGAGTAATAAAAATGTTAGAAGTTGGGCAAACACCAATACAATGTTCTCTAAATTAATTTTTAGAATATAAGTCAAAGCAAATATCAAATACAAGGCATTTATTCCTGCATGTGCTATGTGAAACAATCACTTCTTACGGTCTTCTTTAGCTTGAATAGTATTAGATTAGAACTACAATAGATGAGATAATGAACCTTGCCCAATTCGAAAATACTTTATGCCCAATATTATCTATTTATTAAACAAACTTGTATAGCTGCTCATTCATAAGACGACTCTGGGTGGCAAACAAAATAAGAACACAATATAAAGAAAACAACATTGAGGCCCCGATAAAAATTGCATTCCATCAACCACCCCGTGCCAGCTCCATCTACATCCTGACCCCAGTGGCTGGGGGAAAAACCAGGTCTTTATGGCTTTCCTGAAGGCCAACAGGGTCAGGGCCATCTGTATCTTTTTTGGGGGGAGGCTGTGCCATAAGGCAGGTGCCACGGCAGAGAAGGCATGTTTCTGAGACCCCACCAGGCAACATTCTTTCACCAGGGGGATTCAGAACATGCCCACCCTGCCAGATCTAGTAGGACAGGCAGTTCTGCAAGTAACCTGGCCCCATACCATGTAGGTTTTTAAAGGTGATAACCACCACCTTGAATTGCACCTGAAAGCCTACTGGGAGCCAGTGCAGGTTACACAGCAACAGCATTACAAAGGTGTACTCAGGCGCACCCACTATTGCCTGTGCCACTGTATTCTGGACCAGCTGCAGCTTCCGAATGCTTTTCACAGGCAGCCCATCTAGAGTACACTGTAACAGTCAACTGGGAGGTGACTAAAGCATGAGTGACCTTGAGCAGTATACTCCCAATCTAGGAAAGGGTGCAACTGGGGCACAAGATCTATTTGAGCAAAGGCCCTCCTGGCCATGGCAACCACCTTCTCTTTGAGCAGGAGCCATGAGTCCCAGGAGAACCCCCCCCCCATTGCAAACCAGCTCTGATTGGGGAAGTGTCACCCCAGCCACACTTAAAGATGGCAAATCACTAGATATGGGGGACCCTAAAACTCACAGCTACTCAGTCTTGTTAGGATTGAGCCAAAGCTGATCCTTCCCCATCCAGGCCCCCCAGGCCCTGGGAAAACACCTTGAAGGCATCATAGCCATTCCCCTTTGCTCCCCAAAAGTGGCAAGGACAATCCCTGAATAGAAGACAAAAAACAACTTCACATCTGAGATAATATTTACCAGGCATTTGCATGTCTACTTACTTTACATGTAGTAATAAGCATTGCTACAACTTCCAAGTTAGCAGAATATCATTATTTCTATTACCACTTGTTAGAAGCTTTTTTTTAATACTTGTTAGGGTAATTGAGGCAATATTCAGTCATCAGGATTAATAGCCATTCATAGCTGTATCCTCCAGGAATTTATCTAATTCCTTTTTAAAGTCATCTAAATTGGTGACCACCACGTGTTTGAAAATAGTGAATTCCAGAGTTTCACTAGACATGTATATAGAATTTCAAGTAGAGGCAATATTGAACCCAGGAGCTTCACCGTAGCATCCAGCCATGAATCCAGCCACTGGAACATGTTTATTAGAGTTTTGTCCTGCCTTTATTTTTTGTCAATTCAAGATATGTACATACTTAATGCTCTTGCCTATTTTTCTCACAACCACCCTGTGAGGTAGGTTGGGCTGAGAGAATGACTGGCCTCAAGTCACCCAGCTGGCTTTCATGCCCAAGGAAGGACTACAATTCAAGTCTTTCAGTTTCAATTTTTTCTACTGAAACTAGAACTCTGAGCAAAGTTTCAACATATTACAAGGCAAATTTACACAACTAATGCTTCACAAAAAGAGAAACAAGGATTCCTTTAAATAAGGCCTACCTAGTCTGAGCTTGATAATGTATGCCCAGATTCAAATGTACCAGTTTTGCAATTTGATAGACTAGACAGGGGTCCCCAACCCACGGACCGGCACCGGTCCATGGCCTGTTAGGAATCGGGCCGCACACATCCGCCCGCACTATCCCCCCCTGGTCTGTGGAAAAATTGTCTTCCATGAAACTGGTCCCTGGTGCCAAATAGGTTGTTAGGAACCGGGCCACACACTTCTGTCCGTGCCATCCCGTCCGCGCCATCCTGAAACCATCCCCTCCTGGTCCGTGGAAAAATTGTCTTCCACAAAACCAGTCCCTGGTGCCAAAAAGGTTGGGGACCGCTGGACTAGAAGAGTTGAAAAGATGCTGAATAATGACTGCATTTAAACACAGCATTGATAGCTCAAAACTATGAACTGTTTAGGATCACCAAAGAATTCAACAGGAGTGAATTTAATTTAAAAAATTGACCTGAAGGGGAAAAAAGTTATCTGCTTGAAGAGCACAAATCAGCTGGAGACTGTAACATTACCTGTAAGAAATGCCTTCATCTTCTTTTAATACACCATAGTCCTTAGCAATTACACGGTTTGTGTCAGAAACCAGGGGAATGTGCATACTGCCTAGTCCACCTTGTTTTTTGGGAGTGTTGATCCTTTAAGGAGAGAAGAGGTCAGAAAACAGCCTGGCATACAATTTTTCAAATAAATACTTTTAAAATGACCAATCATACTTTAACAGATCCAACTGAAGCACAGAATGTGCAAAGAATGAAGTATTTTAGCAACCATTATAATTGCAAAGAAGCAGAGATCCAAAACTATCCTCCTCAGATTAAGAGTCTTTTGCAGAATACCAAATGTCAGTTTCCATTATTGGAATAGCATGGAAGCTTCATAGTGGTGCAGTCCCACTGTCTTTATCATGTGCTTTGGAAACGTAAATTGCCACAAAAACACCTAGTTCCTTGGCATTACTATAGCTACTATGAGATGGCAGAAAAATGGCTCCATTTAGTCTAAGCCTATACGTCAAACAACTACTTCAGGCTCTAGAAATCTATACTTAAAGCCCCACATAGGCAAGTTTGTGAGAGTTATCCAGAGACTCACTTCTTTTTCACCTGTCAATTTTGCAATAGTTGTAAGCAGGAATTAGGTTTCATCTCTTTTGCATATGAATCACCTAGTACACAAGGTTACATTAGAAATAAGATAAAGCTTGCTGATGAAACCACTTCTGGGCAGTTGCTTATTTCACTTGCACCTTGTCCTCCAACCTGTACCTGTTCATCAGGTGTAAACCTCACTAAACTCAAAGGGTATTGAACAGAAACACAGCTTTCTACCATTAGAGAAAGCTCTCTGAGAAGATGAAAGCTCCAAACCCAAAGACACTTACCAGGCTAGATGGCAAAAGTGAGAATCAACGGAAGCACCAATCACTTCACAATTTATCTTCTTAAATTCATCAGAACGGTCACTGAATGAAATAATTTCAGTTGGGCAGACAAAGGTGAAGTCAAGTGGATAGAAGAAGAATACAACATATTTCCCTAGGAAAAAGTTGAAAAAATAGTCACTGGCATGGAAAAATTCCTTTCAGACAAATTAGTGCAGTTTCCACAAGATATAATTACTAAGGATGTGCACAAAATGGAAAGTATGTTTTGAAACCCAAATAAACCATTGCATTCTTCAAGTTCTGCTGAACCATTCTGGATTCACCATGGTATGGCTGAAACAACACTCAGTGGTCACTCATGTCCTTGGTTTTGTCCTTATACTTCCCACTACCCCTGAACAATTTCTGCCCCAAATTAATATGCTTTGATCCATAATCAAAACAAAAAAGCCCCATTCCATTCACAATTTGGACCAAAACTTTTAAACACATACATTTTGGGTCAAAGATCATCCAAAATCATGCATGGGATGCTTTGCACATCCCTAGTAAGGTAAAGGTAAAGGTTCCCCCACAGAGTCGTGTCCGACTCTAGGGGCCGGTGCTCATCTCTGTTTCTTAGCCGAAGAGCCAGCGTTGTCCAAAGACGCTTCCGCGGTCATGTGGCCGGCTTGACGTGCGCGGAACGCTGTTACCATCCCACCGAAGTGGTACCTATTAATCTACTTGCATTTTCATGCTTTCAAATTGCTAGGTTGGCAAGAGCTGGGGCGAGTGCGGGAGCTCACTCCGTCACGCAGGGCTAGGGATTCAAACCTCTGAACTTGCGATCTTCCAATCGACAAGCCTGGCATCTTACCTGCTGAGCCATTGCGCCCCCTAGTAATCAATCCCAAATTCCAGAAACCAAATATTTATTACAACTGCTTTATGGCATCATTATGGAATTATTCATTGCCAAACAGCCAAAAGTAACATCTGGTATAACTGAGAAGCCATGAAATTATTAAAAAGTTCTCCCTACTGCTAGCAGCCATAGTTTTGGGTGCTTCACAAACAACTCTATAAAGCAATAGGCACCTACAGTTACAAGCATACAAGTTTCAATATCAAAGTAGCTAATTCTAGATGTACTAGCAGCGCATACAGTGGTAGCATATTACTCCTTCACAGCACCAATTATGCTACATACCTATCAGTTGCCAGCATAATTCAGCTGTTGGCTATCATTTGTAGTAACTACTTGAGGCCAGGATAATTTAAAGCAGGTGCTATCAATATGGTGCCCCCACAAACATTGTATCATCCTTCATAGCATCCATGAGATTCCAAAAATAATAGTTTTTTCAATGGCAAAAATCTCACAAGATCTCACCAACATACAAATTACTGAGTAACAAGTTGCTAACTTCTGATTTAAGGACCATCTTCTGTGACCTGCCCAATCTGCTGGCTGCACCTAACCTCTTGGCTTCTCCATGCCCTTTTTAAAAGTCATGCAATCTAAAAACCAACTTAATTTACCTGGTTTCTATCTTTCAATCCGCTGTTCTCTCAACAATCTAAAGCCATATTTAATTATTTAATAATGTGCTGAGAGCCACAATGTTGCCACATAATTTGGCTGGATATATCCAGTGGGCCTCCACTGTCTATTAGCTTCCTGGGAGCACCAGATTCCTGTTTCTCCATTGCCAGATATCATTTGAGTGACAATCAACACAGCATTCCAACACTGAGCATTCCTACCACGATTGATTAATATCAAGAAAAAGGAGAATTCACTTATTTTGCTTTTGGGATTGTGCTTTTCCTGCCAAAAGCAGGAGGATTTTGGCTGATCAGAGATGCTCTGCTGAAATTCAACAGAGACTGGGAGGATGTAAAGTAAACCATATTTAATTCCCTATTAGCTAGGAATTTTGAGAGGTAACGCATCTGGAAAGCAGGGAAGGACAGAATAAATGTGAATATATTTAAGACAAAAGAACCAATTAAGGACTGCTATGATTATCTCATGATTTGACTGGTAAAAGGAGGATATCTTGCACACTTCCTCCTGAATGTTACTTATATGCAAACTGCCTACCTTATAGCTGGCTAATTTAAGCCTGAAGCAGATACCTCACCTGTTCCCAATATACCACCCTATTTATTAGATTTATATCTCATCTTTTGTACAGGAACTCAGGGCTACATATACACACCTGCAGCATTCACTGACTCAAACTTACCATAATCCACTATAATTTCAGGCTGGTTAACCATGCCACATTGCACAACAATATGGTCTCTGGCAAGTAGACATCAAGTATTCAATCCTGCACCCCAAAAATTGCTTTTAGGCCACATATTCTATAAACAGTGAACTACTTATTTATAATACTTTAATATCCTAAATATGTGGCCTTATTCTAGTTTTAAGTGATATTGTTCCATGTCTGTGTATAATGTGCGGTTTGCTACAAGCCACTTGTGAGATGTTCATAAAGCTTTCAAGAGAAACTGTGTTTCTGTAACTTTAGCACAGAACATTTCAGAAGCAAAGATCCTGCCTTTGGACCAAGATCTTATTTATCCATATAATGTTATAAAACACCACCACCTCCTCAACCCAGCATGCTTTATTGGATTTTACCTTTGTAGTCAGAGAGTTTAATGTCTTTGAATTGCCCATCTGGCATCACTGCTGTGGCTTTGAACTCTGGGGCTGGTTTCCCAATGAAAGCTTTTCCTGCCGACATTCTGACTGAAGCTTGAGAGAGAGAAGGGATTAGCAAACATTTTGCTATTATCTGAAAGAACACTGATAATGCAGCTGCCTAAACTGTTCAGAGATTTCAGAAGCTGAAATTATTTAATGGCCTGAAAAGAACCATCATTGTCTTAAAAGCCTTTAAAAATCATTCATGTTAGAATTCACCTATACAAACCACCCAAACTACAGATGAAACATGCTTTTGTTAATACAAATTTCCTGAATAGTACAGGAAGACCACTTTCTCTACATTTACCAATCATTAACTAGCCTAAGAGTATGACCTAGGAAACCAGCATTTATCTAGATGCCTCTATTCCTAAAACTGAATTTTAAACCATACAGAGCCTAAAGTTCTCTATTACACCCTTCTGCTAAGTTTATGCAGCCATATATTTTGCAATCCCTAATTTTATCAAGCACAAGCTTCCGATTTCAGCTAAGATCATAGTATGTTACTTACCACAGGTTTTGAGAACCAGCAAAAGCTAATATAAGCACTGTAGACAAATTGTATTTGCAGATTTTCTTACCAATACCAGTTAAATTGCATTTAATGTCTCAATTTGAGCCACCAAAGCAGAACACCCCATTATTTCTACTAAAATAATCTGGGCTAGTAATATGTTTCAAAAAGCTCATTCGAGGATAAAATCTTCCATTTTATTAGAGAAAATCCCAAATCATAATCTGTACCAACTACAGAAACCAAAACTAGATGTAAATTAGCCTTCCCCAAAATGATCCCCTTCAACTTCCATAATTCTCAGCTGCTGGCCAGAAAAGAAAAATATATGTAAGTACTCCCAGTAATCCAAACCCCGGGGAATAAAAGCACAATCTGACGTAATTCTATGTCTAACCAGTTGCTTTTTTTTGAAGTTCACAGTGCACCATTCATTTGTGCAAGCTAGCCACTACATTCTGAAACAAGAATTCCGAATATTCTTTTAAAACCAACAAGTTAAAAAAATCTGCTTAAACAAAGGTAGTCCTGAACATTAAACAATCCAAGTTCAGATAAGCTTACTCTCAGGGAAGTATACATAGATTTGGTTTTCCATTGTGTAGTTACAGACAATTGAAACCTTTGAAGAGAAAGCTAGTTTATGAATTGCTTTCGCCGTCCCAAGGCTGTTGCAGTGAAACATTTATCTCTCAAATTCCAATGACTTCAATGGGATTTTCTCCAGTTCAGTTGGAAAAATTACAGCCTTTATCTTGTCTTACCATCTGCTGCAAGGAAGACCGAAATTTACACATCGCGCTAAGCTCCGATTTGCTAAAATAAATTTATCCAGCAAGTGCAACAGGCTAGATTTAAAATGTAAAACAAACCACAGTGTAGCTTAACTAGATGCGCAAATAGGTCAAAATGCCTAGCAATCCCCAAAGAACTCTTAAGAAGCCCGAGTCCTAGCCAGAGCGTCTCTTAGGAGAGCTACAAAGGCAGCTCATCTTAACGCTCTCCATGTTTGATAGTTCATTGTAACCTCCAGCTGATTTAACCGCAGCATCGCCACAAGGAATACAAAACCTTTTTAAGTGCAACTTAATTAAATCTAGGATGCAGCGCAGAGTCCCTATACCGTGCAGGAAACAGAGTCTTTCCGTTGTTTTAACCAGATTTTTTTTTCCTTCCGCCTCCACCCAAGTTAAGCCATGAGGCACCTGGTGCGAGAAAACCAGCCAAAACTTCCAAAGCCGAACTAGTCCTGGTTTCCAAACTACTCAGCAATTGAAGTTATACTGTATACATTCAACCCATCTGCTTTCTTTATAAAGTCCCTGCTCCTCCAGAATGCAATAAAAAATCATCGAAAACTACGTGTTTTCCCTTACTTGGGAAAGGTTGTTCCACAAATCCAACCCCGGCTACAAACGAAGTTCCCAGCCCTCGCCCAGGTATATTTACCTAAAACGAAATAAGACAAAACTCATAAAGCTCGACCAGCACAAGCTAGAAAGAAAACCACGATTTACTTGCTTTTATGCCTTCCGAAATCTCGCGAGAGAAGTGACGCAAAGCCGATAATCCTATCGGTTGGCTCCTTTTCCCGCTCTCTTCCCTCCCATTTCTTAGAGCTGCCGTGCCAGCATGACTTTGCAGATTGGCCGCTCTTCAAATCTGGGTGCAGTCTTGGTGAGAGGATCAGATTAGAATTCGGAGTGATGGAAGGATAAATGAATTAATAGAATTCAGGGCAGCCTGGCTGGCGGATTGTGCCTTTCCCTGTGTGGGGAAAAAAAAGTTCTTTTGGAGCCCATATACAGACATTGCTAATATTGCTAATTATAGTGTTGCTAAGTAATGAGATATCACTGCCCATTTATTACCGAAACCTGGTTGTGTAACCGATATACATCAAAAACGCAAAGTCATGAGGAATTGGACTTTTCCTAAGTAAGAATGGAACATTTGCATTCCACATCTACATTCTTATCCACACTGGTTTTCAGTTAACCATCTCAGAGAATTAATTGTGTTTATGACACAATACAATTTGCTTGGTCAGCTCAGGTGATAATGTTCTTATCTTAATCTTGAAAAATAGTGGAATGTGCTTACTTGTGCTCAGGTGAATCACATTTTACTCAACCAAACTGAGGTTGCACCATGAGCTAGTAGGGCTCACACAACATATACAAACTAGCCAGCCATATTTAACCTTGAGTATTCTCCCGCGTGACAGAGTGATCTCCCGCACTAGCCCCAGCTCTTGCCAACCTAGCAATTCGAAAGCATGCAAAATGCAAGTAGA
This sequence comes from Charina bottae, assembly GCA_023362775.1. NCBI lineage: Eukaryota > Metazoa > Chordata > Lepidosauria > Squamata > Charinaidae > Charina > Charina bottae. The sequence goes on from JALMGJ010000003.1 coordinate 61,194,722, forward strand.
TGAATAGGTACCACTTCGGTGGGTAGGTAACAGTGTTCTGCGTCATGCCAGCCACATGACCGTGGAAGCGTCTTCGGACAACGTTGGCTCTTCAGCTAACAAACGGAGATGAGCACCGGCCCCTAGAGTCGGACACGACTGCACAAATGTGCGGGAGGAACCTTTACCTTTACCTTTTTATTCTCAGCATACAGTAGTTTGGTTTAAAATGGTATGCAAAATTGTAAGTTGTTTAACAAACCACGATAACCAGATTCACATGTAGGAGGCCCTTGGCCTGTGGTGTCCCATAGGTTTCTATTTTATCCCCTATGTGGTGGGAACATGGAACATAAGCATGAACATGGGCAAGCTCAACACAGTGAAAGATGAAACAAACTGACTACATATTGACATCTTAAGCATTGATGAATTGAAATGGAATTAGACATTTTCAGTCAGACGATCATTCTATTTACTACTCAGTAAAGAAAATCGACAAAGGAATGGCACTGCTTTCATAGCCAAGAAGGATATAGCAAAGACAGTATTTGGGTACCATGCAGTCAGTGATTGAATAATATCAATTAGACTTCTCAGACAGCCTTTAATATGGCAGTTATCCAAGTTTATGCTTCAACCACTGATGCAAAAGAAGAGGAGGTTGATGAGTTTTATGGTCAAGTTCAATCTGAAATTGACAGAACATGCAAATTTGTGCTGCTAGTGATAGAGACTGGAATGCCAAAGTGGGAAACAGTAAGGAGGAAAATATAATTGGACAGTATAGCCTAGGAAACAGAAATTAAGCAGGAGGATGACATACCAGTTTCTATCATTCCAGTGATTTCTTCATTGCTAACACAGACTTCAATCAAAATGAAACCTAAATATGTAGACATCACTAGGTGGAGTACACATACATCAAATTGACTATATTATTAGTACAAGGAGGTGGAAGAGCTCAGTTATAAAAGCAAAGATGTGGCTAAGGGCTGATTGTGGAACATATAATGAATTGCTCATGTGAAAGTTCCCAGTTAAGCTAAAGTGGAAGAGCAAAGCCAAACAGTTTCCACAATATTATCTTGAGCATATGCCCACCATTTTCAAGGAAAACAGGATTTACTTTGAAGTTCTGAACCACACTGACAGAAACCAGAGGAACTGCAGAATGAAATAAAAAAAGTTTTAAGGATGAAGGTAAAAATAGAATGCCAAAGACCAAGATGCAGAATAAACTAAATTGGATGTCAGAACAGATGGGGGAATTGGCAAAAAGAAAAAAGAAGTCTTGCCAAGAAAGACAAAGATCACAGAAAGGAACTTAAAGAAGAATTCCAGAGAGCTGTTAGAAAAGACAAGAAGCAGCATTACAACAACATCTGTAAAGTCATTGAAGATGGGAACAGACTGGAGAAAACCAGGAAAATCTTCCAAAAGATCTCTAAACCCAGAAGAGGGTTCCAACTTTGAATTGGTATGCTGAACAACACCATTGGACAGATAGTAACTAATTCACAAAAGATCAAAGATGGAAGGAGCACACTTAAAATGTGTACAATAAAGATGTCAACATCCAAGAGACTTTTAAAATATTACCTATTTACCTCTACTACTAGAAAATGAAGTTAGATCACACTTCAGTCATTACCAAATTAGAAGGGTACAGGAATTGGTGGAATATCTATTGAAATATAGCAAGCAACAGAAGAAGAATCAGTAAAGGTTCTAACCAGACTATGGCAGCAAATTTGGAGAACAACACAGTGGCCCACAGATTGGAAGAGGTCAGTCTATATATCAATCCCAAAGAAAGGAGACTTAAGAGAGTGTGCAAACTATTGTACAATATCCTTAATTTCACATAGTAGTAAAATAATGCTTAGGATCATTCAATGCAGATTAGAGCTCTACGTGGAGAGGGAAATGTTAGATGTTCAAGATGGCCAAGGAACAAGAGACATTATTGCTGATGTTCACTGGATAATTGAGAAAGCCAAAGGAAGTCAAGATGTGCTTCACTGATTATAGAAAAGCCTTCAGTTGTGTTGACCATGTCCCAAGCTGTGGAATGTTCTTAGGAAAATGGGAATCCCAGAACATATCACTGTCCTCATAGAAATTCTATACATAGGATAGGAAGCCACAGTCCAAATAGAACATGGCGAAATAGACTGGCTCCAGTTTGGCTAGCGATTAAGACAAGGTTGTATATTGTCTCCTTATTTATTCAACCTATATGCTGAATATTCACATGCTAAAAATAATGCTTAGAATTATCCAGTGCAGATTAGAGTCCTACATGGAGAGGCAAATCCTAGATCAGAGCTTTCCAAACTGTGTGTTGGGACACGTTAGTGTGTCGGCTGCAGTGTCTGGGTGTGTCGCGGCTCCTGCCGCCTCTGAGCCCTGCCAGGATTCCGCACAGGTCCTAGTGCCTGCCTTGTGCCTTGCTGCCTCCAAACCTGCTGTGATTCTGCGCAGGTCCTAGTGTCTGCCTTGTGCCCTGCTGTAAGAGTGTGTCACGAAATGATGCATGTCTAAAAAGTGTGTCACCAACATGAAAAGTTTGGAAAGCTCTGTCCTAGATGTTCAAGATGGTTTTAGAAGAGGCCAAGGAATAAGAGGCATTATTGCTGATGCACACTGGATAATTGAAAATGCCAAAGAATTACAAAAAAGAAGTCACAGTGTGCTTCATGGATTATAGAAAGGCCTTTGATGGTGTCAACCACATCATGCTGCGGAATGATCTTAGAAAAATGGGAATCCCAGAACATCTTATTGTCCTATATTTGGATCAGGAAGGTACAATATGGACAGAACATGGTGAACAGACTGGCTCTGGGTTGGCATAGGAGTGAAGAAAGGCTGTATATTCTCCCCTTATTTATTCAACCTAAATGCTGAATATATATTAAGGAAAGCTGACCTGGAAGAAGAAGAGTGTGGTTTTAAAATTGGAGGATGAAACATCGATAACCTGTGCAATGCTGATGAGACTATTCTGACAGCTGAAAATACAAAGGATCTGCAAGTTCTAATAATAAAAGTCAAGGAGCACAGTGAAAAAATGGGGCTAAAATTAAATATAAAGAAGACCAAACTAATGTCAATAGGTACAACAAACAGCTTTAGAATTGCCAATGAAGATATTAAAGTGGTAAATAGCTTCTGTATTTAGGATCAACCATCAACATTAAAGGAACAAGCAGTTAAGAAATGTGTGGCGAACTAGCACTTGGAAGGGCAGCCATGAAGGCTTCAGAAAAGATTTTCAGATCCATGATGTGTCTATACCTACAAAGGTCGGAATAGTTTAAGCAATAGTATTCCCCCTGACATTTTATGGAAGTGAAAGTTGGACTCTGAAGCAGGATAGAAAGAGTATTGATGCTTTTGAAATTTGGTGTTGAAGAAGGCTCCTGAGAATAATGTAGAGTGTAGACAGCCAAGAAAACAAACAAATGGATCATTGAACAAATCAACCCAGAGTTCTCACTCAAGGCACAAATGACCAGGCTCGCATTATATTTTGGACACATTATGTGAACACCTAGATCTCTTGAGAAAACTATAATGCTGAAAAGATGGAAGGAAAGAGAAGAAGAGGACAACCAGCAAGAAGATGACAACCAGCCAATTACAGTGGCAGTGAGTGCACTGTTGGAAGACCCAAAGGGCCAGGTTGGGGATGGATCATTCTGGAGAAGGTCTTTCTGTGTGGTATCTAAGGGGTGACAGCACATAACCAGTGCTATTGAACTTCTATATGAAATTGCTTGGGAGGTATTTCAGAGCTTTAGAGTAGGAGGCCATCAGGATGCTGATGACACCCACTTTATTTTATTTATTTATCTATCAAATTTCTTCACCGCCCATCTCCCCCAAAAAACTCTGGGTGGTTTACAATAAAGTTAAAAAGATTAAAATACAATAAAAACAAGATATGTTACATAACGGATAAATATAAAATATAAAATAACATCCAGGATGGCAGTTAAAGTTCTGGTTCAGATTCATGGATACATAAATACATGTGGACCACTTTAAGGCGCTAGCCACCCCAGTATTGACTACCCCCCTTCCCGCCCCAAGCGAGATGCCAGAGCCAGGTCTTTAACTTCTTCCAGAAGGCCAGGATAGAGGGGGCTTGCTTCACCTCTGGGGGAAGAGTGTTCCAAAGGGTGGGGGCCACGGCAGAGAAGGCCCGCTGTATACTCCAAGGAAGCAATCAGTTTCCTTGAATGTTGCCTAGTAAGTATCTGTGGGATGTGAGAGAATGAGCTGAAATTAAGTCCAGGCAAAGATGATATTGGTAATAACAAAACTGGTCTGAGGGATGGAGATGAAGTCTGTTCTGTATGGGGTGCACCTACCCCTGAGAAAAAGCAGGTTCATAGTTTGGGAGTGCTTCTTGACCCCAACTGTCACTGGATTTCTAGGTGGCAGCTATATTGAGGAGTGCATTTGTTACTGCAACCCTTCCTGAGCCAGTCAGAATCAGTGATGGATAGTCACACCTTGGTTATAACTCCTCTTCAATACTGCAATGCATTTTACTTGGGGCTACACTTGAAACGTGTATAACTGGAAACTGCAGTTGGTGTAAAATGTAACAGTGAATCTGTTGACCAATACAATGATCATATGATGAATGTACTGGATACAAGTTAAAATCTGAACTACTCAGATCAGCAGGATACATTTTATAAGGGTACAGCCATAAATTCAGCTGTTGGATATGTAGGAAAGGACCTTCTCCCTTAAGTCTTCCAAAGTATGGAAGATTCTCCCCAGGGAGGCACATTGGATCTCCACCCTCCTAGTATTTAAAAAAAAATGACAAAATTATATCTTCTTTTACCAATGTCTGTAGCTTGAATCATGTCAACTGGATTTCTATTTTCTCAGTGGAAACGTTTCGCTCCTTATCCAAGGAGCTTCTTCAGTCTGAAGCTCCTTGGATAAGGAGCGAAACGTTTCCACTGAGAAAATAGAAATCCAATTGACATGATTCAAGCTACAGATAATTCCACCTGGATGACTGAGAACCTTCATAGACATATTCTTTTACCAATGTTTTAGTTTTTGTTATAAGTAATTTTAATTGTTAATTGCATTGATTTGGGTTTTTATTTTTATTTGTTGTTATTAATTGCCTTGAGTTTTAATATAAACAGAAGGGTGCATACCAGTACATACATTCAGTAAAAATAAATAAGCTATAAAATATGGTTCACAGACCAAAATGGGTAGCACACTAAAGGTTTTTTCCTACTGCTGAGTAGGAAAAATTGCAATCTCCTGATCTTGACTTAGCAGAAAATTATGCTTACATGAAATTTAATGTCCCTACTCCTAATCCCTATCCCATATTTATTGGCTTTGTTTGGGCATGCTTCTGAATGATGGCATCCTGATTTTGCATATCTGTACGTTAAGCAAAGCAATTAGTTTGATCCTCTGATTTTTGTCATCCTCCCCTACTTCTGAGCATCACCAGCCGCCATGAAACAGCTACCAATCAGGAGGGGGTAAGTTTTGACAGGTGGATTCACCCACTCCTGCTTATGGACAACAAAACAAGAGAAATAGGGTCTTCTTGCCAAATTCACAAGTGTCCTGAACTGCTGTTTGGTGGGCTTGTAGAGGTGTGCAGCTTCGAAAGGGCCAAGGTTTGGGGTTACAAAACAGCTCTTCAGGAGGCTTGTTTAGGTTAGGTGTTTGAAACCACTGTTTTTTCTGTTTTTAGAGCATGCCAGTCTTTGAAAACCCAGCACCTCCTCAGCTCTTTCTGTGGGAAAGGGAAAAAAAAAGAATGGTGGTAGAAAAGTGTCTGGGGCCCAGATGGAAGAAGATATACCTATGTCGGACTAATGGGCCCTGGGCTGATCCAATCCCATATGGTTTACCTGACAGTGCCACCAACAGTCTGAGGAATGAAGCCTGTCAGATTTGACAAACCTGGGAACTGCTACTGGGTACTATTGGCCTAAGAGGAGAACACTGCTTTGACACCAGTACAGCAAAGAATGACTTAAGTCTGTCTCATGCTTGGCTGAGGACAAAATGAAGGTAGCATCACAGGGACATGGCATAGGAAAGATATTTCCAGGCTATGTTTGCACCTTGATTAAATTAAATTAAAGCCAGAACCAACCAAACCATATTAGAGTGCAGTACGAAGTACTTTATGAGATTTACCATGCTCTGACTGTGATGAAAATGGGTGTTTCACCTAAGATATTTAAGTTTATAACCATAGAAATATGCTTTGTTTCTAAGTTATCAGCTGGAATTAGAATGCTGGGTACATAAAATACAGTTGTAATCGAAATTATTCAACCCCCATTGCAAATCAGGTTTATTGCCAAAATGTACAGACTTTCAGCTGTTTGCAATGAACAAATCAAACAAAAGCAATTGAAATAGCTCAACACAATGAATGCTTCAAGTGGTTTCCACAAATTCAACTGAAAATGCAACTTATAATGCAGAGCTTTCCAAACTGTGTGTCGTGACACAATACTGTGTCGCCTGGGGCCCCAAGTGTGTTGCGTGACAACCTGGAAGCGCCGGCGGTGCTTCCGGGTTGCCGCGCGGCAGCAGGGGCTGCCCCTTCGAAAGGGCAGGCTCCGGGGACCCCGAAAATGCCCTCGGTTCTGGCAGGGAGGCGAAAAGCTCCCCGCACACGCACGCTGCCGAGCTTTCTGCCGCTCAGCTGATGCGCGGGGAGAATTTCCACCCCAGCCCCCATTAGCTGTGCCGGCAGCATGCGCGCGGGGAGGCTTTTTGCCTCCCTGCCGGAACCGAGGGCATTTTCGGGGTCCCTGGAGCCTGCCCTTTCGAAGGGGCAGCCGCCACGGGCGGCAACCCGGAAGCACCGCCACCGGCACTTCCGGTTTTTGCAGTGCACTGGCCGTGGCGCTTCCGGGTTTTTGTGGGCCGGCTGTTGGTGTGTCGCCAACAGCAAAAGTTTGGAAAGCCCTGTTATAATGACTTCTCCAGTCTCAAAATTATTCAACCCCTTCATGTAGGATGACCATATTTCCTTGAGACAAAAACGGGACAAGAGGAACCAAAAGCCGGAAGTAGCTGGAGCGGCGTGAAAGAGACAGAGCAGCTGATTGGAGCGAACCCGGAAGAGGAATCACCTCTACCTATCAGCGCACGGCAAAGGAGGTGGGAGTTGGAGGGAACCCGGAAGAGGAATTGCCTCCGCCTATCGTGCTGCTCAGCCCGCCTCTCCCACCTCCTTTGCTGCGCAAACATGCACATAAAAAACATGCACATAAAAAAAAGAACTTTGACATATTTTCTGCTATATGAAAATCTATAGCCTTTTTACTATTTTTACTTTTTACATTCTAGCTAGGTTCATACAACATGCTAAGTTATGATTATTTAATAATCTTTCATTATACAGACCACAATTTGCAGGCTTGACATTTTGTGCTAAATTAAAACCAACCAAACCATACTACACTTTAATATGCTGTGCCAATCCAGCCATTAAATAAATATGATTTCAACATGCCATTTCTCCCTTCCCTCTACTTCTTTTTTTTAACCATCCTGTCAAATAATTTTTGGGAACTCAAATGCTTGCATACTATTTTGTGATCTTGAGTAGATCTAAGGAAAGTAGCCTTACTATAGAATTTGAACTTCTTGAGCTAGGTAATGGAATTCAGTTTGATGTTAAATTACCAGCATGATTGACAAGATATCTGGGCTTGCATGACACACAAGGCCCAACATTTTAGCCTAATGAATTGTGCAGAGCCAGCCCTTGTTGTTAGTTTATGGTTCAGTGTGCAATGAGAATCCAGTAAATTGAGAAAATCATGTTTAAATATGGTATGGTAAACCTCTTGTGCAAAGGCAGCCTATGTGTTATTTCTCTATAAATAGGGCAATTCAACAAATTATTGGTTTAATGATACTCTGAACCAGATTTTACTCTAGCATCCATCAACAGGGTTAGTTTAGGGTTCAGTGTGGCATGCAAACTCTGAAGTGCTTATTTTTCCCACAGTACTTTCTTTCCTTGCTTGCTCTTCAACTTATTTTCCTACTCAACTTTTCTTTCCCTTGGGTCATCTCTCCTTTGCTGCAATCATAACAGGCCTATAACACTATTGAGGCATAACCATGTGAAAGGCAAACTGGGATTTGCTTCTCTACATCTCAGGGAGATGGATTAGGGCCAAATGTATGGAGCAATTGTGAAGGTGGACTGAGAGTGCAATAATAAATCATTTCAGAAACAAATAACACCTGCCCAAATCCCAGTTGCCTTTATGAGTCTGCCAGTATTTCCATAAACATACACACACAAATTCAGTCAATAGTGGAAATATTAGGAGGAAAAGTATTGACTCTAAAATAGCAGTAGAATAAAAACATTTCAGAATAACATTAAACAAGTTAGGAAGCCGTACAAGATATACAGCGTATTCTTGGAGTGTTTACACAAAAATAAGATATATCGTGTTCTGTGGTTCTTAGTTCCAAATAAGTATGCACAGGAGTTGAAATAACTAATATTGTTGGAAGCAAGTTAAAATGCCTTTACTCTGATTCAGCAGGACCCTTCTTATGGATTGTGTTGCAAGACATAAGTCTCTGGAAATGAATTCTTTTTAAAACATTATACAGGATATGTTCCTTGTTATCTTTTGTGGTTAATGCTTAACTTTATTTAATATAAATTTGAAAATCACTACTGCAAAGTGTCAGTCACAGCAAAAATGAAAAAGAGATACATTAATCAATAACAACTTTGAATTAATTTCAAAGTCCACCCAGACTATGCCAAGAAGTATGTGAAATATTGCCACGTTCCTAGGTGCATGCATTCACACTAAGCAATGATTTACTTAACTCTGGTTTACTGAATAAGTAGGCTGACCATATTTTCTTGAAACAAAAATGGGACATTGGGATGGCAAAACGGGACGGGGTCTTATGTAATATTCCGTATTCATGAAAAAGACGGGTCCCCGCCCCTAGGTCCGTGCGATTGGCTCCCGCCTGAAAACCCCGCCCCTGGTCCGCGCGATTGGCTCCCGTCTGAAAACCCCACCCCCCAGTCCATGCAATTGGCTCCCGCCTGGCCAATTGCCCTCCTCTCCGCCCTCCTTTACCGCGTGCTGATAGGCGGGAGGGCTTTCTCTTCCAGGCTGCCTCCAATCGGCAGCTCTGGCTCGGATCCTCCTCCTGCGCCATTCCCGCTGGGTTTAAAAAACGGGACAAAATTGAGATTTTTATCAAAACGACAGGACAGTTGAAAAATGCTAAAAAAACGGGACTGTCTCGTTCAAAGCGGGACGTATGGTCAGCCTATGAATAAGCCACAACTGACTGCACAACATTATAAACAAATCATATTATTGTGTGTTAACTATGTTGTGTAAACAAAGCCAAAATATAGGTCTATGAAATAAATAAGTAACCTGTGATTAGGAATATACAAAACTGTAGTCCAATCCCAGAAACAAATCTTCTAGAAAAACAGTTCATGGTAACCTGGATGTGGTTGGCCCCATCTCCTCATTCCACTCCAGAATGTTGAGGTAGGCCAGTTCTAATAAAAAAGTGATGTGTGAGGTACCACCAGAACATTGTGCAGACAGATCATAAAGGCTTGAACAGAAATAATAATGGCCATCCAGTGTGGTGTGTGGCATTTAGAGTACTGGACTAGGACTGGAGAGGACAAGATTCATTCAGCCCCCTATTACGAAGTTCTCTGGAGTCTGATTCATAACCATAATAATAAGCAATCTACCAGGCAACACATGAACATCATCATCTTCCCTCCCCACCCGCCTCATGTTCTGTGTGGTTGTCTAATCACCAGCAACAGCTGCAATACTGTATTGAAATAATAGCTGTAAATTACCGGATCTAATAATCCCAAAGGGAGATGATTTTTCTACATTTGATGACTGGTAACTGAACGAGCTAGATTCATTTAAAATCATTTATGGTTTATTAGTTAGCATGTTGAAAGAACTCAGTTTAGAATAGCTGAACTCTACCATGATGTACATATATTTGATGAAAAGTCACCTCCAGTCATGATCCTGAGTCTGTGCATGCGGCACACACACCTCTGTGCATAATCGCCTCATGTTAAAACATCTAAGTAGATATTTTTAAAATAAAAACTGATCAAACAATTTTTTATAAAATCAGTGATTATGTTCACACATTATGGTAACTGATGGCTAACTTAACCACCCTTTAATCAATTTAATTGGCTGTGTTCACACAACTGCAAAGTAAGCCCACAGGCTGGGTTTGCATGTCATACTAGGCTAAAATGTGATTAAAAGGTAAAGGTTCCCCCCGCACATTTGTGCAGTCGTGTCCGACTCTAGGGGCCGGTGCTCATCTCCGTTTGTTAGCCAAAGAGCCAGCGTTGTCCGAAGACGCTTCCACGGTCATGTGGCCGCATGACACGCGCGGAACGCTGTTACCTACCCACCGAAGTGGTACCTATTAATCTACTTGCATTTGCATGCTTTCGAATTGCTAGGTTGGCAAGAGCTGGAGCTAGTGCAGGAGCTCACTCTGCATGCAGGGCTAGGGATTCGAACCTCCGAACTTGCAATCTTCCGATCAACAAGCCTGGCGTCTTACCCGCTGAGCCACCACGCCCCTAAAATGTGATTATAGGTAGCTAATTTGTGATACCTTTGTTGTGCAAACAAAGTCACGCTTTTAAAATTAATCTGCATTCTCAACATTGTTATAAAACAAACGTGCCCTTTTTATATATACCCAAAAGCCGATAAAGCAAACGAAAATTTTCTTCAATAAATTGCGCAGCCGGGGCCTAATGAAATTGGTTTCTGCTGCCGGTAGCTTTGCAGAGTAAGGGAAATACGGCGCTCTGTCAGCCCACGTGGCTTGGAAAATCAGAAAGACCAAGGAATGCTCGGTTAAATTTCAAACCCGGAAACGGAAACATTAAAGTCAGAGGCAAGGGGCTTTTTACTTTCTTTTGAACGCCAGCGAAGGATTGGAAACTTCGGACAAGTCGTGTGCGGTGAGGAAGCTGATGTACTTTCCCGAGGCTAATCTCCTTTGTCTTGATTTGCGTCAGTCTGGTTTGTGCAGAGTCAGGGGGTGGGGTGAAATGTATGGCTGAACTGGCGGGTATGCCAGGCGCTTTTTCTTTTCTTTTCCTCTAAAAGATCGGTGCTACGGAGATGGGAGCCTCCAATCCAGATAACGGGAAAAGAATTAAATGCAGCGGGGAATATTAAGAGGGTAGTAGGAAATTAATCACGATGCGTGACTTTATGTACTCCAAACTGCAAGTTTAGTCAGTAAGCCTTAGTGGGACTTTGTGCCAAGTAATGTGCGTAAGTTGTACTGCTGTCCAGATTTTCTTGGACACCATTTAAGTGATAAGATTTATTTCTGAGACAATATGTCACATCTCTGGCTGCAGCAGAAACAGTTATGGTAGGTTAATGACCTCCTTCCCAGGAATATAAAAAGCCTTGAATATACCTAATACTGATCACAATCAGGATCTGTTGTTCTCCCTTCATAGTTTGTCTCTATGCTGATGTATGTTATGTATTACTGACCATTTTTCCCTGTATGAAAATAAAACAGGAACTTCTGCTTTTATAACAGCCGTGTAGAATTTCAGCATGTGCCACCTACATATTCTCTTTCACTAGGGCTACTATATATGGCCTGCAAAAAACTGGATGATCACCAGATAGCAACAGAGGTTTGTATTCTTTTGTTGCAGTCAGGTAGGGCTTTTTGCAGGCTCAACTTCTACCTGATCTTTAAGGAGTGCTTGGCTATATCTGCCTGAAATCGGTTAGCTCAAGACTGGCCAGGCTGAAGGAAGGGATTCGATTATGTGCCATCAAGTTGGTGTCGCCTCTTAGTGACCACATAGATAGACTTTTTCCATGACAATCTGTCCCTAACTTGGTCTTTCAGGTCTTCCAATGGTACACCCATTGCTGCTGTAACTGAGTCCATCTACCTTGTTGCTGGTCATCCTCTTCTTCTCTTTCCTTTCACCTTTCCCAGCATTAGAGCCTTATCAAGAGAGCTAGATCTTTGCATAATGTGTCCAAAGCAGGATAATTTGAGCCTGGTCATTTGTCCCTTGAGTGAGCACTCTGGGTTGATTTGTTTGATGATCTGTTTGTTTCTTGGCTATCCAT